>CM035412.1:83510266-83512766 GCA_020310875.1 Ceratopteris richardii | reverse complement strand
GTGAAATCTGGCATCAATTAATGCCAGAGCCTCCATCTATAATCACACCTGTGAGAGCTTCATCCTTTATAAGAACAGATAACCTTGGGCTTTGGTAGTCTACCAGGGGTGCAGGGGAAAAATCAACCATGAAACCATCTATGCTAGGTGGTTGGCTCAAGTAAGTAGAGTGTACAACATTTAATAGGTCACTTCTTATTTTTGAATCCATCTTTATGAGTTCATATAGATTAACCTTGTGATGAATACCTTTCAAGATCTGCTCAATGTTTACCTCATGTGTGTCTTCTTGCAGACTCGTTGGTTGATGCTTTAGTGAAGTAGCCATCCTTTCATAAGCTCCTTCAATATTTGCTTGGTCATTCCAATCAACCTTCTTTTCCTTCTCTTTATCCTGGATTCCCTCTTTTTCCTCTCTACGAGTTGCTGCCGCTTGTCTGGCTCTAGTCATCATGAGCATTGAAGAAGATGAAACAGCATAAGACTGAGTGGTCATACCTTCTTCTTGTGAAGAGACTAAAATCATGTGGATTGGAGCAGGACGGCTTCTTGGGCAATATTTGGTGTAGTGATCCTTAGCCTCTGAGAAATGCTAACAAGGAGGTGCATCTTTTGGAAGGGAACACCTATTTTGCATATGGCCATACTCACCACAACGGTAGCACATAAAAGGCCTATTATATCTAGGCTTTGTCGTACAATTTTCCTCTCTATTAGGTGCATTTGAAGTACTAGCATAATATGAATTCAAAGCTTGAGGGTTACCTCGATGCTGTGTACCCTTGAGGTAGTAACAGTCTCTAGCTTCATGACCATCCTTTCCACAAAATTGACAGCTTACCTTGTTAGGACAATTTGTATTGGAATGTCCATTGTTGTTACATATTGTGCACCAAATCTGCCTTCTTATATCCTGAGTGGTCCGCAAATCTTCTAACTCACAGCGAAGTTGGGCTACTTCATCATCAGTGCGACGTAGTGGTGGCAAGACCTTCTCTTCCTGCTGATTTTGTTGCATTCTCAATGCCTCGAGTTCTTTCCTCAGTTGCCCAATAGGGTCTAGTTCTGCACCATAATTTGATTGTGTATCCCCTTCAAAATGTTGCCTAGCTTCTTCAATGCGAGAGGCTGCCGCAACGAAATCATTGAGGGTTGCATCCAATCTAAGAGACTCACGTAGCTTCCGCTGAGATAACCTGGGAAGAGCTTTTTCTATCCATTTTTTAACTAAGAAATCACCTAGAGCATGTGGAAGACGTGCAACAAGCGCTTTTGTCCTAGTGTGAAGTTCATGAAAGGATTCACCTAGTCTCAGCCTTAGGTTCTCTAGTTGATCTAGAGCTCTTTCGGAGGAGTCACTTGGTCGAAATGTCTATGAGAACGTCGTCTTCAAAGCCTCCCATGTAGCAAAATGGCCATCTGCATATTGACTCTACCATTTGTCTGCGAGGCCTTCCAATGTGGATGGGAAGAGTACGAGCATTGCATCCTCTCTATTCTGCAAACCTCATCCACGACATAAGGAGATGAACCTCCTCACATGATCATCAGCATCCTCATAAGCTTGTCCCTTGAAGGTAGGGAACTTGATATTGAGTCTGGAGAGTAAATGAGAGAGATCCTCCATTTGCACTGGTGTTTCTTCTGACGTATCTGAGGAGAAGTCTAATGTTCTCCTATGCTTCTCCTTTGACAGTGGTGTTGCACCCAAATCAATAGATAAATTCAAGGAGGGTACAAGGGAGGTAGGTTCACTAGTCGAACATATAGCTGACTTGTTAAGGCTCCTTCCTACACAAAGAGGCTCCTTATTTGCTCACGTATGGGTCATGTACTTACTTGGAAATGCAATAGGCAAAAATACTGAAAAAAGGATTATTTACTATGCTCAGGGCCTGTCACAGAATGCAAGGGTCCCACCCGGCATGCCAAACTGTCGAGAAGGTACTGGGGTATCCACTTTTAACAAGAGCAAAAAATATACACTTCCAGTAGTTCGCCTACTCAAGGGAGGTCCTCCTTAGGGAAGTATACCCTTTAACATTTTTGTGAGCAGGAAGATCACAATAATTGCACAGTAAATGTAATCACTCAGAGAGAAGATCAATGACAATGGCAATAGCAAAGGACAAAACCACTCCTTAGTTCACACAGATGATTACAATATAAGCAAAAGCAATGCTCAAAAGTAGATTGATCTGGGCTATCATGCCACTCCAGAACTAAACAACATCAATACAAGAGATTCATCCAATCCGTACCATCAACACAACTAGATGCAGACGGGTACTGATCAATATAAAGTGTGAAGACTTGCTCCAAGGGGACAGCACAAAAATACCACTCACTCACAATGAACGACAAAACCAAGCCACTTCCTTCACACTATAGTGCTACTAGCCCTCCACTGGGAAGCCCACGCTCTGTATCCTCACCACAGAGTGACTTCCCACAGTAGGCTTGTGGCCATAGACTGCCAAGAGAGGATCCCTGTATGTAC
>CM035412.1:83467766-83505266 GCA_020310875.1 Ceratopteris richardii | reverse complement strand
ACTACATTATTCTTTGAAGAAGAAGAGAGATCCACTCACCTTTGAGCCTGTTCTTCCATGATTGCCTCCTTTCTACATTATAGAGATTTTGACACATACAACATCTTCTTATATAAGATTAGTCTTAGAAGAACTAAGAGAATGTGTGACACTTGTGAGCATGCAGTTCTCTAATTCTAATGTGATGCACTCTTCATGTAACCAAACTTGGAGAAGTTGATTTCTTAAGTTTAAGTTGACTGCATGCTCATAGATCCAATCTTGACCCAAGACAAATGGTTCCGTAAGAGCCTCATCTTAACACACTAGAATTTTGACTATCGTTGGAACATCTGGAAGATAGATAGGAAGCACCAATTCATCAAAAACGAGGTTTCCACACCTCCTAGCCCTATGATATAGGCTTCTATGGGATTGAAGTTCAATTGAAAGTCCTAGTAGTATGAAAGTCTAACTGCACTAGTTGTTGCACCTGAGTCAATCAATGCTCTCACAAGCCTTACATTCTCTCCATGTCCTACCTCTAAGGTCACAAAAGGACGTCCGCAAATTATTCAAGAAGAACTTGGACTTGATGTTTGGCACATGGCCATGTGATATCTTGGGGCCTCGGGATTGACATCTCGGCCTAGTCCCCTTAACTTATTTCATCTAATGTGCTCTGGAGCCTCTACTTGTGCTTCTTCTCTTACTCTCAACTCTTCTTCTTTTCTATTCCTAGGAGCGTTGTCTCATTAGCATATCCTTTGTAAGAGGTTCTTGGTATAGCTTGAATCGACACCCACTAATATAGCTTGGAAAGATGTCACCTTCTAACGTGGCCAATTGAACCAGACCACTAGTGCAAATTTTATTGATGATCATGGGTCCATATCCTCTTTCTTCCAATTTACGGGCAGCTTGCTTTAGTGTGTAAACCAACACTAGGTCTCCCTCTTTCAATCCTTTATCTTTGATGTGTGCATCAACGTATGCCTTTTGTCTTTTCTTTGGAGCATAGATGCCTGCTGCCGCTCATAGCCTTGTCTCACCTAACTGTTCTAGATCAAAGATCCTGGAGGACAACTCATGTCCATTCCACTCGTGCTCTTGTGCTACTTTTAAAGCTGGGATTAGGAAATCTAGTGGTAGCACAACATTCTCTCCAAAGACCATATGAAATGGGGTGGCATTGAGTACCGTTTTGTAGGCAACTCGGTAGGCCCAAACAACATGATGAAGATGTTTATCCCAATCAAAGCATTTATTGTTGACCAGTTTTGTCAATACATTACATAGGATCTTATTTGTGCTCTTAGCTTGTCCGTTAGCTTGTGGATGATAAGGGGTGGACTCCTTATGTATCACCAAGAATTCTTGGAGAAGATTTTCAATGACTTCATTCAAGAAGTGTGTGCCTCTATCGTTCACATCATAGATCTTCTATTTCTCTTACAGTGTTAAATCATTCATTGCCAATATCAATGTAATATGTGTGCATTAATACTTACACTTTCATTATGTTTCATTTTCTATTCTCTTTCATATACACTACAACATATGAGGGGCATACCGACACTGCCTATACCAACGGTCACTCTCGGCGTCGGTATAAACATTGGAAAAGTGTACTTAAAGATAACGACAATCAAGTAACCATTGGTATGACCATTTAAAATGGATCGTCAGTGTGTCCCCCAACCATCGGTATAAGCGTCCCTATGAGCCTCGGTATGAGCGTCAGTATGAGCGTCGGTATAAGTGTTAGTAATTTACTAGAAGTTACCAATGCCCATACCGACGCCCATATTAAGGCCGTGTTTTAAATATACCAGGAACCTGAGAGCAAAACTAACCATTTTTGTGCGTGTTTGAGTATTGATTGTCTTCTGTCGAACTTGCGCGCGTGAACCAAATTGCGACCTCCATTGTCTTGTGCACACACACACACACACATCTCTCTCTCTCTACACACACACACACACACACAGTTAGTTTAGATCTCACATCTTGGTAAGTGGTGTGCATACTCTTAGCCTTTGTCTTTCTCTATGCTTTAGGTATTATAATTTCTCTTCTCTTTGATTTTGGAGAAGTTCTTTGGTGTCAATTGTTTGGAATTCGACGATAGACGACATAAAATTACGCTTTGAGGACAATGATCCAAAAGAGGGACATAATTGTAAGTGATTGTTTTATTCTCTATAGATAGAGAGAGAAAGAGAGAGATAAAGAGAGAGAGATGAGAGAGATAGAGAGAGAAAGAGAGAGAAGAAAAGAGAGATAGAGAGAGAGAGAGAAAGAGAAAGAAAGAGGGAGAGAGATAGAGAGATAAAGAGAGAGAGAGTGAGAGATAAAGAGATGAAAGAGAGGAAGATAGAGATAGGAAAATAGAGCATACACACACACACATAACCACACACACATCTACACATGCATACATACACACATACACACATACATGTACACACATGCATGTTTATAGACACATACATATACACACATGCATGCATACACACGCATACAAATATACACACATGCATACATACACACACATGCATACACACATACATACGCACACATATATACACATATGCATACATACACATACACAAATACATGCATACACACTTACACACACACACATATACACTCATACATACACACACACACACATACACACATATACACACATGCATGCATACATACACACACATATACACACATGCATGCATACACACATATACACATATACACACATGCATACACACATGCACACACACATACATACACACACATATACACATATGCATACACACATACATACACACATGCATGCATACATACACACACATACACATATACACACATGCATGCATACATACACACACATACACATATAAACACATGCATACATACACACACATGTACACACATGCATACATACACACACATATGTACACACATGCATCCATACACACAACATGCATACATACACACACATATACACACATGCATTCATACACTCACATGCACACACACATACATACACACATGCATGCACACACACACACAAATGAATGCATACACACACATGCAAACACATACACATATACTCACACATGTTTACATAGACACACATACACATATACACACATGCATACGTTCACACACACACATACATACACACATGCACACATATACACACTCTTAAGCTAGTGTTTTAATTAAATATATAAAATTTTGATTCTGACCTTTTTTTTACATCAAATATCTAAAAATAGGATTAGGGTTTCTAGGCTATTTACACATACATACACTTATACTTATACACATATATATACACATACACATATATATACACATGCATACACATACATACATGTTTTAGGTCTAGGTCTTTTCGATTAGGGTTTTAGGGTTTTTACACATGCATAACATATATGCACACATACACATACACATATAATACATATATACATGTATATACACATGCATACAGAAATATACATATTTTAGGTCTAGATATTTAAGATTAGGGTTTTAGGGCTTAGGCATACATATAATTCAATTACATTTATATTAAGAAAAAATATAAAAAAATAAGAAAAAAATTTGAATATATAAATAAACATATATAGAAAATAGGATTAGGGGTTTAGGTTTTTTTAGGTGATTTAGTATTTAGGTTTTAGAATTTCAGGTTTAAGTCTTCAGGTTTTAGTATTTTAGGTTTAATTCTAAGTCTTTCTGATTAGGGTTTTAGGGTTTTAACACCTACATAATATATATACACAAATACACATACACATATAATACATATATACATGTATATACACATGCATACAGAAATATACATATTTAAGGTCTAGATCTTTGAAGATTAGGGTTTTAGGATTTATACATACATATAACTTAACTAAATTTATATAAAGAGAAAACATAGAAAACAAATAAGGAAAAAATCTGAATATATAAATAGAAAAAATATATAAAAGGATAATTATATAAATAAATAAATATAAAAAGAACTAGTGTTTAAAAACCATCTTTTCAGCCATCCCCTACTAGGTCTAGTAGTAGACATGTGTGTTCGACACCTCAGCATGATACATGTTCTAGCCCGTCTCGTAGGTCGAGGTCACACTTTGGAGCAGGAGGTTCTAGGAGTGGATCTACAGGTAGGTTTGGAGGAGGCGGTTGTTGTGGAGGTAGTGTGACGGACATTGTCTTGCCCGCTTCTACTCCTAGGACGAGTACCTTAGATGTAGGTACGCCACGTGGTACACTGCATGGAACACCACGTTGTCGGGAAGATTTGCATCTTCCAATTGATGGCCCGAAAAATTAAAATATTTATTGGTGAATTCTAAACCTCTTTTATATCACTGTTGATCAGTTGTGCTAATTGGATTAACTATTTTGAAAATGTTATCAGGTATGAAGGATGAAGCAGGACATATGTTCTTATTAGGGTTTACCCTAAGTACTTAATTAATGAGTATTTATATTTATACATGCTAGAAACATGGGTATATAACTCTAGTTCATATGATTTATGACAATAGCGTTCATTTGAAGGGTCTCAAAAGGTTCTAATAGGTTCATGTTAGAGTTTATTTATGTTCCAAAGGGTTAATGATAGGGTTTATTTAAATGTTAATGAGCTAATGGTAGGATTCCAAAAGGGTTTTAAGGGGTTTAGTGTGCAAGAATGAAGATTAGCCTTAGTTTGAAGGGTTGAAACAAATAATATTTAATGAAATTAATCTATAATTTAACATTGGTTAACCTACAAATTTAATTTATGGTTTAATTTGTTAATTTAATAGTGTGTATACTTTTAAATACTAAGGTTTTAATTAATGAAACCCTTAAACTAAGATTGAATTAAATGATTTATTTAAAATAAGAAATATAGGCTAATTAAATAAAAAATGGTAAATTAAATGGATAAATAACTAGTGGTCTATATGAGTACTAGGAAAAAGAATGGTTTATAGAAGATGTGTAACTAAAGTGATTGAAAGAGTGGGTGGAATAAATGATGCAATTAAAGGAAGTTAAAGAGAAACTTTAAATGAATGGTGTATATGAAAAAGGTTAAAAGAATGAAGTAAGTGAGTTGTGTAAATAAAGTCAATTTAAAGTGTGGTGAAAGTAAGGAGATTAAAGTGTGGTTGTAGATTAAAAGTTAAAACCAAAAGAGTGGATTAGGAAGGACTTGTGTATGTATTTAAATGTGTGTTGAGCTCAAGTTTCTCCTAATGTTTTTTGCAGAAACATTGATGAGTTCAAGCGAATGAAGTGCAGTGAACCTAATGTTTTTTGCAGTGTCGAGAAGCATTGAAGATTAATGAGCAATTGAAGAGCAAATGAAGTGCAGTGAACCTAATGTTTTTTGCAGTGTCGAGAAGCATTGAAGATTTATGAGCAATTGAAGAGCAAATGAAGTGCAGTGTGTAATAAAGTAAGTCTATGATCCAAGGGTCTGGCCGGTTCAGACAGATCTGAAATCGGACACCGTTTGGTCATCCGTGTGTATGACCAAAGATCTCGAGTTTAGACTCACTAGGAGGTCTTGTGCTCTTGTGAACAAGTGATCCACTTAGCTTAGTGGTTAAGTCTCAAGGATGTGAAGGAGGAGGTCTTGGGTTCAATCCCCATGGGAGACATGGGGAGAGTATTTTGCCCAAAGATCTCTAGAGCCTTCTAGAAGCATCCACTTGAGTTAACTCGAGTTAACTGGGACACTTGGCGCACATGTAGTTACATGGTTGACACTTGGCTGGCTAGTATCCACCTGCCCAAGAAGGCAGTCCCCTGGAGAGAGCTATATATAGAGGCATTTGGTTGGGAGGAGAGTCATCTCTCAAACATGTGGTGGTCGTAATCCTTGCTCTCTTGCATTCTTTGATGCACAAGGATCTTTTTACCAATGCAAGAGAACAAGGATTACGACCACCACATACTAGAGAGATGACTCTCCTCCCAACCAAATGCCTCTATATATAGCTCTCTCCAGGGGACTGCCTTCTTGGGCAGGTGGATAATAACCATCCAAGTGTCAGCCATGTAACTACATGTGTGCCAAGTGTCCCAGTTAACTCGAGTTAACTCAAGTGGATGCTTCTAGAAGGCTCTAGAGCTCTTTGGGCAAAACACTCTCCCCATGTACCCCATGGGGGTTGAACCCAAGACCTCCTCCTTCACATCCTTGAGACTTAACCACTAAGATAAGTGGATCACTTGTTCACAAGAGCACAAGACCTCCTAGTAAGTCTAAACTTGAGATCTTTGGTCATACACACGGATGACCAAACGGTGTCCGATTTCAGATCTGTCTGAACCGGCCAGACCCTTGGATCATAGACTTACTTTATTACATTCTTCCCCCCTTGGAAAAGATTTTCGTCCTCGAAAATAGAGCTGTATACATACTGTAGGCAACCCCCGAGCCTCATGTTCTAAAACTGGAAGAACATGGTCATGTTCTAGAACTGGAAGAACATGTCTCATCTCTGTGGTGGCATCCTTGCCCAAATGATTCTAAACACTATCTCGCTTTGCACTTTGATAAACTAGTCAAAGTACAAAATAGTGAATGAATAATAAAGGTGGATCTAAACACATATCCCTGGCTAATTCACAGTTTCTGGATGTGCGATCTAGGCACAAACATGTGAATTAGGTGGATTCAAATTACTAGTCCATTTCTAGGCATAACTGGTGCATGGGCTTAGTAATGAAGGTGGGATTCTTATCCCTCGCAAGACTTTGAGAATTCTTGATTCACTTGAATTTGTTTTGGAAAACTTGAAGTTTGGTTGTCCCATACATCTAACTTTAGATGTCTGTACAATGGTTTACTTTTATCTAACAGTTACTTGATTTTTTCACCCGACTAGAGGACTACTCTGTCCCAATGAGTTGAAAAAATCCTATGTAAACTGTAGGAGAAAGTTTACCATTTCGGTGGAATCAACCATACTAACTTCACCAATTCAAATTCAAAATGAAAATTTGTCCAACTTAGGACACTTTTCTCAAAGACTTTAACTAAAAGTTCTTGGGAATTGTCAATCTGATGAGCAATTCCTAACTTCTCTATTCTAGAGTATACTGGACTCTAGGAAATCTTTTATGCTATAACTTGAAGCAAACTCAAATGAATAAGTCTACTTAGACTTATCATCTTTTGAAGATTGAAAAGGTTCTTGTACATAACATCTATCTAGGATGTTCAAGTTAGTTATCTAATTCTAACCGGCTATCCCTGGTCTTTTGCAAAAGGAATCAGATACCATATCTGAGTCAATTCCAAAAGATTTCGAAAGCGGAAAGAGATAACTAAGACTTTGTACAAGCAATTCAAACTTCGCACATACATAAACTTGCTATGAGTCAAAGACTAGATGACTCAGGACTTTTACTTTTCAAAGATCTATTTCAACAAGATATTGAAGCATTGTCTTTATCTTTCAGAGAAATAAGCTGGATTCTCAGAAAGATACAAAGAAAATCAAAAACATCATCCAACCACAAGATACTAGTGTGGTAACCAACATCAGTGTGTCGACCCACTGAGGTTCTATTGATGAGTTTAGTTTTCAAATAATGCTTCACTTGAGACTAAGTTCATGTCACATTCAGTCTTTTTGACTCCTAATCGTGAATGCAATTCTTGTGCATTTCTTTGAGTCGAAAGAGTGAATTTATCAAGTTACACTAGGAACTTGATGCTTGACTTAGTCAATTAAATCTTAAGTTGAAAAGATCAACTCAAAATCAAAGTCCAACTTCTTTCAAAAATTTATCAAATATTTCTGATCAATAACACTTAAGCTTGAAGTGTTCTTAGAAGATCTTGGAAGTTACTTACTTCATATCTTCAGTTTCCTTAATCTTGAAGTTACCTTGAAGTATCGTAAGATACTACTTTCATCCTTTACGAATTAAACTTTTCCTTGAAGTCTTAATTCCCTTGAGGATGAAACCTAACTTCAAAATCCAAACTAGGACTAAAAGATAATCATCATCCCACGGTCCGATGTCCCATTCCATCTTTCCTACATCAATCTGAGTATAAAATTTGGTGTCCCATACCACCCTATTTTATATTCACATTAATGTGTGGGTGATTCTTATCCTAAAGTCTAAACATCTCTTGATAGAGTACCTTATTTCTTCAATTCTTTTACAAGAATTGGAAGTTTCAGGCATTACCTCTAACTAGATTTTCCTAGGTTTTGATTCCTTCGCATGATCACCTCAGAATCATGTGCTTTGCCTTAAAAACTTGAAAACCTCTTTGACAGAATATCAATCAGAATTCCAAGTTCTTGAATTTTTTCGAATTCAAGTTCAATTGGTTTACCCTTGACCAATTTTGTAGCGACAAGAGCTTTTGACTTCTTGTCTTTAGATTCCTTTCTTTACTGTTGCTTTAGGTACCTACCCCGGGGACTTTATTTAGGAATCTCTTTACTGCTTAAGTCTTAAGCATCCGCTCATGCTTTCTGGATTTGTACCAAAATCCCTTTAAGGATAGGCAAACACTTATGTTTTACCTTCCACAGACTTAAGTACCGTCTTCACGGTTGCAGACTACATTCTTGGAATTTCTTTACTCTGTTCAAACTTGGAACAGTTTACTTTTTTCACAATTTTTTCCATTCAATAAATGGAACTTGAGTGAATAATTCCCAAAAGGAATTTTATTGCCAATACTTGGGCAATCTACAAAGTAGTTCTAATCGCACATTACTTGGACAATCATGGCCAAGAGTGATCAAGTCTGGTTGATCTTGCGATAAAAAGACTTAGTCTTTATCTTTAAGATCTCTTAAACTATCTTAAGCTTCTTTGCTTACCTGCAGGATTTTTAGAGATCTTTCCCTTTACACAAGTCCAAGCATACACTTATGCCTCTCAGATTCCAAAGCTAAGAATCTTTGATATACCGTTAGGTTATATCACTTATTTGGACTTAATTAACCAATACTGATGGTTTGGGAATTGCTAATGAACTACTTACAGACTAAAGAGTATGAAGAATTTCATTCTCAATACTTGAAAGAATGCCATTCTTCAAAGACTTGAGATTCCTTCTAGGGAATCAAATAACTTGAGCAAATGATTCATTTTGGAATCTTTTGCAAAAAGAACATTTAAAAGAAATTCTTTCAAATGATATCCAAAAATTTACTGATTCAATTGTACTTATTTCCTGAGTATCAAACTAGAGACGAAATATCACATTTGCCAGTTTGAAAGTTTAAGTTGACTTTCATTTATGTGATATCGACTTCTATTCTTGAGTTTGATACAAAACTCATTATTATTGGTCAATCTTCAGATGTTACTAGAGTCCTTTAAACATATTTCACCAATCAAAATTATGTTTAAAGTCCAAGCATCTATTGATGATTGATCCAATAGTAATGTTATTGTGAACACTTTGAACTTTATAACTTGTTTAGGAGAAGTTCATGGATTCAAGATCCATTTCTTGGAACTTTCTACTCCTAAATAAAAAGTTCACACTTGCTTCAAGTCTTTAGGAACTTATATTATTTCCTAAAGATTGCTTAGCTAGTTGCATCATTTACCAGAGATGCAACTATGGAACCTAACATCCTTTTATTGACGTCAAGGATCAATTGATGTTGAGGTTTAACCTTTGATTTCCATCACCCCTTGGGATGAAAATTTATAAAAGCTTGGTACCTTTATATCTTGGCAAAACTTTTATATCCTAAAGAGGTTTTGCCTTCATCATTCCTTGGACCTATCATATAATATGAATTTATGTGTATTTTGGGAAGAGTTCATGAATCAATTAAGATCCTCTACTTGGAACATCTTCCTTCCCAACGCTAAATTCATCTTGAACATAGTAGGAGAATGATCTCACATGAAATAGAAGGCTTGACTATTTCATATCTCTATTCCAAAAAGTTACTTACCGAGGTTTCATCATGAGATACAAATCTTGAAACCACAAGAAACTTCTTTAAAACTTTCGAAATCTTCTAAATAGAAGAGTGCTCAAGGAACTTTGGAAATATAGTTGATGTTCTCATCCAACCTTGGGATGCTTGAGAAGTTACATAAAATATATAACTAATCAACTAAAGCTTTATCCACATGACTTTCTAAGTACATCCAGGACTTAGAGTCATCATACATCACAAAAGAGTTTGCAAGTAATTAAATTTTCTTGGTCATCAAGAAAATTTATTACTTTTCTCTTAGTGCTTACTTATACCTAGCAAGACATCTATCATACTTAATTGTCATTAAGTATTTATCTTTGATAGTAGAATATCGACTTGGGAAGAAATCGACTAATTACTTGAGTTGCAAAGTAGAACTAGTATGTCTTTGCAACTAACTAGTCCTTGGTCTTCCCTAATGTCAAACTGCGAGCTTTATAGAGTAAGCTAAATACTAAGAGTACATTCTCATATCTACTTGCAAAAAGCATTCCATTCTTCCATGCAAATGCATGTATCTACATGCAAAAGCATATGCTCACATGCGTATGCATGCATGTTCTTTGCATGCCCAAAAAATAATACAACAATCATGCATGAGCTTGATGCACGATTTTTTCTTGTACTAAGAATGTATATCATGCAATCCTAATGCATGTATATCCTTTCCTTTGTCCTAATGCACTATGATATAAAAACATACCCTTGAGGTGCAATAGAAAACTTACTCAATGGAAAGGAAATATGTATTTAAACTACCAAAATACATTCTTTGATGCACAAGGATCTTTTGAAATCAAGATTAAGGAAACTGAAGATATGAAGTAAGTAACTTCCAAGATCTTCTTAGAACACTTCAAGTTTAAGTGTTATTGATCAGAAATATTTGATAAATTTCTGAAACAAGTTGGACTTTGATTTTGAGTTGATCTTTTCAACCAAGGATTTGAGTGACTAAGTTAAGCATCAAGTTCCTAGTGTAACTTGAAAAAATTCACTCTTTTGACTCAAAGAAATGCACAAGAATTGCATTCACGATTAGGAGTCAAAAAGATTGAATGAGACATGAACTTAGTCTCAAATGAAGCATTATTTGAATATTTAAAACTCATCGACAGAACCTCAGTGGGTCGACACACTGATGTTGGTTACCACACTAGTATCTTGTGGTTGGATGATGTTTTTTATATCCTTTGAATCTTTTTGAGAATCCAGCTTATTTCTCTTAAAGATAAAGACAATGCTTCAATATCTTGTTGAAATTGATCATTGAAAAGTTAAAGTCCTGAGTCAACTAGACTTTGACTCATAGCAAGTTTATGTATGTGCGAAGTTTGAATTGGTTGTAACAGAGTCTTAGTTATCTCTTTCCACTTTCCAAATCTTTTGGAATTGACTCAGATATGGTATCTGATTTCTTTTTCAAAAGACCAGGGATAGCCGGTTAGAATTAGATAACTAACTTGAACATCCTCGATAGATGTTATGTACAAGAACCTTTTCAATCTTCAAAAGATGATAAGTCTAAGTAGACTTATTCATTTGATTTTGCTTCAAGTTATAGCATAAATAATTTCCTAGAGTCCAGTATACTCTAGAATAAAGAAGTTAGGAATTGCTCATTAGATTGACAATTCCCAAGAACTTTCAGTTAAAAGTCTTTGAGAAAAGTGTCCTAAGTTGGACAATTTTCATTTTGAATTTGAATTGGTGAAGTTAGTATGGTTGATTCCACCGAAATGGTAAACTTTCTCCTACAGTTTACATGGGATTTTTTCAAACTCATTGGGACAAAGTAGTCCTCTAGTCGGGTGAAAAAATCAAGTAACTGTTAGATAAAAGTAAACCATTGAATAGACATCTAAAGTTAGATGTATGGGACAACCAAACTTCAAGTTCTCCAAAACAAATTCAAGTGAATCAAGAATTCTCAAAGTCTTGCGAGGGATAAGAATCCCACCTTCATTACTAAGCCCATGCACCAGTTATGCCTAGAAATGGACTAGTAATTTGAATCCACCTAGTTCACATGTTTGTGCCTAGATCGCACATCCAGAAACTGTGAATTAGCCAGGGATGTCATTAGATCCACCCTCATTATTCTTCACTAGTTTGTACTTTGTCCCGTTCATCAAAGTACAAAACCAGATAGTGTTTTGAATCATTTGGGCAAGGATGCCACCATAGAGATGAGACATGTTCTTCTAGTTTTAGAACATGACCATGTTCTTCTAGTTTTAGAACATGAGGCTCGGGGGTTGCCTACAGTATATATATAGCTCTATTTTCGAGGACGAAAATATTTTCCAAGGGGGGAAGAATGTAATAAAGTATGTCTATGATCCAAGGGTCTGGCCGGTTCAGACAGATCTGAAATCGGACACCGTTTGGTCATCCGTGTGTATGACCAAAGATCTCGAGTTTAGACTCACTAGGAGGTCTTGTGCTCTTGTGAACAAGTGATCCACTTAGCTTAGTGGTTAAGTCTCAAGGATGTGAAGGAGGAGGTCTTGGGTTCAATCCCCATGGGAGACATGGGGAGAGTATTTTGCCCAAAGATCTCTAGAGCCTTCTAGAAGCATCCACTTGAGTTAACTCGAGTTAACTGGGACACTTGGCGCACATGTAGTTACATGGCTGACACTTGGCTGGCTAGTATCCACCTGCCCAAGAAGGCAGTCCCCTGGAGAGAGCTATATATAGAGGCATTTGGTTGGGAGGAGAGTCATCTCTCAAACATGTGGTGGTCGTAATCCTTGCTCTCTTGCACAGTGAGCCTAATGTTTTTTGCAGTGTCGAGAAGCATTGAAGACTAATGAGCAATTGAAGAGCAAATGAAGTGCAGTGAACCTAATGTTTTTTGCAGTGTCGAGAAGCATTGAAGATTAATGAGAAATTGAAGAGCAAATGAAGTGCAGTGAACCTAATGTTTTTTGCAGTGTCGAGAAGCATTGAAGATTAATGCGCAATTGAAGAGCAAATGAAGTGTAGTGAACCTAATGTTTTTTGCAGTGTCGAGAAGCATTGAAGATTAATGAGCAATTGAAGAGCAAATGAAGTGCAGTGAACCTAATGTTTTTTGCAGTGTCGAGAAGCATTGAAGATTAATGAGCAATTGAAGAGCAAATGAAGTGCAGTGAACCTAATGTTTTTTGCAGTGTCGAGAAGCATTGAAGATTAATGAGCAATTGAAGAGCAAATGAAGTGCAGTGAACCTAATGTTTTTTGTAGTGTCGAGAAGCATTGAAGATTAATGAGCAATTGAAGAGCAAATGAACTGCAGTGAACCTAATGCTTTTTGCAGTGTCGAGAAGCATTGAATATTAATGAGCAATTGAAGAGCAAATGAAGTGCAGTGAACCTAATGTTTTTTGCAGTGTCGAGAAGCATTGAAGATTAATGAGCAATTGAAGAGCAAATGAAGTGCAGTGAACCTAATGTTTTTTGCAGTGTCGAGAAGCATTGAAGATTAATGAGCAACTGAAGAGCAAATGAAGTGCAGTGAACCTAATGTTTTTTGCAGTGTCGAGAAGCATTGAAGATTAATGAGCAATTGAAGAGCAAATGAAGTGCAGTGAACCTAATGTTTTTTGTAGTGTCGAGAAGCATTGAAGATTAATGAGCAATTGAAGAGCAAATGAAGTGTAGTGAACCTAATGTTTTTTGCAGTGTCGAGAAGCATTGAAGATTAATGAGCAATTGAAGAGCAAATGAAGTGCAGTGAAACTAATGTTTTTTGCAGAAACATTGATGAGTTCAAGCAAATCAAGTGCAGTGAACCTAATGTTTTTTGCAGTGTCGAGAAGCATTGAAGATTAATGAGCAATTGAAGAGCAAATGAAGTGCAGTGAACCTAATGTTTTTTGCAATGTCGAGAAGCATTGAAGATTAATGAGCAATTGAAGAGCAAATGAAGTGCAGTGAACCTAATGTTTTTTGCAGTGTCGAGAAGCATTGAAGATTAATGAGCAATTGAAGAGCAAATGAAGTGCAGTGATACTAATGTTTTTTGCAGTGTTGAGAAGCATTGAAGATTAATGAGCAATTGAAGAGCAAATGAAGTACAGTGAACCTAATGTTTTTTGCAGTGTCGAGAAGCATTGAAGATTAATGAGCAATTGAAGAGCAAATGAAGTGCAGTGAACCTAATGTTTTTTGCAGTGTCGAGAAGCATTGAAGATTAATGAGCAATTGAAGAGCAAATGAAGTGTAGTGAACCTAATGTTTTTTGCAGTGTTGAGAAGCATTGAAGATTAATGAGCAATTGAAGAGCAAATGAAGTGCAGTGAAACTAATGTTTTTTGCAGAAACATTGATGAGTTCAAGCAAATCAAGTGCAGCGAACATAATGTTTTTTGCAGTGTCGAGAAGCATGGAAGATTAATGAGCAATTGAAGAGCAAATGAAGTGCAGTGAACCTAATGTTTTTTGCAATGTCGAGAAGCATTGAAGATTAATGAGCAATTGAAGAGCAAATGAAGTGCAGTGAACCTAATGTTTTTTGCAGTGTCGAGAAGCATTGAAGATTAATGAGCAATTGAAGAGCAAATGAAGTGCAGTGAAGCTAATGTTTTTTGTAGTGTTGAGAAGCATGGAAGATTAATGAGCAATTGAAGAGCAAATGAAGTGCAGTGAACCTAATGTTTTTTGCAGTGTCGAGAAGCATTGAAGATTAATGAGCAATTGAAGAGCAAATGAAGTGCAGTGAACCTAATGTTTTTTGCAGTATCGAGAAGCATTGAAGATGAATGAGCAATTGAAGAGCAAATGAAGTGCAATGAACCTAATGTTTTTTGCAGTGTCGAGAAGCATTGAACATTAATGAGCAATTGAAGAGCAAATGAAGTGCAGTGAACCTAATGTTTTTTGCAGAAACATTGATGAGTTCAAGCAAATGAAGTGCAGTGAACCTAATGTTTTTTGCAGTGTCGAGAAGCATTGAAGATTAATGAGCAATTGAAGAGCAAATGAAGTGCAGTGAACCTAATGTTTTTTGTAGTGTCGAGAAGCATTGAAGATTAATGAGCAATTGAAGAGCAAATGAAGTGCAGTGAACCTAATGTTTTTTGCAGTGTCGAAAAGCATTGAAGATTGATGAGCAATTGAAGAGCAAATGAAGTGCAGTGAACCTAATGTTTTTTGCAGTGTCGAGAAGCATTCAAGATTAATGAGCAATTGAAGAGCAAATGAAGTGCAGTGAACCTAATGTTTTTGCAGGGTCGAGAAGCATTGAAGATTAATGAGCAATTGAAGAGCAAATGAAGTGCAGTGAACCTAATGTTTTTTGCAGTGTCGAGAAGCATTGAAGATTAATGAGCAATTGAAGAGCAAATGAAGTGCAGTGAACCCAATGTTTTTTGCAGTGTCGAGAAGCATTGAAAATTAATGAGCAATTGAAGAGCAAATGAAGTGCAATGAACCTAATGTTTTTTGCAGTGTCGAGAAGCATTGAAGATTAATGAGCAACTGAAGAGCAAATGAATTGCAGTGAACCTAATGTTTTTTGCAGAAACATTGATGAGTTCAAGCAAATGAAGTGCAGTGAAACTAATGTTTTTTGCAGTGTCGAGAAGCATTGAAGATTAATGAGCAATTGAAGAGCAAATGAAGTGCAGTGAACCTAATGTTTTTTGCAGTGTCGAGAAGCATTGAAGATTAATGAGCAATTGAAGAGCAAATGAAGTGCAGTGAACCTAATGTTTTTTGCAGTGTCGAGAAGCATTGAAGATTAATGAGCAATTGAAGAGCAAATGAAGTGCAGTGAATCTAATGTTTTTTGCAGTGTCGAGAAGCATTGAAGATTAATGAGCAATTCAAGAGCAAATGAAGTGCAGTGAACCTAATGTTTTTTGCAGTGTCGAGAAGCATTGAAGATTAATGAGCTATTGAAGAGCAAATGAAGTGCAGTGAACCTAATGTTTTTTGCAGTGTCGAGAAGCATTGAAGGTTAATGAGCAATTGAAGAGCAAATGAAGTGCAGTGAACCTAATGTTTTTTGCAGCGTCGAGCGAGAAGCATTGAAGGTTAATGAGCAATTGAAGAGCAAATGAAGTGCAGTGAACCTAATGTTTTTTGCAGTGTCGAGAAGCATTGAAGATTAATGAGCAATTGAAGAGCAAATGAAGTGCAGTGAACCTAATGTTTTTTGCAGTGTCGAGAAGCATTGAAGATTAATGAGCAATTCAACAGCAAATGAAGTGCAGTGAACCTAATGTTTTTTGCAGTGTCGAGAAGCATTGAAGATTAATGAGCTATTGAAGAACAAATGAAGTGCAGTGAACCTAATGTTTTTTGCAGTGTCGAGAAGCATTGAAGGTTAATGAGCAATTGAAGAGCAAATGAAGTGCAGTGAACCTAATGTTTTTTGCAGTGTCGAGAAGCATTGAAGATTAATGAGCAATTGAAGAGCAAATGAAGTGCAGTGAACCTAATGTTTTTTGCAGTGTCGAGAAGCATTGAAGATTAATGAGCAATTGAAGAGCAAATGAAGTGCAGTGAACCTAATGTTTTTTGCAGTGTCGAGAAGCATTGAAGATTAATGAGCAATTGAAGAGCAAATGAAGTGCAGTGAACCTAATGTTTGTTGCAGTGTCGAGAGGCATTGAAGATTAATGAGCAATTGAAGAGCAAATGAAGTGAAGTGAACCTAATGTTTTTTGCAGTGTCGAGAAGCATTGAAGATTAATGAGCAATTGAAGACCAAATGAAGTGCAGTGAACCTAATGTTTTTTGCAGTGTCGAGAAGCATTGAAGATTAATGAGCAATTGAAGAGCAAATGAAGTGCAGTGAACCTAATGTTTTTTGCAGTGTCGAGAAGCATTGAAGATTAATGAGCAATTGAAGAGCAAATGAAGTGCAGTGAACCTAATGTTTTTTGCAGTGTCGAGAAGCATTGAAGATTAATGAGCAATTGAAGAGCAAATGAAGTGCAGTGAACCTAATGTTTTTTGCAGTGTCGAGAAGCATTGAAGATTAATGAGCAATTGAAGAGCAAATGAAGTGCAGTGAACTTAATGTTTTTTGCAGTGTCGAGAAGCATTGAAGATTAATGAGCAATTGAAGAGCAAACGAAGTGCAGTGAACCTAATGTTTTTGGAGTGTCGAGAAGCATTGAAGATTAATGAGCAATTGAAGAGCAAATGAAGTGCAGTGAACCTAATGTTTTTTGCAGTGTCGAGAAGCATTGAAGATTAATGAGCAATTGAAGAGCAAATGAAGTGCAGTGAACCCAATGTTTTTTGCAGTGTCAAGAAGCATTGAAGATTAATGAGCAATTGAAGAGCAAATGAAGTGCAGTGAACCTAATGTTTTTTGCAGTGTCGAGAAGCATTGAAGATTAATGAGCATTTGAAGAGCAAATGAATTGCAGTGAACCTAATGTTTTTTGCAGAAACATTGATGAGTTCAAGAAAATGAAGTGCAGTGAACCTAATGTTTTTTGCAGTGTCGAGAAGCATTGAAGATTAATGAGCAATTGAAGAGCAAATGAAGTGCAGTGAACCTAATGTTTTTTGCAGTGTCGAGAAGCATTGAAGATTAATGAGCAATTGAAGAGCAAATGAAGTGCAATGAACCTAATGTTTTTTGCAGTGTCGAGAAGCATTGAAGATTAATGAGCAATTGAAGAGCAAATGAAGTGCAGTGAGCCTAATGTTTTTTGCAGTGTCGAGAAGCATTGAAGATTAATGAGCAATTGAAGAGCAAATGAAGTGCAGTGAACCTAATGTTTTTTGCAGTGTCGAGAAGCATTGAAGATTAATGAGCAATTGAAGAGCAAATGAAGTGCAGTGAACCTAATGTTTTTTGCAGTGTTGAGAAGCATTGAAGATTAATGAGCAATTGAAGAGCAAATGAAGTGCAGTGAACCTAATGTTTTTTGCAGTGTCGAGAAGCATTGAAGATGAATGAGCAATTGAAGAGCAAATGAAGTGCACTGAACCTAATGTTTTTTGCAGTGTCGAGAAGCATTGAACATTAATGAGCAATTGAAGAGCAAATGAAGTGCAGTGAACCTAATGTTTTTTGCAGAAACATTGATGAGTTCAAGTAAATGAAGTGCAGTGAACCTAATGTTTTTTGCAGTGTCGAGAAGCATTGAAGATTAATGAGCAATTGAAGAGCAAATGAAGTGCAGTGAACCTAATGTTTTTTGTAGTGTCGAGAAGCATTGAAGATTAATGAGCAATTGAAGAGCAAACGAAGTGCAGTGAACCTAATGTTTTTGCAGTGTCGAGAAGCATTGAAGATTAATGAGCAATTGAAGAGCAAATGAAGTGCAGTGAACCTAATGTTTTTTGCAGTGTCGAGAAGCATTGAAGATTAATGAGCAATTGAAGAGCAAATGAAGTGCAGTGAACCCAATGTTTTTTGCAGTGTCAAGAAGCATTGAAGATTAATGAGCAATTGAAGAGCAAATGAAGTGCAGTGAACCTAATGTTTTTTGCAGTGTCGAGAAGCATTGAAGATTAATGAGCATTTGAAGAGCAAATGAATTGCAGTGAACCTAATGTTTTTTGCAGAAACATTGATGAGTTCAAGAAAATGAAGTGCAGTGAACCTAATGTTTTTTGCAGTGTCGAGAAGCATTGAAGATTAATGAGCAATTGAAGAGCAAATGAAGTGCAGTGAACCTAATGTTTTTTGCAGTGTCGAGAAGCATTGAAGATTAATGAGCAATTGAAGAGCAAATGAAGTGCAATGAACCTAATGTTTTTTGTAGTGTCGAGAAGCATTGAAGATTAATGAGCAATTGAAGAGCAAATGAAGTGCAGTGAGCCTAATGTTTTTTGCAGTGTCGAGAAGCATTGAAGATTAATGAGCAATTGAAGAGCAAATGAAGTGCAGTGAACCTAATGTTTTTTGCAGTGTCGAGAAGCGTTGAAGATTAATGAGCAATTGAAGAGCAAATGAAGTGCAGTGAACCTAATGTTTTTTGCAGTGTCCAGAAGCATTGAAGATTAATGAGCAATTGAAGAGCAAATGAAGTGCAGTGAACCTTATGTTTTTTGCAATGTCGAGAAGCATTGAAGATTAATGAGCAATTGAAGAGCAAATGAAGTGCAGTGAACCTAATGTTTTTTGCAGTGTCGAGAAGCATTGAAGATTAATGAGCAATTGAAGAGCAAATGAAGTGCAGTGAACCTAATGTTTTTTGCAGAAACATTGATGAGTTCAAGTAAATGAAGTGCAGTGAACCTAATGTTTTTTGCAGTGCGGAGAAGCATTGAAGATTAATGAGCAATTGAAGAGCAAATGAAGTGCAGTGAACCTAATGTTTTTCGCAGTGTCAAGAAGCATTGAAGATTAATGAGCAATTGAAGAGCAAATGAAGTGCAATGAACCTAATGTTTTTTGCAGTGTCGAGAAGCATTGAAGATTAATGAGCAATTGAAGAGCAAATGAAGTGCAGTGAACCTAATGTTTTTTGCAGTGTTGAGAAGCATTGAAGATTAATGAGCAATTGAAGAGCAAATGAAGTATAGTGAACCTAATGTTTTTTGCAGTGTCGAGAAGCATTGAAGATTAATGAGCAATTGAAGAGCAAATGAAGTGCAGTGAACCTAATGTTTTTTGCAGTGTCGAGAAGCATTGAAGATTAATGAGCAATTGAAGAGCAAATGAAGTGCAGTGAACCTAATGTTTTTTGCAGTGTCGAGAAGCATTGAAGATTAATGAGCAATTGAAGAGCAAATGAAGTGCAGTGAACCTAATGTTTTTTGCAGTGTCGAGAGGCATTGAAGATTAATGAGCAATTGAAGAGGAAATGAAGTGAAGTGAACCTAATGTTTTTTGCAGTGTCGAGAAGCATTGAAGATTAATGAGCAATTGAAGACCAAATGAAGTGCAGTGAACCTAATGTTTTTTGCAGTGTCGAGAAGCATTGAAGATTAATGAGCAATTGAAGAGCAAATGAAGTGCAGTGAACCTAATGTTTTTTGCAGTGTCGAGAAGCATTGAAGATTAATGAGCAATTGAAGAGCAAATGAAGTGCAGTGAACCTAATGTTTTTTGCAGTGTCGAGAAGCATTGAAGATTAATGAGCAATTGAAGAGCAAATGAAGTGCAGTGAACCTAATGTTTTTTGCAGTGTCGAGAAGCATTGAAAGTTAATGAGCAATTGAAGAGCAAATGAAGTGCAGTGAACTTAATGTTTTTTGCAGTGTCGAGAAGCATTGAAGATTAATGAGCAATTGAAGAGCAAATGAAGTGCAGTGAACCTAATGTTTTTGCAGTGTCGAGAAGCATTAAAGATTAATGAGCAATTGAAGAGCAAATGAAGTGCAGTGAACCTAATGTTTTTTGCAGTGTCGAGAAGCATTGAAGATTAATGAGCAATTGAAGAGCAAATGAAGTGCAGTGAACCCAATGTTTCTTGCAGTGTCGAGAAGCATTGAAGATTAATGAGCAATTGAAGAGCAAATGAAGTGCAGTGAACCTAATGTTTTTTGCAGTGTCGAGAAGCATTGAAGATTAATGAGCATTTGAAGAGCAAATGAATTGCAGTGAACCTAATGTTTTTTGCAGAAACATTGATGAGTTCAAGAAAATGAAGTGTAGTGAACCTAATGTTTTTTGCAGTGTCGAGAAGCATTGAAGATTAATGAGCAATTGAAGAGCAAATGAAGTGCAGTGAACCTAATGTTTTTTGCAGTGTCGAGAAGCATTGAAGATTAATGAACAATTGAAGAGCAAATGAAGTGCAATGAACCTAATGTTTTTTGCAGTGTCGAGAAGCATTGAAGATTAATGAGCAATTGAAGAGCAAATGAAGTGCAGTGAACCTAATGTTTTTTGCAGTGTCGAGAAGCATTGAAGATTAATGAGCAATTGAAGAGCAAATGAAGTGCAGTGAACCTAATGTTTTTTGCAGTGTCGAGAAGCATTGAAGATTAATGAGCAATTGAAGAGCAAATGAAGTGCAGTGAACCTAATGTTTTTTGCAGTGTCGAGAAGCATTGAAGATTAATGAGCAATTGAAGAGCAAATGAAGTGCAGTGAACCTAATGTTTTTTGCAGTGTCGAGAAGCATTGAAGATTAATGAGCAATTGAAGAGCAAATGAAGTGCAGTGAACCTAATGTTTTTTGCAGTGTCGAGAAGCATTGAAGATTAATGAGCAATTGAAGAGCAAATGAAGTGCAGTGAACCTAATGTTTTTTGCAGAAACATTGATGAGTTCAAGTAAATGAAGTGCAGTGAACCTAATGTTTTTTGCAGTGTCGAGAAGCATTGAAGATTAATGAGCAATTGAAGAGCAAATGAAGTGCAGTGAACCTAATGTTTTTCGCAGTGTCAAGAAGCATTGAAGATTAATGAGCAATTGAAGAGCAAATGAAGTGCAGTGAACCTAATGTTTTTTGCAGTGTCGAGAAGCATTGAAGATTAATGAGCAATTGAAGAGCAAATGAAGTGCAGTGAACCTAATGTTTTTTGCAGTGTTGAGAAGCATTGAAGATTAATGAGCAATTGAAGAGCAAATGAAGTGCAGTGAACCTAATGTTTTTTGCAGTGTCGAGAAGCATTGAAGATTAATGAGCAATTGAAGAGCAAATGAAGTGCAGTGAACCCAATGTTTTTTGCAGTGTCGAGAAGCATTGAAGATTAATGAGCAATTGAAGAGCAAATGAAGTGCAGTGAACCTAATGTTTTTTGCAGTGTCGAGAAGCATTGAAGATTAATGAGCAATTGAAGAGCAAATGAAGTGCAGTGAACCTAATGTTTTTTGCAGAAACATTGATGAGTTCAAGTAAATGAAGTGCAGTGAACCTAATGTTTTTTGCAGTGTCGAGAAGCATTGAAGATTAATGAGCAATTGAAGAGCAAATGAAGTGCAGTGAACCTAATGTTTTTTTGGATTGTCGAGAAGCATTGAAGATTAATGAGCAATTGAAGAGCAAATGAAGTGCAGTGAACCTAATGTTTTTTGCAGAAACATTGAAGATTACAATCAATTAAAGTGAAGTGAAGACAACTGAAGTGAAGCGGCAGCTTAAAGATCCACTTAAACCTTATCTTCCCGATTTAGTCAAAATACCCATTTGTTTAGACATTTATCCAATTATCTAGACTTTACATTTGTATTAGCTTATTAATTCATTTAGTCAAACCAATTTAGCATCATATTGTTTCCATTATTTTCTTTCATACCATGAATTTGAGCAGAGTCGAATTGAAACTACAACTGAATCCATAGGATTAGTATCAGAAGAACGTATTAAAGATAATAGTACTAATGAAAACTCCATTATTCCAACTATTGAGAATGTCCCGTCAACTCTAGACAGACCGAAATCCTCTAGCATACCTGATAGTTTAGTAGAAGAACCCATTATGGAAGTTTCAATCTCATATGAGGAAGCTGTTGCTAAGTACGAAGCCGCCCGTCCTTACGGTCCATAGCTATTTAAAATATTTATTTTTTTATAGAATTATCTTATTTTCCGTCATAGAGATAGGTTATTTAAATGGTTGAGTCATTAGAGCCCTTAATTCCATAAGCCTGAGTCCGCTACAGACACCCTGCGTGTGCCGAACGATTTTGGCGGATGGACGGATCCACCATCCGAGCATCCCTCACGACCCGACATTGGTGAACCGGACGTGAACAAACGGCCTTGCAGCTCAGGTATAAAATTTAAAATTTTCATGCATATGCATACATGATATCGACAGGTTGGATTGCAGAAGCTTCTTCATCCGTGGGAGCAGTGGCTCTGTCTTTGACTCCTTGCACTCTTCTAGGTGTTGAGGGTTGTTCCCTAGGGAACTGAGCGCCTCCACGAGGAGTGGCAAGTAGCTATCCTCATCTCGCCACCCCTTTTCATCGACAAGAACGTTTGCACAATCATCCATTAGCAACTGATGTATTAGATTTTGATTCTGTTAAAAATTGTATAAACTTATACACAAGTCACTCTTTAAGCCTCTTCTTCGATTCAGATTCCAGGTATTTATATTTGGATTCTTTTTGCTTGCACATAATTAAATGAAAATGACATCTAATGTAGAGAACCTTCTGCATGATATGGAAGCACGATTAATTTCATCTATAGATTTAAAGCTTAATTCCAAGTTTGAGTCCTTAAACTGGTTTCTTTCAATCTTAACTACAGTAGTATCTGATTTTAATGCAAATCTTAAGTCAATAGATACTCAATTTGATCACGAGTTTAGGAATTTAGAAGGAATTCTTCATTATGAACTCTCAAATTTGAATGAAAATATGGAAACATTAGCAAATCATGTAAAAGAAATTTCATCATTCAAAACGATTGGTCATGAAATTGCAAGTTTAAAGGAGAACATTGAAAGGTTAAACAAATCAAATACATGAAAGTGCTACATGTGAATGCAAAGATAGATATCAAGTACGAGTTCAAAGTAGATCTATGTATTCTATTGACCAAAATCCTTTACCCGATCATAGAAAAGTTGATCCTAAGGCTTTATATCAAAGACCGAAGAGAACTGTAAGATGCTTCTAGTGTGACCAACTAGGTCATACTTATGGGAATTGTATGGCCTATGAGAAAGCATGTAGCCAACAATTGGTATTAGAAAGTGAACAGAAAATATGTGATTATCAAACGCATCTACCATTGAGATTAAACTTAGGTAGAGGAGGAATGATAGACTATTTTGACCAAGAAAAATTTAGTCCTAAAATCAAACTTCAAAAACAATGGAAACCTAAGAGTCATAAGGAGAAAAGCAATGTATGTCAATTACATTCTATGAACACCAAGATTGTGCCTAAATGTGAATGTTTGGACAATGATCAAAACCTTATTAAACCTAAATCTATGAGTAACATTGATATTCAAACTACATCTAAGGATCAAGATACATTGAAAAAGATTAGGAAAGAAGAAGATGTCAGGATAAAAGATGATGAAAATGAACAATCAATTAATGGAAATGAAGACATATATGTGGATAAAACAGAACCTAAAGTCATAGAAAATGATAATAAATGTGACAAAAATAAAAATGATGAAAGAATAGTTCAAACATCTGAAGATGAAAATCTTCAAATTCAATTAGAACATGACAAGAATATGGGAAAATGGGTACAAGAAGCCATATGGAAGATTGAAAATAATATCAAAAACTCATCTAAAGGTAAGAAAAAGGAGAAGAATTTAAGTGAATAGTTTTATTGTGACGGAATTGTTTATTGAAGATAAAACATTTCAAATTTTGATTTTTGCTTGCTGCATATATGCTGTTTTCCTAAAAATTGAGAAACATATACCTAAATTGTTTAGTTTTAATGTTTGAAAAGCTAATTACAAACTTATGATTAAGTTTACATTACGATTTTTTTAATCAAAAGAATTCTAAAATATGAAAACATAAAGTTTGTTTCAAATTAAACAAAAACATGTTTGTAATTATGCTTGCAAATGATTTTGATCAATATGCTTGTCATTTCCTAAACTTATGATAAATTTATGATTTTTTTCTTCTTTCACAAATAAGAAGAAATCTATTCTGAAGAACGATTATGAAGAATATTATTATGATGAATATTTTGCACAAAATGATCTTTGTTTACAACAATTATGATGATATACTTTTAAAAGAAAGAAATATATATGATATAAATATGATCATGATAAATATGAAGAACATGAAAAAAATGTTACAATATGAGGATGATTTTATTGATATACCATATGATGAGTAAGAGGAACTTTTATAATCCAGATATGAATTTTTCATTGATATATAAAAAAAATGATGCTCATTTATAAAGATACAAGTTAAAAACTTTGAACATTTTGATTTTTCCTAAATTTTGTGAACTTTGTTTCATAGGTTGAAAAACCTATTTAAAAAAATTAAGAATGCATTATTTATGATAATTATAACCACTATGAATTTCTTATAATGAAATTTGTGACATGATGAAGATGAATCTGATAGAATATATGAATTTATATTTGCAAGATAAATGATAATGAAGATTACTTGTTTTGTAGCTTCTATTTTATAAGTGATTACAGGTTCTGAAGATGCATTGATCAAAGCAATTGAAGATGTTATGCCAAAAGTTCTGATAAATTTAAAGAGAGCAGATTGAAGATGAAGCAGATTGAAGATAAAATTGATTTTAGGTCGTATTTTTCTTTGTCTTAAAATTTTGTTTTACGTATTTTATTTGCATTCATATAAAACTAATTGATAAAATCTGGAATGAAGAATATTAATTTATAAAGGACTCTATTTAACCATATTAGGAAAATAGACATAATTTATATTTCTACATTTATAGATTAAGTGAGATTTGTTAAAAATAGAAGGATTTGTAGTTCATTTAGATAACGAAAGTAGTTGTATATATGTAGGAGCATATTGTTGCATGATACATGTCTGTGAAAACCTAGATCTTTCTTGTCCATGCAGCTAGATCCTTAGCTCGGATTAAGGGGTTAAGCCTTTCCCCTTTAAAACAAAAAAGTAGCGAAAAAAAAAAAAGAATATTGACATGGAAGTTATACCTTCTTCCACCCCAAAAAGGTATTTACATTTATTATCGATATGAAGTTTACATTATATTTATATGAAGAAAACTAGTTGTGAAAAAACACATCTAGTGATTAAAATTGGGCATACAAGGCGGCTGTTTGTCCAAGTAGATTTAGTAGATTTCTTTGGCATGCTTGATTGTTCATATGTGAATGCATATATATAACAAAACCTGCATTTGAATGAATGAAAATGAATTCTGTTTTATACTAATCTTTACATAGTTTATAAATGGATAAAATGTAAACTAATGTTTGTTGACTGAAAAGGTTAATAGTTTACCTTTATACTTTAATATGTTTTCATTGCCAGATGTAATTGAAATAAACTTCATGTGCATGTTGAAAAGATTTAAAATTTG
Organism: Ceratopteris richardii; assembly: GCA_020310875.1. Taxonomy (NCBI): domain Eukaryota; kingdom Viridiplantae; phylum Streptophyta; class Polypodiopsida; order Polypodiales; family Pteridaceae; genus Ceratopteris; species Ceratopteris richardii. Next base: position 83,479,397 of record CM035412.1, on the reverse strand, counting down.
ATAAGATTAAATATATTTAAAAAAGAATTGATGTTGTTCTATGATTTAATTTCAGGATAATCATTGAAAATGCTGCTTCCCTTAATCTGCAAGTTGGCCCATCGGGACGATGTGCAGGTTTGGTGGCGGTGGATGTCGGGAAGATTTGCATCTTCCAATTGATGGCCCGAAAAATTAAAATATTTATTGGTGAATTCTAAACCTCTTTTATATCACTGTTGATCAGTTGTGCTAATTGGATTAACTATTTTGAAAATGTTATCAGGTATGAAGGATGAAGCAGGACATATGTTCTTATTAGGGTTTATCCTAAGTACTTAATTAATGAGTATTTATATTTAAGCATGCTAGAAACATGGGTATATAACTCTAGTTCATATGATTTATGACAATAGGGTTCATTTGAAGGGTCTCAAAAGGTTCTAATAGGTTCATGTTAGAGTTTATTTATGTTCCAAAGGGTTAATGATAGGGTTTATTTAAATGTTAATGAGCTAATGGTAGGATTCCAAAAGGGTTTTAAGGGGTTTAGTGTGCAAGAATGAAGATTAGCCTTAGTTTGAAGGGTTGAAACAAATAATATTTAATGAAATTAATCTATAATTTAACATTGGTTAACCTACAAATTTAATTTATGGTTTAATTTGTTAATTTAATAGTGTGTATACTTTTAAATACTAAGGTTCGAGTACTAGGAAAAAGAATGGTTTATAGAAGATGTGTAACTAAAGTGATTGAAAGAGTGGGTGGAATAAATGATGCAATTAAAGGAAGTTAAAGAGAAACTTTAAATGAATGGTGTATATGAAAAAGGTTAAAAGAATGGAGTAAGTGAGTTGTGTAAATAAAGTCAATTTAAAGTGTGGTGAAAGTAAGGAGATTAAAGTGTGTTGTAGATTAAAAGTTAAAACCAAAAGAGTGGATTAGGAAGGACTTGTGTATGTATTTAAATGTGTGTTGAGCTCAAGTTTCTCCTAATGTTTTTTGCAGAAACATTGATGAGTTCAAGCAAATGAAGTGCAGTGAACCTAATGTTTTTTGCAGTGTCGAGAAGCATTGAAGATTAATGAGCAATTGAAGAGCAAATGAAGTGCAGTGAACCTAATGTTTTTTGCAGTGTCGAGAAGCATTGAAGATTAATGAGCAATTGAAGAGAAAATAAAGTGCAGTGAACCTAATGTTTTTTACAGTGTCGAGAAGCATTGAAGATTAATGAGCAATTGAAGAGCAAATGAAGTGCAGTGAACCTAATGTTTTTTGTAGTGTCGAGAAGCATTGAAGATTAATGAGCAATTGAAGAGCAGTGAACCTAATGTTTTTTGAAGTGTCGAGAAGCATTGAAGATTAATGAGCAATTGAAGAGCAAATGACGTGTAGTGAACCTAATGTTTTTTGCAGTGTCGAGAAGCATTGAAGATTAATGAGCAATTGAAGAGCAAATGAAGTGCAGTGAACCTAATGTTTTTTGCAAAAACATTGACGAGTTCAAGCAAATGACGTGCAGTGAACCTAATGTTTTTTGCAGTGTCGAGAAGCATTGAAGATTAATGAGCAATTGAAGAGCAAATAAAGTGCAGTGAACCTAATGTTTTTTGTAGTGTCGAGAAGCATTGAAGATTAATGAGCAATTGAAGAGCAAATGAAGTGCAGTGAACCTAATGTTTTTTGCAGTGTCGAGAAGCATTGAAGATTAATGAGCAATTGAAGAGCAAATGAAGTGCAGTGAACCTAATGTTTTTTGCAGTGTCGAGAAGCATTGAAGATTAATGAGCAATTGAAGAGCAAATGAAGTGCAGTGAACCTAATGTTTTTTGCAGTGTCGAGAGGCATTGAAGATAATGAGCAATTGAAGAGCAAATGAAGTGCACTGAACCTAATGTTTTTTGCAGTGTCGAGAAGCATTGAAGATTAATGAGCAATTGAAGAGCAAATGAAGTGCAGTGAACCTAATGTTTTTTGCAGTGTCGAGAAGCATTGAAGATTAATGAGCACTTGAAGAGCAAATGAAGTGCAGTGAACCTAATGTTTTTTGCAGTGTCGAGAAGCATTGAAGATAATGAGCAATTGAAGAGCAAATGAAGTGCAGTGAACCTCATGTTTTTTGCAGTGTCGAGAAGCATTGAAGATTAATGAGCAATTGAAGAGCAAATGAAGTGCAATGAACCGAATGTTTTTTGCAGTGTCGAGAAGCATTGAAGATTAATGAGCAATTGAAGAGCAAATGAAGTGCAGTGAACCTAATGTTTTTTGCAGTGTCGAGAAGCATTGAAGATTAATGAGCAATTGAAGAGCAAATGAAGTGCAGTGAACCTAATGTTTTTTGCAGTGTCGAGAAGCATTGAAGATTAATAGTGCTTGGATGAGGCATAACATATCCTCCAAATTACAAATCATGTAACCATAACATAACAGAATTACATTGAGTAGCAATTGAAGAGCAAATGAAGTGCAGTGAACCTAATGTTTTTTGCAATGTCGAGAAGCATTGAAGATTAATGAGCAATTGAAGAGCAAATGAAGTGCAGTGAACCTATTGTTTTTTGTAGTGTCGAGAAGCATTGAAGATTAATGAGCAATTGAAGAGCAAATGAAGTGCAGTGAACCTAATGTTTTTTGCAGTGTCGAGAAGCATTGAAGATTAATGAGCAATTGAAGAGCAAATGAAGTGCAGTGAACCTAATGTTTTTTGTAGAAACATTGATGAGTTCAAGCAACTGAAGTGCAGTGAACCTAATGTTTTTTGCAGTGTCGAGAAGCATTGAAGATTAATGAGCAATTGAAGAGCAAATGAAGTGCAGTGAACCTAATGTTTTTTGCAGTGTCGAGAAGCATTGAAGATTAATGAGCAATTGAAGAGCAAATGAAGTGCAGTGAACCTAATGTTTTTTGCAGAAACATTGATGAGCTCAAGAAAATGAAGTGCAGTGAACCTAATGTTTTTTGCAGTGTCGAGAAGCATTGAAGATTAATGAGCAATTGAAGAGCAAATGAAGTGCAGTGAACCTAATGTTTTTTGTAGAAACATTGAAGATTACAATCAATTAAAGTGAAGTGAAGACAATTGAAGTGAAGCGGCAGCTTAAAGATCCATTTAAACCTTATCTTCCCGATTTAGTCAAAATACCCATTTGTTTAGACATTTATCCAATTATCTAGACTTTACATTTGTATTAGCTTATTAATTCATTTAGTCAAACCAATTTAGCATCATATTGTTTCCATTATTTTCTTTCATACCATGAATTTGAGCAGAGTCGAATTGAAACTACAACCGAATCCATAGGATTAGTATCAGAAGAACGTATTAAAGATAATAGTACTAATGAAAACTCCATTATTCCAACTATTGAGAATGTCCCGTCAACTCTAGACAGACCAAAATCCTCTAGCTTACCTGATAGTTTAGTAGAAGAACCCATTATGGAAGTTTCAATCTCATATCAGGAAGTTGTTGCTAAGTACAAAGCCACCCATCCTTACGGTCCATAGCTATTTAGAATATTTATTTTTTTATAGAATTATCTTATTTTCCGTCATAGAGATAGGTTATTTAAATGGTTGAGTCATTAGAGCCCTTAATTCCATAAGCCTAAGTCCGCTACAGACACCCTGCGTGTGCCGAACGATTTTGGCGGATGGACTGATCAACCATCCGAGCATCCCTCACGACCCGACAACGTACACCTTGGGCTGCTCATGACCATGATGACTCCAAGGTGTATAGTATCTAAGATGGAGCTCCGGTGATGGATGCGTCTGGCAAAGCAATGTGTGCATGTATACGACAGCTTTTCTCCATACAGTTTGGACACTCTATCATGTTGAGATGGAGTGAATAAGATAAAGATTGGAAGAATTGTATCACACAGATGATTTATCAAGAGTTTTGACCAGTTGATGGATAGCCACTTGTCAGTTCAGAGTGGATTCTGCACATCGCACGTGAAGTTATGTCCCATCGACGATTTGAGGCTCGTGATGCTTTTAGAGCAGGCTCACCAAAGCCTGTATGGTTAGATGCTGAGGAGTGTGATATGATTCGCGACGAGTAGCAACAGACTCCTGACCGATATTGCCAGCAGTGAGATGCCACAGCCACACGTTTAGATACACTTGATTGGTTCAAAGAGGTACATTTCTACACCTCATAATGAACCTAAGACCTTGATCTAAATGGTCTTATCTTTAAGGATTATCGTGATGTTTCCTATCGGATCTTGAGCCTATTTTCTCTCTGGCCATTAGAGAAAAATCCGGGAGTTAGTTCTCACTCTCCCATACCAGTGAGTTCTTTCTCCAATAGGTAGAATCATATCCTCAATGTTTCCATCTTCTTTGCCCTTATCTTTTCAATGCTCTCTGATCCTTTACCATGATCATGAATTCCATCTTGGAATTCCTTGGCATCATTTTTATGAGATCAAAGACTAAGGTTTGTGATGTCAATTAATTCAAAGGTCTATTTAGGTTGACCTTTGACCTTTACTTTGTATCGAACTATAAAAGGTTTTGATCTTTTTGACCAATGGAGGCCTCTTGGATTATCCAACCATAAAATTTTGATATATTTGACCAAGTTAGGTCACTTGGCTTTCTCAAAATTCCTCTAGCTAATTTAACATGAGATAAGATCAAGTATTTTCTCCTTGAGATCCCTTTTTCAATGATATTTACCCATGGGATTTACTTGGGATCTTCAACTCATACCTTTATGAGTTGATATCGTTGCTTAAGTCTTCAACATCATGTTGATGTTCTTAAAACCATTAACTATTCTCCTTTTAGGGTTCAAAAATTATATGTCACCCTGTTGACTTAAGGAGTTGCCATGCTTATCGATCCAAACTTTGGATCTATCTTTATCTACTCTCAAATACGTTACTCTAAATATGCTTCAAATCTTTGGCTAGCTTACCTTGATTTACTTACCAAATTGGAATTCTTCAATGAATTACCTTCTTACCTATTTGGTTCTTATTTTGTTTGAGATTTAACTCAAACACACTTAGGTACTTGGACATCCAATGTACTCCTTAACTTTCATGAAAGAGTTAAGGAATATCTTTTGCTTAGAAGTATCATATTCATCATACCTTTCTTCCCCCCTTTGAAGAGTTTTCGTCCTCGAAAACTGTAGGAAATTGATGATTTTTGAATTTCCTATCCAAATGGGAGGTTCATTTATGCTAAATCCTTGACTCAAAAAGCTCTCCAATATCCTTGAGCTTAAGCTTCCATTATCCTTAAGTTTAGTGTCCCATACCACTGAACCCACTTAAGTGACACTGTAAACCTAGATGTCCCATACCATCCGTTTTACAATCCCACCTTAGTGTAGACAACTTTAGCTCTTACTCAAGGATTAAACTTCATTCGTTTTAGTCTTATCAAGTCAAAATCTTTGTAAGTTACATTCTTACAGAGTCTTGATTTGTTCTTTGAAAAGACTGAGAGCTTTCATTGAACTATTTCCTTGATTAGATGCAATCAAAGTTATCTTGCTTATTGCATTTGATAATAGAGCTAGTATTTCTCATACTAGATATCATCTATTGACATAAGTAGGCATTTGTATCAAAGAATATAGTCAATCATAAGCTTTGCTAAATGGTTACCTTGTTAATCATCTTGATAAATTGTTTCTTACTCATAGAGCATATTTTGGAGTAGAGTTATTAAGGGTTTCTTTCAACCCTTTAATCTTCCTCTTCTCTAGATATGCTTAATGAGTTACAATTCTTCACTCTTGAAGCAATTTTCTCAAAGCTCCAAATGGATCCTACCTCTTGTCAATGAGCGAAGAAGCTTATTGGGGAAGAAATGAATGCTAAAAAGGGTAAAATGGTTCAACCATTTTCTCCCTAATATGTCCTTTGAGGACATTCTCTTCCCCCTTTTTGTGTGATCATTGTCCTCAATGATCAGATGTTGAAGTTCCTCTGAACTTTTTAACATCGTTCATAATGAAAAATTATCCCATGTGTGTAGGGTCTCATATAAGCTTCTAGTATCTCCTTTGGATTCTCCAATCTAAATTCTTATTACTACTATTTATGGTTTATTAGGAAGAGAAACTTCTTGGATTTGAAGCTTAAGTGCTTGGCCTTGCTGATCAGGCATGCCATGGGTATTATGGAACTTGGGGGTCCATAAGTAGGACTCGAAGTTTAAAGTTCCTCTTCCTAAGTTGAATTTTGTTGGCTTTTGAATTAAGCCAACATATAAAAAGCATAAAAGTTAATGGTTATTGATTCAGATAACATCAATATGCCATTAAACTTTTTATGCTTTTGACTTCACATAAAGAAGTAATTTTTTATTTTAAACCTTAAAATTTCTGAACTTACTTCTCTCTCATGTCCCATAACCCATGCATATGTAATTCAATATACGGTGTATGCCAATAAACGATACATCTTTGCTTGAAGATGCTTAGCATGCATAAGGTCCAAGTACAGAACCCCTCCTTTAAGCATGCATGGAATTCACATTTGAACTCCATTTAGGTGCAAAAAATCTATATTGATTTAATGCTTCCATTTTCCATTCAAGTTCATGCCATGGTAGATGAACATTGTGGTGAGTCCGTTTCATGCTAATGAAAGATCTTTTTCTATTCAACTATGCCTCTAATGCATCATTTAAATGAACCATTGCATGCACCATTTAATGTGCATTAGGACTTATTGACTTCATTTGAAATGCATTCTTAAATGCATCAATCTAGCATGGTAAAGCAAATGTGAAAGTAACACTTACCTTCATTAAAGCTTCGTCCATCCATTGTATACTTGCATAGTGGGGCCATCTTTGATATTGCAAGCTTGGACAATCATAATTCTTCGAAATTCCATTGTTCTTGCGTGGGCATACTTACTTGTATGCCTGATGATGCATTTAACCTTACAAAAACTCTTAATAGTGCCTAAATGCATGCTCATAGTCCTATATCAATTGCATTTATATTTGCCACATATCCTATAATAATTATTGCCATGTTTCTAGGAAGATAGATCCATCCTTTCCACTTCATGTTCTCTTCATATATAGAGTGCATACAAGATTTTGTTAAAATACTCATACACATATGCCTATCTAACTATGTGTAAAGAGAGTAGCTTGAATATTGAAAAACTCAAGAGAGGTTTGCTTCTTAGGCTCAAAATCCATACTTCTTCTTTTATCAATGATGGTGAAAAATCGTTCTATTCTATCTTCCATTATTACGAAGGAGTGCATGCTCTTGGCTTTCTTAGCAAGGGTAGAGATCATATCAAAGCTTAACAAATATACTCTCATATCAACAATTTAAGCCAAGAAGAGAAAGAGAATAAGTTGTTTCTTCGCGAGACATAGTTTTACTTTAATTCTACTATATCCATGAGAGGGAGAAAACTCTTAACATTCTCTATGCTTATGCATGGGAATCACTCCTGAAGATACGCGCGATGCGTGAGAGTGGTATAAATCCCACATAGAAGTAATGTGTGCAAAGTAGATACACTACAACATATCAAGGGAATACCGATGGTCAGTGTACCGACGGTCAGCTGTCGGCGTCGGTATGACCCTCGGACAATTTGGGAAAGCCACTTTGCCTCGGAAAGAAAGCATCACTATAAGCATCGGTAAATTGTTGGAACTACCAACGCTTATAACGACGCTCTCTTTTTAACCGGGCCCGAACCCGAAATTCGTCATTCTGAGCGTTTTGAATCTAGATCTTCTGCTTTCAGGTTTGCGCGCGCCAACAACAAATCTCTGTTTGTCATCCTCTCTCTCTCTCCCTCTCTCCCTCCCTTCCCTCTCTCTCTCTCTCTCCCTATCTCTGTCTCACTATCTCTCTCTCTCTCTCTCCCTCTCTCTCTCTCACTCTCTCTCTCTCTCCCCCCTTCTCTCCCTCTCTCTCTCTCTCTAAACAGACCTCTATCTTTATAGATATGAAGTTTTGGTAAGTAGATCGCACATATTGTAGCGCTCTTTTTTCTTTTTCTATGTTTGTCTGTACTAATATCTTATTTGTTTGGTTTTGCAAGAGGTTTTGGGATCAAATCTTCGGAAATTCGATGAACAAGAACTTCAAGTGGATTTTGATGACCGTGATTCAAACAATTCTCTCTCTCTCTCTCTCTCTCTCTCCTTCCCTCTCTCTCTCTCTCTCTCTCTCTCCTTCCCTCTCTCTCTCTCTAGACACACCTCTATTTTTATAGATCTGATGCTTTGGTAAGTAGATCGCACATATTGTAGCACTCTGTTTCCTTTCTTTATGTTTTTCCTTTTCTAATATCTTCTCTATTTAGTTTTGCAAGAGATTTTTGAGATCAAATCTTTGGAAATTCAACGAAGGAGAACTTCAAGTGGATTTTGACAACTTTGATTCAAAAATTACATCAATGTAAGTAAGACATATATCACTCTTTTATCTATCTTTATATTTTTTTTCTAATATCTTCTCTCTTTATTTTTGTTTTCGAGTGAGAGAGAGAGAGAATGCATGTATGCATATGCATGCATGCATGCATATGCATACATACATGCATGCACGCATATGCATACATGCATGCATGCATATGCATACATTCATGTATATGCATACATTCATGCATGCATATGCATACATGCATGCATATGCATACATGCATGCATATGCATACATGCATGCATGCATATGCATACATGCATGCACATGCATATGCATACATGCATGCATGCACACGCATACATGCATGCATGCACACGCATATGCATGCATGCACACGCATATGCATGCATGCACGCATATGCATGCATAGCCATGCATGCATATGCATACATACATGCATGCACATGCATATGCATACAGTCATGCACATGCATATGCATACATGCATGCATGCATATGCATACATGCATGCATGCATATGCATACATGCATGCATTTATATGCATACATGCATGCACACATATGCATGCATATGCATGCATGTATGCATGCATATGCATTCATGTATGCATGCATATGCATTCATGTTTGCATGCATATGCATGTGCATGCATGCATGTATGCATGCATATGCATTCATGTATGCATGCATATGCATTCATGTATGCATGCATATGCATTCATGTATGCATGCATACATGCATGCATATGCATGCATACATGCATATGCATGCATGCATATGCATACATGCATGCATATGCATACATGCATATGCATGCATGCATATGCATACATGCATGCATATGCATACATGCATGCATATGCATACATGCATGCATATGCATACATGCATGCATATGCATACATTCATGCATATGCATACATACATGCATGCATATGCACATGCATACATGCATGCACATGCATATGCATATGCATACATGCATGCATGCATATGCATACATGCATGCATGCATATGCATACATGCATGCATGCAGGCATATGCATGCATGTATGCATGCATATGTATTCATGTATGCATGCATATGCATTCATGTATGTATGCATGTATGCATATGCATGCATGCATGCATGCATATGCATGCATGCATGTATGCATATATCACTCTTTTATCTTTCTTTATATTTTTGTTTTCTAATATCTTCTCTCTTTATTTTTGTTTGAGATATATATATATATATATATATATATATATATAGAGAGAGAGAGAGAGAGAGAGAGAGAGGGAGAGAGAATTCATATGCATACAGGAATGCATATGCATACAAGAATGCATATGCATACATGAATGCATATGCATACAAGAATGCATATGCATACATACATGCATATGCATACATAAATGCATATGCATACATACATGCATATGCATACATACATGCATATGCATACATTCATACATATGCATACATTCATGCATATGCATACATTCATGCATATGCATACATTCATGCATATGCATACATTCATGCATATGCATACATTCATGTATATGCATACATTCATGCATATGCATACATGCATGCACATGCATATGCATACATGCATGCACATGCATATGCATACATGCATGCATATGCATACATGCATGCATGCACACGCATATGCATATGCATACAAGATTGTATATGCATACAAGAATGCATGCACATGCATATGCATACATGCATGCACATGCATATGCATACAAGAATGCATATGCATACAAGAATTCATATGCATACATGAATGCATATGCATACAAGAATGCATATGCATACATGAATGCATATGCATACATACATGCATACATACAAGCATGTATATATATACATGATGCATATGCATACATGCATGCATATGCATAGAAGAATGCATATGCATACAAGAATGCATATGCATAGAAGAATGCATATGCATACAAGAATGCATATGCATACAAGAATGCATATGCATACATGAATACATATGCATACATGAATGCATATGCATACATGAATACATATGCATACATGCATGCATATGCATACATGAATACATATGTATACATGCATGCATATGCATACATGAATACATATGCATACAAGCATGCATATGCATACAAGTATGCAAATGCATACATGAATGCATATGCATATACATACATGCATGCATATGCATACAAGCAAGCAAATGCATACATGAATGCATATGTATACAAGCAAGCATATGCATACATGCATGCATATGCATACATGCATGCATATGCATACAAGCATGCATATGCATAGAAGCATGCATATGCATACATGAATGCATATGCATATGTATACATGAATGCATATGCATATGTATACATGAATGCATATGTATACAAGCTTAAGCATGCATATATATACATTGGATGAGATGAGATCTTCATATTGCATCAGATGGGATCTCCACGTACACCTTGGGGTGCACATGATCATGACGAATTGAAGATATATCATATCCGTAATGGAGCTCTAGTTATGGATGCGGCGGGAAAGTCTATGCGTCAGCGCATACGACAACTCTGCTCTATCAAATTCAGTCATTCAGTAATGTTAAAATGGACCGAACAGGATAGAGACTCTAAAAATCATATCACACAATGCATATATGAAGAGTACCGGCCAGCACTTGGCAATCCTATTGTGAGTTCCGAATGGATACAACATACAACACGCGAAGTGATGTCTCATCGACGACCAGAAGCTCGCGATGCTTTCAAAGCAAGTTTAGCGAAGCCTATATGGATAGATGCCGAAGAATTGGAATCGATTCAAGATGAGCATCAACATACTCCTGATCGGTATCGTCAACAAAGAGATGCGGCTGCCACATGTTTAGGTACGGTTGGAACGTCGCATTTAGGTAGCAGCAGAGACGACAGTATGCGCTACCAATTTGTAAGTATCATGTTAATTATTGAAGTTTTTTGTGTTAAGTACATTATGTATACTCATCTAACATTTTGCATATTTACTATAGGATTTGGTAGTGGATCGTCCTCCAACGCGAACTGAAGAATCATATGGATATGGACATGGACTGACTGCACTGTTAGAAGACTTAGAGGGACGCTGTGCAATCGTCTCATGGGAGAATATTCTTGATTAGGTAAAGTTATATCTTGGTTTCGTGTTTTTAGTTGTTGTTTATAAATGTCATGTTAATTGGTCTTATTTTATACATTTGTTTTG
>CM035412.1:83427766-83460266 GCA_020310875.1 Ceratopteris richardii | reverse complement strand
TCATAAAAAGGTGATATCCATACCAGTATCCATAAAAAGGTGGCCTTTAACATATGAATTGAAGTAGCTTCATCACTGTTGCACTTGAGAGCTCTTCTTTTCTTCTCTCTTTTATGGCCTTTGACTGAGACTGTCTCCCTCGAACCAGTAGCCTGAATGATATCCTCTGTTTTTGAGCACTCAAATAGTGTCCATAATGCAAAAGTTTATCATTACCAAAAACTATTATATCTAATGGTTTATTAACATGCATACTAAGTTTTAAAACTCTTTATAGAGTGTAATTGTGTGCTATTGTCCAAATTTAATCTTCCATTGCTATAATTTTGTTACCAAGAAGACATTTTAGATCTCTGAAGTATAACAGTAAAAATTAAGTCTTGATTTTCATTTTAAGATCATTAATGATCTTTCTTCATGGCAAGTAATGACTAACTCATCCATACACACCACTATAAGAATGGCCTTCTTTCCTTGATTGCTCACCAAAAATTAATGGTTTTTCTATGATTGCACGATTTCCATAACCTTCACCAATTTTTGAATCTTTCACACACAACATTTTTTACTTCTTTTGGTGCACATAACATTTTCTTTATTACATATTAACTTGAACATTTACTTTCCCATTTAGGAGATCATTCTTTACATCCAACCTTCGTGCCTTTGGACACCTTGGATAGAAGCCATTTCAAGAAATGAGAAGCAAGGGATCAACCACAAAAACACGTGTTTAAATTCTCATTGCAATGCCTCTTCATAGCATTCAATTACCATGTATCACACTTTGTTGTGTTAAATCCTCTAACTTAAAGAAAGGGCTCCACACCATGTAGTAAATTGTTTCAAGATTATATTTACAAAAAAAATTTACTTTGTGTGATCTTGGGTCTATGTATAACACATTCTTAGAAATATCACTACTTGCCTGAGTAGTTTATGTACATATTGAGTAGCCATATCCAGCTCATGTTAGGCTACCATGGCTATGGCTAATTTTGTAAATCCAAACTTATATATTTTCTAAAATATGCAAACTAGACTTCCAAAGACTGTGAGGGATGTTCATCCATGAAACTATAGGAATAGAGAAGATAAGTTTTTCCTATTTGTATGACCAACAAAATCTCCTTAAATAGAAAGATTAGTTATGTTTGAGTCATGTACACAGGGAGATTGTATCTTGTTATACTTTGTTTATTAAAATATAGATAGACTTTTAGAAAATGACTCTACATATACGAGTGTCTCATTTATGCTTTGGTTATTCTATTTTGTATTAAGTAATGTTGTATTGTTAGATCATATACACTAAGCAAATAGAAAGGCATTTGAGCAATCTCTAGTATTCCCATTTCATCAAAGATACCCTATTCTATAGAGTGATATTACGGAGTCTAGTGCAACAGAACATTTCATGTTCATGATGGGATGGGATGCAAAGTAATAGCACAGAGTGGGAAGTAGATGAAAATCGTTGAAGGAGTAGTCCAACTATTATAGAAACGAATTCCGATGGAGAACGAGCATGGCAAAAGGATGGGCAAGTGGGTTCCTAGAAGTGCATGCATCACTCGGAGTAGCTGAAGGAACTATGACATCACATATGAATATACTTGGAGACGAAAGTTTAAATAGCAACCATGTATTTCCAAAAGTATGATACTTGGTGGAACAAGGTGTGTTTTCTTATCTGCTACTGTATCCAAATTTTAGAGGTACCGACAGCTTTTGAGGCTGTGAAGTTGCAAACATACGACATGGATATAAGATGGGTTAAGGAGGAATTGAACGAGAAACTAGAAAGAAGACCCTCAGATTTGGTTTTGATGTTGAGCCTTGTGGATTCCATTTGGACCGAGCAACTTGTGGAAAAGCATACCATGTAACAAAGGGAGTTTGGCATAGCAAGCAAGATGGGGTCCCTAAAAAAAGTAAAGATAGAGGAGTGTAGAATTTCTTTGGTAAGTTCCAATCAGTATGGAAGTCCCAGTACATGGAATGAATAGAATGCATGTTAGACTTTTTGACATATAATATGATTTAATAGAAGGTAATCGAGATGGTGTGACAAAATGTCAAGTATTTCAACTTTATGAGGAGAAGCTATCCATTGGCTAAGGAAGTTTTGACCCAAATCATTTCTCCACATATGGTGCTTTTCAAAATGCATCTTTAAGGTATTTCAAGAAAGGAAAAATGATTGGTTAGTTTTTAATTACTTTATAGTGTATGGTACAAGAGCCCAACTAGATAGTGGTAGATTACGCATCACTATTCCATAGTATGTTACGGTAAATTCTGGAAACAAAGAGACCACATGAAGATGTAGTACAAGATTGATTCATGGATAAATTAAATTCATTATTAAAGAAGAAATATATTTATTTGCATTATATGGAACTAGATGCTTGGGCTACATTATTAATGCAATTGAACAACTGGAATGCAATCTAAAATCTACAAATCAAGCCTAACATTGGTCCCTAGACATTGTAAATGGGGTAAATTCAAACCCTTTGGATATAATGCATCCCTATAGCCAGATGTTTTGTACTAAATGCAAGAATCTGGGATATGTGGCATCAGATTGTGCCCTGAATCAAATGTAATGTGCAATAGGCAATATGATGAACCATAATATGGATCAATGTAGATATAATAGTAGGAACTAGATAGTAGAAACTAATCTTATGCAACCAAAACCTAGATCCAATGGGAAATGGTATTCCACCTCCACTGTACATAATGTATAGATAAATGATTTTGATCATTCACAAATTGTATATGAATCTAATTTTTCAAATAATCAAGGGAAAAATAGGTTAAACTCTTGAGTCTATGGTCAAGGTCGTGACCCTTCAATCATTACCAAAGAGAGGATGAAGAATATCCAAAGTTAAAGATCATGAGTATCGATTTTGTATTGAATTTGGCCACATTGGTGGCAATTGTCTTGATGCCCAAGATTATGATTGATGGAAGCAAGAAGCAAGACTTAAAGCACTGATGACTAACATGGTAACCCTTAATTTTGAAGAGCCAGAAGCTACAATGGTCCCTCACTAAGGAAAAGTTCCAAATGTCAATGATTCTAAGATAACTCTTGAAGTACCTACACATCATAGACTATATGACCAAGCTACAGGATGGCCTAAGGGAGCTCCATTGGCCTTCCTCAAATCAAGTTCAATTCAACAAACTCCAAATATACTAGACATGCATGATATAGTTATGCATAGCTCTATAGGCTTATGATATAGTTCAAAAACCCCTCCTAAAGTTAATGAGCGAGATCTAGAAAGTGTGGAAGTAACCAATGGTGGCATGGATCTTGGTAGACATTTTGTAACTCTACAATCCAGCTACCTCTACGCGATTTATTGAATATAGTCCCTACTTCTTGAGACACTTAAGTGAAAAGTGTGTAGAAACCACATTCAGTAAAAGGTATATTAGAACAAACACAATGGAAACTGGGCAAGAACAATTAGTAAACTATGCAATCCTGCTTATTTTGGTGTAGTTTAAAAATACTCAGATCTCCAAAGTCCTAATTGATGGTGGGTTTGGCATTAATATTCCCACTATGCCTATTTGTTAGCAATTAACATTAAATTGATATACAACAATCCCCGTTCTATATCCTTATGGCAGAGCATTCAAGAGTTCAAATGATTGGACTAATTTAAGATATAAAAGAACTTTAAAATATTCCTTTGAAAGTGAATTTTGTACTAATCAATTTAATTGGGAAAATTAATGATTATAATCTTTTGCTTGGATGCCCCTATCTTAAGCAGGCTAAAGCAAAGGAGGATTGGGGATCTCAAGCAATTACTCTTTGACATGGACATATGAAATATTTCATTCCCTTGGAGGACAAGCAAGAGTATGCAAAGGCTCAAATTTTGTCTATTGTAGAACTACCACACATGATTGCTGGGTTAGAAGAAGATAAAGAACTAAAGTTTTTGGAACCTAATCTTGATTTATGGTTAGAAGGATTAATTGATATTCCAGATGCACTGACTAAAATTGAACAAGATCTAGTAGTAGCGACTATGTGAAGTGAGGATGTGTCATCCGAATGGATGACAAAATAGCATGGTTGGTGAAAGATGATGTTCTTAGTCAAATTGATGTGCATATTCATGAAGATCGAGTGGAACACATAAACCTAGGAGCAAATGTTCAGCACAGAGTGTTAAAATTGGTGTCGATCTACTGAGTGCATTTTGACAAGCATCAATTCAACTTCTATCTCAACTCAAGGATGTGTTTTCTTGGAATTACTAAGATATTAAGGGATTAGATCGTATATTATATCAGCACAAGATTCTATTGAAACTAGATGCTTTCCCGATTATCCAACAATGTTATTGAATGAATCCTAATTTTATGAAGCAGGTGAAGGAAGAAATTGGATACATTATTGAAGACATGGTTCATCATTCCCATTAAATATCGGGAGTGTGTCTCCCATTATAATTATTCCTAAGAAGAATAAGCAATAGCTTATCTATATGGACTAGAAAAAGTAAATTTTGCTATAATTCTAGATCCTTTTCCTCTACCATTTTTAAGTACAATGTTGGATGAAATTTTTGGTAGGGAAATGTATTCATTTTTAGATGTATCTCGTGGTTATAAGAAGTCGATCAAGATGTTAGAATCTGATATTCCCAAAATTGTGTTTATCATAAATTGGGATGCTTTTGCACATAGTGTTATGTGGTTTGGATTACGGAATGCCCCTAGTACATTCGAGCCCTATATGCAGTAGATTTTTTCTCCTTTTGTGTCTTGTTTCATGTGAGTATTTTTGGAAAAAATTTTATTTTAACAACACTAAGTAGATTATTAAGAATAGGTAAGACTCTATTTTACTAAATGTCGAGAAGCTCATTTAAGTCTAAATCTTATCTAAATTTGTCTTTGGAGTCAAATGCACTAAGTTTTTGGGTCATTTTATTTCTTGTGTAGGAATTGCAATTGATTTAGACAAAGTTAAAGTGGATTTAGAAGTACTACCATGTACTCGTAAGGAGGTACTTGAATTTTTAGGGTAGATTCAATAATATGGATGCTAGTTGCATTGCTTAGCTCATATTGCTATGCCATTAAATGCTATTGCTCATGTAAAACCTAAAGAATTTAAATGGACTCTCAAATGTGATCTAGTATTTCACATGTCAAAGACCCTACTTACAAAAGCACTTGTACTTCAAGCTCCGAATTGAGCTCAAACTTTCCATGTCTTTGAGATGCTTCGAATATTTCTATTGGAGAAATTTTACATAGAATGTAGAAACATCTTGGTTTTGCCCTATTTATTATGCAAGTTGATGTTTGACTATAGTAGATCGAAACTATTTAGTCACTCAAAAGAAGTGTATAGGGCTACTATATTGCATCACAAAATTTTGGCATTATTTGCTAGGTTGTTCTTTCACTTTTCATGTTGATCATTCCGTAATACTATATTTAGTCAAGCAAAAAAAATCTTGTTGGGAGATTAGCTTGATGCGTCCTCTTATTGCAACAATATAATTATGATGTACCTTGATAATGGTGAACTACCGGATGAAGTAGATGACTTCTGTGTTGATGCAGATTTAGTTTATGATCCAGATCAGATCCAGCTAGAATTGGGGCAATCCTATGTGGTATGAGTAAATACTCTCTTACTCGCAAGTTATGTTCTCCCTCTCATTTATGGCCCACATGAAGGAAGAACTTAGCATTTCGGAGCCATAATTTTTTCCATTATTTTGGATCAATTGTATTATAAGGATCTCACAGGCATCCGGCTTTCCTTTGTGCCACCTCATGAAGTCCCTACTCTGACTGCAGAATCTCATTCCAGAGGTTTTGGTGGACATTGATGTACAAAGTTAATGGTTTAGAAAATATTATGTAGTGTATTATGGTGGCCTACCATGCACAAGGATGTTCGTGATCATGTACTATGGTGTGATCCTTGTGAGTGACCTCGTCAACCATGTGATATTCATCATTTTCCTTTGATGTCTGTTTTACTTCTAGAGCTTTTTCAAAAGTCGGGGTAGGATTGTATTGGTCCAATCGACACTCTCGCGGCATCCAGTAAAATATTTATTCTTACTTGCAAAGATTATTATATGAGATGGGTAGAAGCATGGAAATTGTACCATTCAACACCCATAGTCTTCCCATGGTCTTAATACACAAGTATTCCCTTATCGTAGACTTCCTTTGGAGTTAGTTTTTTATAGGTGTGCTCGTTTTTTAAATCAAGTTATCAAACTCATTATTGATTATTTTAAAATCAAGCATAAATTTAGTTTCCCCTACTATGCTCATGTCAATAGATTGGCTAGAAGTACAAACAAGGTCCTACTTACTAAGATCTAGAAATTTTTTCTCGAATGTTCCACCAACTCGGAGCATCACTTAGCGTAGGTATTGTGGGCTTACCGGACTTTGTATAAAGTCTGAACAAGCTCTACACCCTTCAAACTTCTTTATTGTAAGGAAGCTTTCATCCCAATGGAAGTTATGGTCCCTAGTTTATAGATCCCCATTCGAAAAAACTTTTACCATAAGAATCTCTATTTTTTTGTATCGGTAGTTTATGAAAACGTGAAGACATTGGTAAAACAAATTTCAACTAATGCAGGTAATCTAGATGGCTGACTTGGTTTTGTCTTTTAATTAAAAAATGTAGTGCTAAGCAATTAAGTTCAAACTACCATGGTGACATCCTTTTCAGATTCATAATGAGATTGGACTAGCTACATTCCAATTAGCCATGCTGGTAGGCAATATTTTACGGACTCTGATTAATGGGTTCAAGCTGTGGCCTTATCATGAATAATGTTTTAGGCACCATTATATATAGTGCATATAGTTTGGGAGAAAAGTGACATATGTTATGCACTTAATAAAAAACATCATGGTTTCATGCATGATGGGTAGCTCTTTGAAGTGAATCTTAACTTAGACTAGGAATCAATGTTTTTGCATGTAGTATTTAAGGCCCTCTCCATCAAATTGCCAACATGAAAATCAGCACACACGTGCACACAATTATTCAATAGATTTCTTTACATACTATGTAGCTCTCTGGCTTCATCACCTCAATATCTACCTATATTTTTCATTGTGAAGATTTACCGTTGCTAAGAGTTTGACCCTTTTTTCAACAATGAGTGACACTTTTCTACCCAACCCCTTAAACTGAGCAACATGAGCTCGTTGGTTATTCTTGATCACTTATTGCAGTGGCATGTGAAGTGGTTCTAGTGTGTTGGTTTACTATAGTATGTGTAGGTACCATCACCTAGCATCCCCAGCCATCTGATTATTGATTCATTTGTTCAGTAGTGTCATGATCAGTAGGAAGTTATGGCTGATCAAATGGCATTCATTGATTTTGGTATTGACAAAACAACATGCATGGTGATTGACCATGTTTATATAGCAGCACAACTACATGTTAGTCAATAATGAATCATAGCACCAATAGAATTAGCTTTGACTACAAATATGGAGTAGATATTTGACTAAGCTTTCTCGAGATAATATAATTATACGAGACTCATAGACATTAACCAGTGGAACTTTAGATTGCATCAACTTTGGCCATCTTTGTGATGAGAAAAACCTTATGAGGTCCTTACTTTGTACATCCTTTGAATGTAGAGAAGCAAGCTTGGGTCAATATTATTCAAGATACACTTCAATAAGCTGAAGGAGAGCGACAATGGAGAATGCATGAGCAAATCGAGGAGGAGCTTTGATAGCAACAAGGGATAGGAGTGTTGTAGCTCCTCAAGGGGTACCTCAGCAGTAAGGAGTGCTTGATGAGGTTGCCCAATGGCAATAACAATAGAAACAAACGAATAGCCAAGATCCAAAGGGGAAATAAGAGGAGCAACAAATGCACAACAAAGGATCCATGGGGTAGCAGCAAGAAGCAACAAACGGGTGGGGAAGGTCAAGGTCAATCACACCTAATCAAACATTCGAACAAGAGGTGACAGGTGGTCAGCCTATTAACCCACATCAAGCAATGCAATAAGATCAAGATAATTAACCTTGAACTTCTTGATGAAGTGAAACGGGTTAGTTCTCATAGTCTCAGTCATCTCACTCATCGCACTCTGGTGTGTTCCACCAAGGAAGACATGATCCCTTTGAGGAATCAAGTTGATCATGTGCACTTGCAAGCTATCAATTGCTCACAAATTATATATCCATTGTTCCTCAAAAATTATGGAGTTCAAGCCAACACAATTGTAGATGGTGCTTGACTTTTAACAGTTTGTTCTATTCAGATGGAGAAAGACTAGAATATTTGACTTTGTCTCACACTCAGTTGGATCAAATGCATGCCAACTTGTTGCTCTTGAAACAAGAAAGTGCTGAGTTGTAGGATGCTTAAGAGCGTGTGCTAATATCTTTGATGACTTCTAGTTCTTAAAAATCAAGATTAATGATTAAGAGATTCATCTCAAAGAAATTACTAAAGATTATCAAGAGATAATAGAGCAATTGCAGGCTATCAAGAATCAACTTCAACAACTTAGAGCCGACAATGAAAGTCTTCAAGTAGCAATGGCCAAAGCTGAAGGACTTAAAGAATTGGAGATACAATTATAGAAGGCCACCTTAATCAATGCCGACAAAAAAAGCTACCTTGTGTCAAAGAAATAGAGAGCTTCAACAACTTCCATTGCAACAGGAAGAAGACCAAGCAGCAACTAAACGTTTTTGGAAAAGTATAGTACAAAGTTTATGAAAGTCTAAGTGGATGCTAATGTATGGACTTTCCAACTTCACACTAATCTAGACGAACACCTTGTTTGGGAAATTACTAATTCCTGAGTATCCAATCTCCCATAAATTTTTTATGAGTTTCTTTACAACTTAGGTAGGATACATAACCCCCCATCTCATATGAATGATCTTTAGTAGTGGGTTGAAGTCCACTATGTCTACCAGTGTTAGGCTACCCCAGGAAAAAATAATTCTGTAAATCCATCATTATATATTTTGTAAAATAGGACAATTGAACTTTTGAAGAATTAAATACACATCTATCCCTATAACTATATGAATTGAGAAGAATAAGTACTTCCTATTGAATGCTTTTTTCATAAATATACAGAAAGACTTTTAGGCAATGAGTCTACGTATATCACTTTTTCATTTATGCTTCTATTATTCTATTTTGTATTAAGTTGTCTTGTATCACTACAACATATGAGGGGCATACCGACATTGCCCATACCGACGGTCACCCCTCGGCATTGGTATGACCATTGAAAATGCTTGAAAAACCACGGATGCAATACCGATGATCATTTAATCGTCGGTATACAAGGCATCGGTATGAGTGCCGGTATACATGTCGGTACTTTACTGTAGGTTATCGACGCTTATATCGACGCTTATACCGACGCTTATACCGACACTTATACCGACGCTCATACTGGCACTTATATGGAGGAAACTTTTAACCGGGCCCGAGAACAAAAATTCGACATCTGCTTGCATTTTGAACCAGATTTTGCTACTATCGAGTTTGCACACGCGAACTACATTCCGAACCTATTGTGTACACACATCTCTCTCTTTCTCTCTCTTTCTCTCTCTCTCTCTCTCTCTCTTTCTCTACATCTCTGTTTCTCTAGATCTGAAATTTTGGTAAGAATTGCACATACTGTAGCACCCTTTCTCTTTCTTTGTGTTTTCCCTTTTCTAATTTCTCTTCTCTTTCGTTTTGCAAGAGCTTTTTGGCATCAAATCTTTGGAATTCAACGAAGGGAAACATTAAGTGGACCTTGATGACAACGCTCCAAACAATTACATCGATGTAAGTGATTCTTTTGTTTTCGATTGATATAAAGTGAGATAGAGAGAGAGAGAGATGAAAGAAAGAGAGAGATCTAGAGAAACATAGAGAGAGAGAGAGAAAGAAAGAGAGAGATGAAAGAGAAAGATAGAGAGAGAGTGAAAGAGAGAGAGAGATGAAATAGAAAGAGAATGAGATAGAGAGAGAGATGCATACATACATACACACACATATGCATACACATACTCACATACATATTACATACACACACGCATATTACATATACACTCACATACATATTACATACACACATGCATATACATACATATACATATTACATACTCACATGCATACACACATATACATACATACATGCATATTACATACAAACATTCATATTACATACACACATGCATATTAGATACACACATGCATATACATACACACACATATTCATTCTCATACTCACATACATACATACATGTATACACACATATACATACACACGTGTACACACACATGTATACATACACACATGCATATGCATACATACATACACACATATTTGCATGTACACACACACATACATACATACACACATGCATATTACATACACACTCACATATGTGCATACACACATGCATATGCATACATACATACACACACATATGCATGTACACACACACATACATGCATACACACATGCATATTACATACACACACACATATGTATACACACTCACATATGTAAACACACACATGCATACATGCACATACACATACACACACATCACATATACATACACACATACATACATATACATGTTTTAGGGTTAGGAATTTAGGCTTAGGGTTTATGATTTTCTCTTTTCTTTTGTTTTGCAGGAGATTTTTGGCATCAGTTCTTTGGAATTCGAGGAAGTAAAACATTAAGTGGACTTTGACGACAACGCTCCAAACAATTACATCGATGTAAGTGATTAGTTTTGTTTTCGATTGATATAGAGTGAGATAGAGAGAGAGAGAGATGAAAGAAAGAGAGAGATACATACGCACATATTTGCATGTACACACACATACATACATGCATACACACATGCATATTACATACACACACACATATAAATACACACTCACATATGTATACACACACATATGTGCATACACATGCATATGCATACGTACATACACACACATATGCATGTGCACACGCACATACATACATACACACATGCATATTACATACACACTCACATATGTATACACACACATATGTGCATACACACATGCATATGCATACATACATACACACACATATGCATGTACACACACACATAGATACATACACACACACATATTAATACACACTCACACATATTAATACACACTCACACATATTAGTACACACATATTAATACACACACATGCATACATGCACATACACATACACACACATCACATATACATACACACATACACATATATACATGTTCTAGGGTTAGGGATTTAGGATTAGGGTTTTTGAATTTCTCTTTTCTTTTGTTCTGCAAGAGATTTTGGGCATTGATTCTTTGCAATTTGACAAGAGACAATGTCAATTGGGCTTTGATGAGAGCGTTCAAAAGAATTACATCTATGTAAGTGATTGTTTTGTCATTTATTATAAATAGAGATAGAGAGAGAGAATAAGAGAGAGAGAGAGAGAAAGAGGGAGACAAAGAGATAAAAGAGAGAGAGAGAGAGATAAAGAGAGAGATATAGATAGAGAGAAAGAGAGAGACATAGAGATACATAGACACAGATGCATACATATTACGTACACATATGCATATGCAAAGAGAGAGACATAGAGATACATACACACAGATGCATACATATTACATACACATATGCATATGCATACATACACACACACACATATACATGCACACACGTGTACACACACATGCATACATGCACATACACATACACACACATCACATATACATCCACACAAACACACATATACATGTTTTAGGGTTAGGGTTTTAGGATTAGGGTTTTTTACTTTTACACATGTACACACATAATACATACACACATACACATGCATACACACATACACATACACATACACATACACATACACATACACATACACATACACATACACATACACATACACATGCACATACGCATACACATACACATACACATACACATGCACATACGCATACACATACACATACACATACACATACACATACATACATACATACACACACATGCATACATACATACATACACACATACATACATACATACATACACACACACACATAGAGAGAGAGTCACACGCACACACATGCATACATACACACATGTGACATATACATACACACATATGCATGTTTTAGGGTTAGGGTTAGGGTTTTTGGCTTTTACATATATAAACACATGCATACACACATATACACATATGAACACATAATACATATGCACATACACATATATATACATGTGCATACACACATACACACACACACACATGCATACACACATACACATATGTGACATATACATACACACATATGCATGTTTTAGGGTTCGGGTTTTTGGATTTTACATATATACACACATGCATGTGCACATATACACATATAAACACATAATACATATACACATACATATATATATACACATGCATACACACATACACACATATACATGTTTTAGGTCTAGGTCTTCAAAATTAGGGTTTTAGGATTTTTACATAGATACACATATGCATACACACACATACACATATATATATTCACCTACACATATATATACACAAGCATATACACATACACCTGTTTTAGGTTTAGGTCTTTAGGATTAGGGTTTTATGGTTTTTACACATGTAGATAAATATTTACACATATAGAAATATACACACATAATACATGTACACATACACATGTATATACATAGGCAGACACACATATACATATGTTCTAGTTGTTGTTTATAAATATCATGTCTATGTGTCCCATTTCTTTGTACACGATTCATGATTCATTTTGCTCATGTCTTTTATATTTGACAGTATGTTTTACTTTATCAAATCATTTTTTTGTTGCCTGTCATACATGTCACATGTAGTTGGTTTTTTCTTGGGCAGAGTGGATTGTCTTTTGCTACACAACAGCATGGGAATGTTGCTGTAGCAAGAGACAACACACTCTGCCAAAAAAAATTTTGCAGATATGGTCGTTAGTATAGGCGATGGTATAAGCGTCGGTATCCCCAGGCACATATCGATGCTTATATCGACTATTTTGCCCAGGGGCATACCATGGCTTATACCATCGCTTATACCGTCGCTTATACCGACGCATATACCGACGCTTATACCGACGCATATACCGATGCTTATACCGACGCTTTGGTTCTGACGCCTACATCGACCCTTACACCGACGTCGGGGCAAAATCGCGCCCGTTCATTTTCCTCGGTAGAAGCCTCGGTATACGCCCAATATGTTGTAGTGTATGGTTAGAGTGTATATAGTAAAGGAATAGAAATGCACTAAAACAATCTCTTGTATTCCCCATTTCCCAAACCTACCCTATTCTCTAGAGTTATATTATAGAATCTAGTGAGGAGAGATATTGCATTATCAACAAGCCATTTTTATACAAATTTGTGGCCTTAAAAGCTCACCATATCCTCTACTCACCCTCCACATATACCTTAGTACATTCTTTTTCTATTACAAAGTATGTCCAATATGCCCCTAACACTCACATACCTTTATGTGTAAAAGCTAGATAACTCTTAGTGCTATGTACAGCCTCCTTGACATTTTTTTTTTTAATTTCCGAAAATCTTTTGATTTAGGTAACTAGCATTGACATCTAAACATGTTGGAAATCACATCGCTAAACTCTAAATTTTCTAAGAGACATGGATTGAGAGTTAATAGTGGTCTTTATTTGCATGCTTAGAGAAGACGATAAGAATTTTGAGTGAAATAACTTGCATTGGAAAGGATTTTGTAGATTTTTAGTAGCCATATCTAGCTCATAGTTTTTTGTGTATAGGAGCTAGATAGCTCTACGTGTTGAGAAAAGTTCATTTTTTCTAATATTTTTCTTGTTAGATAGCTACCATTTTCTTCTAAATGTGTGCCAAATATCATTTCTAAATGCTTTATATTTTAAGAGAAAAATGTTCCACGACTAAGCAATGTTCTTTGTGTGCATGCCTAGTGAAGGCAATAGGTAGTCATTCTTGGAGGCACTGATTTTCAAAGTAGGACTAAACATTTTGAGTTAGATAACTTGCATAAGCAAGATCTTATAGTTTAGTTTGTATTTGCAAAAGATCTCACGTCAAATCCTTAGTTTAGAGTATCATACATTTGAGTTAACAGAGGTATATGTGAATGTACCTATGAGGCCATCTATTCTTGAAGAAAACTAAAGGAACGTGTAGATTATCAAATCATCACTTATCTTTACTACCTCCATTACCTCATCCTTTTATTTCTACTAATCTTAAATCTGTGATGCTTTATAAATAGTCATTGACTCTTGTTGTTTTCTTCCCTTTATCATGTGAACATATTGAATTTTCATATAGTATTTGAGAGGTCCAATTTGTCTATAGGTTGTATTACTCTTTTGTATTTTCTGAAAGGTATCTCTTCCAATGATATTAATATTGTTTACCACCTTGCATGTGGAGAAAGATATTTGTATCTTTTTCTTTTAAACATTGATTGGGTAAGCATTTCTTGTTCGGTTTTTAAATTAAAAGCATATTATTAACACTTGTTTTTCTTACTATGTTGTAGGTTTCTATTTGTAAATTTTTAAGTTTACTTACTATGTTGTGAGTGATTTTTTATATACGTTTCATTAAAAATTTTTCCCCCTCAAAGACTATGTGTTTTCTTAGATAGGAGAAGACAATGTAAAAGATATTTTTGGAGACTCACTATAGTTTTAAAGGTGAGAGAGAGAAGATGATCAATGTTTTAAAGACTTAAACTAAGGACCATGGTGGATGCCCTCAAATGATGTAAGGAGCTATTGTTGCCCCCAAAATTCTCAAAAATATCCCTCATACATATGCAAGAAAAGGAGTCCTTGAGATTAATGAGTGACTCTATGATCCACCATGATTTTACAACATTCTTTTTTAGTCAAATATGACCTCCAATGAGTGCTAAGGATCTAATTCGAACTAGGATGGACACTATAGTGTCAAGGGAGACACCTTTTTGAACCTATCTATCAAGGTTAAATGACGTGCATTTGTAAGGTTCTTTTGTTCATGCACTCTTAGACTCAAATGGCAGCTGCATGGGATCTCTTGTGTCTTGGCCATGTGGGAGGTTTGAGTGCATGTATGTGCATGCATGCGTGCACACATATTTAAGAGCTCCATGTGTAGATGGATGAATACCTTATCGGTGAAGATCCTCATATCAGTAAATCACCTCTTGCATTGACATATTTATATTTGATGATCCATATCTTGATATGGTTTGGTTCAATGTTTGTAAGAGTATTGAACATTTTTACGCCATTGTTGCACACATCTCTAGTCAATGATGATCCTTGTAGAATTTTCCATGGTAGGATAAGTAAGTTGTAGGCTATTTTTTGTTTTGAGAGTACACACTTTATTTGCATTCATTTTTCATTAAGGTAGCAAAACCTGAAGAAATAGAATCATTACACTTGTTAAGGTTTACATTCTACATAATTTTTGAGGTTTTGCATTATATTTTTCGTTTATTCATGTCTTATGCTATTTGGAAGTGGGAATCGAAAGTTCGTGTCCATAGTGAGAAATTAGAATTTTGTTTCATCAACATTCATGCAAGATTGAGTAATGCAACTATTGTTCATCAAATGGATGCACCCTCTCAGTTTAAAATACAATCCAGATTCTATGGAATACATTTGTCTATGGAGAAGAATCCCTTGAGGAAAAGGGAATAAAGAAATTTGTAAAAGGACTTGTTGAAGTAGATTTGAGTGCTATGATGTGTAATTAAGTGAGCAAGGAGAGTAGAGGAACTTTGTGTTATGTGGGTGCACAAGCGCTATCAATTGCCTAAAGCTTCCATTGAAGGTACCATATGAGAGTACAAAGGCAGGATGTCGGAGCTCCATGCTTCGGTCCATGCATCAAAAAGGTGGTTTTTACTTCTATGGCAAAATTCATTTAGTGATAAAGTATATGTGTGCAGATTGTAAAGAGCCCAAGCAATCAAAAAGGAGTGGACATCCCTAAGTGAAAAAATTGGGAGGAGTAATTTCCTATGGATATAAAATAATGGAACAAGAGGAAATGCATAAACATACTAGAAGAAGAAGGTGGAAGGAAAGCAAGGAAAAAAGAAAATAGACCAATGTATGTCCATTCCAAACACATGTGCAAAGACATCATTGGGCTAGAGACATTGTTAGTCAACATTTTAGAGAGAAACCAATGCTGAAGGGGTATACAAAGCATGATGCTTCAAGAAGAAGAAACTCTCTGCAAGATAGTGTAAAGAAAATTTAAGCATTCATCGAATTTCTTGCAGTGTTGGTGTGCATATACATATACATACATACATACATACATACATACATACATACATACATATATATATATATATATATATATATATATATATATATATATATATATATATATATATATATATATATATATATATATATATATATATATATATATATATATATATATATCTATGTGTGTGTGTGTGTGTGTGTTGGTACATTTTTCAAGCCTTGATGCTATGAAATTTAACACGTGAGATAAATGTGAAAGTAGATGATTGAAGGAATCTCCTGATATTAGAAGATGCAAGTCACATCCATATAATAGTTGGAATCAAATCAATAAAGATCCTAAAAGGTAGGATCATTTTTAGGTGACGGATTCCAAATTCAAATTTATCTCGCATGTATAAAAGCTCAAGCTTTTTTTTGCTGCGAATATAATAGAAAAAAGAAGAACTCATTGAGCTTCAATCTTGTGGCTAAAATAAGCCCAAACATGTATGAATAAGCCTACATAATCTCCTTTGTAGCTACATTCATAATTATACACATTAATTCACTTAGTGCAGGTTACTTCATGTGTACTATTATCTACTGCTAAGACTTTATTTTAGTGCATTTTTTCATACGATTTCTCTGCATATACTCATCCAATTGATGTGATTCAAATTAGTATGTGTAGCATAGACTTGCTAGTCTTCATATATCATTTTTCACATCATTTGATTTTGTATATTATGAGTTAATTTCTCTACAAGTCACCTATGTCTGCTGATTATCATATTCCTTCAAAGTCGATATTACACCCCCAACTTCGTCATATGATTTATCTTAATGTGTTCATCCTAAATTAGGGAAATAACTTCCTTTATCAAGCGTAGGACTCAAATTAGCTATGTCTAGAAGCTCTTGGGTCAATGATAATCACTGAGTGAGCACTGAGTAAATCTCTGAGAAGAACCAAGTCCATCAATAGCACATTTTTGGAATTCTTCAACTTTGAAAGTTATCCTTTTTGACATAACTATTTGAAGGTGATGCTGCAAGGTACATTATGTCACGAGGAAGGAGATAAGGAAGAGAGATCACACACACACTCTCACTCTCAAGGAGAAGCACACACACAGATTGAGGCAAGGAAGAATAATCTTCTTCTTCTTCTTCTTCCTGTTCTTCTATTACATAAAAAAAGGAATGTACAAGAATGACCTAAAACAAGAATACAACAAGTGCAATATATTAAGACTAGTACATAAGGAAAAGCAGGGTTCCTTGCTAACTGTATGTTGCTAAGATTGTCACAATAAATGGTGATAGGCATTTGCTCTTCCACACCTAAATCCGCAAGTAGCATCTCTAGCCATGATGCCTCCTCACATGTTGCCATTACAGCACCTCTATACTCAGTCTCTGTACACTACAAAGCAACAATGGGTTGCTTCTTGCTGCTCCATGTAATAGGTGCACCTCCAAGTGAGAATAGAAAACCACTAGTAGACCTTCTATCTAGAATGCTACCAGCCCAATCTGCATTGGTGTATCCATAAACCTGGAAATCTACACCAGCTTCATAAAATAATGCATAATCCAAAGAAGCACTCACATAACGTATAGTGTGCCTCATAGCATACAAACATGGCTTCCTAGGAACCTACATAAATTGACTTTCAAGTCCAACAGTGTAACTTAGATCGGGCCTTGTAATTGTGAGATATATCAAACTTCCCACAATTTTCCTGTACATAGTAGCGTTTTCCAATGCTTCACTTGATGTAGTATCTAACTTCAAATTCTGATCTAATGGCATAGAAATCAGCTTGAAATCAGCCATACCATACTTTTGCAACATATTCAAGGCATATTGCCTTTGCGACATCCATATACCTTATTCTCTATGTACAAACTCAATGCCCAACTAATGGCGCAGCACACCAAGATCTTTCATGTCAAATTGCTCCATAAGAAGTTGCTTTACCTCTTTTATGCTTTCTTTTATCACCACCTACAATCAAGTCATCAACATAAATAGCTACAATCGTGATGCCATCATCAACCTTCCTTGCATATAGTGAATGATCTATAGAAAAACCAATGCTGCAATCCACAATCCTTGCATGCCATGCACGAGGAGCTTGCTTCAACCCATACAAAGCCTTCTGCAACCTGCAAACATATTTTGGATGCTTTGAATCTTCATATCCTTGTGGTTGGTCCATGTATACTTCTTCCTGTAACTCACCATATAGGAAAACATTCATCACATCCATCTGATGTAAAGTCCATCCTTTTGTTGTAGCTAATGCAACAAGTGTTCTGACAATAGACATTTGAGCTACAAAGCTGAATGTTTCCTCATAATTAATGCCATATGTATATGCATATCCTTTAGCTACCAATCATGCTTTATACCTGCTTATGCTACCATCAACATTATGCTTTACCTTGTAAACCCATTTGCAGCCTATGGGTTTCCTTCTTTGCGGCAATGGAAATAGCTTCCATGTATCATTCCCATAAAGTACAGCCATCTCCTCTTTCTTGTAAGAAGGAGTCCAACACATGTGCGAAATACTCACCATCTCCATCAGATCTGAGCCTCTTCAAACTTTTACCTGTTAGATTCTTAACCAATGCCAATAACTTATTGAAACAATTAGTATTGTCCACCTCATATACTTAGTTATGAATGAAACATAATACCTTGACCCTGAAATTGATGGCTCTCTGCTAGGATCCCACAAATATGTATACAAGCTCCAAGTAGTCTTCATACATGTATCTTTATTTCTTGAATGGTTGCATATGTGACTTGCCAAGTTTGCATGTTCCACATTTCTAAATCATATTTTGCTTGTACATGTTTGGGATTCCAAGCACACTCTCATCCCTAGATATTTGCTTCAATTTCCTTTCACCTATATGACCTAGTCTCTTATGTTATATCTCCAATTCAGATAGGGTTTGGTCCTTATAATTGAAGAGAGCAATATTTCTTCTATCTTCAACTTCAAAGGTAAAAAGTCTACCAGATTTCTCCCCTTTTGCAATCCTCTTGAAGCCTTCTTGAGGGTCTTGCACATATGCTCCATGCCTTGTGAATCTAAAGTGTAAACCCTTCTCAACATTCTATCCAACAAATTAGATTTTTGGTTATTGTTGGCACATACAATAACCTGCTTAGAAGATTCATGTTTCCATCTGATGCTTTAACATTTCCAATCTTCTTTACTGAGTGCCTAGTGTCATACGTATCTAAACTTCAAGATTTCCTTTGGGTTCTACAAGGTCAGATAATCATGCTACATTGCCTGCTACATGATTGGAGCAACAAGAATCAATATAGAATGGGTACTCATCGTCTTCACCTCGCTTGGATCTCATATCATGAGTAACAAGGAATCCTCTTGATCATCTATATATTTTTTGTAGTCTCTTCTTCCTCTAAAGCCTCCTTCATAGTTGTTGTCGTAGCCTTGGTTCTAATTGTGATGGTAGTTGTTCTCTCCATGATTGACCTTGCCTCTTGATTATCCATAGCCTCCTTTGTGGAAGCCTCTTCCTCTATGCTTCTTTGCAAATATAGAATAGGTACTCATCCTTTTTACCTTCCTTGGTTGTCATATTCATGAGTAATAGTGAATACTCTTGATCATCTATAAAGTTGTTGTATTCTCTTGTTCCTTTGAAGCCTTCTTGATAGTTGTTCTTGTCACCTTAGTTGTAATTGTGATGGTGATTGTTCCCTCAACTGATGATGTTGCCTCTTGATTGTCCATAACCTCCTTTGTGGAAGCCTTTTTCTCTCCTTGAAGCATTTATCTATGGTATTATGGGTCAAGCCACAAATGTTGCAAGGTGGAGAATTGTATGGTCTCTGCCTACCTTGCTTTCCTCCTCTTCCCCTTCCTTTAGTACCTCTTCCTCTACCTACGAAATTCACTTGAGAGGTACTTGCATCTTCTTCATTCTTCTTACCTTTGCTTTTATCTTTAAACTTATTTTTATCTATGTAAAGCACAGAAGATTGATTGCCTCTAGAAGTATCTCCATTATTGTTGAGCTTTGTTTTGTGAAGAGCCATCAATGTATTGAGGTAAAGTATGTGCATGTCCATATATAGATCCATTGCTGTGGTAACAAACTCCCATTTGTCATTAGTCTTGATGCCCTTTATGATTTGTCCTACTACCTACTCCTCTTCTATTTCTTCTCCAATACGCCCAAGTTGATCAACGACATGCTTCACCTTGGTCACATAGTCAAATACACTTTGCTTTGGTTGCTTCTTCAATGTTGTGAAATCCATCCAAAGCTGGTTCTTTTTGGACCTTGTATTTGATGAGAAGTATGAAGATAGTACTTCCCAAGTCTCTTGAGAATTCTTAAAATTCCTAATATGAGGTAACAAAGATCAAGATATGGAATTTAGTATGTAAGATCTGGCTAGAGCATCCTTTGCACACCATGTAGCTAGTCTTTCTTGCTCCTTTCTTGTAGGTTGCTTTTTGCTTCTAAAGTTTGGAATTTCTTCAACTCTAGATATGTGTCCATACAAGCTTCTTCCTTGGAGGTGAGCCTTCATCCTTAGGACCAAGCTAGATAATTTCCCCTATCCAATTTTTCAATGAATAATGGAAATCCATCTCCCATATTACCTTGATGTTGCTCTGATACTACTATTGGAGGAGATGTTGGACACCTTGCAGAGATGAGATGGTGCTACAAATTTCTACTTCACACCAGCCAAAATTGAGTTATGAATTTCCAAGTGGACCTCTTGAGCTTTCTAGGAAGCACAAATAAATGACCCAAGTACTTTGGAAGATGATCCTCAAATCATTTGATCAAAACAAATAACTTGGAGTTTCATTGTGAGCCAAAAACTGGTTATTTTGGTCACCACACCTGCTCAAGGAAATGAACACTAGTCCTTCCCTTGTAACAGTTGAAAAAATCCTTTTGGCAATATCAAATTGACTATGATAGCTAACTTTCAAAAGTTATTTTACTAGAAATGATCAACTATGCTCAGAGAATGATGCTTAACAAAATTGAGACGCATCCCAACATTTTAGGGAGTTAACACTATGCAGAACAAAGAGCAATGTTTTGAACATGTCTTGAGATTGGCTGAAGCAATAAGAATGAAACTTGCATATAAAGTCAAATAAATCTACATCAACTTAAACCACTGAAGACGATCACGTACACGATGAAAAATAGATAAGAGAAGTTCACTCTCCTAAGTAGTATCACTACAACAGATCGGCCATATATCGAGGTTTTTACCGAGGGAAATGAACGTGCCTATTTTTCCCCGACGTCGGTGGAGGTGCCGGTATGCACATTGGTATTAAATCACCGGTATGGGCATCGATATAAGCATCGGTATGTGCATCGATATGTGCATCGGTATGCGCGTCAATATAAACCTCGGTATTACCGATGCCCATATTGATGCTCATACCAATGCCTCTGCTAGGTGTACCATCGCGTATACCGACGCCCACTGGGTGTACCGATGCTTGTACAGTCACGTATACCGGCGCCCACTGGGTGTACTGATGCTTATTCAAATGACATTATTGGAAGTATCATCGCTTATACCTGCAAAAAAAATTTTGGGCAGTGTGTTGTCTTTTGTTAGAGAAACATTACCATGATGTTGCTTAGCAAAAGACAATACACTCTGCCCAAAAAAAAACGAGTACATGTGATGTGTAGTCTAATGTCAACTGAAATATGATTTCATAAAAGATAATATGATTGGACACAAAAGAGATAATCAGAATGAACCATGAACCATGTACAAAAAGAGTTATATATTTCACAAATGAAGCATGTACAAGAGTGTGGCAAACCACTATCATATATGACGCTTTTACAAAATGTGGCAAAGCAATGCATTTCCATATAAAAATCAAATACAAAATTTTGGTGAGCCACTCCCATACACATGCAAAGAACGTTCCATATCAACAGTCCTACAACAAAGAACATTAATCAAATGAGATAAATTGACATGAAATTTACAAACAACAAATAAAAACCAAGTTTATAAGTTAATCACCTCATCGCAAACGCTCCCATGAAACGACCGCACCGTGTCCCTCCAAGTCCTTCAATAGTGGAGTCAATTCATGACGATATCCATAAGCCTCCTCCGTTCGTGTTGGAGGACAATCCATTGCCAGCTCCTCCAACAAATATACAAAACATTAGAGGAACATATATGAGAAACTTAATACAAACAAATTCAATAAATCAAATGGTACTTACAAAATCGTGACGCATCGTGTCATATCCGCCGCTGCCCAAATGTGACGGTCCAACCGTATCTAAACGTGTGGTAGCGCCATCTCACTACTGGCGATATCGGTCAGGAGTCTATTGCTACTTGTCGTGAATCATATCCCACTCCTCAGCATCTAACCATATAGGCTTTGGTAAGCCTGCTCTAAAAGCATCACGAGCCTCAGATCATCGATGGGACATAACTTCACGTGCGGTGTGCAGAATCCACTCCGAACTATCAAGAGGCTATCCATCGACTGGTCAAAACTCCTGATAAATCATCTGTGTGATATAATTCTTCCGATCTTTATCTTATTCACTCCATCTCAACATGATAGAGTGTCCAAACTGTATGGAGCAAAGCTGTCGTATACATGCACACATTGCTTTGCCAGCCGCATCCATCACCGCAGCTCCATCTCAAATACTATACACCTTGGAGTCATCATGGTCATGAGTAGCCCAAGGTCTACGTGGTGTTCCATGCGGTGTACTGCGTGGCATACCACATTTGAGGTACTCGTCCTAGGAGTAGAAGCGTGCTAGACAATGTCCACCGCACTACCTCCACAACAACCGCCTCCTCCAGACCTACCTGTAGATCCACTCTTAGAACCTCCTGCTCCAGAGCGTGACCTCGACCTATGAGACGGGCTAGAACCTCTATCATGTTGAGGTGTCAAACGCACATGTCTACTACTAGACCCAGTAGGGGATGGCTGAAAAGATGGTCGTGGCGGAGTGATAAAGCTAGGAGACATACCTCCTACAGGAGTAGCACCACCCGTAGGAGTGACACCGACACGAGTGACACTGGCAAGAGTGAGGCCAGCAGGAGTGAGGCCGATAGGAGTGAGGCCACTAGGAGTGAGGCCGGGAGGAGTGCTACCACAAGTGATCCAATACTGAAACACAATAGCCATATACGTGGGAGGTACCTGAGAGATGAACTCTAAAAATTGCTCCTCTGTCATGGAATGTGGAGTGATTGGAGGACTGTCTCCCATTGTGCTCTGTAACAAAAGAACTCAAATAATTAGCATGTGATAATAAAGGTAATATAGAGAAATGATAGTGTACAAAAAAACCTAGCAAGAAAAAAACAAAAATAAGTACGTACAAGTTTTTTATTAAAAAATCCTCTGGTCTAGCATATATATATATATATCTCTATATTGATGGCTTCTAAATCGCTTGCTATGCTGTTTTCTTCCTAATCATCATCTATTGCTTCGTCTTCTCGAACAATGAACTCTTCTTCTTGAACAATCATCTCTTCCTCCTCGACTAGTGAATGAATCTTTGAGTCCACTACAAATGAACTTTCTTCTACATCTATGTTCTCACAAATTTATCTACTACGTGGGGTGACTTGTAAAACAAATAGCCACTCTGGTTCTTTTGAATCTAGTATAAAAACAACTTGCTCATAGTGTTCGGGAAGTACAAATGTATCCCTTTCACCCGTCCATAATTTTGTGGAGTCGACTTGAAGCAAACCGCGTTTATTCCGCCTCACTGTTGTGTTTCTTCCAGAGCTCACTACTTTGAACCATTTCACATCAAAAAATAAGTAGTCAAACTTCCTAAAAGATAGTATCAAGATATCTTGAATCACACCACAATAATCTAGTTAGCCTTCTTGAGCATTATCATCTCTTGCACTCGCTCTACTTTTTTGCAAAAATTTCACCATCACCCCACTATCAAAAGTAGACCTATTTTTATCAATTCGTGCGATTCGAAAGTATCGTCCATGAGATCATAGTGCACCGTATACTCCCAATCACATCCCTCTGTCACTTCTTCTTCTTCTTCAGAGATATCTTCACCTGCTTCCTTTGCTTGTGAAACCGCTGTATCTAGCCATGTGCTCGTTGGAAAAGGTGGAAGAGGTTGAAGACTTTCTGGAAGAGGCAAAAATCGAGTGGAACGATTCCTTCGAAATTGAGCTCTTTCCTTTGTGCTGGTTTCCTTGGCAAGCTCATACTTTTCTAACCACTTTTGCATAGGTTCAGAGTTAACTATGCAGAACTTCATTGCCTTCTCTTTGAAAGCTGCATCCACTTTTCTTTGCAATCTTTTACCTTGTGGTTCATTTCCTATGAGACGAACATCTTCATCTCGACATCTTCTCCACCATCATGATCTTTGTCCATCTCATAAAATGCTTCGAGCATCTCTTCCATATGTTCATTCCGTGTAATGTTATTAGTACTTTCTTGTACGTCTAAGTCCTTTTTTGTTCTCTTTTGTCCACGAGAGGTTACCGGTGCAATGTCATTTGGGTCAATCTGCTCACCTAGGGGACCATGCAAATGGCAGCGTAGGTTTTCTAGTCGACTTTTATCAAAGGATCCATACTTTCTAACATGTGCAGTACAAATCCGTCGTTTCTCATAAATTTGATACTTGCACTGAGTGCAAGGATATACCATTCTCTCCTCTGGATCCAAACTAGCCATCTAATACAATATGGACATTTTGGAACATTTGTTTTTTTTAATTAAACCTAAAAATCATACTCCTAAAGATTTAAACCTGAAACACTAAAATCTAAATACTTAAACACCTAACAAACCTAAAACCCTAATCCTAAAACCCTAATCTATATAATTATCCTATGTTATCTATATATTCAGATTTTTTTCTTAATTAATCCTATTTTTATATATTTAATTAAATTATTTAAAACACTAGTTTGTTTTATATTTACTTATCTATATAATCATCTTATTATATATATATATATATATATATATATATATATATATATATATATATATATATATATATATATATATATATATATAAATTTTTTCCTTAATTTTTTTCTATATTTTCTCTTTGTATGAATTTAATTGAGTTATATGTATGCCTAAACCCTAAAACCCTAATCTTAAAGATCTAGATCTAAAATATGTATATTTCTGTATTCATGTGTATATACATGTATATATGTATTATATTTGTATGTGTATTTGTGTATATATGTTATGTAGGTGTTAAAACCCTAAAACCCTAATCAGAAAGACCTTGACCTAAAACATGTATATATGTGTATGCATGTGTACATATACGAATATGTGTGTATATATGTGTATATATATGTGTATATAGATAGGTGTATAGGTACATGTGTGTATGTGTATGTATATTTACTCTGATTAAAATTATTAAGATTAAACCTATTTTTATATATTTAATATTATATACTAAATTTATTTGTTTAAAACACTAATTTTTATCATATTTATTTATCTATATAATTATCCTATTTTATATATTTATTTATTTATATATTCAGATTTTTTTCTTAATTAATCCTACTTTTATATATTTAATTATGTATATTTTATTAAAAAACTATTTAAAACTCTAGTTCTTTTTATATTTATTTATCTATATAATTATCCTATTATATATATATATATTTATTTATATATTCAGATGTTTTCCTTAATTGTTTTCTATATTTTCTCTTTATATAAATTTAATTGAGTTGCCTAAACCCTAAAACCCTAATGATGTATATTTCTGTATGCATGTGTATATACATGTATATATGTATTATACGTGTATGTGTGTATATATGTTACGTAGGTGTTAAAACCCTAAAACCCTAATCAGAAAGATCTAGACCTAAAACATGTACATATGTGTATGTATGTATATATTTGTGTATATATTTGTGTATATAGATAGGTGTATAAGTATTTGTGTGTATGTGTATATATTTGTGTATATATTTGTGTATATAGATAGGTGTATAAGTATTTGTGTGTATGTGTATATGTATGTATATTTACTCTGATTAAAATGATTAAAATTAAACCCGGTTTTATATATTTAATCTTATATCTTAGATTTATTTATTTAAAACACTAGTTCTTATCATATTTATTTATCTATTTAATTATCCTATTATATATATATATATATATATATATATATATATATATATATATATATATATATATATATATATATATATATTCAGATCTTTTTTAATTAATCCTATTTGTATATATTTAATTATATATATACATAATTATATATATCTAATTATATATATTTAATGAAATTATTTAAAACACTAGTTCTTTTTATATTTATTTATCTATATAATTATCCTATTTTTTATCTATATTTATTTATATATTTAGATTTTTTCCTTATTTATATATGTATTATATGTATATGTGTATTTGTGTATATATGTTATGCAGGTGTTAAAACCCTAAATCCCTAATCAGGAAGACCTAGACCTAAAACATGTATATATATGTATGCATGTGTATATATATGTATGCATGTGTATATATATGTGTATGTATATACGTGTGTATTTGTATATATATGTGTATATTGATAGGTGTATAAGCATATGTGTATGTGTATGTATATTTACTCTGATTAAAATTATTAAAATTATACCTTTTTTTATATGTTTAATCTTATATATTAAATTTATTTATTTAAAACACTATTTCTTATTATATTTACATCTCTATATAATTATCCTATTATATATACATATATATATATATATATATTTATTTATTTATTTATTTATTTATTTATTTATTTATGTATATATTCAGATTTTTTTCTTAATTAATCCTATTTTTATATATATTTAATGATATATATTTAATTAGATATATCTAATTAAATTATTTAAAACACTAGTTCTTTATATATTTATTTATTTATATAATTATCATATATATATATATATATATTCAGATTTTTTCCTTAATTTTTTTCTATATTTTCTCTTTATATAAATTTAATTGAGTTATATGTATGTATAAATCCTAAAACCCTAAACTTCAAAGATCTAGACCTAAAATATGTATATTTTGTATGCATGTGTATATACATGTATATATGTATTATATGTGTATGTGTATGTGTGTATATATGTTATGTAGGTGTTAAAACCCTAAAACCCTAATCAAAAAGACTTAGAATTCAACTTGAAATACTAAAACCTAAAGACTTAAACGTGAAATACTAAAACCTAAATAATTAAACACCTAAAAAAACGTAAACCCCTAATCCTATTTTATATATATGTTTATTTATATATTCAGATTTTTTTCTTATTTTTCTCTATATTTTTTCTTAATATAAATGTAATTGAATTATATGTATGCCTAAGCCCTAAAACCCAAATCTTAAATATCTAGACCTAAAATATGTATATTTCTGTATGCATATGTATATACATGTATATATGTATTATATGTGTATGTGTATGTGTGCATATATGTTATGCATGTGTAAAAGCCCTAAAACCCTAATCGAAAAGACCTAGACCTAAAACATGTATATATGTGTATGCACGTGTATATATATGTGTATGTGTATATATATGTGTATATGTGTATGTATGTGTAAATAGCTTTAAAACCCTAATCCTATTTTTATATATTTGATGTAAAAAAAACTTCAAAATCAAAATTTTTTATATTTAATTATATATATATAATTAAAACACTAGCTTAAGTGTGTGTATATGTGTGCATGTGTGTATGTATGTGTGTGTGTGAATGTATGCATGTGTGTATATGTAAACATGTGTGAGTATATGTGTATGTGTTTGCGTGTATGTGTATGCATTCATTTGTGTGTGTGTGTGTGTGCATGTGTCTATGTATGTGTTTGTGTGCATGTGAGTGTATGCATGCATGTGTGTATATGTGTGTGTATGTATGCATGCTGTGTGTATGGATGCATGTGTGTACATATGTGTGTGTATGTATCCATGTGTGTACATGTGTGTGTGTATGTATGCATGTGTGTATATGTGTATGTGTGTCTATGTATGCATGCATGTGTGTATATGTGTGTAGGTATGCATGCATGTGTGTATGTATGTGTGTATGCATATTTGTATATGTGTGTGTATGTATGTGTGTATGCATGTGTGTGCGTGTATGTATGCATGTGTGTATATGTGTATATGTGTGTATGCATGCATGTGTGTATATGTGTGTGTAGGTATGCATGCATGTGTGTATAT
Organism: Ceratopteris richardii; assembly: GCA_020310875.1. Classification (NCBI taxonomy): domain Eukaryota; kingdom Viridiplantae; phylum Streptophyta; class Polypodiopsida; order Polypodiales; family Pteridaceae; genus Ceratopteris; species Ceratopteris richardii. The sequence goes on along the minus strand of CM035412.1, from coordinate 83,431,549 downwards.
GTGTGTATGTATGTGTGTGTGTATGTATGTGTGTATATGTGTGTGTGTATGTATGTGTGTATGCATGTGTTTGTGTATGTGTATGTATGCATATGTGTATATATGTGTGCGTATGTATGTGTGTATGCATCTGTGTGTATGTATGCATGTGTGTGTATGTATGCATGTGTGTATATTTGTATGTGTGTGTATGCATGCATGTGTGTATATGTGTATGTTTGTAAGCATGCATGTTTGTACACGTATGTGTGTATGTATGCATGTGTAGATGTGTGTATGTGTGTGTATGTATGCTCTATTTTCCTATCTCTATCTTCCTCTCTTTCATCTCTTTATCTCTCACTCTCTATCTTTTTATCTCTCTATCTCTCTATCCCTCTCTCTCTCTTTCTCTCTCTTTCTCTCTCTTTCTCTCTCTCTCTCTATCTCTCTTTTGTGTCGCTCTTTCTCTCTCTCTCTCTCCCTCATCTCTCTCTCTTTCTTTCTCTCTTTCTCTCTCTATCAATAGAGAATAAAACAATCACTTACAAGTATGTCCCTCTTTTGGATCTTGTCCTCAGAGCGTAATGTATGTCATCTATCATCGAATTCCAAACAATTGACACCAAAGAACTTCTCCAAAATCAAAGAGAAGAGAAATTATAATACCTAAAGCATAGAGAAAGACAAAGGCTAAGACTATGCGCACCACTTACCAAGATGTGAGATCTAAACTGAGAGAGAGTGTGTGTGTGTGTAGAGAGAGAGATCTGTGTGTGTGTGCACAAGACAATGCAGATCGCAATTTGGTCCATGCGTGCAAGTTTGACAGAAGACAATCAGTACTCAAACACGCACAAAAATGTTTAGTTTTGCTCTCAGGTTCCTGGTATGTTTAAAACACGGCCTCAATATGGGCGTCGGTATGGGCGTTGGTAACTTTTGGTAAACTACGGACACATACCGACGCTCATACTGACGCCCATATGAAGGCTCATAGCGACGCTTATACCGATGGTTGGGGGACACACGAAAGAGAATAGAAAATGAAACATAATGAAAGCGTATGTATTAATGCACAAATATTACATTGATATTGGCAATGAATGATTTCACACTATGAGAGAAATAGAAGATCTATGATGTGAGCGATAGAGGCACGCACTTCTTGAATGAAGTCATTGAAAATGTTCTCCAAGAATTCTTGGTGATACATAAGGAGTCCACCCCTTATCATCCACAAGCTAACAGACAAGCTAAGAGAACAAATAAGATCCTATGTAATGTATTGACAAAACTGGTCAACAATAAATGCTTTGATTGGGATAAGCATCTTCATCATGATGTTTGGGCTTACCAAGTTGCGTACAAAACGGTACTCAATGCCACCCCATTTCATATGGTCTTTGGAGAGAATGTTGTGCTACCATTAGATTTCCTAATCCCATATTTAAAAGTAGCACAAGAGCACGAGTGGAAAGGACATGAGTTGTCCTCCAGGATCTTTGATCTAGAACAGTTAGGTGAGACGAGGCTATGAGCAGCAGCAGGCATCTATGCTCCAAAGAAAAGACAAAAGGCATACGTTGATGCCCACATCATAATAAAGGATTGAAAGAGGGAGACCTAGTGTTGGTTTACACACTAAAGCAAGATGACCATAAATTGGAAAAAAGAGGATATGGACCCATGATCATCAATAAAGTTTCCACTAGTGGTCTGGTTCAATTGGCCATGCTAGAAGGTGACATCTTTCCAAACTATATTAGTGAGTGTCGAGTCAAGCTACACCAAGAACCTCTTACAGAGGATATGCTAATGAGACTCAACACTGCTAGGAAGAGAAAAGAAGAAGAGTTGAGAGTTAGAGAAGAAGCACAAGCAGAGCCTCCAGAGCACATTAGACGAAATAAGTTAAGGGGACTAGGCCGAGATGTCAATCCCGAGGCCCCAAGATATCACATGGCCATGTGCCGAACATCAAGTCCAAGTGCTTCTCAAATAATTTGGAGACGTCCTTTTGTGACCTTAGAGGTAGGACATGGAAAGAATGTAAGGCTTGTGAGAGCATTGATTGACTCAGGTGCAACAACTAGTGCAGTTAGACTTTCATACTACTAGGACTTTCAATTGAACGTCAATCCCATAGAAGCCTATATCATAGGTCTAGGAGGTGTGGAGACCCCTTTTTTTTTGGTGAATTGGTGCTTCCCATCTATCTTCAAGATGTTCCAACGATAGTCAAAATTCTAGTGTGTTAAGATGAGGCTCTTACGGAACCACTTGTCTTGGGTCAAGATTGGATCTATGAGCACGCAGCCAACTTAAACCTAAGAAATCAACTTCTCTAAGTTTGGGTACATGAACAGTGCATCACATTAGAATTAGAGAACTACATGCTCACAAGTGTCACACATTCTCTTAGTTCTTCTAAGACTAATCTTATATAAGAAGTTGTTGTATGTGTCAAAAGCTCTATAATGTAGAAAGGAGGCAATCATGGAACAACAGGCTCAAAGGCGAGTGGATCTCTCTTCTTCTTCAAAGAATAATGTAGTCACATTAGTTCCACCATAAAGGCAAGCACAACAGTTAAAGAAAACTACTATGTTAAATAGAAAGACACCATTCAACAAGAAAGTAGTTTTGGGCATGAAGCAGATCTAGGTACAAAAAGGTCAACAATGAGCCTTGCCCACACAATTCCCATCCACGCAAGCCAACCAGGCAAGAAGACAAATGAAGAAACTAGGGAAAGCTCAACCACAAGGTATCCGACAAGTTTGGGTGCCTAAAAAATTAGCTGAAGCTCAACAAGGACACTCACAAATATGGGTACCCAAGAAGCTCTTACATACAGAACAACCTATGCTCTCCCGTATGAGAAAAGTCTCAATAAAGAAGCCAAGGAGAAGAAAGGCTTTGAGCTAGGCAGAAAGAGCCAAAGAAGATCAAATCACCTCTTTGACAATAATAAGAAGAAAAACATCAAAAATATGGGTTTGTAAGCCAGTAGCACTAGTAGCACCAATAGAACCAGAGCACCAATCGAGAGGGCTCTAAAATTTAAGCAACCACTCAAAGATGAAGAAGTCAAAAGTGACCTGTATGCAGCCCCACACAGTTCTAAAATGGATTCCTATAAGGAGGAATGATCAATTGTCACTAAGAGATCCAATGGATACTTCCAACAATGGCCACATCAGCGTCTGCAAGAAACATTGAAAGCCTCGATGAGCAACAACCATGTGCTCCTTACACAACCCTGTCTTTTGCACCATTCAGGTCATACATGTCCAAAGTATACATTAATATAGGGCCACATTACACGGTCATGCATAGACACATTTGAGAGTCCTAGGCACAAGAGCACATTGACATATGTCAACTATGTTCACTCTCTCTAACCTCTTTCTTCTTGTTTTGTGCCATTGTTCCTTAAAATAAAAAAAAGGAAGAAGAAAAAGAGAGAGGGAGCGAGAGCTTGTTCCCAAGTTTGGTTCATGGAACATGAATGAGTCATGCTTAGTTGAAGGTGGAATAATTGATGAATGGGCATTTATCAGTTTGGATAGAACTATGTCTCGACTAGCAGACGATAATATTGCAGCCTTAGGTGGTAGATGTCCAGAACTTGGCACGAACATGGCATCCACATCTATTGTTTTCCTTTACCATGGTAGGAGGTAAGAGCTTGGGAGTCCACAACTTGAGTGATGAGTAACTGTTGTATGTATGAGAGCATCTAGGGAGACATCTGCAAGGGGTAGTTCTCGTACCCTAAAAATCCTTGTATGTATACTG
>CM035412.1:83347766-83420266 GCA_020310875.1 Ceratopteris richardii | reverse complement strand
CTTGGAGAATACAACTACATAAAGCTCATATATCGCATTCGCGACCCCAAATTGAAGAATAAAGCTCAAATATCGTATTTTAGGCCCTAGAATGAAGATCCAATGTCACAAACTTGCGGATTGACTTGATCTTCATCACTCAGAAGCGTGGACAAAAGGGAAACCCTTGGGTGCATGAGTTGTTATTTCCAAATTTTGAACCTAACAAAAGAATTGGTTGATGATCAACCTATCCAAAACAAAAAGAAAAAAAGGGATAGAAACTACACATGGTAACATCCTCAAGAGGAAATAGATATATTAAAGAAACTTTTTTGTTGTTCGTGTGTGCATTAAAGGAAACTTCAAAATGATGAATGCTTACAGGCACATATATCGTTACGGCGTATAATATGGACATTGATACGTAAACGTATGAAAGCATGTATAGATATAATCACATCCATGAACTAATGAGTATAAATAGTATAAAGTTGACTATGCATATGTATCAAATTAAGATCCAAAAACGCGAGCATAGAGACACGAAAGCAAACCTACAAACGTAGATGTACGCAAACATATATAACAACATAAATTCTTATAGAATAAATAAGTATATACAACCATGCGAATCACTATAGAAATGTGTGGACATACGGATATACACACAGAAAAGCATGCACAGAATTGCACGTGGTTGCTGACAACCGATCTGGTTGTGTGGATTTCATTGATCGAACGATTATGGTGCTCTACCTCTATGTGCAAATATACAAAGAACGGAGAGAGAGAGAGAGAGAGGATGAGATCTTAAAAATAAGAAAACAGACAATATGGATGAATACATACACGTTTTATTTTGCTAGATCAAATCAAACTTTCCTCCCAACTTTCAAGAAAACAGAAATGGGTGATTGTAGCAAAATAACCACCTAAAACGTTTTGAGTAGACTTTGTGAAAACTAATCATATATTCTAAAAGTAGACTCTGAGTAGCATGCTCTACAAACAAAGAAAAACACAAAAGGTGGAGTAAATCTCCCAAACAAATAGTTTGAAGTCAAGGTATGCGGAGGCTTGCAATAGCAAGGTACGACTAAGTGTCTGAATTGAAAACTGATGTACAATAGCAACAATGTTGATATATTTAGGTAGTGATGTATGTGAACACTCTAGGACCGCCGGGGCACTTTTTTCCCTCTTTAGGAGGTTTTTTTTCCCCCGGCTTGTATATACGCCTATTGCTCTAATGGGCTGCTTATCTTTGTACATTCTCTAGTAATACATTCAGTCTTGTGTGTTGTGCTCCAAGCTTCTTCTTCTTCCTTGTGCTGTTCGCGTGCTTCCGCAGACGTCTAACTCCAACAATTGGTATCAGAGCAGGTCGTTGCTTCTTCTATGGCGCCGTCGACACTCCTCCGTTTGCAGTCTTAGATTCGCACAAAATTTGGTGAGCATACTCAGGGTGTTTCCGAGATCAAAACTGCTTCGCTTTGTGGTGCCGAAATCGCGATCTGAGCTCGTTTCGGTCTCCGAACGCACTATCGTAGTGCTTGTGCAGGCTATTTCATCCTTTTGTGCCAAAGGTATATACCAATTTTTGTTTGCCAGTTTAAGCGTCTCGAAGTCTGCTACAGGTCTAGCAGAACTCGTCTGGGCAGTTCTGTTCAACTTTTTGAGATACAGTCAATTTTCTGCATCAAGGTATTTTAGTCACCGGCCATGGCTGAAAGCAGTGATGTATTCCATATGTTGGCTGTTGAGGATAAGTTGGATGGTACCAACTACCCATTATGGGCTTATATGATGCGACATGTACTGGTTGCAAAAGGATTGTGGAACATTGTGCAGGGTGTTGAAAGACGTCCTGTGACACTTGTAACGATAGGTACTGCAAATACAAGTGTTGGAGCTGATGAAGATGGTGTCGAAGATGATATTCCGCAGATTCCTGTTCGTGCTGCTGTTTCTGTTGCACCTACTGCAGAGTAGATTCGTTGGGATGGCAGAGATGCCCAAGCACATGCATTGATAGCTTTGTCTGTCAAACGTACCATTATTCCTCACATTCGCTCTTGTAGAACAGCAAAGGATGCTTGGGATACACTTACCACTTTGTACAAGGCTAGGAATGAGGCTCGTATTGCTTACCTCCGAAAACAGTTGGAGAGTGAGCACATGAATGAAGGTGATTCGATGGACAGTTTTCTTACAAAGATCAAAGACTTGAAGGAACAATTGATTTCTGCTGATGAGGTTATACCAGATAGCTCACTTGTGCAGACCGTTCTGAATGGCCTTCCTGATTCATATTAGAGTTTTGCCTCTACTCTTCGATTGATGATGAAAGGCAATCCGAATGCCTTGTCATTTGAGGAATTAGTCTCTGTTCTGTTGCAGGAAGATGAGTCCAGGCAGAACAGGTCCATTATGCGTGTTGCAGATCAAGCTTTCCTCGCTAGTCAGAAGGGCAAAGGAAAATGGAGCTCTTCTACTAGTAAGCAGAAATTTGCAAATGCTGCACAATCGAAGAACCAGGATAAAGATGAGAAGAAATCAGAAAAGCAGAAATTGTTCTGCAAGTACTGTAAAGGAAATGATCATATTATAAAGAACTGTCCAAAATTGGCTGCTAAAGAGGCAAGAAGAAAGAGGCTAGAATGGTTGTTGCAGAGGCCTCTACACCAAAAACAGAGTCTGCAAATCTTGTGCAGGAAGAAGAATGGGCGTTTACTACTGTTTGCAGTTTTGACCCATCTTCTCATGATCAGTGCATGTCTGCAGTAGACTTAGATGTTTGGTACTTTGACAGTGGGGCGACCAAACATATTACCTCGCAGCGCAGTTTCTTCTCTTCACTCGAGCCTACCCCTACAGGGAATACTGTCACATGCGCCAATAACTCCTCTTATCCTGTTATGGGAGTTGGTAAGATCATTCTGACTACTGCTGATGGTAGTTCTTTCACTTTGTCAGATGCTTTATTTGTGCCGGGGATCAAAAAGAACCTATTATCAGTTTCTGCATTAGCCAAGATTGGCTTGGTTGTGAAATTCGTTGATGACAGGTGTACAGTCCATGATCTCTCAAATGGCGATGTGATTATTGCTTCTGGCATTTTGTGTCGTGGGCTGTATAAGCTCATAGACTATGAAAGATCTGTGAATGATTCGGCATGTGCAGTTCATGATTCTTAGGCTATGTTAGATGCAAAGCTTTGGCATGCACGCTTTGGTCATCTAAATTTTGCTAGTTTGTTACGCCTGCAGAAATCTGAAATGGTGTCCTCTTTGCCCAAACTTGAGGCACCTGGAAAACATGTTTGTGAAGGCTGTATTTTGGGCAAAATGCAGCGTTCTTCCTTTCCAAAAGATGGTTCAGTTCGGGCTATGCAGAAATTGCAGCTTGTACATAGTGATGTCTGTGGTCCTATGCAGACACCCTCTTTTGGAAATTACCTTTACTTCGTGACTTTCATTGATGATTTTTCCAGGCATGCATGGGTATATCCACTCAAAGCAAAGTCCGAAGTGTTCATGTGCTTCAAACAGTTTTTGGTTTTGGCTGAAAATCTGTCAGCATGTAAAATGGGCACCCTCCGTTCTGATCGAGGGGGGGAATATATGTCTTTAGATTTTAATGCATTTCTGGCTGAACGTGGGATAAAGCACCAGTGTAGAGTGCCGTATACAGCTCAACAGAATGGAGTTCCTGAACGAAAGAACAGGTCACTCATGGAGATGGCGAGCTGCATGGTCAAAAGTCAGGCTTTACCACATAGTTTCTGGCTTGAGGCTGTCATGTGTGCAGCATATGTACTAAACAGGTGTCCCACCAAAGCGTTGCAGTCTATCACTCCATATGAGGCTTGGCATGACCGCAAGCCATCTGTTGCTCATCTGCGTGTTTTTGGTTGTTTGGCATATGCATTAGTGCCTGAACAACATCGTAGAAAATTGATGATAAGGCAGTAAAATGTATTTTTGTTGGGTACAGTTCTGAAAGTAAAGGCTATCGTCTGTATCATCCACAGACTAAACGCATTCTGGTTAGCTGTGATGTTGTCTTTGTGGAAGATGCTATTCAGCCATTGCTTTCATGTACTAAGGAGACATCTGTTAGCTCCAAAGACATGTATGATACTTTGATGCCTCTTTTTCTAGGTGGACAGGCTAGCGCTGGTCCTAATGAGGCAACTTCTCAGCCTTTGCAGGTTTCATATGATGATGCAGATCATTCCATTTCTGATGCAGATTTTACATGATGCACTTGTTGATGAGAGAGCTGATATTGAACAGGCAAAAACTATGCCAAAATGGTTGGTGCGGACTTTGCGTGACAGCAAATTAGATGCACCTTTGTCATATCGTACTCGTTCAGGCTCTCATAGTACCTCCTTTGCATCAGATTGCTATGCTATGGCTGCATCTAGTCTTTGTGATGAGAATGAGCCTGTTTCTTTTGATGAAGCACAAAATTCAGAAAATTGGATGGCTGCTATGCAATCTGAATATGATGCTATAATGAAGAATGGTACATGGTCTTTATGTGACTTGCCTCCTGGCAAGAAGGCCATTGGCACTAAGTAGGTATACAAGCTGAAGCGTAAACCTGATGGTACAGTTGACAGGTATAAGGCTAGGCTTGTTGCAAAGGGTCATGCGCAGGAAAGAGGCATTGATTTTGATGAGCCCTTTGCACCTACATGCCGTATGACTACTGTTCGGAGCATTTGTGCACTTGCAGCCCATCATGGTTGGAATGTACATCAGTTGGACATTAAAACAGCATTTCTGAATGGTGACTCGCATGAAGAAGTGTATGTTTTTCAGCCCCGTGGCTTTGTGCAGAAAGGGCATGAAAACCAGGTGTGCAGGTTAAAGAAGGCGTTATATGGTTTAAAGCAAGCACCACGTGCTTGGTATGAGAAAATACATGCCTATCTGATTGCACATGGTTTTGAGAACAGTCCAACTGAAAGCACCTTATATGTTAAGCGTGCTAATGATGTGCTTTTGATCATTGTTGTCTATGTAGACGACATGCTGCTCACTGGTCCTCTTGAGAAGCATATTGCTGATTTCAAGGCTGATTTGCATGCCTCATTTGAGATGTCTGATTTGGGGCATTTGCATCACTATTTGGGCATTCAGTTTATGCAAGTTGATGGTGGAATGGCTTTGTGTCAAACAAAATATATTGACACATTATTGCAGCGTTTTGGCCTTGAAGACTGTAAGCCTATTGCCACTCCTATGGAGACAGTTTACGATTGAGTCTTCATGATGCTGGAGATGCATTTGATGCTGTTCTCTATCAGCAGGCTGTTGGATGCTTGATTTACTTATGCATTACTCGGCCAGATATTCAGTTTGCTGTCTCACAGATGAGCAGGTTTATGCATTGCCCAGGAGTCACGCATTCGAAAGAGGTTAAGCGCATTTTTTGCTACTTGAGTGGTACTCGGCTACTTGGGTTTTTTTATCCCAAGGGGGGATCACTACCGCCAGATTTGCATGCTTTTTCTGACTCAGATTGGGCTGGTTGCTATGACACTCGTGTGTCCACCAGTGGTTTTTGCTTCATGCTTGGTAGCTCATGTATATCTTGGTTGAGCAAGAAGCAGCCTACTGTGGCCACTTCCAGTTGTGAGGCTGAGTATAGGGCAGCTTTCACAGCGACTGTTGAGTGTGTGTGGCTCAGACGCCTTATGGCTGATTTGGGTGTTGGCCAGTCTTCTGCCACCACCATCTTCACTGACAGTCAGAGCGCATTGGCAGTTGCGAGGAACCCTGTGTTCCATGCTCGCACTAAGCACATTGAGGTGCATTATCACTATGTCAGGGAGAGGTTCTCTGCTGGGGAGATCAGCTTGGCATATGTGCCCACGCAGGAGAACATTGCAGACCTTTTCACGAAAGCTCTGCCTAGGGAGAAGTTTGAAGCTTTCCGCAAAGCTTTGGGCTTACTTCCTTTTGTGGAGTGATTTCCACATAGCTCGGCACTTCCTTATACATGAGTGCCAGCTCCTTGTTCACCGCATCACTCCCAGGGGGGATTTGTTGATATATCTAGGTACTGATGTGTGTGAACACTCTAGGACCGCCGGGGCACTTTTTTCCCTCTTTAGGAGGTTTTTTTTCCCCCGGCTTGTATATACGCCTATTGCCCTAATGGGCTACTTATCTTTGTACATTCTCTAGTAATACATTCAGTCTTGTGTGTTGTGCTCCAAGCTTCTTCTTCTTCCTTGTGCTGTTCGCGTGCTTCCGCAGACGTCTAACTCCAACAAACAAAACTTAATGATCTATGCAAAATTTGATAAAGATAGAAAATACCGAAGATAAGAAACTCTTCCTAGTGAAATCACTCAAAAAGACATCATAACAACTAAGATATGAAAGTTTGAAGAGAGGTATGTCTCTGATGAGACACCAGATAGACATAAGAAAAAAGATTTACACAAATGCCTACTTGTGTGGTAATTTCTCATTCAATTTTGTACAAAACCTGATCTACTTATATATAATAAGCTTTAAGCTTTGCAATGCAACAAGAATCACTCAATTTGGGTTAAAGCTACATATATAAGAGAACCAATAAATGACATGTAGATAAGTGGATCTTCTAAAGGTTCACCATCTTCAACACTATACTTCACATTGGGTTCCATCGGATTACTGATACTCTTGCGATTCTCCATGCCATATTTCTTTAACAAATCTGGAATATACCTCCTTTGTAGAAGATATACACCATCTTCCTTCTTGATAACTTTGATTCCAAAAATGTACGTCAATTCTTCTAAACCTGAACTTTTAAATTCAGATCCAAGCTCTCCTTTTATTCTGGCTATCTCTCCTTCATCGTTTCATGTTATTATCAAGTCATCTACATAAATTGCGATATAAGCAATTAATGATCATTCAACCTTAACATACAAAGAAGTATATCCATTTGAACACCTGTATTCCTGCTCTTCAAGAAACTGACTCTCTGGCGAGCTTGGAGAACTTGGCTCTTCTTCATGACTTTTTGTAGTTTGTTCTTTATCTACATGCACTTCATGCCTATACCAAGATTTATCTTCATGAAATTAACATCTCTCAAAACAATTACCTCTTCCCTATCCGCATTCACACATATATATCCTGGTTGTCCTTCTGCCATACCAATAAAAACCATTTTATGTGAACTTGGATCCAACTTTGATCTTAACTGTTGCGGAATAGGAACAAAACATATGCTTCCAAAAAATCCAAAGTTAGAAGTATTTGGTTTTGATCCATATAACAATTCATAAGGTGCTTTTTGTACATGACTTTGAGTAGGTGGTAACCTGTTCATCACGTAAACTGCCATATTGCATGCTTTAGCCCAAAAAGTAAGTGGTAAGTCCTTTTCATTTAACATACACCTATCCATCTCCAAGATAGACCTGTTTCTTCTTTCCGCCACACCATTTTGTTGAGGTGTGTATTTATTTGTAGTCTCCTTTTTAATTCCTTCTTCCTCTAAATATGTAAGAAAATGATTAGAAAAATATTCACCTCCTCCATCTGATCTCAACCTTCTTATGCTTTGACCTGTTTGCTTTTCAACTAACCAATCATTTTTCCTTTCTTGAACTACCTTAAAAATGCATTTTGAAGAGCATCATATGTGGAGAAATGATTTGGGGGGAACTCCCTTAGCCAATGGACAGCTTTGCCTCACAAAGATGCCTGAAATACTTGACATTTTGTCACATCATCTCGATTCCCTTCTATTAAATCATACTATATGTCAAAAAGTCTAACATGCATTCCATTGATTCCATGTCTTGGGACTTCCATACTGTTTTCAACTTACTAGAGAAATTTTCTATAGTCCTCTATCTTTACTTTGTTTAGGGAACCCATCTTGCTTGCTATGACAAACTGCCTTTGTTACATGGTTTGCTTTTCCACAAGTGGCTTGGTCCAAATGGAATCCACAAGGCTGAACATGAAAACCAAATATGAGGGTCTTCTTTCTAGTTTCCCGTTCAATTCCTCCTTAACCCATCTTATATCCATGTCTTTTTGTGGTTGATCCCTTGCTTCTCATTTCTTGAAATGGCTTATTTCCAAGGTGTCCAAAGGCACGAAGGTTGGATGTAAAGAATGATTTCCTGAATGGGAAATTAAATGGTCAAGTTGATATGCAATAGAGAAAATGTTATGTGCACCAACAAAAGTAAAAAATATTGTGTGTGAAAGATTGCAAAATTGGTGAAGGATATGAAATTCGTGCAATCATAGAAAAACCATTAATTTTTGGTGAGCTATCAAGGAAAGAAGGCAATTCTTATAGTGTTGTGTATGGATGAGTTAGTCATTACTTGCCATAAGGAAAGAACATTAATGATCTTAAAATGAAAATCAAGTTTGAATTTTTAATGTTATACTTCAGAGATCTAAAATGTCTTCTTGGTAACAAAGTTATAGCATTGGAAGATGAGATTTGGACAATAGCACACAACTACATTCTATAAAGAGTTTTAAAACTCAGTATGCATATTAATAAACCATTTGATATAATAGTTTTTGGTAATGATAAAGTTTTGCATTATGGACTCTATTTAAGTGCTCAAAAACTATTACCTAAGAACAAGCTCTAAAGTATTCTTTTTTAGACTTATGGATTTTATTATTTATGATAAATAACATGTGGAGGCCCTCACATCTTCAAATTACGAGTAAAAGTAGATAAAAGTAAGAAGGAAAGGAGAGGTCTCTACAAGGAAGGTGCTTCTGTTGACATCCTCTCCATAAAAAAGAGCGGTTCTCTTAGTGTAAGGTGTCCAAATTGACTGATTCTTGATGCCTTGCGAAGCTTACAACTTGTACTGTATAAGTCAATCCATTTATTTACAAAATTCACTCAGAAAACCCTACTCAAGTACGCCTTTTTGCAGATCTTCTTTCTTATGTCTCTCCGGTATCTCATCAAAGACATACCTCTCTACAAACTTTCATATCTCAACCATTATGCAGTCTTTTTGAGTGATTTCACTTGTAGGAGTTTTTTTAGCTGAATTGCTTTCTATCTATATCAAAATTCCCTATAGATCATTAATTTTTGTTGCTCGTATACATCCATTTTCAATTTCGACAGTTAGTCATACCTTGTTGTTGCAGGCCTCTACATAGCTTGACTTCAAACTATTTGTTTGTGTATTATAATACACTTTTTTTTTATGTTTTTGGTTTCTAGACATGCTACTCAGAGTCTATTTTTAGAATATATGATTATTTTTGGCAAATTCAGCCTAGAGAGTGTCTAGTGGTTATTTTTCTATAGTCACCCATTTTTGTTTTCTTGAAAGTTTCGAGGAAAGTTTGACTTTCTCAACTTTGGAAATACTTGTTTGATCTTTTGAAGATCTTGAGAGGTCTCATCATGTTTCGTTGTGTACGTTGATGTTTACAAGTTTGTAAACATAACATTGTGGTGTTAAAGCTCTTTGTTTTTTTATCAGATCCTTAATCAATCTTATTGAATTCTTTTCTTTATTTACAATAACTCAACATGAGAGACTTGAGTGCATCGATTGAGAAGTTAATAGATGGGAGGAATTATCCTATGTGGAAAATTAGAATGGATCATGAGAAAATTAGCCAAGCAAGCAAGGGAACTACTTGTTGGAGTTTAGGACTTCAGGAAATTAAGTGGTCAAAAGTTGTTCCCCATGTAGTCGGCTACAATGTAGATTCCTTCCTTAACATAGGAATCAATTCTTTATGAGTTCATTCTACATGTCCATTCCCTCTTGGATAGTAAGCAGAGGAAATCCTTGTATTTGTTAAAAATTTCATACAAAACCTTGTTCACAAAATGAGTTCCTTTTTCTGTGCAAATTTCAAGAGGACATCAAAATCTAGAAATAATGTAAGTCAAAAGGAAATCTGCAACTACTTGTGTTGAGCAATCAAGAGTAGCAAGAGGTTCAACCCACTTTTGTTGCATAGTCGGTGGCAATCAATAGATACTTCTCTTTTTTCAGGATTGATGTAGGGTACTTGAGCCCTACAAAATCTAGCCCCTACTTCTCAAATCATTGACATGATGTGGAAACAACCAAATGATTATGTTGTTGTTTTGTGGGCTCGGGGCCACACCCTAGAGAGACATCACATGCTCTCCCCCATTCATCTACATCTCTCAATAATGTGGGTCACCATAGACCAACATATTCAAGAATACTCAAACTCATAATGTGTCCATGAAGGTGTCCACCACCCGGTCGTTCATGTGCACATAAAGAATTTTCCTGGCCTCCTCTACTTCCATGGAATTTCTAAGATAGACATCCTTACCATATCTATACAATTTTCCTTCAATCATTGTAAAAGTTAGGCTCTTAATTAACAACCACTTCTTTTCCATAGAACTTGCATTAGCTCCATACATACAAGTTGTAAGAAAATTCTTGATGTCTTCGTACCATCCTCGTGGCTTGACAAAGAACAATTCAGTGTCTAGAAAATTGTCTTCCACTCCAATTGTTTGATCATTTAAATTAATTGTAGATAAGTGATCGGCCATAACATTCTCTTTCTGAGGTCTATGGACTATAGAGAAATCAAATTCTTGGAAATAAGGAAGCCACCTCCATACCATGTGACTTGGTTATGGCTTATTTAATAAGTACCTGAGTGGTTGGTGAGGAGTTATATAGAAATTTTGGACATAGTCTAGGAGCTAGCAAGTGTTATATTCTCGAGATGTACATGCCTAGCAGAATAAAAAGTTCGTTACTCAGGGAATAGCCAAGGCTAGAACCCAAAGAGTTGATATGAGATACCTACTCATGACCATCACATGAGTAGAGGGACCTTATAGAGAACTCTATATGGTGACTAGGAAAGGGATATAAATAGGTTGGGAGGTGAGCTCATTTAGCACATCACACCATGAAGTAAAAGGAAAATGATAAATCTTGATTAGCACGAGGCTATGTTGTTCGTGATGACAAGTAAGTATAAACACCTTCACTTCACATAGAAGACACATTAACATTGACGCACTGCATGGAAATTGAACCTTTCACCTCCTCAATTTAAGGCAAATGTTCTACCCTTTAAGATACACGAATTTGACATAAAACGTATAAAACACTTATGGATAGCACATGTTTTTGTGCCTATTTAGTAAGGAGAAAGGTTGAGAGAGAAATAGAGGAAAAGAAAGAGATAGAGAGAGGATAAATAGAGAAGAAGGATAGGGAGAGAGATAGAAAGAAAAGGAGGAGAAATTGAAGAGTCGAGAGAGACAAAGGAGAGATATCAAGAGATAGAGAGAAAGGATGAATGATAAATTAAGAAAGAGATGTAGAGAGAAAGTGATGAAAGAATGTGAATTAGAAAGAGAGAAGTATAGAGAGGTAGAAAGAGAGAATCTAAATTAAGAAAGAGATAAGTTAGGAAGAAAGCAATAAAGTAGATGAAGAGAAGAGATAATAGAGAGAGAGAGAGAAAGAGAAGAGTAAAGAAAGAAAAATCAAAGACAGGAAGTAAGAGAAAGAAATGCAGAAAAAAAAAGAAGATAATAAATAAGATAGGATAAAAGAAAAAGAGAAATAAAAAGCAAGAGAAACATAGATAGAGATAGAGAGAGAAGAAGAAGGGAACGAGAAGAAAAAAGAAAAAGAGAAGAAAGGAGAAAAAGAGAAGAAAGGAGAAAAAGATAGATAGAAAGAGAGAAAGAAATAGAGAGAAATAGAAATATAAAGAGAAGATATGAAAGAGATAGTTGGACACCTGCTCACATGCATCAGAGCCCACGTATGCATGCACAAATGCACTCATTCAAAGACATATATGTTGACACACATGAAAAATCATGCATATTTATGCATATGCATTCATATATGCATTTAGGTGGATAGGTAGTTACCTATATGTTTTATGTCAAGCATTTTCCTACTACGAGGTCCGATTAGAGATTTTTCAATTGTTATAGAATCCAAACATAAAGGGCTTTTCAATGGGTATCTAGAAGATCTATTTGGGTTATTTTTAGAACTTCTTTGTAGGGCAATTAGTTTGCTAATTTGATCCAAAGAGGGAGGTGTTACCCATATAAGTATGTTTCCTATTTTTGCCATGATATTTCCATATGATATCCAAATTGAGAAACTCAACTTGGGTGAGCTTCAACACATCAAGAGCAACCTCTTGAGTTTCATATCCCGTATTATAGCACTTGAAATCTATCTTAAAATAAGGTTCTAGTTGATTGTTGAGTAGCCAAGGGTGCATTTGAAATAAAACATGATCGATTTTGATGTTGATCACTTTTTAGTCATATTTACCATCACTTACGAACTCAATGCTTTCATTATTGCATATTTGTATACATGATTTCACTTAGTTATGTTATTGAATAGAAGCATGCACAAGTTTTCTCTTGTGTTTCAAGCTTTGTTTTGCAAGTGTTCAAGGAAGAAGAAAATAATTCCAAACAAAAAAAAAATATTATCATGAGGGCGTGTAAAGCCTAACCAAATTTTTTTTGCATATTTATTTCTTGCAAGTCATGGATTGAAAGAAAAAAGCTTGCCTACCACTAGGCTTATGCCTTTTTATTCATTATGTATTTTCATTTTAATTATTTTTTACTAGGGAGAAACTATGAAAATGTTTGTAACATCATGGTGTCATATGCCATGAAAAATGAAAGAGGTAATATATTCTTTGAGGGAGCAAGTGTTCTTTGTCTTTTCAAATATTTTATCATCATTAAGATGATTAATTTTGTTGTCAGACTTGTTGAAGATTGTATTATAGATTGAAAAAGTATGATAAAGGTAATTGACCTTTGTCATTGATATTTATATATAACAGAAGGTTGGAGGATAGATTCCTCAAGAACAACCAAAATGTTACTCTTAGTTGGTCCAATTATAAGGATTAACATGTCTCCTTGTTTTTAGGTTAAAAGAATAATTTAGCTAATAGTTAGAGAGGTAGGAGTCACATAGACATTTGGATGTTGGTCTTTGAGAGAATGCCCAAATTCATTGGAATTTGGAGAGCCAGTAGCCTAGTGGTTTCTATTTAAGCTACCTAATTTTTAGGTAATGTGGATACTTTTACAAAGATCAAATGACGTCTCCACTAGAAGTGTTAATCATCATTGTAACCACTTGCCAGGCAGACATCATTGAGGATTGCTTATTCATTCTCCTTCTTAGGGTGTTGTTCAATCATAAGGTGTGTTTCAACCATCTCCTCCTAGGTCTAACACTCTCTTTCCCTTCTAGAGATCATTATCCTTAGTAATCAATCCTTGATATCACGTGGAAGTGATGTCCTCACCCTTTCAAAGTCTCTTAAACTTTCTGGTTGTCAACCTTCATAGCTTGAACCTTGTCTTTTTGTTTTTTGGCCACTTGCCTATGGACTCACCTTGCTCTCAACCTTGGTATCTTAAAACTTGCCTTTTTGATTCTTGGCCACTTGCCTATGGACTTGCCTTGCTCTCAACCTTAGTGTGTTGAGCCTTGCCTTTCCACTTCTTAGCCACTTGCCTACGAACTTGCCTTGCTCTCAACCTTGGAATCTTGAGCCTTGCCGTTACAATTCTTGGCCACTAGCCTATGAACCTGCCTTGCTCTTATCCTAGGTATATTCAATGGTTCCTATAAGCTATCTTGAATCCTCAATATATTGCTTGCACTAAAACACTCCTTCCAAGAGCTTTCCATTGGTATCTTACATATCTAAATCCGACCTATGGATTGGGAGATAAACTCAAATCTTTGTTGGGCTCATCTTTGAAAGCAATGTGCATGCTTCACATCCACCTTGCCAAAGCCTACTTTCTAGGTTTGATATCAATTGTGGGAACTAAACAATTCGATTACCCGCTAGGAGTATGATGGGCTAACCACTTCCCCAAAGGCCATGCTCAAGGATTCTTTCCTAATTCTCTCTCTTAGGGTGTGCTTCAACCATCTATTGCCCATCAATTCTTGATTCTAAAATTGATACCAAATATGAGTAGTGGAGAATGAAATACTTAGGATGTACCTTCCAATCTATTTATAACACCTTCCTAGTTAGCATCCACAGTTCTCCTTAAGGTTCCTCGAATCATCTAGCCATCACAAGTAGGTACCTCATATGAACTATCTTGCTTTTTCCATTGGCTATCCCTTGAGAAAGGAGCTTCAAATTCCTCTAGGCATGTACATCTCTAAAAGATAACAGTATCTCCCCCTTCTAAAGATCATTGTCCTCAATGATATAGAAGGAGTTATAAGCATGGGAATCAAAATCTATTATTTCAAGTAATAAGAGTAAAGTGTGATTGGTGTCAAAAATACTAGATGCTCAAAAGTAGACAACTAGTCATTTACTTGCTATCTAGTAATTTCACCAATAAATAGTAGTCCTTGCCTTGGGTATACTAAGGGAATCCCTTTGAGGCCTAATGAGTCGATACATGTGTAGCATAAGTAATCAAAATATCCTCGACCTCCCTATGCATAGACCTTGACCACTAAGTTGTGATGGCTTGTCACCTAAAGAGACCTTGGCATCTTGCCCTTGTCCCCCTTAAATAACCACTCACAACTTGTTATATGGTATAACTGTGCAAAAACACTCACTATACTAGAGTAATGAAAAATACTATGCTCATCCAAAACAACCTAATTATGGCTCAATGTCTATAGGAAATACTGAAAAAAAGCAAATATTTTCCAAATAGTGCTTAATATCTAAGCTCAAGTAAATGTTCTTGATTTACTCACTTTGATGAAAAGAAACTCAAGCGATTCTTATCACGATCCAAACTATGAATCAAAGGTGGTAATATGTCAATGATTCAAAGTATGGACCAAGATTGTAAACTATCATATCCAATATATAATAATCCAAAATATGGATGAAAATATCTCCCATACAAGGTAAATCAAAATCCACTTTATGGAACTAAGTCTTTCATGCCTAGTGAAGATGTGCTATGAAAATATACCAATTAGTGTAACTAGCACCACCTTCTCAATAATAGAATGCATGTCGTCCCAAATAGATAAACCTTACTTAACATATGACAATCACTATCATTGAACCATTCCCAACTAAGACCAAGATGTCTCTAGTAAAATTATGTAATACTCTAGCACTCCCTCACATAATGAGGACCATAATATGAGTCCACTAAATACACTGAAAAATGGGAAGTAGATACCTGCACACTCATAGCCCACTAGGCTAAGCATCTAAATCACCTCATAATCACTACATATGAAACACTTGTTAACCTCAAGTATAACAAATAAAGTATTAAAGAATCTATGAGTTTCTTCTTAATGCAATTGTATATTCATAGTTCTTATGTGAAAGTCTTGCCTTTTTGTTTCTAGACCACCTAACTATGGACTCCCCTTCTTTGTGATCACATACAAACTGACTATCTCAATTGTTCCTCTATTGTAGAATAATAAGATTATCATATCAAAGAAGTCCAAACCCCTAAAAAGTAAAATATTAGTAACCTTTCTCACATACCGGTAGAATACAAATTTTGATGTCCCATACCACCAAATGTTGTACCCCACATACATGCGTATATGAGATTAAAGTTAAACACTTCTCGTAGCATGATAAGAAGAAGCAGGTGAGTACTAACAACCATAAATAATAAAGATGAAATCATGAAGTATCTGTGAAGTGTTTCCTTCCCTCTATGGAAAGGACAAAGTCATTCCTATGACTATATCACTCATAACTATCTGTAGTATCAACTCATCTAGTTTGGAAAATGAAAACTATTATTCTACGTCAACTCAACTAAAGTTTTGAATGATGCAGCTTGCATGAAATACCAACTCATGCTAATTACATCAAATATTATCTCACAAAAAATTGAAATTGATCCAACTTGTTCGAATCAATAACATATGGAATGAGAGCAACTATTAAAGTTCTCTTGTTCCATGTTCTCATGGCACTATAAATATTTTTGATAATTTTGATAGAGTCTGCTTTGCTCCACTAAGAATATTCACCATAAACCAATCATCTATAGCCAAATATCTAGGGCATGGATAGCCCAAGGTGATCACAAGATATCAAAAATTTCATAAAGAACTTGTGGAAAATCTTTTCTTTTAAAGAATGTTTCGTGCATTAACAATTTTCAATAACAACACATTAAAGCTTAACTTTAGCTAGTTTTTTCTCATGAAAAGCTTACGAGATTTTGCATATTTCTATAGCTTTTCTCAGTTGTCCATTACGTCAAGAAATCACTTGATTTGAACATTTCCTTAGAGTTTTATTACCAGTTCTTTGGAAGGGATGAACACTTGATTAATAATTCTAGAAATGTATAGGGATATCTTCTTGAAGCCCTTAGGCTAATGAAATAAATCTCGAATTTCATTCTTTTTGCTCTCAAATTTAGATCAACTTATCAAGTTTATTTTCAAAAAACTGTAGCTTGAAATTTGGTCAAATAACCATTCAAATGTATCATTATGTCTCTACTACACGTGTTAAGATGAGCCTGGAAATAATGCACCTACACTTGTAGAGTATCTTCTAAATATGAAGATAAATACTAGATTATTTTACTTTTAGGCATGTTATAGGGTCTAAATTATAGTATCATCTCCATGAAAATTCTTTGCAATTGGAGTTTCCAATATGTAACAATCATGTGTTTATAAAAAACATGTAGCGATCTTTGGTAGATCTTCACCAAAGAGTGTTTTGTGAAAAAAAGGTCATTTGAACTATCAATTGATCTCTACATTCTTCCAGGTTTGGTAGCATATAGTGACCAATGCCTAATTTCATGATAAAAAATTAAATATTATTTGGATATTTGAATGTTTCGCAATGAACAAAATACTAAGCCCTTATACTTTTCAATATTTCATGAGTTCAAGTCCCACAACAAAACTCAAGCCTCACTATTTGGATGATATTGCTAAACTTTACAACATTAAATAAAGAATTATGAGATTTTGTATGATATAAGAGTGTCTAAAATCTAACCTCGCATCACGAACTAATGGTCTCTACAAGTAGGATAAAAAATGTACATAGATCATAGTGAGGCATTTTTCCCATTGTTCATCAAATAATCATCACTAGCAAATCAAAAGTGAAAATGATTTTAGTTTTTTGAATATTTAGTAGGACTATAGGAGGCGCCAAATGCAACATGATATTCTAAACTCAAACTTCTAATCACAAAGTAAAGAGTTTTAAAAGTGAGACCAAAAGACTTAGATAGATGATAATGATGGCTTAGATATAATGCTACTTAAAAAGTCACAACTTTTAGAGATGAAAAGAAAATAATCCAAGTTATAAAAAAAGGATTGAAGAAAAAATTCCTTTGATAAGAAATTCTTTTGTTTTTTAATAAAGGAAGTTCGCCTTTGCCTACTCTCTCGGACTTGTATTGATTAAAAGAAAAGTACAAGTGAAGGGGGACTAGTGCCCACGGGATCCCCCGAATCCCACAGACCAGCGGTAGCTTTTATAGAGTTTAGATGGCATTCAAAAGAAGGTTAATCATCCTCTCATCACCCTCGTGCAAGGCCCAGTTGGGTTTAAGCTTGTGGTTGACCAGAAAACACTTGATGATGCTTAAAAAGGGGGAGGGGGGGATTTCTTATAGTTAGTGATTCTTTCGCCGCACAAGTGATAGGATCAAAACAGATAGGTAGGCATATGATTCATAGTCTAAAACTTGTTATTTTGGTTGAGACACCTACTGGAGTTTTACACAGTTCTCCGAATAGAGCAACAATTAATAAAATTCCTTTTGGGGAACTTCAAACAGCTTAACAAGCTACCAATCATGAGTGGAGTCATCTGAAATGATAAACTATATGTAGAGAATTATGTTTAGCAAGTTAAGCAATCATCTCGACTTTTATGGGCATTGTTAGTCACAAACTAGTGAGTAATGTTTGATCAATAGGTGACGATGTAGTGAACCATTAAAGATGAAACTTCGTAGGAGTAAAGTAGACAATATCACGAAGATGTCATCCTTTAGATCATGCAAAAGAATACTATATACAATATACAAAAGAATACAATATACAGTGAGAACCATGCAAAAGAATACAATATACAGTGAGAACCAGCTCAGCTAAATCATTGTTGTGATAGAGTGTGACAAAGATATGAAAAAATCAATATGCATATGAACATGTCACACATCATATGTCGCGCAATTGATAACGAAACTTCAGTACTCACATGTGTGGTTTCGTTCAAGAAACACACATCAATTTATATCAATCAGATTTACATACAAAAGTGGGTGCATGCATACTTAACATAATATCTTTGGATGCAAAAATCAAAATAAACAAAGGAAAAAAAGAACCCCATTAGAATGCGTTGCGAAAATTCACTTGAAAGTGAGAAACATCTTCGTTGAGCGACTATTCACATACATCATTTAGATTCCTCTCTAACATTCATTTGCTGATGCATTTTCTCATCGTTCTTTTTTTATGCAATATTTCATACACTAAAATATATACATATGTACATAGGCAAAGAAGTATAAACTATTAAGTCATTTCAATTCACAACGGATTGGTCGAAGTCATGACTCACAGATTCATTTGCTTTCGCTCCAGTATTGACACAAGTGAGAGTCCAGAGACATTATTAGGAAACAATGAAGCAAAGAAATGCTTAATTGTGTTTATTAAAACCTTCATTTAAGATCATATTTTCCATGCTAATCAAGGTGGGACACACTCGGCTAATACTTTCCATTCGAAAACCTTTCCATGAAATGGAAAATCTTCAATTCATAACACTGCAAAGAGTTCTATACATAGACAGTAGAATGTATGGAACAGTAACAAATGTCCATCATCATTAATATGTGGAATTTGACTGTATAACGATTCTATCTTAATGTAAATTCACAAACAAATGGTAGAGTAGAAATATTACGCATAGCTTGATTCTTTTCTCCATTCATATTGTATTGGTACTGGACTATTTCATTTCTGAGGATGGATTAACCCATGTCCAATTATTCTTCACATGGAACCTTTCTCCAGATACAGTACTGCCCCATCTCTTTGCCGATGGTCTTGTTCTACCCTATGTTGCAACCGAGCTTCACACTCAACAGACAAGCGACCAATCTCTTCGGCTCTTTTTCTCAACCTGTCAATTCCTCGTTTTCCTTAATCCTGCTCTCCCCAAAGTTTTCTTCGTAACTCCCCAAAGTTGTTCTATCCTTGGATAACGCTGAAGAAACACCTTTAGCTGAAGTCAGCTCTCCTTTCTGCAAACATAGCACCCTTCATCTCTGCCCATTTCTATGTTGATCATATCCGCATGCATTGAAAAGTACCCTCTTGAGCATCGATCTTTCGGAAAATGATCGTCTCCTAAAAGTCTGATGGTGATAGAGAATTCATATTTTCCAATCGTTCTCTTCCCTCTATTCCCAACCAAAATCCTTTTTTCTCTTCCCTTGCCTGCTCTCCCCATGCATCCTTCTCCCCATGTGTTGACTAGCAAGCTGCCCTTTTTTCTGGTAGAATTGATTGGCGCCTTTTATTTTCTCCCCTATTATTGTTTTTTGTCTACCCGTCTTGGCCTTCCATATCGTGAATGGTGTCTTCTACTGCAAAATCCGCAATCAATCCATGCTCACCATATGCTAAGCCATGCTCCGCCTTCTCGGTGCAAACACAATCTCCTTCTGGAAACCTGACATCAGCCTCCTTTCAGCTAGAGGACTGACACGCAACCATGGATGAGCAAGTTCTCCACATGATAGCACGTCCAACACTCTATAATCTATAAAGGAAGTATGTACCACCAATAAAAACAACTCAGTGCCCATGTTTAGCATATCCCTTAGTCAATGCATTGCATTAAACAAGGTCTCTAAAGAGAAGTTCATCAAACACTTGACGTGCACTTGCAAGTGCACTTGCAAGTGCATAGCAGTTGACATAGAAATTGACAAGGTTGTTTCCCACAAAAAAAAAAAAGTTTGTTTGGAGCAGATGTCTTTTGAGGAGATTAGCATGTAATTGTCTCGCTTTGTCAACATCTCTCTAGCTTGCACATTCTTTGGGCAATCGAACAACTATAATGTCATCTTTCACACCATGGTTTATGTGGATATTGACCATGGGAACGTGTATCTCTATAGTGATGATTATTGACAGCCGACATGTTTTTCTAATGCCCGTCCTAAAAGGCCTCATTACCATTATGAAAAGGATTCTCCACATAACACGTAATTAGAGTTGCATGATTGTACTTGCCGTTCATGGGCTTCTAGCCCCCATCTAATTCCATAATTTCTTGTCATCTTCCAAATGAAACTTGATTAATAAACTTGGCTTCGAATCACGACCGCATGATGCCTTTGTGTTGGTCCCATACAATGTGACCAAGTTGTTCCAAGCCTCCATCGGAGTCTTGGCATCCTCTATGTGCCTAATCATGTGATCCTGTATGCTAACAGATAGCCAATATTGTTATACTTTATGGATAATGAAATAATCAATGGATTTTAATACCTTGAGGTATTTGATGTGTTTTATGTTTTGATTTAGCAGGTGAAGACTCTTCCAGGTATGAATGAGCATGGATGATTTAGAAGAATATTTCGAAGATATTATTTTAGTTATTTTTTGCAAGAATAATAGATTCCTTTATAAAGCAACATTTCTGTGATAATAGTAGATTATGATTTTGTAAATAACGGAGATTTTTTTCAAAATCACACTTTTCAAAGTGTTGCCCTCATGTATCTTCTATTTGAGATGTAATAAGAAATACCTATGAATACACATGCTCTAATAGACTCATCCATTAGAGTATATGGGGGGAGATTTTACCCACTCTAGTGTCAATTCTCTTGTCTGTTTCTATTCTCTAAGTACTTTTGTGAGATTTTGTTTCTATACTATCCTCTGCATATGTGTGTCTACGGGATCCGAAGTGCAATAGTGGTATCAAAGCGAAGACATCCTTGAAAGTGGTTTTGGAATCTGATTGTGATTCACAGTGTGTGCTCCATTTGCAATTTGGCATCTATCTCAGTTGTTCGATCGAGTTTTTCATTTCTTAAGTTCGTTTATTTTGGTTCGTCGGTTGATTTTTTTAATTTTTTTCGAATTCGGTACCTTGTACTTTGCTCACTATCACATTGTACCCCCTATGTTCGTTCTCACACTTTACCCGTGTTCTTACTATCACACTATACTCACTCTACCCCCTGTGGTCATTGTGCTCATTGTACCCTTGTACTCACTATTCGCTATTCGAGTTCGGTTATCAAATTAGGTTATCAAGTTTCATTATCAAGTTCCGTTATCAAGTTCAGTTGTCAATTCGATTATCATTCAGTTACTCCTTTAGCTTACTCCAAGGTGTCGACTAATGCATAGAACTATAGCATAACTTTGGCATCTTTGGATTCTCTAGCACTCATGGTTCTCTTGGTTCACTATGGTTCCCTTTGGTTCCGTTGGCTATGAACACACCAATTCTAGCATATGAGTCCCAATAATGGCTTAGTTTTTTCCCTAGTTAGCTTACTTATTTATCTACTTAGCCTACATAGTTCCTTATTTAGCATGTAGGGGATTTGAACTCACAACCTCTTACTTCCAAGAGATAAGCGTTATCCACTAGCCTATTTTCTCTTTTTGATAAGCCATTCCTTTTAATTAATATTTAACGTAACTTTTAACACTCTCTTTCCCTTATTTATTTATTTAAACACTCTCTTTTATTTATTTATTTATTTATTTATTTGTTTATTTATCAAAGCACTCTCATTTATTTATTTATTTTATTTATTTATTTATTTTATTTATTTATTTATTTTATTTATTTATTTATTATTATTTTTTTAATATATGCTATTGTTAAAATTCTTTTCCCATGCTTAGACCTAGGTTTTGGTTCTCTACATAATGCCATGGACCCTACGAAGGGTTTTACTACATCATCTTTACTTGGGGTAATGTCATAACAATAGTTGGAACTTCTGCATCAAGAACTCCAACATGCTCAAAAGAAAATAAAAGAACGTGATACTGCACTCCAACAAGTACAACATGATGACAATACCTAGTTAGGGTGGTGAAGGCCATTATTACCACCCAAGAGCAAGGCACCTAATCCAAGATTGGTGCAAACCATTTCCAATTTTCGTGATTCGATGGGCGAAAGGATGGGCAATTTGTTCTTTCATGGTTATCTCAGTTTGATGACTTATATTCTGATGAACCATACTATGAAAGTGAAAAAGTGAAATTTGTTACTAATTATTTTGTGGGTAAGGCCCAATCATGGTGGAATGTTTTGTGCTAAAGAACTCATTGCCCTACCACATGGAAAACATTTCATGAATAGATCAAGGAGTACTTCCTTCCTCCTCAGTTCCCCTTACATGCACATCAATCATGGACAACTCTTTGATGGGATGATGGAGATACTAAGTCTACCTATATTGAGCATTTTTCGCAACAATTATTACTTATTTGTTTCCTTGAAATGATTCCTGAGGGTACCTTGGAATGAAATTATGAAGTTGGTTTGGAGATGGGAATCCAAGCTAAGCTCAATAGCCTACATCCCAAGACACTCTATAAAACTATTTCTTTTGCACATGATGCTAAGAAAGAGTTTCAATCCATTACCAAATCCATTCGCTTACAACAAACACATCAATGACAACCACCAATCAAGACCATTTTTTCTTTCAAGCATCCCTTCACTA
This sequence comes from Ceratopteris richardii, assembly GCA_020310875.1. Taxonomy (NCBI): domain Eukaryota; kingdom Viridiplantae; phylum Streptophyta; class Polypodiopsida; order Polypodiales; family Pteridaceae; genus Ceratopteris; species Ceratopteris richardii. The sequence goes on along the minus strand of CM035412.1, from coordinate 83,397,505 downwards.
GTCGTTCTTCACCTAATTTTTGGTGGCTATCTATTTTCCAATGCCCACCTACTTTTCAATGCCCTCCTCAATCTGATTTCTCACTAGTATCCAAGAACAGTCCCCTACAACCCACAAAACCTCGAACCCTTCAAACTACAACAATGGATGCTCCACAAAAGAGTTCCCTTTGTCTTTCACTCTTCAACACCATATCACTTGGTGGCATTGTGGTAAGTTTGTTCATACTAAAGCTAAATGTAAGTTCCGAACTAATGACATGAATCCTATTGGAGCTTGAGTACACAACATGGAGGTGGTTTTTGAGGACATTCAATGTGATTCGACTAAAGAAGAACTAAAAAAGGAGCTAAGTACCATGGGTAAGGCAATGTCTATCCATGCTTTACTTTGCAAGCAAGGTACTTTTAATGGTAAAGTTGTTAATATTTTACATGATGATGATAATTAACATGGTTTTATTTCTCATACATTAGTGTAAGATCTCCAATTAAACCCACTTCCTTCTATGTATGAAGTCATAGCTGGATTTCAAGGAAATGGATATAATGTTATAAGTGAAATGCATAACGCTTAGATTTGTATAGGTTCATAAATACATGAACACAAATTCTTAATTGCTCCTTTGCAGTCCTATGATGTCATACTTGGTATGCCTTTTTGTCATCATTATAATCCATGCATTGATTATCAAAAACATGGAATTAGTTTTAAGTTTAACAATCAAAGTACTTGTCTTTCTGCAATGCATGATTTCCAACCATTTCCATTAATTAGTCATACTCAAGTCAAACGTGCATTTAGGAAAGGATACAATTCATGTATTGCTTTTTTCAATAACATAGTTGATTATACTCATATACTTCATAATGCACATAAATCAATTATGGATTCCTATAAGGATTGTGTAATGGATGATTTTCCTTCTAAACTACCACCTCCTAGGGGATCACTTGACCATAGTATAGAATTAATTAATGGTAGCAGTCCTCCCCATGAAGCACCTTATAGCCATGGACCTTTACATCAACAAGAAATAGCTAATCAAGTTAAGGATTTACTCCACAAAGGACTTATAAGACCTAGTTCTTCTCCTTTGGGAGCACGTGTTCTTTTAGTAGAGAAGAAGAACAAGACTTATAGGATGTGCATTTACTATAGAGAGCACAATAAGATCACAATTAAAAATAGATATCCTATTCCTAGGATAGATGATTTGCTAGATAAACTTCATGGAGCATGTGTTTTTAGTAAAGTTGATCTTAAATTTGGGTATCATCAGCTAAGAATGACACAAAATGACAATTATAAGATTGCATTTAGAACTCAAACTAGTAACTTTGAATTCATGGTTATGCTTTTTGGACTTACCAATGCACCTACTACATCTGCACGTATGATGAATAGCATTTTTCTTGACTACCAAGCTTTTGTTCTTGTTTTCTTTGATGACATACTTGTCTATAGTCAGAATGACAATGACCATGATAATCATTTAGCAACTATCTTTAATTTTTTATGGAAAAACAAACTTTATGCCAATGCTGAAAAGAGTTATTTCTTTCGAAAGGAATTAGATAGTTTAGGTCATATTGCTTCTAGCCAAGGTGTTCATGTAGATCCAAAGAAAATTAAAGTAATTGAAGAATGGCTTGTTCCTCAATCTCTGAATGATGTACGCTCTTTTCTAGGGTTAGCTAGTTTTTATAGATAATTTGTAAAAGGTTTTTCTTATTTAGCACTCCCACTCACAATATTATTGAAGAAAAAAATTGAAACTTGCATGGGGATTAGCACAACAACAATCTTTTGAAAAACTCAAACATAAACTTTCTTGTGGACCTGTTTTACAATTACTAGATTTTGCACAACCTTTTCATGTAGTTAAAGATGCTAGTGGTTTAGGTATAGGTTCCATATTAACGTAAAATGAACCATCCTATTGCATTTCAAAGTAGACAACATAAATGTTCTAAAAAGAATTATAGTACATATGATAAGGAAGTTCTGGTTGTTGTGCATGCTTTAAAAATTTGGAAACATTATCTCATCGGTTCTGAAGTTATAATCAAAATAGATCGACAGGCTATTAAGCATTTATTAAATCAACCATTGATTTTTGACAGACACATTAAATGTGCTTCATGCATAAAAAGGTTTCAACCTATGATTCAATATTAACCTAGCAAAACTAATGTTGTAGCTGATGCCCTTAGTTTTTTCCCATCCCCACACATAAATATTGTTTCTATTAATAATATTTATACTATTCATATTCATTCATTTCATGACATGATTCCTACTTATGCATCTGAAAGGAATGCTTTCAATAATTCTACAACATTTAGTGAGGGTCACTACACTTTTCATAATGGATTCTTGTATTTTGAAGACAAGTTATGCATTACACAAGGTTTTAAAGATTCTTTTATGAAAGAGATGCATGAACCATTGTATATGGGTCATATGGGCGTACTAAGTACGATTTCAACATGTAAAGAATTTTTCTTTTGGTCAAATATGGAAAAGGATATTATAGAGTATGTTTCCCATTGCATTGTGTGTCAATGTGTGAAACGACATCATCATAAAGTATTTGATTATTAATGCCACTTCCCATACCTAATGGACCATGGGAACAAATTTCTATGGATTTTGTTATTGGTCTTCCGTCAACATATCTCTTAACAATATGATTTGCACAATTAATGATCGGTTTAGTAAACAGACATACTCATTCCTTGTAAAAATAATCTTTCTACACCTCAAGCTGTTAAGTTATTTATTAAATTTATTTTTCCGCATCTAGTTTTAAAACATTATTCTTTCAAAAGCTTTGCATTTTTTCTTGAAAGAAATAAGCAAAGTGAAGCTACAAATAGTACTATATTAGATTTATTACATTCTAATTCTCTAGATAATCCAAGTAATTGGGATGAGAAACTTCATTTACTATAATTTGCATATAATAACACAACACATAGCACAACTAGACGTGCACCTTATGAAATTATGTATGGTGAGAAGCTTCTCGCTTCCATGTTTATCACCCAACTGACATACCTATGGCTCATTCTTTTGCACAAGATCTTATTTCTACACTTCATGAAGTTCGTGAGCACATTGAAAAGATTCAATAACATTACATGCGTAATGTGAACAAGAAATGAGTAGCTAAGGTATTTAATGAAAATGATTTTGTATGGTTACGAATAATTAAAAGTTTAAAGTTGCAATGTGTTTTACTATTGAATCTCGTTTTTTTCTAACATTTCCATCTTTGGACCCTCTCTCCCTTACAAGGTAAGTTCAAATTCCACCTTAGATTGACTCTCTGTCTCCTTCACTCTAGGGGCTTGGCTTAAATTTTATTCTTGTCTTTCAACTATTCTATGAACAACTACTCGTACATTCTCCCAAGTTTTACTAAGACCACTTGCAGTGATTTCATCTTCTAAAATTGGATCTAATTCTTGTTGTAGAGAAATGTCAAGCATTCCTAGGAAATTATGAAGTTTATCTGATTTTAAAGTTATATGATCTATTTTAGGCAATTGACTCAATTTATCTTTGGACTCAGTTAAGTACTGTGTAATATATTTATCAGTTCTAGAGGTATATACCTACCTAAAATTTGGCCCTATTATTTTTTCTTGTAATAGCTCTCTTTTGTAGTGAAATAATTCATTTTGAACTTTCTGAATTTCATTGTGGGGATAATGCTTTGAATGAATAAATAGGTCATTTTATGCATGTAGGAAAAATTTTGGGATGACAAGTTTCAGATTCTCTCTCTACATCTTATTTGCATCATGTTTTGTAGTTGAAATTTGAAGGTGAAGATGAAAGTACTAATAAAAACCTTGCATGAGAGAAAGCTAGAGAAAGTATAGGAGAATAAAAGTGACCAAGAGAAAATTTTTTGAATCATGTTTTAAGCACCTCATTCAAGGTTTTACATCTAGTTCGTTGTAAGAAAATATCTTGATTTTACTCTCTCTAGAATTGTGAAACTTGCAAGGCTCAAAAGTGGCATTTGGAGGTGGATTTGGACCTAGGTCATCTCCAACCCTATTTGCAGATCGAAAAATAGAATAAAAGTGTCTCTCACACGCTTAAGATAATTTCCTCACCATTTTGGAGTTATAGAGCTTTGAAAAGTGCCATTTTCCAACACTTGAAAAGAAAAGCGAGTGCTTCTCTAATTCTTTTCAAATCCGTGATTATAATGCTTACATGTCACTATGTCTAATTATGGATATTTTTTGATATGTCTTTTTGGTGCTTTTCTCCTATTTTTGGACATGTATGCAAAAAGAAAGCACACTACGATAGCATGGCTTTTTGTGAAAGCTTTGGAGAAACTCGGATTTTTTTCTAAATTTGGTGGATCGCACATTTCTTTGGTGGGGTGGCGATCAAACTCTACTATAGGGGGACTTGCGCATCAACAAATGGGACGCAAAGACATTAGAGAACTACCTTGCAATTGAGAGTGGGAGTGAGTTAGAGAGTGAGAGAGTGAGAGTGTGATTGAGAGTGATAGTGTGAATGCAATTGTGATAGCTTGGGGGTGGTCGGGAGGTAGATGCTTCATCAAGAAGCTATTTTCAAGGCTATTGTAACCATTGATTCTCATCTGTAATAGCAATATTCTTCTTTCTCTGAGTCATATTCTTCCGTATCATATTTTCTCTTATCATGTGAAATCTCTACGTTTTACCTCGTCTTTTATTCTTGAATGATCGAAAGATTGCAATTGCTAATAGACTTTGATTGGGGAAACTCTACATCTGTACATTGCATATTTGTAGAGACATAAGATAGTTGAATATCCTTGCTCATTAGCTTCTCCCTTACATAATGATAGTGGGCTTCAATATGCTTGGTTCTAGCATGGTATACCGGATTAGTTGCAAGATGTAGTGAGCTTGTGTTGTCACAAAAAATGTGACGTGTTGAAGAATGAAGTTCAAAATCTCTATATTCAGCTTCAGCAGAAGATAATGCCATTGTTTTTTGCTTCTTGGATGACCAAAAAATGATTTTTGAACCTGCAAATGATACATATCCGGATGTGCTTTTTCTATCATCTCTAGATCTAGCCCAATCCGCATCTGAGTAGGCCTTTGGCTCAATATCTAAATATGTATAAAACAAACCTTCATTCATGGTCCCCTTTAGGTACTTGAGGACTCTCTTGGCTACTTCCATATGTGATCTTCTCGGCTTATGCATAAATTGACTCAATATGCTAACACTATAGCATATATCCACCCTTGTGAGTGTTGCATAGTTCAAACTTCCAACCAAGCTTTGATAGCTTGTGATGTCTTTAATTGGCTCTCCTTCATAAGCAGTAAGCTTATGAGTTTTCTCCATAGGTGTACCTGCACACTTGGTGTTTTCCATCTTAAACTTGATGAGCATGTCATGCACATACTTCCTTTGTGTGATGGATATACCTGAACTTGTATAGATTAAATCCAATCCAAGAAAATAAGTGAGTGGTCTAAGATCACTTATTTTGAACTCCTCCGTGATTTGATTCTTTACCTGTTTTCTTCCTTCAAGATCATTCTCTGTGATAATAATATCATCAACATACACATATAGATAGATCACTTCAGATCCATTCCACTTTATGAACAACTATATATGCCCCTTGCTATCTCTGAATCCTTGGTCCTGTAAATAAGTAACCAATCTGAAATTCCAAGCTCCTGGAGCTTGCTTCAATCCATACAAAGCTTTTTTTAATTTGCTTACATAGTTAGGATGATGTGCATCCTCATGTCTAGGAGGTTGTGCCATATACACTTCCTCAAAAATCCATCCATTTAAGAAAGCATTCTTTACATCAAGTTGATAGAGCTTCCAATTTTTGGATGTAGCAAGACCAATGAGAACCCTAATTGTAGGTATTTTTGCAGTAGGAGAGAAAGTCGCCTCATAATCAATACCACTGCTTTGAGGAAACCCTTTAGCAACTAACCTTGGTTTATGTCTATTCATACATCCATCTGTATTCCTCTTGATTTTGTATATCCATCGAGATCCAATTACCTTCATAGATGGCTTGTTAGGTACAAGCTCCCAAGTGTCATTCTCCTTCAAGGCTTTCATTTCTTCATCCATTGCATCTGTCCAAGCTTTCTTGCTTTGTGCTTCTTCAAATATGGTAGGTTCTTCCTTGGTTGAATCCTTTGCATCTCAAGAAATGAAAGCCTTGAAGGAGAATGACACTTGGGAGCTTGTACCTAACAAGCCATCTATGAAGGTAATTGGATCTCGATGGATATACAAAATCAAGAGGAATACAGATGGATGTATGAATAGACATAAAGCAAGGTTAGTTGCTAAAGGGTTTTCTTCTTAGATGGAGGTCTATTTATGGGATATGTGACTATAAACACAACCTCTACCCATAGGTAGTTTGGAAATACCTTTTCATTGAGCATGGACCTTACAAATTCAACAATAGCTCTGTTTCTCTTCTTTGCTACACCATTGAGTTCAGGTCTATACCTTCTAGTGACTTCCCTTTGAATTCCTCCTTCATGCAAGTAGGCATCAAATTCAGAAGAGAACTATTCTCCTCCACCATCTGATTTGAGTCTTTTCGAAGTCCTACCTATTTGGGCTTCAACAAGAGCAACATACTTCTTAAAGAAATTAAAAACTTCATCCTTGTGCTTCATGAAAAACAGAATGGTCCACCTACTACAATCATCTATGAAAGACAATAATATCTTGAGCCTGATATGGATGGCTCCTTACTATTACCCCACACATGCGTGTGCACTAGATCCAAAAGATTTTGATGCATATATCCCTTCCTATTAAAGGGTTGTCTATGAGCCTTTCCGGATTCACAAGCTTATAAATCATGTGTTGCCTTGTGATATTAGGCAAACCAAGTACACGTTGGTCCCTGCAAATTTTTTTTAGTGTTTTCTCACCAATGTGAGCCAGCCTTTTGTTCCATATCTCTAAGTTTGTGAAAAATTGAGATCCATAGCTAAATAAAGCTATGTTCTTTGTATCTTCCACTTCAAAAGTGAAAAGCCTTCTTGTCTTTTCTGTTTTGGAAATCCTTCTAAAGCCTTGCCTTTGGTCTTCAACATTTTCTCCAAATCGGTTGATGTAACTTGGAATCCTTTTTCAACAATCTTCCCAACACTTATTAAATTTTTGGTAATTGTAGGGACATACAAGACTTTGCTTAAGAGGTTCATATTCCCATCTGATGTCTTCAAATTACCTATTTTCTCCACCGAGTGCTTTGTATCATCTCCTCTTTGCACTTCATGTTTGTTTTGTGGATCTTCCAAATCAAAAAGTAAAGGCACATTTCTTGCTACATGATTTGAGTATCCTGAATCAATGTAAAAGATGTGCTTATCATCCTTGATGGACTCATAATCAATAATGAATCTTCTTGACTTTGGTCCTTTGCATAGTTATTGTAACTTATTCTTCCTCTATGGCCACTTTCTTCTTGTTGTTGTTGTAATTGTTGTTGTAGTTGTTGTTATAGCCTCCATTGTATCTACCTCTATTTGATCGAGAGCCACCTCTATTGAATCCTCTTCCTCTTGAGTTCCTTGGGTTCCTGAAACATTCTTCAGTACTATGATTAGATAAGCCACATATATTACAAGATTGAGATGATTCGAATCTAGCTCTGTCTTGCTCTCCACCTCTACCTCTTCTCTACCTACAAAGTTTTCTTGGAAAGAGCTACCTTCATCTTCATTCTTCTTATTCTTTGGCTTATCCTTGACCTTCACTTTATCAAAATATAAGGCAGAAGTTTGATTACCTCTTGAGGACTCACCACCTTTGGTAATCTTTGCTTCATGAATGAAGAGTTGGCTCATGAGTGTTTTGAGGTTAGGTACATGCATATCCATGAACAAATCCATGGTTGTTGTGAAGGGTTCCCACTTGTCACATGCTTTGATTCCATTTATGATTTGTCTAATGATTTGTTCCTCTTCAATTACCTCTCCAATGCTTCCAAGTTGATCTGAAATCTCCTTCATCTTTGTGACATAATCAGTCACACTTTGCGTGGGGCTTTTCTTCATTGCTCTGAACTCCATCCACAATTAGTTCATCCTTGCTCGAGTGTTAAAGGAGAAGAAGCAAGTACATTCCAAGTCTCTCTTGATGTTTTGCATCCCTTGAAATGAGGTAAAAGAAAATCAGAGATTGAGTGTAGAATATAGGACCTTTCAAGTGCATCCTTTGAACACAAATTTGAAATTCTTTCCTCTTCTTCATGTAATAGTTACCCTTTGTTCCTCGTGGTTGGCAGAGCTTCATCTCTGGATGTTTATCCAAATAGATTCCTCCCTTGAACATAAGCTTCCATCCTTAAAAACCATGTTGGGCACTTGTTTCTATACAATTTGTCAATTGTTGATGGAAATCCATCTCTCATGTTGATTTACTATGCTCTGATACCACTGTAGAGAGAGAGATGATGGATGCAATCCCAAGATGAGTTGGTGCTACTACAACCAGTTAGTAGATGCTTTGAAATTCCTAAATCCTAAAAAAAATCACCCAAGTTTTGTGGAACAAGTATCTCAAAAGTTTGAGTCAAGAGAGACTAGTTGCAAAATGACTAGCTCCCAATAGTTGCTATTTTTGTACATACACCTGCTGAGAGAAATAAACGGTGCTCTCAACCTGGTAGGAATTAAAGAGATTCCTTTTGGACATAGAAAATTGACATAAGTAGCTTGCTAATACAAGTTAAAACACTTCAATTTATCAATTGAATAAGATTTAGCAAAATCTCGAACACTCCCACCATTTTTAAGGCTCTTGAGAGATTTGGCTAGTGAGAAGAAAAACATAGATTTCTCACAAACAAAATATCTCATGACCATAAAATTTGGTGACCATAATCTAGACCTAAAGAGAAATCGATCCGCTACTTTAAAACTCTTTAAAGGGTTATGTATAGTCCGAGGTATGAGCTTCTGAAGTTACTATTTTGAGTGAGTATGGCAGAGAATAAAATATAGAAGAAGTAAATGATGAAGGTATAGATTCACATATAATTACATGACAATCAATACTTGCATAATGGGAGTATAATGATAGAGGTATGGAGTAAGCTCGTTCAAGGCTCTAAATTTAGTTCATTGTCAGAAAATGTATTGATTTTACTCTCTCTAGAATTTTGAAACTTGCAAGGCTCAAAAGTGGCATTTGGAGGTGGATTTGGACCTAGGTTGTCTCTAACACTATTGTGTAGATTGAATCCTTAGAAACATGGTTTTATAGTTGATAATGCGTGAAAAAAGTAAGCGAGGAAAATAAATAATTACACTATATGTGTCTGTATGTGTGAAAAGAAGTAGGGAGCTGAGAAAACGTTCGCGTTACAGAGAATGTTTCCATCCGCAAAAGTTTAAGGAAATCTGTGTTTTTGTTTTTGCTACCTCCACTCTAAAGGCAGAGATACCTTTGGATCTCCATGAGGTATTCTCCTAAATCATTATAATAAACTTCGTAAATTTTGTACTTGTTTAGGATTAAAGTGAAGGACTAGAAAAAGGAATAAAGTTAGCTCCGACGACACACCTGAAGTCTTCTGCATTCGATTTCGAAGAGTTTTGCGTGCCCACCAACAAAGTAAGCTGCATTTAAAAGCCCTCCTTCTATACGAAAGAAAGGCAATGGGTTGAGCGCTTATATTTCATCTCAAAATATTTGTGAGGTTAAGCCGATAGAATTTGGGAATAGAGGGAGAAAGTAAACTAATGTTCTCCTTTCTAAATGAACAAACGTTTTTGCTCTCCCTACCTTCAACATAGGTACCGCTGATCTTTCTTCGCTTGTAATCAGCTAAATGTGTCCAATGTTCCAATTCCCTTTTGTGCTCCAAACTGAACAGAAACTTTCGAGTGTATACGCGGAAAAAATTATTTCCCTTTCCTAAAAAAGAGTGACATTTAATTAAGAATCGAATTGAATCCATGCGCGCAATTAAAGCATTATCTTATATATTCAAAGACCTATCCATCATATGTTTCATCCTAAGTTTCAAAAAGGAGCACTCAAAGGGTCCTCTTGAAGAGAAGGAAGACTAAGTGAAAAAGAAGATAGTCCACTTCTTTTTATATGGATTTGTGAACCATTAAGTAGTTGAACCTCTCTAGCCCTTTTTTCTACTTGTGAACCCTATGACAACGTATACCTTACTTCCTTGTTAACGAAGTCTCAAGTATGTGCATGTGTGACTATCAATTTATGTTTGGTTTATCAAAAGCCTAAATACAAAAAACTCTAAACATATGGTGTGTGTGCAAGCATAGCTGTTTTCTCTTGTCGATTGAAAGGGAGAAGCGAGGAAATGTATCCACTTGTAAGATTCCATGGATCTGCTCAGGTCAAGGTGATCAACCCTTGACATGAAGGAGTTCTTATGATTGGAGTCTAGTAGCTGCTCAGGGATGGTGAAGCTTAAATAGTACTCGTATCCAATGCCAGAATGCATTTTCAACATGAGAAAAGAGATCACCAGAGTTGCCATGCTGTGGAACTTCACCTCAAGTTCAATGTCGGGGCAAAGGGTCAGTGGATGGATCAATGCCACTACCACGGTTCCAATGTTTTGGCACACGATGGGTGCTTTTAAAGGACCTCAAGTGATTAGATCAAACAACTTCTGAAAACTCAAGAAGCTTGGTTAAATCACTTGCTTTTCATGAATTTAAAAGTTTCTTTTAGGAAAACTATTCTTCATTTCTTCAAGGGTTATCTTTTCATTAAATTCTCAACTCATGTCACTATTGATCATCTTTGTCATTAAAGGTCATTCATTAATATTTAATATTCTAGTGGTGGCACACACATGCTACTTCTAAAACGGATCAAGTGATGGTTTCAAATTCAAAGAAGATAACAACAATTAAGAATTTTGATTTCTAGTTTAAATCATGTCATACCCTCTTGTTTCTATTTTTAGATAGGCAATTCATCAATCATCATAAACCAAACTCAATCCTTACATAGTTTAAACATTGACAAGTCCTAACATGAATATAGGAGTCTTCTTCGAAGTAATAAAATCATAGGAAAGATCGACCTATATGAAATACGCTCAACACAAAGATGACAAAATCAATTCTAACTTAATGATCTTAACCGTAATGTGATATTCTGCTAGAGTGGGGATGTGTAATGAGAATGCTCGTAGTGAATGGGCCTTCTTGGATATAATGCGATGAAAGACCTCTTCACTTTACTTCAAATTCTTCAAAATCTTCATATCAAATCACGGGTATCTCTTCTCTTCACTTCGCTTTATTTCGGGTATTTCTGTTGACAAGCGTTATAAAAAAAAGTCTATTTTTAAATAATAAAAAACAATCATATATGAATTCAAACACACATGAACATACAAGCTCACACATGCAAGCACATACCCATAGAAATGAATTCACAAAAAAATACCCATGTGCATTCATACATAGAAATGAATGCACAAGCACACATCTTTGCACATACACATATATATTCTCACTTATAAATGCATCCTGACATTTATGCTCTCTCTCTCTTTGTCTTTCTCTACCTCTCTCCCTTGAAATGACATATGTGCCCATTGCATTGCCTCTCTCATTATGCTTCTCTATCACATTAATCGATCTATTGCATCCACGTCTGATCAATCTTCCTCTCTCTCTCTCTCTCGCTGTCTCTCTCTCTGTCTCTCTATCTCTCCCCAATGCCTCTCTCGCTTTATCTCTCTTCCAGCCACGGCCATTCTTCAATCTGTAGCTCTACCCATTCTTCAATCTCTCCCTCTCTCTCTCTCTCTCTCTCTCTCTCTCTCTCTCTCTCTCTCTCTCAGATCGTGCAGTAATAGTCTCCCTTCATTTTCTCTCTCTTTCAGCCTCTCTCTCACTCTCTATCTCTCTCTCTTCTCCAACTCAGTTTCTCTCTTCTGCGCGTTGTCCACAGCAGCAATTGATCTCTGTCACTTCATCTCTCTCTCTCTCTCTCTCTCTCTCTCTCTCTCTCTCTCTCTCTCTCTCTCTCTCTATCTATTTATCTCAGACAAACACACACCCATAATTTTATCTTGATTTGGACACGTTTTGAGCAACGTACAGGGTATATGTCAAATTCTTCTCCTCTTCATATCACATGATGAGCTACCAGTGAACAACCAAAAAATAAGCTTTTACATATGGCAGTACGAAGCAAAGATGTGGCAAAAATGTTGCATTCTGGAATGGGTCCGGATCTACAAGTCGTGATGCACTTGGGTTCAACGCATCAAGGATAAGCCTCGTTTGCATCTCCTAAATCTGAGGACGAGATCACATGCATCACTTGCGACCGACAAATCTGAGATGAGCCAGCCTACTCTTCATCGCCTAAATTTGACGACGAAATTCTCAAATGTCAAAAGTCAGAAAAGGAGTCCTTGGCAAAAAAACTTTGAGCAGAATCTATGATTCCAGTTCGTTAGAATGATCTCCAAAAGTTGAGGATGACTATTCCAGAATATCTCCCTGATAGCTTTTGAGTTCTCTTTGATACACACAGTACTTGATAGATGGTGAACCATAAGGCAGGGGACTAGTGCCCACGGGACCCCCCGAATTCCACAAAGCACACGTAGATTTTACGGAGTTTAGATGGCATTAGAAAGAAGGTTAATCACCCTCTCATCACCATCATGCGGGGCCCAATTGGGTTTAAGCTTGTTTCCAATCGAAAGGAGCACTTGATGATGCCTGAAGGGGGGGGGATTTCTTACAATTAGTGATTCTTTTGCCGAGGAGGAATAGTGATTTCTCAATCGACCACCCTTTGGGGGAGTCGACAAAGTTATACGCACATCTTTCTTGCCGGATCTTCCATAGGACCTCCCCTCTAATGGCGTTCGAGAGAGTCGCGGAGCAGCCGATCACTTCTCCCAATAGATCTTGTTTCCAACTGATATGTTTTTGAGGTCTAATTTTCTTTCAGACAATCTGCCAGAGCCTATTGGAGTTGGGACAAGTGAAGAAGATGTGGGCAACATCTTTAATGGATCAATAGCAGCACTTCCACCAGGGAGGCACCCCACAAATTTTGCTAGCCTTCAAGTTGGTCCAGATTCCTCGATGAAGAATTTGCCATAGGAGGACATGCTTTTTTATTTCTATGAGAGGATGCGAGATCGCCATGAACTTTATGTCCCACCAAAGCCAGGTCTAGGACATGCACCACTTCTTGTTGAGGTTGACCTAATAATCAATGATTTCTTTGATGTTTGGAATTTTTGTTAGGCAATAACCATTGTGCCATCTGAGACCAACCAGCCACAATGGGTTCTGCCCCATGAGAAGACGAACTTTAGAGTGGTCCAAGCGAGATGTCTACTTTGTAAAGTATTCCATTCCTCATAGGTAATGTTGATGCTAGGATCAAGATCCTCAAAGTCGATCCATTGGTTGGCATCTTGTTTCCACGGATGGTTCCATTTTTTGAAGCCTTTTTTCCATAGTCTCTTGGCGATTTGAATGTTATAGGGTTCCGCATTCCATATGCATTGGATCGGAAACCAAATAGAATCCTTCTCTCTGATACCGGGTGCCCACTTCCAATCTTCACTAATTCTTATGAAGCTTTTGAATTTATTCCAACTTTTTCGTAGGGAGCACACAAGATTCAAGACTTTTGGAAAAACCAGGATGGGAGAAAACAAAAGGGTCAGGATGTCAAGATTGTTCCAATTTGGGAATCCCACGAAAGCCAACCCATTCTTGTTTCTGAAGATCAACTTGGCCCATGAGGCCTCCCCGTTGCACCACGATTTAATCATCCATTTTGCGGGAAGTTTGTTAGTCATGCATCCAATGTCGAGAATTCCAAGGCCCCACTATCCCTTTCGCTAGTGCATATGGACCACTTGATTTTAGGCACCCCCTCCTATTATGGCTACCTGTCTAAAGGAAGTTTCTACAAATACTTTCTAGTTTGGACAGTGCTTGCTCTTTCCGTCTCCAAAAAGAGAGGAAGCAAATGGTCGAAAAAATGAGGAACATGGTAACCATTGCACAACCATCAATATTGATTTGCATGCCTCTCCAATAGTTTTACTTGCTTTTGAGTCTGGCCAGGACCCAATTCCACTACTGCTCCATTGAAATACCAAAGCCCAAGGGAATCCCAATAAGCCGGAAGATTTGGTCAAGGGGAATGCTTTGGCATCCATGATCAAAGAGAAAGTCAGGCTGGATCCCGACAATAGCTCTGAAAGCAGTCTTTGAGCGGTTGATTTTGGATCCAGAGGCTTCACAAAAGGTATCTATGCACCTTCAAAACATCTCCAAGCTCATATTATCGTTGTGGACAAATGTGTTCATATCATTGGCAAAGAGTCTCATGTTGATCTGGTCGTGGTCAGGAGGCAAGCGGAGGCTTTTGATAATACCTACTTCCACCTGATGTTCCACAAGCCAACTAAGTGCTTGCGTGGCAATAACAAAGAGAAGAGGAGCCAATGGGCACCCTTGTCTAATCAATCTTTTTAATTTGATCACCTTCAAAAGTCGACCATTAACATTAATTTCGATGGACGCATTTTCCTGAAGGGTTGAGATCATCTTGGTGAGTTTTTTACTGCATTCGAGATCTTTAAGCAACTGTAGAATAGAGTCCCATTCCAGCCTCTTGTCAGCTTTGTCAAAGTTGATCTTGCAGAAGACCACATCTTGTCTTGACTCATCTGCAAAGTCAAGACCTTCCCAAATATCTATAATGGCTTCCAATATGGACCTTCCTTTGGCGAAACCTTTTTTATCCTCCCTTACCCACTCTCTTAGATGGCTAGAAAATCTGTTGGCTATGACTTTAATAGTGACTTTATATCCTGTTTGAAGCATTGTAGTCGGATGCCCATTCTCAATTCTATTCTTTTCTTCTTTTTTTTGTGGATTAACTTGATGATGCCATTGTTGAGACAAGTCAGAAGTGCACCAAACTCGAGTGCCTCTTGCCAATCGAAGAGGGTTGGCAATCACTAGGTTGAAGGCCTTAAAGAACTCACTAGTGAGCTTGTCCCACCCTTGGCTTTTCCCACTAGGAAGGGCACCTATGACTTCAATGGTTTCTTCTTCCGAGATAGGGGTGTTAAGCAGGGAATGCAAGTTGTGTGGTATCCTATGAGAGGAAACCCTATAGATGGTTGCCATGGAGTCTTGCCAACCGGAAGAGAGGGGGGTCGAGATCCCCAGGAGTCCTAAAAATGTCCTTCAATGATTCTGAAATTTTCTTCTTTCATATTGCAAAAATAGCCATTTGAGTCTACAAAATAGGGGGATCGATTCCAGCTTTTGTTTCCTTTTCAGGATGTTACACATCTCTTTGGTGGATTTGTCGGCTTTTCCAGCCCACCACTCCTTAACAAATATTTGTAAATTTTTCCTTTGAATTTCTTTGTCGTATCTTAGCATCGCTTGAATTTTTTGTAGACCATTTTGGGTGTGAGCTTTTCCTTTGCTCACTTCCTCCTCAAGTCTTCATAGACTATGATATAGAGCTTCTCTACATGCTCACCAAAGAGAAGGGAGCATCTTCTTGGTTCTTATCATGATCTGCTGTGACTTTTCGATCCCACATCTCCAACTTTTGGTAGGGGATGAGGAGGAGGCGAACGCCTCCTTCCACACTTCAATAATTTCTCGATGGACGGAGGGGAGAGAGAAGGAAGTCAAGTAGGTGTGAAACCAAGGTGCCTTATGGGTTTTGGTGAGAGGTCGGAAAACGATAATGATTGGGTAGTGATCAGAGATGGCCAGGTGAGTGCATCACAAGAGGGAAGGAGGACCCCGCTCATGAATACTATTCTAAGCCATGTAGCTTCTATCCAGTCTAGCTTTCCTCAAGTCCTCGCCCACTTGGAGATTTGACCACAAAAAGCCTTTCGAGTCTTTGAATTCGATCAGATCCAAGCGCAATTTCGTTTTGTCTCAAGGTTCTTTCTCACGACCTTCAATGACGTAGCCCTTTGTCTTCCATCTCTCTGTAGGGTCCTCCACCATGTTGAAGTCACCGCCAATCAGTACATTGTAGGGGCACGAATCCAAGGATTCCTAGGTGTCTAGTATCTCCAACTCCTCATTTGGGGCAAACATAGAAACGAGCGTGAATCAAAAGGGGGCACCAAAGGAAATGGCAATCCAACGATGGCTCTAATCTTCAATGGAGTTCTCAAGCTTTTCAAAACAAAATTGGTTTATACCAATTCCCCTTGAAATTCAATGGCTAAGATCATATCTTGAGAATTGAGTGGCTTTAGATTATAGCCCTTAGATTTACTTTAGATCTAATGGTTATTGTTGCTCCTTCAAGAGGAAAATGCACCTAAAATTTGGGCATTGGATTTGGAGAGAATCCAATGGCTTTGATTTGATCCATGCATGGATCACTAGACATTGAACCTACACTATTTAATTTGTATTCCATCTAATGGTTGAAATTCCATGCGGATCCCCACGTCTCTTGCGTGAATCTTCAGCCGTTTGTCTTATAGTGGCACAGTTTGTGACTATTTTTTCTTTTAGTGCTAGAAGTTTGGGTCTCAATCTCCACCATCCAAGCTTGTGAAGATCCAACGGCTGAAAACTGATGCCAATTCTGAAATTATCTTCTCTTTCTTCCCACGTGTGAGCTATTTGGTCTCCCATTGCACCTATTTTGTCTTCTATTGATAGAGTTTGAGCTTTCCTTTTTTATTTTCAATTCCCAAATTCTAAGTTATATCGTGGCCATCCAAAGAATACATCTAACAGCTAGAAAAACACATGAATCCTCTACTTTACTTTATTCATTATTTTAATGTACAATACCACTAGTGGTTTTTCTCAACCTCTTTATCCACCTAATTAGCCATTTTAATCCCTTAAAATTAGGAATCCTTACAAGGCCTATGCAAGGTTAACTTTTGGATGTAATGACACACACATGTATACATATGCATACATAATGCATATGCATACATACGTACTTCCATGCATACACACACATACACACACACATGCATACATTCACATACATAATGCACATGCATATGCATACATACATGCTTACATACATACACACACTCACATACACACACATGCATATGTACACGTATATATATTGATATCTAACCCATGTTGTTTTATATGTACAGTTATTATGGATCCAAATAGAGAGAGAAAGACGAAACACACTCTCATAAAAAGTCTTATGAGAGCAAGATTTCCGCCTTATAGTCTAGGGATAATCATGCATGAGTACTCGGAGATGCCTAATGATGAGCTAGATTTTATGATCTAGATGCTTACACAATGATCAGAGGAGGGCTCTTATGTGGCCCCACATGGAAGAAGACAGCTATATTCTCATAGGTATGTTTTTTTTCACAATTTTCTTTAATGATATTATAACACATATTCTTATTCTTTTTATCTATCTATTTTCAGGACACCTATACCACCTCGAGATCATGATAGCAAAGCACATGTGCCTATGAGGACATGCATAGGAACCTTAGGGCTAGAGTGCGATATAGAGCCAGAGGGGAGTATTGTGTACATAGGGAATGGATTGGAGTTCAAGAGAAGAATGCAAGCATTATGTGACTTTTACTTGACGTTGTCCACTTGCAGTGGAAGTAAGTATACATTTTACACATAAATAGAAATAAATATCTTAGGTTTTATTTACATGATCTTTTTTAATTTTTGTAGTGAGCATGATGAGAGGGATAAAAAATACATACTTAGTTCACTGGAGACAAAGTTTGGGATAGGATGGTCTATATATATATATATATATATATATATATATATATATATATATATACATATATATATATATATATATATATATATATATATATATATATATATATATATATATATATATATATATATATATATATATATATATATATATATATATATACATACATACATACATACATATATATATATATATATATATATATATATATATATATATATATATATATATATATATATATATATATATATATATATATCCTAATTCAAAAACCTATTATAAATATTCTAGTTCAAAAATCCTATTTCAAAAATCCTATTTCAAAAATCCTAATTCCGAAACACTAATTTTGATAATAGGGTTTTACAACCCCTAATTTAGAAACTCTAACTTAGCCTTTTAGCCATATGATTGAAGGAAACCTTCAAAATGACCTATGAAAATATATAAAAACAAAAACTCATTATTAGGTGCTTAAAAAAATAATAGACTCTATCATAAAATATAGAAACTTTTTTTCTACCTGTTTGAATGTACAAAATGATATTTCGTAGATACCAACAACAGTTCTCACGTAACCAAGTTCACCATCTATAAGATTCGTGTCTTTTGAGCTAGCATGTGATAGTTTCTTGAAAGAAGCAACAATACTAGAATCCTCTCTTTACGTAAAGAATCACAATGGCTTTGATTCTAATATGTTGTCCAAAAGCCCACATATTAGTGAACATTCGAGCCTGCAAAAGAAATTAAATAAGTAAATGGAAACTAATATACATATATGAAAAAGACAAAATATTATTAAAATAAAATTACCTTTTTTCCACAACCTATCATTAACTCTGTCTACTCATGTGAGATTTCCTCATTATTTGCATTGGCACATTGCAAACAACTATATAGCCAATCCATGAAAGAAGATATATTTGTAATCTCATTATACATCTATATCTTTTGTTTCTTCATCTTTTACTTTGGATGTTTTGAATTTCTTGTTCATACTGGCTTAGGAGTGCTTGCATGCATTTGCTATTAAAGAAGAAACATCATTTTTTTCTTGAAATGTAAATAAAAATGGGACTCCCTTACCTGATAAAACCTCATCTCTTATTTTTTGAAGAAGACTTGTTGATCCATGCATGTGGAGCTTCTTCATGAACTCTTTCAAGGTACTCACTATAATAATACATGCACTCTTCAAGCATCCAACCCTTTGCCATGGATCGTTCTAGTTTCACTCTTTGTCGCACATAACCTTTTAATATTCCCATAAATCGATCGATCCAAAACATCCATCGAGTGTTGATAACACCTGCAATCTCTATTTCATCTACAAGATGGACTAATAAATGAAATTCAATACCAAAAAATGAACTAGGAAGCTCTTTCTCCATCAAACATAGTAGGTCTTTGCATTCACATTTTTTTTTGTGGGATCGCGTTTTTGTCAATCTCTTTTCATATAATCCACCTATACATAGTCATAAAAGAAACTATAAAGAAGTTACTTCAGAAATAAAAGATATCAAATATTCTTATATATTAAATATAAAAGTATCATAATTACCTTATAAGCTATCCAAGATGATAAAGGTTGTTGGGAGAGATGGATGGACACTCCAAGTGATGAGTTGGTACTGCCAAATCCTGCTTAGTAGAAGCCCCTTCTAGCTTGAGAGTTGATATGTAGGCCCTTTTAGCTTTCCAATGACACCATAAAAGTGCCTATGTACTTTGGAAATGATGTATGAAAATATTGAATAAAAAAAGACTACTTCTAAATAGAAGAATTCAAGAAAACCTTCTATTTTGGATCATACACATGCTACTTGTAATGCTCAATGCTATCAGTACAGTAGGAATTGTAAGAATTCCTTTTAGAGGTATCTAATTAGCTTAGTAAGCTACTGACCCCAAGTGGAATCACTTGAAATTATCCACTATACACAAAGAAATCAATTTAGCAAATTAACCATTACCCCCACTTGTTTAGGCCTCTGCTGAGTTTGACCAGTGAGTGCTTCGATGCATTTTTCTCCAGATTGGATAAATAGATTTGCTTCACACTTTTTCGGCATGTAGATAACCTTGAGTTGATTCTAACAAGCTATAGAGCATGGAATTTGGTGGAGAAATAAGTGAGATATGACCAACACAAGTTGAGAGTGAGAAATGACTATAACAGAGATATCATAGATGAACAATGCAGATATAATGTATTAATGAACAATGTTGTACAAGATCATACGCTTGGTAATCATAGCCTTGTGATAGAGATAAATTTACGCTACAATTTAGGCCTTAGACATAGGCAAAATGGCAATGGAGAGCTCAGGAAATGATCACTCTCACAGCGACTTTTTCAAGTGATCTTTTATAGATGTTACATTCAAATTTGAATTTGAATTCAATTTTGGCTCTCACTAACAAGTGATCTTTCATTCTAGGAAATATTCTCTCAATGTAGTTGTTACTTTCTTAACTAACAAGTCCAAGATTTTTTGGGTAGGTGATACAAATATTCTCAAGTGAAAAAGAAATGACTTTTACAAAGGTAAAGAGGTAAATCTCCACTAGCAATGGTTTTCATGGAACATCACATTTTTATGATCCTCAAGCCAGATATGTGGGATTGGAATTTGCACCAACAGCTCCCCCTCAAGCCAAACATTTTGGCTTAGTCTCCATCTCTAATCTTCGTGGATATCATGCAATCCAATCATTGATTTGAACCTACAAAGTTTTGTACCATCTAATGCTTTAGTCAACAAATTTGCACATTTCATATTAGTTGATACATATGCCTGCTGAATATCCTTGCTAAACAACTTCTCTCTCACATAATGATAGTGGACCTCTATATGCTTGGTCCTAGCATGATAAATAGGGTTAGCTGCAAGGTGTAATGAACTTGTATTATCCCCAAAGATCATTGGAGATGTAGTATGCAAGCCCAATTTTGTATACAATAATCTGATCCGTATGGCCTCTTGAGTAGCATTGGCCAATCCTCTATACTCTACCTCTGTAGAAGATAAGGCAATGGTAGGTTGCTTCATTGAAGACCCTGATATTGGCTTATCACCTACAAATGAAAGGTATTTGTAAGATGCCACATTGATTTTCCACCCGGAAAAAAAAAGATGTGTAGGTAATAATGAAATTTTATGTTTAGGATATTCTGATCATGTCTGCAAAATTTTGTAGCAATAAGTTTTTTACATTCTCTCTCTAGAAAGTTGTCGCATGAAATTTGTATGTTAATTTCGAGCATGAAGATGAAGGAATCTGAAAAAGTGTTGTATGAGAGAAAGGTAGAGTGCTCTTAGTAGAAAAACTTTACCTGATTGAATTTTTTGTAGTTCCTACATTTTATGTCTTATTTGGTTCCATGAAGATAGGTTAATGAAGAGATTTTTCATGTTTTTTCATCTCTCTCAATAATTTTCGATTTTGCAAGGCCCAAAAGTGTTATCTGGAAGCACATTTGGACCTGAGGCGTCTCTAACATTATTGTACAGATTTAAGAACTGAATATTTTTGTCTCTGACAAGCTCAAGCGGATTCCTCACTGTTTTTGAGTTACAGGGTTTCGAAAAGTGCCGTTTTTCATTCATCTATTTCATGTTCGCGGATTTAGAAAACGCACATAGGTATATGGGTTATTTTTGGGTGATTGACGTGTGTGTGAGTGCGTTGCAGGGATCACCTCTATTTATGCAGGTACGATTCTCGATGGTGGACATGAAAAGTAGATGCATGGGTGGTGTGGAAGTCTTGCATGAGACATGCGAAAAGACGCTATCTTGGAGCATGCAGATTCTAAAAGTGCGGGTCTAGGAAGGCGTGATTGGTCGTGCGTTGGCGAAAGGAAGAGATCCCAAAAAGACGAAGACTGAGAGATAGAAAAGGATGATGGTTGTACAGTCATTACAATCGTTTTTCGGCTTCTAGAATTGCGATTGAGATTGATATTGAGATTGAGATTGAGATTGAGATTGTGATTGTGATTGAGTTTGGGATTGAGATTGTGATTGTGATTGAGATTGGGATTGAGATCAGCTCGGGGGTGGTCGGGTGGATGAGGCTTCACATTGAAGCAATCTTATAGATTTTGCAACGCAGATCAGAACTACTTGCAAATCTGTAGAGATAACAAAATTCTCTCTCTTCTTGTTCTACGTATACTCAGTTTTCCTTCTTTATATCTTGTGGTGTCGAAACCTCTTATTCTGTGTGAGATTGTGATTCAAATTTAGGAGACTTGTTATAGTATCCTAAGGTACTTCTGCTATCATCATTGCATCCTGCCCAATCTACATCTCAATAAATTTGAATGTCCAAGTTTGATGTATAAGGGAAATACAAACCATAATGTTGAGTAACCTTAAGCTACTTCAAGATCCTTTTGACAGCCTCCAAGTGATGTGCCCTAGGCTTGTGCATAAACTAACTTAGCACACTTACTCCATAAGCAATGTCTATCCTTGTCAAGGTAGCATAATTCAAGCTTCCCACTATGGTTTGATAACCTGTAATGTCCTCAAGTACATCACCTTCATGAGCACTTAATTTTAGGTTTACCTCCATTGGAATACTTGCCACTTTGGCATCCTGCAAATGAAACTTCTTCAACATATCTTGTATATACTTTCTCCGAGTAATGTAAATTCTAGAGTTAGTATAGACTAACTCAAGTACAAGAAAATATTTTAGTGATCCAAGGTCACTAATTTTGAACTCCATCATCTGATTCTTGATCTGTTTAATGCCATTAGCATCATTATCGATAAATATGATATCATAAATATATACACATAGGTATATTACCTCTGAGTTACTTCTCTTGATGAATAGAGAAGTATCTGCTTTACTCATGACAAAACCTTGGTCTTGAAGATATGTGGTCAACCTATGGTTCCATTCCCTAGGTGCCTGCTTCAATCCATAAAGAGCTTTATTCAATTTGCATACATATGTTACCTTGTTTGGATCCTTATAGCCAGGAAGATGTGACATGTACACCTCCTCTGAAATCCTGCCATTTGGAAATGCATTTTTTACATCCAACTGATACATGTTCCAATTCTTTGATGGAGCCACACTAACCAATACCCTGATGGTTGGCATTTTGGCCACGGGTGAGAAGGTTTCCTCATAGTCAATGCCTTGGGTTTGTGCAAAACCCTTAGCCTCAAGTCTAGCTTTGTACCTACTTATTGACCCATCATAATTTCTTTTTATCTTATAGATCCATCTAGAACCAATTACCTTCATTAACTCCTTCTTTGGTACTAGATCCCAAGTGTCACTCTCCTTGAGTGCTTCAATCTCCTCATCCATAGCTTCCTTCCATTCTGCCTTGGTCGTAGCTTCTTCATATGATGCTGGTTCTTCAATTGATAAATCTTTTGCAAGATAAACAAAGTGCTTAGTAAAAAGAGAGGTATCATACCCATATCTGATTGGCTTCTTGCTCTCCCTTTGTAATCTTCTGATTGCTTGATTAGATGATTCAGGTATATCTTCTAATTTCTTCATCTTGAGTTTGCCTTTGGATTTCCATGCCTTGAAATCTTCAAGGTTGATCATGTCCTCATCATTTGAATTGGTGTCTTGATTTTGAGTAGGCTCCTCCTTAGTGAGGCTTGGAAACTCATCTTCCAAGTCATAAGGTAGTTTTACCTTCCTGCATTCACTATCAAACCAAGAGTCACTTTCATCAAAGATAACATCTCTCGTGACAATGAATCCCTTGTTTGACGGATTGTAAAACCTCTATCCTTTCTGATTTAGATCATATCAAATGAAGATGCACTTCTCTGCCTTAGGTTCTAGCTTACCTCTTATGTGAGAAGGGATATGAAAATATGATACACATCGAAATATCCTGCAATGATCAAGTGAAGGTCTTCCACCATGCCATGCATCATATGGGGTCATCCCATTAAGAGATTTGGATGGCAACCTATTACCGAATAAGTGGTTGTAGATACACTCTCTACCCACAAATAGTTAGGTAATTGTTTCTCAGTTAACATTGACCTAGTTGTCTCAGCAATCAATCTATTTCTTCTTTCTGCTATCCCCTTCTACTCAAGAGTATACCTTGTGGTGATTTCTCTCTTAATTCCTCTGTCATGGAAGAATCCATCAAAATCATTTAAGAAGTACTCACCTCCTCCATTTGACCTTAGCCTTTTTAGATTTCTTCCTGTTTGATTCTCAACAAGTGCAAGATACTTTTTAAAGCAACTAAATACTTCATCTTTGTGCTTCATAAAGTACAATCCACCTACAATAATCATCAATGAAGGATATATAATACCTTGATCCAGAGATTGAGGGATCCTTGCTTGGTCTCCATACATTTGTATGAACAAGTTCCAGGTAGTCCTCATGCATGAAGCCTTTCCTTGAGACGGGTAAACTATGAGACTTTCCAAATTCACAAGCACCAAATTTATAAATCATGTGTTGCTCGATACATTAGGTGTTCCAAGCACAAATTGATCTCTACATATTTGTTTCAAGGTTCTTTCACCTACATGCCCTAATCTTTTGTGCCAAATTTAAAGCTCTGATAATGTTTGATCTTTATAACTATAAAGTGCGATATTCCTTATGTCCTCAAGTTCAAAAGTGGAAAGTCTACTTGTCTTTTCTCTGGCAATTCTCTTGAACCCATGCTTGGGATCGTCCACAAATGCTCCATATTGGTTGAATCTGACCTCTAAACCCTTTTCCACAGTCTGTCCAACACTCATCGAATTCTTGCTGCTTCGTGTCATCACCTGTTTATACCTCATGCTTACCCTTTGGTTCCTCAAGGTCAGAGAGAAGAGTTACATTGCCTGCCACATGATTTGAGCATCTAGAGTCAATGTAGAAGAGACCGTCATCATTTATACCTGGTTTTGAAGTCATGTTCATAATCAAAAGAGAATCTTCTTGCTCCTCTATGTAGTTGTTGTAATCCTTCTTGGTGTATCCTCCTTGGTGGTTGCTATTGTAGTTGTTGTTGTAGTTGTTATTATATCCTTGATGGTGATTGAATCTGCCTCTTGATTGTGTATATCCACCTCTTTGATATCCTCTACATCTTTGATTCTTGAAGTTCCTGACACACTCATCTATAGTATGATTTGATAAACCACAAATACTGCATGGTGAGGAGTTATAAGGCCTCCCCCTACCTTGCTTACCTCCTCTGCCCCTGCCTCTTGATGATCTACCTCTCCCTGCATAGTTGGCTTGGGAGGTAGTTCCTTTATCTTCTACCTTCTTGTTCTTGCCTTTCTCTTTAGACTTATTCTTATTAGTGTATAGGGCAGAAGACCTATTATCTCTTGATGAGTCTCCATTCTTGTTGAGCTTGGCTTCATGGGTGAATAGTTGCCCCATGAGTGTGGTAAGGTCTAGAATCTGCATGTCCATGTACAAGTCCATGGAAGCTGTGAAGCTCTCCCATTTGTCATCTGCTTTAGTACCATTGATAACTTGCCTTACAATCTTCACCTCTTCACTTTTTTCTCCTATGCTTGCCAACTGATCTGCTACATCTTTAACTTTTTTCACATACTCTGAGATAGCTTGCTTAGGTTGCTTCCTTTGAGTTGTGAATTCAATCCACAATTGATTCTTCCTGGCCCTTGTGTTGGAAGAGAAATAAGAAGACAATGTTTCCCAAGTCACTTGGGATGTCTTATAGTTCCTAATATGAGGAAGAAGAAAATCAAAGATTGAGTAGAGTAAATAAGACCTTGCTAGAGCATCCTTGGCACACCATGTGTTGATTCTTTCATGATCTTCCCTTGCAGATTGTCCTTTGCTTCTGAATATGGACATCTCCTCATCTCTTGAGATGTATCCATAGAGGCTCCTTCCTTGTAAGTATGTCTTCATCCTTAGAGACCATGCTTGATATTAGTTCCTATCCACTTTATCAATGAAACAATGAAAACCATCTCCCATTTTACCTTAGCATTGCTTTGATACCACCGTTGGGAAAGATGGATGGACACTCCAAGTGATGAGTTGGTACTGCCAAATCCTGCTTAGTACAAGCCCCTTCTAGCTTCTAAGTTGATATGTAGGCCCTTTTAGCTTGCCAATGACACCATAAAAGTGCCTATGTACTTTGGAAATGATGTATCAAAAGGATTGAATCAAAATAGACTACTTCGAAATAGAAGAATCCAACAAAACCTTCTATTTTGGATCATACACCTATTGCTTGTAATGCTTATTGCTACCAGTAAAATAGGAACTAGAAAAATTCCTTTTAGAAGTATGTAATTAGCTTAGTAAGATACTGATTGCAAGTTGAATGATTTGGAATGATCCACTATACATAGAGAAATCAACTTAGCAAATTAATCATTACCCTCGATTTTTTAGGACCTCTATAGGGTTTGACCAATGAGTGCTTCGATGTGCTTTTCTCCAAATCAGCTGAACATATTTGCGTCAAACTTTTTCAGCTTCTAGATAACCTTGAACTGATTCAAACAAGCTATAGATCATGGACGTTGGTGGAGAAATAAGTGAGATATGAGTAGCACAAGTTGATAGTGAGAAATGACTATAACAAAGATATCATAGGTGAATAATGTAGATATGATGTATTAATGAACAATGTTGTGCAAGATCATAGGCTTGGTAATCATAGCCTTATGATAGATATTAATGTAGGCTACAATGTAGGCCTTACACATAGGCAAAATGGCAATGGAGATATCGGGAAATGATCACTCTCACCGCGACTTTTTCAAGTGATCTTTTATAGATGTTACATTCGAATTTGATTTTGAATTCACTTTTGGCTCTCTCTAAAAAGTGATCCTTCATTCTAGGAAATATTCTCTCAATATAGTTGTTACTTTCTTAACTAACAAGTCCACAAATTTTTGGGTAGGTGATACAAATATTCTCAAGTCAAAAAGAAATGACTTTTACAAAGGTAAAGAGATAAATCTCCACTAGGAATGGTTTTCATGGAAGTTAACATTTTTATGATCCTCAAGCCAAATGTGTGGGCTTGGACTTTGCACCAACAATCACATCTCGTACTCTTTTCATTGTTCATCCATCAATAACCAAAGGTAAAATATATTTCAAACTTTTATGCCAATCATGGGTCTTTAACTCAGATAAGCTCTTATCATCCATAGTAAACATGTTTTGGAAAGATGCTCCATATCCTGTAGGAGTCCGAAACAATTGAGTCCTATTGTTGATAGTCTGTATCTCTTTTGTCGTAAGTACCCAAGGAGCAGGTGCATAAGTCGTTTCCTATCGATGTATATCAAAAACTGGCCATAACTTTGGTTTTGAGTTTTGATCTTTCAAATCATTCCTTGATGCTATGGTATCTTTTAGTCCAAGAAGATGTTCCCATTGTGAATAACCAATATTTTTTAATATATTCATAGGATCAAGAAGATAACATAATTTTAACTCTTTCCAATACTCCAAAGAATACCATATTGATATCTTCTCTGCGAGTTCCAATTTTCCTTTACTTCTCTTCTCATACTCATTATCTTCATGATCAATGAAGATTTCTGATTCTGGATCTATCAGAGATCCATATGTTCAGTTTTTATACCAATCCATAGGTGTCATAGGTTTTGGACATTGACCTCTTTCAAGCTTTCCATTAAAATGTATTGCTTCTCTTTTAGATCTTAATGGATGATCATCACTCAAGAATCATCGATGTCAAAGATAAAGATTTTTGTTGAGATTCTTACTATAGATTGATCTCAACCAATCACCACAATATGGACAAGCTTTATAACCCTTAGCAGATATCCTTGCATGATGAAAATGATAAAAATATAATTAGATTAACTCACGTATCTGTATGCATATTAAATAAAACAATTACATTAATATCTGAACAAACACCTTATCCTAGAAAATCATACATAGTCCAAGTCACAATACCACGAACCATAATGTATATTTCATTGATGCTTTTCGATACATCAATGGCATTAATACTTCTCCATAAATATTGGAGATTGTTAATGAGTGTAGCAAGATATATATATATTCATATCTTTAACTTCTCTTTTTCCTGGGATTCAAAGTGAAAGCATTAAATGTTCCTTTTTAATGCTAAGATATGGTGGAAGATTGTAGTTTATGAGTACCACTCGCCATGTTGACCATTTACTGGATCTCATGGAGAATAGATTAATCCCATCTAATGCAGCTCCTAACTTTAGATTCTGTGGATTTTGTGCAAATTCAGGCCATGTAGAATCAATATGCTGAAAAGCAACACTATCATGAGGAATTTTGATTATTGCATCAATAATTTTATGATCATGTCCCCATGTCAAAAGGTTTGATAATTCGAGGCTTTGAAACATATGTCAAATCCGTGGAGCCAATGGAAAAAGTCTCAATACCCCTTTTTGGGATTTTACCTTCTCCGTCCTTATATTGAGGAGATTGACATTTTAGACTTTTCAAAGATTTTGCATATTCACCTCTATATAAATAACAATACTTTAGGACATGCATGTATACATTGATAATCTATACCAAGATTGTTGATTATCGTCTTCATTTCATTATGTGAGGAAGGAAGAATATTCTGACTTGGTAAAAGCTTTTTAGATAATAACCTGTAAGATAAAAAAAAACATATTAATAAAAATAAGTAAATAAATACACACACACACACACACACATATATATATATATATATGTGTGTCTGTGTATTTATTTACTTATTTTTATTAATATGTTTTTTAATGATCTTACAGGTTATTATCTAAAAATAACAGTTTATGATCTTAGAGGTTATATATATATATGTGTGTGTGTGTGTGTGTGTGTGTGTCTGTGTATTTATTTACTTATTTTTATTAATATGTTTTTTTATGATCTTACAGGTTATGTTTTTTTATTATCTTACAGGTTATATATATATATATATATATATATATATATATATATATATATATATATATATATATATATATATATATATATATATATATATATATATATATATATATATATATATATATATGCGTATAATTTTATATATGTGTATGTGTATATGTATGTATGTATATATATATATATATATATATATATATATATATATATATATATATATATATATATATATATATATATATATATATATATATATATATATATATATATATATATATATATATATATATATATATATATATATATATATATATATGTATGTGTATGTGTATGCATATAGGTTATTGTATGTGTGTATATATGTGTATGTATATATGTATGTATGTATATGTATGTATGAATGTGTATGTATGTATGTAAGTTCTTAAAAGAGTTAGCAGCATAGGTATTAGGTCGATAAATTAGGAGAAAAAGATGTGTTAAGAAGATTCTAAAGGTTGGGTGGACAATTCTAAAGGCTAGATGGACAAAACATCTTCGTTCGATATAGGTATACATAATTTGACCTTACTCTCATAACATGTGTGTGTATATATGTGTGCGTATGTTTATATGTGTGTATGCATTCATGTATAATTATGTGTATGTGTATATATGCATGTATTTATATGTATATATTTATGTTTGTATATATATAAATAGAGAGGAGATTGAAAATTATACCTTAATAGTGCCTAAATAGATACATTACTTCATCCAAAATGATTTTGAAGATTTAGAATAAGTAAGCTTGCACTTATTCATGTCAAATGACTTCCTTCATATACATACTTTAGGCATTAGTCTCGAAGATATTTCTCATTTTTGGAAATATCAATGCTCTCACTATCATTTTGATACCAATCCTCAATAAAATTTGCCATGCCAGCATCTTCATCATTGTCACACAAATATGTACTTTATCTTCTTTTGAATAGAGATCTTTCAACCTTCCATATTCCACAGGATCACTTTTGCGTAGCCTCCTCATAGAAGCTTCTAAGAAATGAGGTCTTACTGGCAATTGTGAATGGTGTGGAGGAATATCATCAACATCATACGTTGGAATCTACACACATGAATAAAAATCATAAGTATTCCATAAATGAATAAAAATTAAACTTTAAACATAAATTTAAATATATAATTATTAAAAATGGATAGAAAATTTGCATTATCTCTCTAGCAAAAAGGTGCTCTTGGAGGTCTACACCATCCATAATTCACAAATATTTCATCACCATCATGTAATGTAGTGATAGCCTTGACAAATATGTATTTTGATACATCTCTACTCATGTATGGTGTTTCATGACTATTTTCACGCTCCTCAAATGTGCAATTTGTCGTTGAACTATTATGTAACCCTCAACTACTCTTTATTAAACCTGCTATATTTCCATGCATGTAAGTTCTTCCATCAATGTATAATCTTTGATTTTCTACATGTGAAATCCTTCTACTAGTAAGGGATGCTGCATTCAAGCATATTCTATAAGTACCCATGCTTTGAACATAACATGCAAGTCGATGCCAATCTCCCAATCCATATATACAACCACAAAATGATATAAGAGTGAATTTTAGAGTTCGGAGGCACATACAAATGCTCTACAAGAAAGAGACCATGACCAGCATTAGTAATAGTCGATGGAGCAATCATGTAGTGATTACCCCAAAAGTTGAAAACTCTGCATCTAAATGAAGTGGTCCTCTATTCCATCCTCCATATCTTCTTCTCTCATATGTTTGTACTAGAGAAGGATCATGAGCTGGCAATGGATAATCTCTAGTCATTTCAATCTCTAAACCAGGAGGTAGAGGATTTTTAGAAACCTCTACTTGGAATTGATGAACAACAAGTCCATGATGTGTACGAGGTATATTAACATTATGAGAATTATTATCATCATCATCATTGAGCAAGTATTCCTGTATATCAATAGTAATTTGAATTTGTATATGGTTTTTAAATAGAATAATAACATTAATTTATAGAAAAAACACATAGCCAATAATTATCACGTTGACCAAGTGGTGGTGCACGCTCAAAAGTACCATACTCTACCTCATGTTCAATACATTCCAATCCTGGTCTTTGATACGTGCCTTAGCAAGAGTTACACCAACTTATAATATCCTCTTGATAGTACAATTCATCATACTTCCTATCAAAGGACACATGTGAAGTCATTGGATGGGTAGGAGGTGGTGGAGTGCCCTCTGATTGATCAAAATTTGATTATAACAAGAAACAAAAAAATATATCAGTTATGTATCTATCAAATATATTTAAAATTAACAGGTTGATATACTTACAGTATATAGTCCTTGCAGGATGAGAAGATGGTGATGGAGTTCCATCTAATTGATTGGAATCTACAAATAATGGTATTTCGTATTAATAATCCGATTATTTACATCCATAAACATTCACATATACATATTCACAGATACACACATATTCACATATACACATTTACACATACACACATATACACATATTCACATATACACAAATACACATTAATGTGGGATAAATGCATGTATTTTGTATGAATGAGTGTATATGCATGCATGTGTATGTGTCTATGTATATATGTGGATATGTATATGGTTGTTTATGTTATATGTGTGTATATGTGTATATGTATGCATATATGTATGTGTATATGTTTGCATTTATATGTCTATGTGGGTATGTGTATGTGTATGAGTGTCTATATGTGTGTCTATATTCTGATTCTTTTTTTCTGTTTGAGATTAAATTAACAAGAGATATTGTATGGTGGAAAAAAATAATAGATGACCTAACATACCACTTGAGATGTGGCAATTCTTTCGTAGACAGCTACGTTGTTGGAAGTAGCCAGAGGCACAGATGACGCGAAAGCATGTAACAACGGAGCAGGGAGCCAGTCAAATCTTTTTTCAAAGAATCATGTTCTAAAAATACTTTTCAAAAACCTCCAACAGTGATTTTTATCACTATTGTAACATATGTAACATAGAAAACCCCATTTTGTAATCCATAGCTCCATTTTGTGCAAGCCGAGGAGTCCTCGAGCTTGAGGAGCTTAGGTAGAACAAGCGTATCAATTTTTGTTATTTTTAGACATCATTTACCCTTCCATATAGCATCTAGGACCTAATTTTTAACTATGCCGGTCACTAGATGTGAAACTGGTCAAAACTAGTCTAGAAACTATAAAAAGAGCTAAAGAGCTCATTTTTGAGGTTAGCTTGTTTGAGGTTAGAGTTCTTTTGAGCTTGTAATAGTGTTCTTGAGTAATAGAGTTGATTTCTCACCTTCCATTGTGTCTTGCTTGTCTCTTCGTAGTGTGTGTGTATGTGTGTGTGCATTTCTATGTTTCTCACCTTCACTCTCACTTCATCTCACATTCACGATCTTCATATCACTCCTATCTCTTCCACGGATTGACATTAAGGAGGTGGAGCTTCTTAACGTGGTTCTCACCATTGTGCTAGAGCAACACCAAATTTGGCGCCGTTGCCGGGGATCGAGTCTAGGACGAATGTGTGATGGTAAGAGTATAGCAAGAAGTGGCGTTGGAAGGTAAAAATTTCAGCTTTTGTTGTTGTTTTTACTTAGTTTTTAGTGTTTTTCACCTCCCCCACACTCCATCTTCATCACCGCATCATCATCTTCATCTCCAAAAAAATCAGAAAATTCACCATATCCACCCATTCTCCTCATTTCCCCTCATTTGTGCATGCGAGAGAGTGAGAGAGAGCTTTTGTGCTTGTGTGTGCTTTTGCTTTCTTGAGTTTTCTTGCAGGTACAGTACTCCAGTGCATCAGGAAGGCTGCAAAAAGGTAAGAAAATCACCTTCTGTCAGAAATTTCTGAGTGTGTCAGACCATCGCGATGGTCTGCAAACTTCGGAATTTGAGGTAAGCGACTTCATAGACGTTTAGGCGACACCAGCGTCTCTAGGAATCCACACTTGCATTTGCAAAATCATCAGTTTGGTGGACCATCGCGACGGTCCCAGACCATCGCGATTGTGTCACACCATCGCGATAGGCTCACGCCATCGCGACGGTTCATTTGGACCATCGCGATCGTTCGTAGACCATCGCGATTGTTCGGTTGACCCCACACCATCGCGATTGGCTCACGCCATCGCGCCGACAGTGCCACGTGGCAAGCGAGACCATCGCGACGGCTCGCACCTGACACCATCGCGACAACCCGAAATTTTGGACCATTGCGATTGACTCACGCCATCGCGCCCAGACCATCGCGATTGGCTCAAGCCATCGCATCTGTGACCATCACGACGGTTCACTTTGGACCATCACGATTGTTCACGTTGTCCGTTGACTGACGCCATCGCGATTGTCCGCCTGATCGAGCCATCGCGATTGTCCACTTTCACGCCATCGCGATTGTCCACTTTCACGCCATCGCGACGGTTCACCCTCACGCCATCGCGACGGTCCCAGACCATCGCGATTGTCTCACACCATCGCGATTGTGCACCCCCATCGCAAATTTTAGGGTTTCATTTTTTGGCCAATTTTGGGGCTATTTTTGGGAAATTTTTGGGTGATTAGACTCATAGGAGACCCCTTAGCTCATATTTGGAGAAAAACCTGTTTGTCAGTTTTTACCCCCCAGGGCCTGAACGGTCATAACTTTTTCATCCGAAGTCCGTTTTTTGAGCTTAATAGCTCGTTAGAAAGCTCTTTACCTCAACTGTTTTTTTCTTAAAGAATACATCTATTTTTAGATAAGCTATTTTGAGGTTGACCTAGTTTGGGACTAGAAAGCCAGGGGGCAAGCATTAAAAAGTTTGGCAAAAGGGAAGGGACTTAAAAGGTGTATATACTCAAGTGCTTGATCATCCAACTGTGAATTGGTCTAATATTGGATTTTTCCAGGTCTAGCAAGGGCAATCGAAGGCAACCAAGGCAAGGCAGTGAAGGGCATAAAGCTTGGGAAGCGCGGCTTCTTGGGCATCAGAGCAACCAGAAAAGCTGACTCGAGGTTGGAAGATTACTCAACCCCCTCCGTCAATTCTTAGCTTAGGATAAACATTAGCATTGTGGATTAAGACGATAGGAACGCCTCAAGTTCAAGAGAGTTAAATTTATCAAGTTCAAGACGAAAGTAAAGGTGTGTGACACGAAAACCTAAAGGAAGGAACATAAGTCTGACGGAACGAGAACTCAAAGTACCATGGAAAGTCGAATTCCTGACGCATACATTAAGACAAGAATCTAAAGAAATTTAAAAAGAATCAAGAAAGTAATAACAAAGAGTCTGTGACGATCTAAGCGTGTACTGAGTGTGCAAGGAACAAAATTAATGAACCTTAGATCGGGCAAACATATAGGTAAGTCAGACCGGCGAAGCCTTAGATCATCAGAGGCAAGTGTAAGAACTACTGCACGATCGTGGGCTCAACAATTGAACACTAGTTATCCCTACGAGAGCTCAGATACTAGTGATTCAGAAATGGCATTTAGCACAGAAAAACCAGAAGGAGGGTCGAATGTAGCCTATTTAGAAAAACCAGAAGGACCCTATAGAACACAACTAGAGTTTCTCCGAACCAACCGATTAGGTGCTCGCATCTATGAGGATGGTTTGCGAAGGCAAGTGGAACGTCCAGTGGTGAAATTCGAGAGAGACACGTACATAGACAAGGAAGGAACGATGTACATCTTAAGTATGCAGCCAAACAATACCAACGAGTTTAGCGTGATTCAACCAGAGACGGAAACAAAATCTCAAGGAAAAGAACCATTAGAAGAGCCTAGAACACCTAGAGGGAAATCTGTACTGACACGAGTACTAATCCCGGATTGGATCCCTCAGGACAACAGAAGCATAGAGTTGTTTGTAAATAAAGAAACTGATGAAGCCTTTTGGAGATACAAGACCGAAATACTTAGTGAGGTAGGTATCATCACTATATACGAGTTCAAGGACCCGAATACACCTGGAAAGGTTGTATACCTGGATGAGACTTCAGAAAGAGTCTTTGTGGTACCTGACCACGCTAAAAACACATACACATGGAGAGGTGAATTGGTATTCCCTCCATCTAGAACGAACATGAATACAAGTCAACAAGGGGCAGGAACATCCTCAGCCCATGGAAATCAAAGAGAGGGAAATAAAGAGAGACCGGAAGTAAGCTTTAATCACCCCATAGGGAGAGATAGAACAGCCACGAACACTAATAGAGCGGATAGACAAAGAGATCATGGAGTACTAGGTGGTAGAGATGATTTTCCTCTACCTAGACCACGCGAACACGCAAGAATATTGAGACCCACACAGTTAGTAAAATCAATGAAGAATTACTTTGATGGGACAGGAGATCCCTATGACCACGTCGCAGAATTCAAGCAAGTACTAAGAGCCGAACAAGTTGAAGACATGTTCACGCAATACAACGCATTTGGACTAACGTTAAAGAATACCGCTTTAACTTGGTTCCAACCTCTGCAACAAAGGCAATTTAGAGACATCCATCACTTTTTAGAGTCATTCATCACTGAATTCTCTAAAAGTGGGACTAGACATGACACGTCTTCGTTGATTCATAGCTTTAAACAGACCCCTCAAGAAACAGTAAGACTGGCAGGATGTAGGTTTAGACAATATGTTGAACGATATCCAATGCAAGAGCTACCCTCACAAGCCAAGCAAGTGTCATTGTTTTTAGATGGCTTGTTGAGCTCTAAACTACGCTCCTACGTGTACCTAAAAGAACCTCGAACGCTGAATTTGTATAGACATTGAGGACAACTTAGGAGACGAGTTGGAACTCTCAAAGGTCTATAAGGACTCAGACTGTTCATCTCTAGCATCCACAAAATTGTCTAGCTCAATAGAAGACCTTGCAGAAAAAGTGGCCCAGAAACTAGGAGTTTCTAGTAAACCTAGGGTGCTAATGAACAAGCGTTGTTACACCTGTGGTGGTGACCATATGGCAAATGTGTGTCCCAATGCACCACAACCTCAAGCCAACCCTAGTGGCCAATATTGTACAATTGAGAGAAGATACACGAATCATACGGCTCAGCACTGCCCATACAACAAACAAACCGTGAGACAGAATTACCCGTAAGCATACCCGCAGCCAGGTAGGTATCAAGGCCAATACAATGCTCAGCCTTATTACTATAGGCCTCCTCAGAACTACCCATACCAGGCTCAATAGAGACCTCAACCTGTCTTAGCTCAGCAGCCACCCCCACCAGCGAATGTCATCTCAGTCAAATACGCTGCTGCAGAAGAGAATCTAAGTAGGGCCTTAGTGCCTTCTTCACCTTTGATCACAGAGGGTGACCCGAATTCGAACAGTTTTGACTCCACTCATGTAGATAATCCACCCGCATATCACACAGAGTCACCAGAACACGTAGAAACCTATCATTATGATAGTCCACCAGTGGAACCTAGTTGGGAGCCCGACTATGCTAATGTGATGTACACAAACCCAAATCCGCGACCCCAATTGAGACAACAAAGACCACAGGGCCCTAGAGGACCATGCTTTAGGTGCCAAGGAGATCATTTCATAAAGGATTGTCCACATCCCCTGATAGCAGGACAATCACAGTACTATAACATCCAAGGCTTTTGTGCTAATTGTGGCAAAGAGCACATAATCAAAGATTGTCCTAAAAATCCAGTTAACGCTTTGAATGTGACACCGATCAATGTGATAGGTATTGTAAATAACGCAGATGGATCCAACCCTACATACGTGCCTATCCAAGCTATAACAAGAGCCCAGGTGCTCTTACAAAACCAACAGCTTAATCAAGAGAAAGTAGTCGGAACCAGTGAAGTTGCAGAATCTAGCAGTAAAAAGACAAAATCTTGGAAAGATTCTAGAGAAAGAATTAAGAGAAAATGGAGTAAAAAGATAACTGAGTTGGAAGGAAGTTTGAAGGAATCTAGAGCCAAAATCCTAGAATTGACTTCACAGGAATTGAATCAAGAGAATCCAGCTCAGAAATCAGGATCAGTTTTAGCGGAACCCATACCAGAAAATCTAGACATGATGTTTCGTGCATATCAGGCTAGATTAAAAGAGGGACCTCAGGTAGCTGAAATGAGCAAAAACTACCCTCGAGCTGATCTAGAAATTGAGAGAACTAATCTTTGCATGAAGATGGTAGAACTAGCACAAGCTTTGTTCGAAGCCTCTAGATATCTTAATTGGAATAACATGGCAAAACCGGAATTACACTTTCAAGGACTAATGGAGAGGCTAGAATACTTGATAGAGAGCAAAGAGAAAAAAAATCAGCATAGGAACCCTATTGTCCGAGAGACACAGGAAAGGAATGCACCATCCCTGTCTCAAGTACCCAATACAGAAAGTCAAGACAACCTATCTTCCATACATAGGTACTCACATGAATTTTTGAGAGAGATCCAAGAAGAGAAATGGAGAAAGGAACAAGGAACCCATCCTCCTATTCAAGAAATAGATGACTTGCAGGAACAATTTCCCCAAGACATTCCCTCTATTTACGATGGTGTAGAGGAAGAACAACTGAGTGAAAACACAAGATTTGGATCAAATTCTTTACAAGAATTACCTCAGTTCACAGGACCTTGGGAAGCAAAGTCTATTAGTATGAGAGCACCCACGATAATAGTGAGGAATGAAGAATCAGTAATCCCTAGAAACACGGAAGTGATCAAGAACACTAAAGTACAATGTAATCTCACTCTAGAGGAGTTGTTAAAGGTAAAACCAGAATTGTGGAAACATGTAGAAAATCAATTCCCCGAGCTTGCTAATACTCCCTCACAAATAGGATCACAAAATAAGGTACCAGAAATACCCGTAGAAAAGATTGGAGATGTAAGCAAAGGAGAGGAAGGTAACACTTATCTTCCGATAACCCATCAGGGCTACACCACGAAAGCCATCTTAGATTCAGGAGCCGGAGTAGCCATAGCTACCACCGCCTTATGGAAACGTTGGGGTAAGCCAGCATTGAGACCCACCAGGATGAAGCTACAAATGGCTGATGGACACATAGAAAAACCATTAGGCTTACTAGAAGGCATATCTCTCACCACTTGTGGCGTAGAATTTGAGCATACCTTTGCCATTTGTGACTTTGCAAAAAACCATGCTTATGAGATGATATTGGGATGACCATTCATGCGTCAGTTGCAAATTGTACAAGATTGGGGAACTAATTCTTTGTACTTGCAACATTTAGGGGTGACTACCAAAGTCAATCTTAAAGACTATTCACATCGAGATGTACCCCCAATACAATGGAATACCATCCATAAGACACGAGTAGAGACGGAATCCGTGCACTCATTAGAATGAGATCCTTCTTGGTTGCATGAGGATGCTCATTTATGGATGTGTAAAGTAGCCAAACAAGAGGAAGAAA
The DNA here is from genome assembly GCA_020310875.1 of Ceratopteris richardii. NCBI lineage: Eukaryota > Viridiplantae > Streptophyta > Polypodiopsida > Polypodiales > Pteridaceae > Ceratopteris > Ceratopteris richardii. Next base: position 83,359,322 of record CM035412.1, on the reverse strand, counting down.
TGTTAGAAGCCAGGACCTTAGGTGCAGAACAACATCCACGAACCCTTCAAGATCTAGCCTACGCACCTGTAGTATTCCCAGACGAAGAGTTTGAACCCAATGGTTGGGCATAAATCCTAGCAACCATGGATGTAGCCATCAATGAAGAACAATGGACACCCCACTGTGACGAGGATGGCTATGATATCTCAGTTTTCACGATAGAGCCAATCATGTGTGATGCAATTTTAGAAGAGTGTGAACCTAACACTGATGCATTTGAGGATGCAAGCGATTTTGATTTAGAATCAATTATCATGGACCCACCCTTTGCATCAGAGGAAGAATATTTTTTTGAGGTAGAGACTCACACTCAGAGACACGAGGAAATTACGAATGAGGTGAGGTTAGCCACGGAAGTGACTAACAAGAGTGAAGGCAAGAAAAGAAAGAAGAAAGAAACCATGTCAGAAAAAGAAGAATCTTTATTTGAAGTACCCGAGAACTTCAAGAAATATGAAATCGAAGATAGAAGAATCATAGTACGAATGCCTAATAGAAAAGCGAATGACAGACAAGTATATGATAACCGAGAGAAAACCAAGAAAACAATAGTTGCTATCGAAGGAGAAGAAGAAAAATGTACATACATAGGGCATGATTTGACAACTGAAGAAGAAGAAGAGCTAGTTGCCCTATTGCGCGAATATAGAGATGTTTTTGCTTGGAGTTACAAAGATTTGAAAGGAGTAGATCCAGATATATGTTCTCATAGAATCCCTATGACTCCAGATGCAAAACCGACAAAACAGAAACCTTACACTTACAATGATAACTACGCTGCGAAGATTAAAGAGGAGATAGATCGCTTGATAGAAGCAGGATTCATTTACGAAATTGAGCATACCGAATGGGTATCCCCCATTGTGGTTGTGCATACCGAATGTGTACTAACCTTAAAAAAGTTAATGCCGCAACGATTAGAGATAGTTATCCTCTTCCTATCACGGAACATCTATTGGAAAGAGTTGCGGGCAAGGAAGTTTACAACTTTCTTGATGGATTTTCAGGCTATAATCAAGTAGCCATTGCTCCAGAAGATCAACACAAGACGGCATTTGCCACTGAATGGGGCATATTTGCATTTCGTGTGATGCCATTTGGCTTAACAAATGCACCCGCCACTTTCCAGCGACTCATGTGTCATGTTTTTAAGGAATTCTTACGCAAGAGTTTGGAAGTTTATATCGATGACTTATGTGCTCATTCAAATGTAAGACAGACTCATATCCCAGAGTTAAGGCAAATATTTGACAAATGTCGAGAATATCAGGTTTGTTTGAACCCAGAAAAGTGCGTTTTCATGGTCAGACAAGGAAAAATTCTAGGACACATTGTGTCAAAAAATGGAATCTCTACAGATGAAGAAAAGGTGAAGGTAATTGCAGATTTACCTAGACCAACTAATGTGAAAGAGGTACAGGCATTTATGGGCCATTTCGGTTATTATAGGAGATTCATACACATGTATGCAATCATAGCCAAGCCTTTGTACTCTCTTTTAACCAATTTCGAATGGACAAATGAATGTGAAAATTCATTCAATGAACTTAAACGACACTTGTGCTCAGCAGCTATATTGACAACCCCAGATTGGAGTAAGCCATTCCATGTACATGTGGATGCATCCAATTATGCCATAGGATGTGTGTTAGCACAACCCACGAATGAAGGTAACATAGATCTCCCCATAGCTTACGCTAGTAGACAATTGAACGCAGCAGAAAGAAATTACACCACGACGGAACGAGAAGGATTAGGGATGATCTACGCAGTAAAGAAGTTTAGGCACTACTTGTTGGCCAACAAATTCAAGTTCTTTACGGATCATCAAGCCCTATTGTACTTAGTCAACAAACCATGTAACACAGGACGACTGATACGTTGGTTTCTATTACTCATGGAGTATGATTTTGAAGTCGTAGTCAGGAAAGGAAAGACACATCTTAGAGCTGACCACCTTTCAAGATTAACCTCAGGAGTAGCAGATGATCTACCAGATGCATACTTGTTTAATCTTGAGATAGCACCAGAATGGGCTAAGCCTATAGTCCCCGTTCTCACATATGGACCCAAGAATCCTAGGATAAAGATCAAAGAAGGAGAGATTACCAAGTCTCAGAGATACCAAATAATGGCAGGAAGCATATATAAACAGGATAATCAAAAGATTCTTGCTTGTTGTGTAGATGAATCAGAACATGCGAATTGGTTGCAATTAGCACACATAGGTGCATTAAAGCAACATCATTCAAAACATCGAACATTACAGACTCTGCATAGATTAGGAGTATATTGGCCTTTGATGGAAGCAGATGTCTACACGTTGTGTAAGGAATGCAACGTTTGTTGTGAAAGACCACCAGTAGAGCATGCTACATTGTATCATGTGTCTCTCACACCAAACTGGAGTGAACAATTAGTGACATACTTGAGGACAAAGACATTCCCTCAAGGCATGACCTTAGCTCGACAACGTAGTCTAGAGCACGAAGCTCACGACTATTCACTTATTGGCGATAACCTATACAAAAGAGGACGAGATGGATATCTAAGACAATGTGTTCATGAGAGCGATTATCTGAGCATACTAGAGACTGCACACCAAGGTGTTGCACGAGGTCATTTTGGACCCGATAGGATAATCAAAGCCATCCTCTTTGCAGGATTATGGTGGCCCACTCTTCACATGGATGCTCATACCTATGTAAAGAGATGTGATGTGTGCCAAAGAACTCAGTTTCCTACTCGCAGAGATGAAATGCCATTGAAACCCATGATGGGCGGACGTGCATTTTCTAAGTGGGGTATAGACTTTGTAGGACCCATTAACCCCCCTGCAAAAGGTACACATGCTGAATACATTATTGTTGCCACAGATTATCTTACGAAATGGGTAGAGGCAAAAACCACGAAAAAGAATGATGCACACACAACTGCAAAATTCTTATTTGAGAATGTCTTTACAAGATATGGATTGCCTATAGAGTTAGTGAGCGATCGAGGCACTCACTTTCTAAACCAAGTCATTGAATATTTGTTACAGGATTTTATGGTGATTCACAAGAAATCCGCACCATATCATCCTCAGGCCAATGGTCAGGCTGATAGCACTAATAAGATCCTTTGTAACGTACTGACGAAACTCGTGAACAACAAACGTTCAGATTGGGACAAACAGTTACACCACGCTGTTTGGGCATATCGAGTGGCCTACAAGACCGTACTCAATGCAACTCCCTTTCAGATGGTTTTTGGCCAGAATGCAGTGCTTCCTTTGGACTTCTTGATACCGACCCTTAAGGTTGCACAAGAACATCAGTGGACCGGCCATGAATTATCAGCGAGAATAATGGACTTGGAACGATTAGGAGAAACCAGGCTAAAGGCGACAGTAGGAATATATGCAGCGAAGAAGCGACAGAAAGCATATTTTGATGCACATGTGAAAGATAAAGGCCTAAAAGAAGGAGATTTAGTTCTAGTATATACGCTAAAGCAACACGCACGTAAGTTAGAAAAGCGAGGTTATGGACCTATGATCATTAACAGACTCTCAACAAGTGGAGCAGTACAATTAGCCACTTTAGAAGGAGATATAATGCCTAATTATATTAGTGGTTGTAGAGTCAAGCTATATCAGGAACCTCTTACTGAGGATATGCTTAGATGACTCACGTTGGCAAAGAAGCGTAAGGAGGAAGAAAATAGAATACGAGCGGAAGCTCATGTAGAAGCAATAGAACGCATTAAACGCATGAAGTTAAGAAGACAAGGACTAGGGAGAGAACATTATAACCATCTGGAAACTACACCCAGATATCCCATGGCCATGTGTCAAGTAAAGTCAACCACTTATCCTAGTATAGTGGACAGGAGACCATTCATTACAGTCAGGCTAGAGCACGACAACCCTTGCCAAGAGCTCAGGGCTTTAATTGACTCAGGTGCTGCGACTAGTGCTATTAGATGGTCCCACTATAAGGATTCAGGAATAGAAATGCGGCCAATTGAGGCATACCTCATAGGCCTAGGAGGCATGGAAACCCCTTGCATGGGTGAGGTGGACCTTCCTATCCTCATTAAGGATGTGACCATGATAGCGAAACTACTAGTGTGCCATGATGACGACCTGATAGAACCCCTAATCCTTGGCCAAGATTGGCTATACGATCACTCAGTGGATCTAAATCTTAGACAAGGCTATATACAGATTGGAACCTTAGAACAGAAGCGAGTGATACCGCTTGAATTCCCTAATTGCATTCCGATTGAGGTTTGTAACCCTAGACCCTATGAAACGCATGCGACGGAAGACCGGAAGATCTTAGGTCAGACCAGTCACGTTACGTCTACATCAACCCACTCGGGCTTGGCTATGGACAGTTGTCAATCAGAAGGACGACAGGAGATCTTCCCTGGGGCTTCCTGCAAACTAGAAGGGGCAGCTACCCAACCGCTAGGGCAGATGGACACAATCAGCGGTCAGGTGGGTTGCATCAGCGGCCAAATGAGCACAACACCCTGCGGTGCTCATCCTTCCAAACTTGCTGCAGACTGGCCTAGATTAAAGATAAAGAACGAATCACTTCCTAATGGCCAGGTCACGCAAGTGTTGGATCTCCCTTCTTTTCCAAAGCAGAGCGTCCATTGGACCTCTCAAACCCAACCTCGAAGGAGTCAACCACAACAGAGGAACCCAGACCGACGACACCACCAGACAAGGCAAGGAAAGAAGCAGTATCAACATCACAGAACAAGTGGCACGAAACAAATATGGGTGCCAAAAGGACAGCAACCACAGGCTATTGGCAACACTGTAGACGAGAGCAGGACAAAGTTTCAACAGAAGTAGAGTCAGCATGCAAAGTCCCCCCGATCTTCTTCCCCAAGTACAAATACTCGGCAGATTTGGATCGCCAAGAAGTATCTTATCAATCGACCCACACCCATGCAGATTTGGGTACCCAAACAATGTATTATAGCCCAACCCTCAAGCCATGTAATGTATACCCCTCAGAAATCTGTCCATCCCTCAATACCACCAAACCCGATACCGCTTTTTGTCCCTCAGCAGAAACATACCACCCACTCCAAGACTCTTAGGAAATGGAAACCTAAACGTATCCAAACGTCTTCTTGTACCCCATTATCTAACAATTCTCCCACCCCGTTTAAACTCCACCCTTGTAATAATTCACCCTCAACCAAACCTTGTATAAATTCATACACCCAAACCCCACATCATGCATAATAAAAGCTCATCAAGAATTTTAGGCATAATCTGAACCATGTAGGTGTCTAGAGACCTACATTAGCTCTACAAAAAGATCATTGCATCAATCACTTCACGACACTTGGCTACACGGGTTACACATCGGTTATGGAAAAGGATTGCGGTCTCACCTTAATGGGGTCATAATTAATTTCCATACTAATGTGTTAATCTTTGTAGAAGATCTTTTCCATTAGCTCATCAGTCATCATGCAAACTGAAGCAGGACCATCAGAAGCTGGCCCAAGCACACCAATGGCCAATATTGGAGAATTACTCGCAGAATCTTATCCTACGATGCAACCACCAGACTTTCAAGGTTTTCCAGGACCCATGCCAATCGATGATCCTCCTAGAGGATATACTAAGAAGATTCATCGTAATTCTCACTGGTTTCAAGGCCTAGCAGGACCATTAGCAGACGCTGATTTCATATTTGAGGCCAATTTGGCATTTGATCTTCGCACATGGGCCAAGTACCAGTTCTTTTCAAGAGAATTTGAAGGACTACAAAATACACAAGATCTAATGCACGTTTGGGCACGAGCGGGATTTACAGAGTATTTTAGCGACCCTCTGCCTAAACCCGATTTTTACAGATGTTTTTACTTGGTAACCACCTTAACAGCTTCAGAAAACAAGGATCTACCTGGCACATTCATGTTACCATCCTTGGTAAATGATCCTCCATTCAGAAGGTTTTATTTGTCTAAAGATTTAATTCGCGCAGCTCTGAAAATACATGGAACACACACTCCGACGTGCTTCATTAGTTTGAAGAAATCTAAAGAAATGCGCAGGTAATGAAGTCAATCTTTGAAGCAGACTTCTTGAAGAAGAAAGATTCTCACTCAAAGAAGTGATAATTGAAGATTTGGTAAATTAAGGTAACATTTGTGTAACGTTTGTTCCATAACTAATTTAGAGGTGCTCTTAAATCAATATAGACAAGCCTTTGGAGAAATAGAGGTCTCCAACATTTGTATCAGGGCTGAAGGTGCAATACAAGTGAAGTAAAGGCATTGGAAGTCCCGACTGTGGAAGATAATGAAGTTCCTTCTAATTAAAGGTGGACAAAGCCAAATTCTTGAAGATAACCTGCAGAAGTACAAAGCACAAGTTCAAAGGATCAAGAACGATTAAAACTTCATATCAAAGGTACACTATATTATCATAAATCCTAGTAATTGCAGACACAAAAGAACAAAGATGGGAGAAAGCTTGTAGATTGATAAGCTAGATAGGGAGAACTATCCAGCTTGGTTCATGAGGATGGAGGCACACCTCATGAGCAAAGATTTGATGGCATTCATTACAAGAGAAGAAGAAAAGCCTCAGTTTGAAGATACTAGTGTTCCAACTAGGGAAGAACTTGCAGGTTTGAACAATTGGATGAGAAAGGATGCTCAAGCCAAGAGCATTATTTACATGGATATAAATGATTATCTTCTACCTCACATTTGAGGATTAGAAAGTGCAACAGATATGTGGAATGCTTTGGAAGAGCATTTTCAAAACACAACCAAGTCAAGGAAGTCCTCATTATGGGCAGAATTCACAACTTTCAAGAAGAAGAGCTCATAATCAATTTCTGATTATGTGGCACGGATGAAAGATATTGTAGACAGCTTGGGAGCAGTAGTCATTTGCATCATGTCAAATATTTTGACAGTCATATGCGCCGCTATATCGTCCATATGCTTTAATCTAGGGAGCCAGTGGCGAATTGTAGCCATCATGTAGCCAACAGTTGGTAACTCAATGGGTGGCTTAAAATAGGGGTAATTCAACCAGTCTTGGCACTGCTTATTGTTTTGTACCTTAATAGCAAAGGCAGTCCAGGAGCAGCGTCATGGCACTGGTCCCCAACACGGGTTGTACTTCAAATGCAAAGGTGCCTTTACCCATCTACTCATCATTTCTGGATACTGCTGTAATAACTCTTTGCGCCACTCTGGTTGATAGATCACTCCTTGCTGCGCATCCACTGGTAGATCGGCCTCCTCGAATTGAGTCGCATGTGATGGTTTCTTACCTGTCTCCTTCTCAATGGCTAACGGGTATTCAGCCATTAACATAAAATACGGTTTATACTATAGCTCGTGCCCAGATATGTATCGTCGCGGGGCCAAATGAGCAAAGAATGGAGACTGTAATATTCTTTCTTCTATCGTCGCCATGGCATGTAATTGTGCCTCTACCCTCGCTGAGTGCGTTGTTCCAAGTTCCTCAATAGTCTTCATCCACGTGGGGGTCGGAAGTTCGTACGTCATCTGACGTTCGGCCGTGACGCGTCCGCCTGGGATGGGTTGTGGCTCGTATGCCTCTTCAAACGTTTCCTCCACCGGAATGGTGACTGTTTCTTCCTCAGCTGGAAGCTCAGGTGGGGAATCTGGCCTTGGTGGTGCTTCATATACTGCAATCCTTGATTCAAGGTTCGATACCTGGGCCCGTAATGCGTTGAGTTCCTCTAAGATGTCAGGAGAGGGGTCCACAGGTGCTGGTATGTCTTGGTGTGCCGGTGCTCATAACTGGAGTAATTTGTGATCTTCTTTGAGTTTTTGTAACTCCTCGTTGATGCGGTCGTATTCATCTAGTAATCTTACATGATCGTCTAGCAGCATCCTCATCGAGTCTGAAGGAATGGCTTTGAACCTGCTAGGACTGAGTGGTTGGTCTGGGTGTTCGAGCGCTGCTTCTAAGTTTTCTCGGTTCTGATCCTGTAAGCGTTGGTTTTCTTCCTTGGCGGCTGCTAGGTGTCTTCGTAGTAAGCCCATGTTTCGTGTTAGCGTTGCATTGCGAACTGTCTGGGCTCTTAATAAGTTATCCAGGTCAGTAGTGGCTTCCTTGGTCTTTTCTTCACTTTCTAGTTCCAATTTGTGATAAGCCTCGCATAATTCCTGGTAGCGGGTGTTCAGAGAGGCATTCTCAATAGACAATAAATTAAGCTACGACTGTAAGTCATTGGTTGTCCTCTGCAGCTGCTGATAATTATCACCAAGAGATGTGAACTCATCTCTTACTTGCGTCATACACATGAACATCTGTCGGAATGCATTATCTACAGTGGGTGATAGTATTAATGGGGTGCTAAATGAAGATGCAGTTGGTGTAGATGCAATGGGAATGGGGAATGGGGGTGGGAAGGTGGATGATGTAGTGATTGTTGAAAATTGTGATGTGCCTAAAAATGTTTGTGTCGTGAGTGAAGTGAGTGATGGTGCAGTGGGTGGTGAGATGTCCATGTTAGTGGACGTATCTAGTGCGGTGACCGTGAATATGGGTGTGATCGTGGGTACTCGTGCTGGTGTAAATACAGGATTTACAAAGGTTGAGGGGTAATTTACAGGGGGGCTGGCTGGAGCAGCTTGGTAGAAAGGGGAAAGAGGGGTTACAGTGGGTCGGGGAGGTGAGACGGGGGAGAAGGTTAATGGCGGTGGGAATGGGAAAAGGGGTCTTGGAGTTGTGGGGAAAGATGGAAAAGATTGATGAAGGAATGGGTTGGATAGAAAGGTGGGTGTGGGAGGGGGTAGACTAGGGCTAATGGGTGCGGGAATTGTGGGGTTAGTGGTCGTAAAGACAATTTCTGCAACGCCACCGGCGAATGAAGATGTTGGTCTGGGGGAAGGAGGGTGAAGAGGGGAGGCTGGATGGACGGGCGGTGAGAGAGGAGCGGTTGGGGTGGTCGGTACTTCAGTGACTACTGAGGTTTGTACAGTTGTAGCGCGGGGTGGGGAATCTACAAAGATGGTTTCTACAGGGACGAGGCGTGCCTCCCTGGCTTGTTCAGAAGATTGTGCTCCTGTTGGTACACGAATGTATTCGCCGGGCTTTGAAAGTAGTCGTACTCTGCGGGGGTCAAACTATGGTAGTGGCTTTCGTTGCAAGTACCTGAGGGCTTCGTTGGAGCCTACTGATTTGACTAACTCTCTGAATCCTTTGATGTATGCGTCTTCGAATCCGCCTGTGACAAGTTCTTGTTCTATTATTGTTTGACTCTCTTCCTCTAGCAGCTTTTTGCGTGCCCAAACTTTTTCCATAGTTCTATACAGCTTCTTGATAGCTAGTGTGTAAGATGTTGCTTCGTAAGTTTCATCTTCATGGGTACTTGTATCACCATGTGTGTCTGTTTGTTGGCCTTGGCTATCTGTCTGTTCATGCTCTTGGGATTCCTGTGTTCCCTGGCTAGCTTCATCGTCTCCTTCATCGTCATCGGTTGCTGTTCTTTCGTCATCAGAGTTGGACACGATCTGTCCTTGTGGCTGATCCTTGGGTGTGGTAGGGTAGCTAGGCCTTTCAAATTCTTGAGAAAACAATTGTCCTTCTGAAAACTGGAACTCATTGGAGAATGCATCGGGCATCTCAAAATCAAAAGTTTGGTCCAGTGGCTCTGCTTGCCCTGGTTCTAAATGGGGTATTGGAGAAGAGAAAGCTTCCGCACCAATAGTGGTGGGAAGTTCAGCTGCTGTGGTGATAGGTTCTGTGGTTGTGGCTGTTTGAGGTGCAACAGTACTGGTGGTGCCCTCCGGCGTAACTGGTCTTGATAACCGTATGCGAATTGGTGGTACCGTGGGAGTGGCTGCTGTTGGTGACTGCTCTAGAGATGGTTGTGGCGAGGGTGATTCTGGGACTTGTAGGCACGGGATAGTACCTCTCATCCGCTTTCCGGCTCTGCCTTTGCTAGACTTTCTAGCCTTCCTAGTGGTGCCTTTAAATGCTTTCAGTTCCTCACTGGTCATGGCACGCTCAATTGGTAAGTCATACGCCAAGCACATATATATGATCCTGGTGAGGGCGCAACACCCATTGATTACCTTCTTTCGCTCCCACCTATGTTGTGCCAAATAGAGCTGATCAATTATCCAGCTGGCTAGATCAACCGTTTGCGGTCCAGTACATGCTAAGTACAATCCAAACCAGATTCTCTTGTGAGGCATGATAAAACGATCCTGAGCTGGGAAAGCAAAGTGCTGCATGCATATCCGTAATGTCTTGGAAAGCTCAGGGGTTATGGCTGAAATATCCTCCCACTTAGTTACGTCACCACGTTTCATCTGCTCTGGGACTAGCCGGGTTCATTGAAGTCGACAAAGGTATTGGTATAACAAGGAAAGAAAAATTAAGATCTAGTCACTTGTCAAGATTGACTAGTCATGAGCCACATGTAGGCCAAGTTGATGATCTACTCGAATCTTATCTATTTACCTTGAAATCTATTAAAAAGTGGGAAGCATGGATGGTTTATACCCTTGTCATAAAAATCCACCTAAGCATCATAAATGACTTTGTGCTTCACGAATATTCCATATCCTAGCAAGAAGCATATGGTACCAATACCCAATCGGTGTCTTGATCTGATATGTAGATAATCATGAATGAATAGGTTTGATTCGTGAGACACACTAGGGTAGTTTTTATGCCTTTTTCACAATATCAATACATTGGAAAATATACAAATATCACGTTCTAAGTGGCCTAGCATGGATAGTGCTACACATTCCACTATTTCAAGCAATGTGGAAAGAAATTGTGGACTTTTGGTATCATTGCCTTTGATTTTTTATTCTTCATCACCAACAAGGAGCCTCTGTTATCAGATCAAGGTTAACTATATCTCTAAAGCATAAATTCTTGCAATCTTTAGACAAGGATGCCTCATTAGTTCCAAAGAAGTCATCCATAGGGCACCCGAAAAGGTTGTAGCCAAGCACATTTTCTTGCTTTTTCCCCATGAATTTCTCTAAGTAATATAGCCATTACTACTATAAAAAAAGAAAGCAACTAAGAAACATCACTTTCAATTTCTCTTATGTCATGTTCTAGAAGAACTTGAAAACCCCAATGTGATCCAGAATGCATGCTCTCCAAAGGCCAACTTTTCAATTCTCTATCAAGGAGGATAGTCTCTAGGAGGAGGGAGTGTTGGACATGGAAACATTTAAGGATGGAAAATCACAAGGTACATTTGATATCTAAAAGAGAGTAGGCAATTGTCGTTGTCACATTTGGAAGAAACAAAGGATGGTAAATTGGCATGTGAAAACAGATGGGGGAATGTACATCTTCCCTATGTAGCACTAAAGCATGGATGGCCTACATGCACACTCAAGATACCTCTATTCACTCAAATGAATGATTTTCTGAACTCTCAAAGAGTAAATTGGAGAGCTTTTTTCACACACAAACTACATTACATTACCTTGCTAATGCAATCTACCTCACTCAAATTGATCACTCCTGTT
>CM035412.1:83207766-83342766 GCA_020310875.1 Ceratopteris richardii | reverse complement strand
CAATAACACATATACTTACAAATGCAGGTACAAAACCATGATGAACCATTTGGCCTAGGTGCGATATGTGGCGAGACTCAACTCTCCTCCTCTTTATTTAGAGCAAAAAGAAATACATAAATTCAATGTCAAAAATTAATAAAATATATGAGAACTATAAATATAAACTATTAATTTGTATACCTTCTGCTCAGGAAATGACTCCTGAAGACGTATGTTGCTCTAGCACAATGGTGAGAACCACGTTAAGAAGCTCCACCTCCTTAATGTCAATCCGCCGAAGAGATAGGAGTGATATGAAGATCGTGAATGTGAGATGAAGTGAGAGTGAAGGTGAGAAGCATAGAAATGCACACACACATACACACACACTACGAAGAGACAAGCAAGACACAATGGAAGGTGAGAAATCAACTCTATTACTCAAGAACACTATTACAAGCTCAAAAGAACTCTAACCTCAAACAAGATAACCTCAAAAATGAGCTCTCTAGCTCTTTTTATAGTTTCTAGACTAGTTTTGACCGGTTTCACATCTAGTGACCGGCATAGTTAAAAATTAGGTCCTATATGCTATTTGGAAGGGTAAACGATGTCTAAAAATAACGAAAATTGATACGCTTGTTCTACCTAAGCTCCTCAAGCTCGAGGACTCCTCGGCTTGCACAAAATGGAGCTATGGATTACAAAATGGGGTTTTCTATGTTACATATGTTACAATAGTGATAAAAATCACTGTTGGAGGTTTTTGAAAAGTATTTTTAGAACATGATTCTTTGAAAAAAGATTTGACTGGCTCCCTGCTCCGTTGTTACATGCTTCCGCATCGTCTGTGCCTCTGGGTGCTTCCAACACCCCCCTCCCTCTCGCTTCTGTCGTCCCTGACAGAACCTTGTTGTGAGGTATGCCGGATATAATTCTGTAGGAGGTCTTGAGCGAGGGTGTGCTCGGAGATATGAATGCCTCGGGCCAGATCTGCCTCGAGTTTCTCCCAGTCGATTGGTTGCGGTTCTTCCGGTGGCGGGAGCTGATAGTGTGTGGAATAGACCATTCGTTCACAGGCAAATAATTGTAATAAATGTGTAGGCCTGCTTATGAATACCTCTGAATGGTATTCCCAGAAGCGGGTTGTGAACATCTCTTCGAACGTCTGCTTGTAGCACGCCGGTAGGTACTTTATTCTGCAGTGCCAGGCATAACACACCCGTAGCGATGGCGTTGTACTCATATCATATACCAGGTCAAAATTGCCATGCTCAAAGCCCGGGGTGTTGACATGGGGTGCCTTGACGCGCCGGAAGACTAAGTTGGACATTAAGGGAGACAATGATAGGAGTGCAAGTCAAGCTATGTACTCCAAGGATAAGAAAAAGAATGGCAAAGGAAAGCAGTCAACTGATGATGAAGGAACTTCAAGTCAAGCTAACTTTACAAAAGGAAAGATGAACTTCAGAGGTAAAGGAAGAGGAGGTAAGAATAAAGATAATACTAAAGCTTGTTGGATTTGTGGCAGAACCAATCATTTGGCAAATAATTGTTGTTATAACAATCAAAATGGTGGAAGTAATAACCAGAGCTTCAATCAAAGAGGTAGAGGAGGCAGAAATCAAAGAGGAAACTTCAGTGGAAGAGGTGGTAGGACATCATATGCTAGAGGAGGTGGAAGAAGTTTTCAATCTCAGTCCTACAACAATAATTATAATTATTATGCATCAGATCAGAAGGATGACATTACTCTTATCTTGAATGCAACACATGAAGCAGTAGGAGAAGACCAAAGGGTGTTCTATATTGACTCAGGATGTAGCTATCATCTAAGTGGAAATATATCATTGATGACTAATATGGAAGCAAAGGTGAATGGACATACAGTTCAAACAGGTGACAACACCAAGCGTAAAGTGGAGAGCATTGGATCAGTGAAGAAAAACAGTGGAAGTATACTTTTGAGCAAGGTATTTTATGTTCCTACTATTCCTAAAAACTTGATAAGAGTAGGACAAATTGTGGAGAATGGATATGAAGTCAGATTCACAAATGATGGTGTTTATGTGCAAGATCCAAATCAGGGATATAGAAATATCATTGAAGGTAAAAAGGAAGGAAGGTTGTTTACTCTCAAGGTCCAAGGTAAAGTGGGACATGCATTATTTACTTATGGAAGCCAAAAGATGTCTGAGTTAGACCTATGGCATAAAAGGCTAGGTCATTTCAATGAGAGAGCCATAAAGGAAATGTCAAAGAATGATATGGTGCTTGGATTGCCAAATGTTGAAGCCTAACACATGGTGTACAAGTGTGAAGCTTGTCAATTAGGTAAAGCACACAAAAGTTCATAAAATAAATAAGGGAACAAGTATTCAAATATGCTTGAGTTGGTTCATACAGATGTGTGGGGTCCTTCAAGGGACTATAGCATAAATGGATCTTGATATTATGTGTTGTTTGTTGATGCTGCAACTAGATGGATTACTTTATATGTAATCAAGGACAAGTCAGAAGTGTTCAAGACATTCAAGCACTATCATGCTTATGCAGAAAGGATTACAGGACAAAAGCTCAAGAGGTTGAGATCAGATGGAGGGGGAGAGTATTTCTCTAGAGAAGTTGATGATTATTTGTGGAATGCAGGTATAAAAAGAGAAGTAACTTGCAGGTACTCCCCTCAACAAAATGGAGTGTCAGAAAGAAGAAATAGAACTCTTATAGAGTTTGCAAGAGCAATGATGAAAGAAAAGAATTGTCCAAACTACTTACGGGCAGAAGCTATCAACACTGCAACATATCTTGTGAATAGGTTACCTTGTAAAGATTTGGACGGAAGAACACCTTATGAAGTATGGTGGGGTAAGAAACCTACTCTTGATCATTGTAAGGTATTCGGATGTTTAGCATATGCTTATGTTCCTTCACAATTGAGACATAAGCTAGAACCCAAAGCAGAGAAGTATGTGTAAAGATGTTACATTTGATGACCAAAGCACATGGTATACAAGGTCAAAAAATGATTATGGAGATGTTGAAGAAATACAAAGGAAAGGGAAGACTAAAGTAAGTGTGTATGAAGAAGATATTGATGATGTTGATTATAAAAGTAAATTGCAGGACATTGTTGAAGATGGGCCAAGATTTGAGAATCAAATGTGGCTGAGACTTCAAGAAGTGCAGAGGTCAGAAGATCCTTAAGAGAAAGAAAAGAACCTATCATGTATAGCTATGATACATCTTTCCTAACAACAAAAGATTATGCTTACATTATGAAGATAGAAGAGGATCCAATCACATATGAAGAAGCTAAAGGTAAATAGAATTGGGAGAGTGCAATGCAAGAAGAGTATGATGCTCTACTTGAAAATGAAACATGGGAATTGGTGCCAAGACCAAGGAATTAGAAAGTCATTGGATGTAAGTGGGTGTATAAAACGAAAAGGTTTGCAGATAGAAAAGTGTCTAGATACAAGGCTAGACTTGTGGTTAAAGCTTATGCCCAAACTTATGGGGTAGATTATGATGAAACCTTTAGTCCTGTTGCCAAGATGTCCACAATTAGATCATTGATTGCTATTGCAGCTTGTAAAGGATGGAAGTTATCACAATTAGATGTGAAGAATGCATTTCTAAATGGTTACATTGCAGATGAAGTATACATGGAGCAACCTGAAGGATTCATGGATTCAGTTGGATCAGATTATGTGTGTAAGCTCAAGAGAGCTTTGTATGGATTAAAGCACGCCCCAAAAGCATGGAATTATAGGCTTGTTAAGTTCTTGAATGAATGTGGATATCAAGCATCAAAGGCAGATAGTAGCTTGCTAGTGAAGACAAGTGAAAATGGGTATATATACATGTGTATTTATGTAGATGATATTATTGTCAGAGGTACATATGCTCAAGGAATCAAGGAGCTTAAGAAACAAATAGAGAAGGAGTTTAAGATAAGTGATTTGGGAAACTTATCTTATTTCTTAGGACTGTAGATTCTGTATAATCAACATGGAGTATATGTTACACAAGAAAGATAGTTGAAGAATCTTTTGGTCAAGTTCAACATGGAAGATTGCAAGCCTTCAACTACACCATTGGAGGTAAATCATAAATTGAGCAGATATGAAGATGAAGAATTCAATGATATGAAGAAATATCAGAGTTTGGTAGGTAGTCTAATCTATGCTACCTTGACAAGGCCAGACCTATCATATGCAGTAGGTGTGATATCACAATTTATGCATTGTCCAAAGAAGACTCATTGGATTGCAGCTCAAAGGGTACTTAGCTATATCAAAGGAACCCTAAGTGAAGGTTTGTATTATGGATTTACTTCTGATACAAGAATCAAAGTGTTGAGTGATGCGGATTGGGCAGGTGATTCAGATGATAGAAGGTCTACTCATGGGTATCTGTGTTATATTAGAGATAAATTAGTTTCTTGGTGCTCAAAGATGCAACATATAGTTGCTTTGTCATCCACAAAAGTTGAGTATAAAGGAATAGTAGAGGCTGCAAAAGAAGTGATATGGTCAAAGACCTTGTTGAAGAGTTTTGGAACTAATCAGTGTACTCCAATTATTTTTGGAGACAATATGAGCTCATTGTATCTGGCAGTTAACCCTATTTTTCATGCCAGGACTAAGCACATAGAGATTCAGTATCATTTCTTAAGGGAAAAGGTACTTGATAAAGAGATTGAAGTATTGTATACTCTAACAAAAGAGCAAGTTGCAGATATGTTAACAAAAAGCTTGGATGGACCTAAACTACAAAGGTTCAAAGAGATGGCAGGAGTAAAGAAGAATGGAATAATCACAATTAGTGATTGAGGGGGAGCTGTTGGAGCAAAGAAATCACAAATTGATGATTACAAAGAGCTTGAAGCAATTGAATGATTAGATTGAAGTCGAAGAAGTAATTTGAGAAAGTGAAAGGATCTCAAAAGTAAAGCTTGTATACATATGTACATTACAGATGGAAATTCTTGTACTATTGTTGAGCCCATAAAAGTCAGGTTGGTCAAAGTCAATTGCAGTCAAAGTCAAAAGGTCAAAGTCAACTGGTCAAAGTCAACAAGGTCAAGGTCAAAGTCAACTGGTGCAAAGTCAAAGTGCTGAGGTGCAGGTGTCAAAGTGCACAGGTAGTGCACAATTAATTGTCCACAAAAGGTAAATTGGAGAAAGTGGGTTGTAGGTTGCAGAGGTATTTTCTCTAATTTTCCTAAGGTTCAAAGTGTTTTTTTAAAGTGTTTTGGAAGGTTTAGGTAAACCCTCCCTTATGTGCACATTTGAAGAGTTAAAAGAGAAATGTGAAGGTATGTGAAGCGGTAGCGCATGCATAGGTGAAAGTATGGTCCCCCATTAAAATTTTTGGTTTTAGTCTGAAGTCACTATAGGACAAAACAAAGAGTCATTGGCTTCCACTTCATTAGGAAAAAAAGTGAACCCTGCATGGGCCTTGTAAGGATTCCTAATTTTTAGTGATTAAGCTTAATCTTGTACTTTGTTAAGGGGACAAAGTGCATTTAATAGGGCACTTTTTGGTAGGCTAAAGTAGGCTTTTTTTAAGGCTGAGCTAGGACCTTCTCTCTCTTCTACACATAGAGAGAGAAAAACCACTTTCCACCTTATCAAATCCGTCCATCTTTATGAATAAAAAAATGAGTTTTCTGAAAAAGTCTTTTTTTCATTTTATTCAAAATGGCCCAGACTTTTATGTATATGTCAAAACTTAATTTTTTTAGTCTTATTTTTGTAAAAAATACTTAAAAAACATACTTTTCAAAATCCCTCCAAAAGTTAAGTGCCACATCATCAAACTCGTAACTTTGGTTGCCCCAAAACATGAATTTTTGAAAAAAAACTCATTTTCCCTCTAACATACTGAAAAAAGTCATTTTCACCTATCCACATACCAAAACACACTTTTTTTCTTACACACAGCTATTGTACTAGCCATTCCAGCCATCTCTGTGCTTCTTCCCATTCAGTGCTGGAGTTTTGGAACATCATGGTGCTCACATGTATTAGCAACATGACACCAACACCAGCGCGTGCTCCTCACTCAAAGAGTGTACATGTTCATGTTCCTACAGAATTTGCACCAACAACTAGAGGTAGCAATGACATAGATTCTCAAAATGCACGACGTGCAGTTGGAGAGAAGAATATTGATCTTTGGGTCCATGGTGCTTTTATCCCTTGGATCCAATGGCTAATGTTCATCCTAGATTCCATACTATCTCCACATTTCTACAATTCCTTGGTCGCGGTGAAGATGGACTGCTAGGCTATTGCAAGCGATTGTCTAACCATTCTACATCTATAGCAAATTATTGGATGCAACAATGTCATCACAACCATTTCAAGATACACAGTTTAGAGAGTGCTATACACACTTTAGAAAGTGCTATCAAATCTTTGGATGAGCACAATAATAGACTCCAACAAGATGTGGAAGAAAAGGAGAGCACAATTACAAAGTTAAAAGCCAATCTTACACAACTAAAAGAGACTCCACTTGGGATGAGATTTAGGAAATGAACATTATCATCCTTTCAAGATCTTTCAACTGGTGGTGGAGCACGGAAGGGACGTGCTTACGCACTTAGGTATGTATTTCCTTTATTTAGTTATGTTAAAAGACTTTTAGATTGAGATTCTTATTGTGCAGGTCATTTGTTGAAGATGCGAGTGCTTCCTCAACAATGGAGGATCAATTGAAGTTTCTGAATTCTTGTCTTAGCAACAAACATGTGCTTATGATTTTGGATTCACCAATAGCAAATCACATCAAAACCCAAGTG
This sequence comes from Ceratopteris richardii, assembly GCA_020310875.1. Lineage (NCBI taxonomy): Eukaryota > Viridiplantae > Streptophyta > Polypodiopsida > Polypodiales > Pteridaceae > Ceratopteris > Ceratopteris richardii. The sequence goes on along the minus strand of CM035412.1, from coordinate 83,335,973 downwards.
ATTAAAGATTTTGCAGGCAACTTAGAAGATATTTTTAGTCCTAGTAAGGTACAGACGGTATGTGATGAAGCAGGTGTTAGTATAGAGCATACACTGCATTGTACAATCTTTTGAAGCAGGCTCTACAAAACAAAGGTATTTTCGAGAGCATTTTTCCATGCCCTTACAAGGTATCTCTGAAGAAGAAGATGACCAATGAAGATGTAGCCAATACTCTTGGCAATTACCTGCATATAGAAGATGCTATGCCTGCATCCATTTATCATTCATCTACATCAAAGAAAGAGTTAAAAAACACATCATCTAGAAAGGGATTCATCTACACAAAGTACAACAACATAGTTGTCAATTTGGAGAGGCTTCAAAAGGAAATGGTTAAATTTTACAAATCCACACTTCAAGCTATATCCATTGTTTTGATAATGACATTCATAGTATTTTTAATAATATAATGTTTGTTATTTGATGTAGATTATGGTTCCAAAATCAAGTTTGTATTGAAGCTAGACAAATGTCAAATCATAAAGGGATGCCGTATGGAGAGACTTAGTGTGACACTCATGAAGGAAGCTATGGCCCATGCTATTATTGATGATAGTGAAGAATCTACCCATCACTTTACGTATAGTGTCCAATCCGTGAAAGATATATGGTGGTTAGGTGCTATTGAAGTACCTAAAGAATCCAATCATGTTCTTACATGGATTTTCAATAGGACCCCATGGATCACAGAGGTGATAACTTCTCAAATTCATGGTGCCAAAATCAATGTAGAAAGCCCTGGTGATTTTGAAGTAGAGTGGCACTTAGGTGGAGACTTAAAGACTATCAAATGCATGTTAGGGTGCAAACAAGGTGCATCTACTCTCTATCCTTGTCCATATTGCACACGAGGTTATAAACGAACAAAGAGAAAACAAAACAACATAGATGATTTAGTTGATGACACTGATGCAACTCCATCTACTGAATGGGATACACCTTTAATGAGGTGTCCCATGTTAGGTACACCTAATCGTGACATGTCAGATAAGGATTGGAATCCCATTATTCCATTCCCTTTAGTCAATGTCCACTTTTGCACCTTGCATGCCTTCATGAGAATTTTTGATAGACTATTGAAGCTCCATATAGAATACGCATTTGCCATGAAGCCAGTTGATAAATCTATTCAAGCTATAAAGAAATTGGAGGAACTTCTTAATTCAATTGGTTGTCATGGTGGAAATGTAACCCTAGTTGTTAAGAAAGTTGGAGAATCTCAAGATAGAGAGAAATATAACACACTACATTCTAAGTGTAATCTTCTTCTACAAGTGTTCATTGCACTTACCTTTTTCCAATGTACTTAACAATTTTTAGTATACTTTGTTTGCACATGGAGCTTTTTTCATGCATCGATATGGGTCATTAGAGATTTTCAGTACCCAAGGAATGGAAAAGTCACACTACAAAGCGAGGGGTGTCTACTTCAAATTCATCCAACATGGTGGTGGCCCAATGCAATCAAACTACATGGAGGAGATGTTTAATTGGTTTTACCGCACTACATTCTCGAGAAAGTTTTTTGTGGAACGACTTAGGGATTCAAAATTTGCAAAACTTGCAAGAACGATGCAACACAACATTGCCAGTGAGAAATGGAAGTCATCGTTAGGTCCTCTTCATCATGCTCAGTGGCGTGCAAGGAGACAACTAGAAGGCTCAGCTTGGAAGTAAAGTGAATTCGTTATTTCCTATTATGTGGTAATACCTATGATTATTGTAATCTTGGTTTCAATGTATTATTATTTAATATATAATATTCTGTATGGTTTCAAACAGGTTTTGTCCATTCTAGGTGAACAAACAATTTTTTAAAAAACTCTATAAATAGAGAGAACTCACTTCATTTCACACTGTTTTCAACTCAAGAGAATGGCACGCACCAAGCAAACTGCAAGGAAAGATCGTGTCTTCTTTCCTAGCCCTCATCTAGAGACACAACGCCCACCATGGTTGCAATCCCCCCAAAGACCTCGAAGTGGTTCCTAGAGCACATATGTGCCTGTGTCACAACCTGGGAGCCACTCAGTGCGAGAAAATGAAGTGTCCAATAGACAAGAGTATTACACTCCAGGACGATCAGAGTCCATTTCAGATGATGAGCCACCAACAAGGACACCCATCAAATCAAGACCCAAACAGAAGTTGATCAGAAGCAGTGTACCAGGGAGCGAAGAAGAGTCATCCCCGAACGAGGAAAGGAGCAATCAACCACCATGGAATAATATGCAAATTCCAGCGAGCCATAAGGTGACACATGGAGGTAAGACACTTCCACAAGGACAAGGGCAAATACCAACAGAGGAGGAAAGAGAGCAAAGTCAACAACCACATCAACAACAAAATGTGCAAGATGAAGCTGGGCCCTCACATCGTGTACATCGGAGAAAAAAAACTATCAACCACGACGTCGACCTCAATGCCAGCCAAACATACCTCCCAACACAAGAGTTCCACAAAGATGAAGGAAGCACTGCAGGGCTTTTGCAGAGATATGACACTACCAAAAGTCCGTTGAACTACTCATACAACGAAGAGCTTTTGCAAGGGTAGTGAAAGAGGAACTACAAAGCTACCAAGCAAGTCTAAGAATACAAGGGATAGCACTTGAAGCACTTCAAGAGGCAGCTGAGGCCTACCTCATCTCCATGCTTGAGGACTCTAACCTCTGTGCTATCCATGCCAAGAGAGTAACCATACAACCGAAGGACATTCAGCTAGCAAGAAGAATTAGAGGAAATAACCCATGATGTGTATATTATACCATATGATAGGCTAATTTGCGATGTAATACAATGGATAATAGAAAATTTTGTTCTGACTTATATTCTTTGTCTCTCTTTTCTCTCTCTCTCTCTCTCTCTCTCTCTCTCTCTCTCTCTCTCTCTCTCTCTCTCTCTCTTTCAGTCAGTTATATATGGATTCAGTTAAACATGCATGCACTTGCCTATTGTTTTGTGACTAGATATGTTCCTTTTCTAACTATTCATGTGCAACATGTCCTTTTCATACCAAAAAACCCCCAGCCACAAAAACGCGGGATTCAGCCCTGCAAAATTTTTGCAGGATTGAATCCCGCGTTTCTATGGCTGGGATTTTTTATGCAATATTTGGTCTTTTTTAAGCATAAAACATATGGTAGAGATGCAATGTTCTAGTTATTAAGAGGTTATACTCTACAGGTAATCATTGTATGCATAAAAGGTATGGATGAGATCTTTATCTAGTTAAAGCTGAGTTTATACCCTACTTGTAATCTTTGGTCCTGATTCTACCAAAACCAAGTGAAAATCTAGAATTACCTACTTTCCTATGTTTTGTAGCACCTAAAAACACTAGATAAGGCCAAAAAAGCCCCAGCCACAGAAATGCGAGAAACAGCCCTGCAAAAATTTTGCAGGGTTGTTTCCATGTTTCTGTGGCTGGGGCTTTTTTGGCCCTTTTTATGCATATAATTATACAAAGGACCAAAGGACAATACAAAGACCCCCAATTAGATACAATTTGTGGAGAGAAGATAAGTTCAATTTTTTAGCACATTCATATACAGAACTAGACAAATGATGAAAAAAAAGTTTGTATTATCAAGACATTACATCATTTCCCAGCTGCCTTCAATTTCTCTACAACTTTCTTTCTCCTTTGTAGAGATTGAGGCAACTGGTAAGTCAATACAGATCTTGATATTACATGGGGGTCTTGCATTCCAAGAACCATGGCAATACTTATTTGCCCTAATACTTTTCCTCTAAAATTAAGTCCTAATGTAGTTACAACTAAGGATTTCCTAACCAAAATGACACAATTACTGCCTTGGGTAATTGTACATAAACACAAAATCTTGCTAAGGGCCTTCAAGCACCAAGTCATGAAGTGCCCATCCGGACTGTAGTCTTTGTGTATGATAACAAAATCATCCTTTGGAAAATTTTTGATGTAGTTTGCCAAGGATGCACCACTCCCACGAGAAGCTCGATCCCCACCAGACCTTGCTACGAACTTGTCGAGCTCAATTGCTTCCTGTTAAGAACAAATGAGAATTCAAGCTCTTACAATGTTAACTTAAATTATCGATTTATTTAATTCAATTACCACTTACATCATGAAGCTTGTCTTCTTCCTCCCCTCTTCCAGGGGCATCAAGATCAATGCTAGAGTGGGCCATGCCACTCTGCTTTGCTACAGGGGATGTAGGAATTTATTGCTTCAGTATCCTCTCCCGTGCTGCACTGAACTCCTCCTCCGTAGTAGAATTGTTTTCATCGTTTAAAATATCAGCACACACCATTGCTATGGTGTCTACCATAGAATCCCCAAGTGGGATGGACTTCTTTTCAAGTATGTCAGATGTGTTGTCAAGTGGAAGATCTGACATTGTGGAGAAAATACTCAAGCATTCATCTAGACGTAGACCGAATGCCTTCTCAATGTCATCAAGTAAAATAAATTCCTCTCCATCCACAACGATGCTGAAGAGATATTCAAGTTCCACCTCTGGTAATGTGGGCTCAGAGGGGTTGAGATTTGAAGGGGGGCCTCCTCCATGCTTGATTGTGCACGTAGTTTATCATGAACACCACCAGGAAATTCTTGGTGGATTGTAATGCTTTCTTTGGAAAAATTTATGGCCTCTGGTTGAGGCTCATTCTTCTCCTTAACAAAACCCCTAGTGAGAAGGTTGGGGAGCTCAACAGGTGTAGGTTCGGGCTCCTCATTAATAATAAAATATGTTGTTGCAATGTAGGATAGGTACTTTGTACCCATCCTCTTCTTTTTGTTAAGTTTTTTCACTAATGGCACAGAGTCATCTAGTAAGTGCCCTGCAGTTTCAGCAATTGCCATGAAGCACTTAAGGCGCTTCATGAAGGCTTCATCCCCTCTGTGTATGTAGAGTAGAAGGTCACATGGAACCCATTTACCCTCATAAGGCGGTATTTCTATAGAGAAACACAAGATGTAGTACTCAAGGAATTCTATGATTTCCTTGAGCACATCAGAGTTCAGTTGAATTGTTTTGTCTAGATCAGGGACTCTAGACAGTAGGTCATACAAGTGGTTTTGACCTTTGAACTCAGTTGATTCCAAGAACTCATTGAAGAGTTCACATGGACGTTTGGGTTGCAGGGTAGTGGAGGATGCGGCAGCCATTGCGCGTGATGCTAGCTTGTGTGCGTACTCTGCAAGTGATTGTAGCTCTTCTTGGTTGCAAAAGTGAGAAATGAGAGAATAAGTATTGCTTTTATAGTAGTTTCAAAATTTTAAAGTGAGTGGGACCCATTTTAAAACTAAAACTGATACCTTCAAATAAAACAATCATGCACAGAAATCTCAGAAAAAAAACTTTTGCTCATAAAAAGATTGAACAGAATCATTAACCAGAATAAGATACACAACAACATAATAGAAAAAATAAATTCTCAGAACTTTAAAATTATATTAAATTGCCATTGGAAAAACCAAAGATTTGGCAAATTGTACATCATATTCAGATCAAAAAATTTTACATGCTACATGTCTTGCATGTTAAATACATTGTTGAAGACGTAGGATTATAAATGGAACATAGGTTGTGTGTACATTGTAGCACTCAAATAGTTCTTGAGCTATGACAATGAAAGTTGAGTTCCATCCACACTCCATTCAAGGAGGACTTTAATTTTATCCTCCAACCTCTTAGCAATCTACAGACAAATAGAAAACTTTAAATGAACATATTTGAGTGTAAGAATTTGTATAAACAAAAGAAGAAATACCATATGCTACTTACCTTATGCCCTTGTATTCTGAGCTTTGATTGATCCAAATCCTCAAATCCCATGATTACTAGATGTTCTCTCACGTTGGCAAGAGTCCAATGATGATTTATTGAAATAACTTCCATTTCGTTGTTGGGTAGATTTATCTTACTTTCAAATGAAATTAAAACACCCTCAGAACTTTGTAATGGTATCCATTCACCAAGTTTACACATCCAACGATCATAATAGAATCTAATGTATAATGAAGTACGATGTTTCAAGTATTGAAATCCTATGCCTGTTGCACCAATTTTACAAATGTATCTATCCCCTTTGGTGCATCCTTCTACAAGTCCCCAATTTTCACCTAGCAAACCCTCTACCTGCTCATACGTGATATCTTTTAACATGAACATTATTGAAGTCTCTAGAATTGTGAATATCTGAAATAAATGTACAAAACAATGAACAGGAACACACCAATGTAATCCTATAGATGTTGAAACTCTTGCAAATTTCAAAGAGTTGTGTATGTCCATCACCATCTTATGCTTCAAAGATGTTAATGTCCATACATCTGGTTGCGGCCACTCGAGCTTTAAGAGAGAATCTACCTTAATCATCTCTAACTTGCCAAATCATTTGATGAAGAGGGTACAACATATGTATGTGTGTAAAAAAAAACTCTCTCACGTAATAGCTGAGCAGGATGGGCTTGTGGAAAGACTATCGACCCAACATCTGCATGCAATGCTTGGAAAGTACCTGTAAGACTATGAAGTGGTTGTTCTTCCACCAAGGTAGAAGGAAATATGTCTACAACAAAAAACTACACAACTTAGCTAGGTATATTATGAAATTTGGACAAAAGTCAATGAGTAATACTTACAGTTGATAGGATATCTCATTTTGTTTGAGTTTTCAAATTTCATGCTTGACATTGTGAACACATGTTGTACAATGGCAACAGTTTAACCATTTTTGAGCTTTCTGAAGCCTAGTAACTTCCCTTTCCAATGAAGATCCAAGTTTCCACGATCTCTCACACTGTGAGGACCAACACCAAAGGGTTGCATGTACACCCATGCACCTTTGCAGAACTCCTGTCCTAACCAAAATCCTTCTGGATCCTTGATATTGTGACATTTTATCGCGATAACCTCATCTTTTGGACGTCTATGAGATTTAGGTTTCTCCATTGGAGATCAGGCTATGGAAGTGATAGTAGGAATTCAAAGAAGATGATGCATAGAGAAAGAAATGGAGATGCAGGAGCTACAATGGTGTGCTAGGGAGAGAAAGTAGTGGAAAGACATGACTTTTTGGAACCTGGGTATGAAAATGTGAGGTTTTGGAGGGAGAAAGTTGCATTTTGAGTTATTTTTGAAAAAGTCACTTTTTTCACTTCAGTTCATGCACGGATTTTGATTTAGAGCCCAAAAATAGCACTTTTGATCCTAAAAAGTGGTTGGGGGACCATTAAATGGTGTTATGATGAGTTTTATAACTTTTTGAGAATTTTGAACTTTTGGGCCCAAGTAAGTTACGAGATTCCTTTCTCTCTCTAGAGGCAAAACCTGAACATAGGGGAATCCTGTCCCCTCATCCCCCTTCAGCCTAGTGATTTATAGGCTATAGACTATGTCCACCACCCTCCTCTCATTGGTCCATCACTAATCACTCCTTAATCCAAAAGGCCCATGCAGGGTTCATTTTTTCCCTAATGTGTGATGACAATCTTGGGACATCAAAGTGAGCACCAAGATACTAGTGCAGTTAGGAGCGTACGTGATCCACACACTCAAATCAAGGCAAGAAATATTCTTGGACGGATTCTAGAGTAAGCAAGAGAAGCATAGTCTAAGTGAAGCAAGAGAGAGACGTGCAAGAGTCACGACTGTGCGACACAGAGAAGTGGAGTTAAAGGAATGCATGGAGAGTGACTAAAGGATTGTGGAGAGAGTGCTAAGCTAGTCCCCCAAGGATCTCAAGGTCTCCTTGCAGTGTGCGCGTGCCGACAAAAGGTATTCATTCCTCCCCCTTAGTGGAAGCTTGGTACAATGTGTGCACAAGGATAAGCTCGAAGTAGGTGGAGGTTTGGTGCAGAGGAGGCCGACGGCAAGAAGACTTTGGGATATTTGGTATTTTGTGATTGAGCACTCTGTGGGATTGTGCACAGAAGTATTGGCTTGTATTGTGCTTCAAACATTGTAATTGTCTTACTGTAATCAATCGGCAGAAGCTTCCAAGGTGTATTTTCTCTTCTAGTCTTTTCCTTTTCTCCTACAAACCCTCAAACTCCTTCTTGTCTAAGAATCCCCCAACAAAATTTGGCATGTCCGGTGGGACTTCCAAGGAGATTTAAGCTTAGGACAAACCAAGTGCAAAGTATAGCAGAGGTCACGTGTCTACAGTGCTACTTCATCAACCAAAAGGTAAATATTCTTATCAAGTGTCTCATATTAAGTGGGCTATGAGCTTCTCATGACCGCAACCCGGTCCCAAACATTGAGGGTCACCTGCAAGCAAACAAGAAGGGAGGTTGTTAGAAGATCCTCCAGTCCACTATCTTCAACCTCATCAGTCAAGAGCATGGCGGGACAGGTAGACTTGGAAACGTTACTCTCAAGATTAAATATAAAGTTTCCTTCTTTCAAAGGCCTAGCTAAGGAGGATCCGGGTGAACACATTAGAAGGTTTTTGGCACTATGTAAAACTAGAGGCTTAATGGGTAGGGAGGATGCCTTTTTTATTCTCTTCCCTGCCACATTAGAAGGATTAGCATATAAGTGGTTCAGGCAGTTTGTTGAAAACCATTTTACCACTTCCGATTTGATGAAAGATGCATTAAAAAATCAATTCCAACATGGGAATACTACAGAGATTATCATAGAAGAACTAGAAAATTTGAGATTGGGTCAGGGAGAAAAGTTTCCAGAGTTTGTGACTAGGGCCAAAGCACTAATGGCTAAATTGCCAGATCCACCACATGATTTTTTTGTTAAGAAATGGTTGGCTAAGCCCCTACCAGTGACCACCCAATGCAAAATAAAGGAATTAGTGTTACCTATAGCCTCCATAGAGGAGTTCATCAACACAGCCACACGCTTTGAGCAGATAAGGCACCAGTATGGAGCAACTTCTTCCCAACCAACATATGCTACAGAAATGGAGGATCCAGTCATCTAGCTAAGGAAGGAGTTGGAGGGATTAAAAAGGAATAAGCCCTACAAATAGGAGGAGACTACTGTTGCTCAGTTGAGAAGGGATATTGAAGCACTCAAGCTCCAAAAGCAGGAGGAGGCCCAAGCAGAGGAATTGGCGGAGCTCCGACAGGAGTTGTAGGAACTCAAAGGAGGTGGCATCAAGAGTGGACTTTGGTGTTCCATGTGCAACAAGAAAGGGCATATAGTAAGTGAATGTCCTCTGTTGAGTGTGACTTGCCAATTATGCAGGAAAGTTGGTCATGAGGCTCATGAATGCCAATCAAGGGGAATACCTACAACATCATACTGGACACAAGGAGGATCCCTACCACCAGCAAATGTGATGGCAGCTGCACCCAATCAAGGTAACACTTATAACCCTAGACAGAGGGATAACTTTGGAAATGGGCCAAGGAGGCCAATTATTTGTTTCAGATGTGGAGAATGTGGGCACTATCAAAGTAGGTGCACTCTCCCAGAAAATGCCCCTCCTTGCAGGAACTGCCCAGAGGCCAGGAACCACTATACAATTTGTTATCCTAAGAATCAAGCCTCTTCATCCGGGCCCCATATCAAATGATTTCTGTACACAAAGAAGAAGTGTTAGATCAGTTCAATGTGCGATCTCCATCTACCAGGGTCGTGCATTTAGAAGAAATTGACTCTTTTACGGTGGAGACAAGAAGCAAGGGGAAGGCTCAAGTGGAAATAGGTCAAGAATCAATCATTAATGGATTAAACAGAGACAAAGGTGTGTCTGAAGACAAAGCCACCACAAGTGCAGATACAAGGCAAAAAGAAAATTTCATGGGTACCAGTGATGCCATTGGACATGCATTCAATAGGGCTCATGAGGAGTTTGATAAGTCAAATGCAGCCCATGCTCTTAAGGAATTAGAAGCTTGGAGACTGCTCAAGTCCATGAAAAATGAGGTTAGTATTTTTTATTTAATGAAGATGGATGGGAAGTTCAGGTCAGAACTCTTGCAGATAATTGATGAAATGTCCACAACAAGTTTAGTGGCAAAGGCTGCTGTTATGCATAAAGATAAAAATGTGGGGGAAGCACCCCTCAGAGATTACAAGAGCCCTCGGCTAACAGTCTCTATTAAAGGTCATGAGTTTCAAGGAGTTATTGTGGATGTTGGTTCTCACATTAACTTGATGCCTGAATATACCATGAAAAAGATTGGACTATACCCTTCACGACCTGCCAACTTCACTGTAACAATGGCAGACCAAAGAATAGTAAGGCCTATGGGAGTGGTCCCTGGAGTTCCACTCAAGATACAAGGTACCATCTTTAACTTGGACTTTATTGTTTTAAGGCTGCCACAGGTAGAAGGAAGCTCCCCCCTGTTAATTGGGAGACCTTGGTTAAGGCATGCCAATGTGGTGCATGACTGGGGCAAGGACACAATGTGGGTAAAGCAAGAGGGAAAATAGTTGCAACAGATAATTTTAGAAGAAGGACAAGACAATCAGAAAAATACTAGCATGATGTAGACAATTGGTATTTGTATGGAAGAAGAAGTGGTGGACAACCCATAAGCAGACCTATTTGAAGGAGCAGATTTATATGAAGATGAAAACATGTTGGCTTGGCTCCATGCAGAAGACCCATCTTCTTGCTATGGAATTTTTCCAAACTTAAGTAAAGAAGAAGTATATGAAGGAAAAGAGGAAATCAATCAGGTTGAAACAGTCTCAGTCACAGGCCATAGCAAAGAGAAGAAAAGTAAATCCCTTACATGCAGTAGTGATGAAGCTACTCCAATTCATATGTCAATGGCCACTTTTTTATGGATATTGGTATGGCTATCATCTGTTATGTCAATTCTTATGATAGCAACTGCACGGCTTTACAAGAATGTGGAAGGTGTACCTGTCAGTCTTTGGAATTAGAGGGTTCCATTGGATGAAGAAGCTAGAATAGTCAAAATAAAATTTTACAGATTAAGTCATAAAGTTGCTCGAGGAAATAACATTCTAATGAAGGATTTAGGGTACCCCTATCAGATGATCAGTGTGCCCAAGGACAAGACAAAATCAATGAAGTGTAGTACAATTGCAGATTATGGAGGAGTCTCTCTGAGTCAACAATACAAGGCTCAAGGCCTATCATCAACAAAAGTGAAGATTTATGGATCACCTGGAACCTGCAAAATTTGTCCAGGTTGTATATAGTATTTTCTCGTCAGTTTTACTTAAGTTCTAGTAGTTTTCTTTATCCATTTCATGCTTGTTTCTTGCGTTTTTAGCAAATTTAGCAGCCATTTCATCAACTTTGCAAAGGTACAATTTTTGGAATTTTTAGGAATTTCTTTTTAGAAATTTTCAAGCATTTTTTAGAATTTTTCTAGCATTTTTCTCCTTTTTCATGTGTCTTTTTCTTGCCAAATTTGAGGAATAAAGGAAGCTCTCTGTGGTTTTGAGTGAAGAAACTGGCCTAAACCTGTAGGAAAATTTTTCAAAATTTTTTGAAGATCTGTTTTGCCATTTTTTTCGATTTTTTATGTATTTTTCTTCAGTTTTTTGCATAATTTATTATTATTATAAAAAAAAGGCCCCCCTAGGCATTTTGTTTTTTCCCAAAATTAAAAAAAAAATCCTCCCGCCCCCCCCACCGACCATCACCGATCACTCCCCCTCCCCCCCAAATTTATTTTTCAATTTTACTTTGTTTATTTTCTTATTTTTTATTTTATTATTTTTATTTTATTTATTTATTTTTAATATTTTTTTATTTTTATCTGTATGGGCATTCAAAAAAAAAAGAAAGAAAAAGAAATATATAGATATATTGTTATTATTATTTTTTATTTTTATGGCTCAAAGCTTTTGGCTCTGGATCATGCCTCGGTTGGCCGTTTTTTACAAAAATGGAGTCGTTTTCATGTTTTTGGCACCTTTGAACTCAGTTTTTGGCTTTATTTTTCCAAATTCCAACTTTTTCTCTGACTTTTGGTCAAAACCCACATGTGTTGAACACATTTATCACATGTTTTTATTTCACCAAATTATCCACATGGTCTATTCTCACCTTGTATTACCTTATGTTTCATAATCTCCCCCATGCACCCTCTGTAGCTCTACTGTTTCATCATTATCACCCCCTCTAGACCCCATCATCATACCCCATGCCCTCCCTTTACCAATCTGCCTAGCCACGTCCTTAACCCTCTCTATCCCTTCAATCCCAGCCCCTCAGCCCTCCACTCCTACTCCTTTCTACCCTCCCATTGCAACCATTTGCTTTTCCCTGGAAAAATCTAATTTTTGGTTCTTCTCTGGTGCTTGTTCTATCCTGCTTTTGGTGGAATTGGTTGCTGCTCAAATGTCCTCTTCAAGCTTTTGCAGCTCTATTATCATGGTGTCCTATATGCTCAGAGTTTTGGCTATAGCTCTCCGGGACGGAGAGCACATTAGATGGTGGGCAACTGTTGAGCCCATAAAATTCAAGTTGGTCAAGTCAACTACAGTCAAAGTCAAAAGGTCAAAGTCAACTGGTCAAAGTCAACAAGATCAAGGTCAAAGTCAACTAGTGCAAAGTCAAAGTGCTGAGGTGTAGGTGTCAAAGTGCACAGGTAGTGCACAATTAATTGTCCACAAAGGGTAAATTGGAGAAAGTGGGTTGCAGGTTGCAGATGTATTTTCTCTAATTTTCCTAAGGTTCAAAGTGTTTTTTTAAAGTGTTTTGGAAGGTTCAGGTGAACCCTCCCTTATGTGCACATTTGAAGAGTTAAAAGAGAAATGTGAAGGTATGTGAAGCGGCAACGTACGCACAGGTGAAAGTATGGCCCCCCCATTAAAATTTTTGGTTTTAGTCTAAAGTCACTACAAGACAAAACAATGAGTCGTTGGCTGCCACTTGTGAAGACAATCTTGGGACATCAAAGTGAGCACCAAGATACTAGTGCAGTTAGGAGCGTACATGATCGACACACTAAAATCAAGGCAAGGACTATTCTTGGACCAATTCTAGAGTAAGCAAGAGAAGCATAGTCTAAGTGAAGCAAGAGAGAGAAGTGCAAGAGTCACCAGTGTGCGACGTAGAGAAGTGGAGTTGAAGGAATGCATGGACAGTGACTAAAGGATTGTGCAGAGAGTGCTAAGCTAGTCCCCCAAGGATCTCAAGGTCTCCTTGCAGTGTGCGCGTGCCGACAGAAGGTATTCATTCCTCCCCCTTAGTGGAAGCTTGGTGCAAGGTGTGCACAAGGATAAGCTCGAAGCAGGTGGAGATCTGGTGCAGAGGAGGCCGGCGGCAAGAAGACTTTGGGATATTTGGTATTTTGTAATTGAGCACTCTGTGGGATTGTGCACATAAGTATTGGCTTGTATTGTGCTTCAAGCATTGTAATTGTCTTACTGTAATCAATCAGCAGAAGCTTCCAAGGTGTATTTCCTCTTCTGGTCTTTTCCTTTTCTCCTACAAACCCTCAAACTCCTTCTTGTCTAAGAATCGCCCAACAACTATGAGTGTAGATGATCTTTAGGACGGTAAGGGGTAATGTAATAGATGCGGGATAAGTCTAGAATCATATGTATATAATTCATTGATGTAAAGAAATACATGAGAGAGTCATTAGAAGCCAAGTGTCATTGACATAGATGTGTAGAGAATCATCTTCATTAGTTAGCGTCGAGTGTTTCTCTGATTCTTCTTAGCCTCATCATCTGGATCAGGAAATCTTTTGTACACATCTAATCTAGAAGCTAATGAATCTATGTTCAAAGTTTCATGGTCTAATTCCTTTCATGCTGTGAGTATGATCAATAGGAACATGTGTATGTAAAGTTTGCAAGTAGATCTCTCAGAGTTGCACACTTTTTCGTGTAAATGTTTTGCTTAGATCTGAGTGTAAAGTGTAAAGTTTTTGATGAGTGAGCATTCAAAATCTAAGTTAGAAGATAAGGAAGCTATGGCCAAAAGCATTCAAGAAGACAGTTTCTGACATACTTTTGATCTTAAGGATAAAACTAAAGTTTTAATGATTCTTTTGAAGGACTAATGGTTGATATGATTGCGTAAAGGTAGCGTGGAGATATGTGCATCATTAGTTTGAAGAAATATGAAGATATGTACAGGTAATGAAGTCAATCTTTGAAGCACACTTCTTGAAGAAGAAAGATTCTCACTCAGAGAAGTGATAATTGAAGATTTGGTAAATGAAGGTAACATTTGTGTAAATTTTGGTCCATAACTAATTAGGGGTGCTCTTAAATCTGTATAGATCAAACCTTTGGAGATTTAGAGGTCTCCAACAATTTATCACTTCTATACATCTATAGTATGTATTTCAACCTCGATTTCATATTGGATTTTATGTTCCTAGAGACATCCCAAAATTCTTTAAGAATATGTGTGAAATTCCTATGTGGGTTGATATAAAACCTTCTTTAAACTCCATGTGTTCTCTACATCAACTTTATTTACAACCCTCCATGAAACCTGCACATCTAAAGACTTCATATCTTAAAGAGTGAGCATCTTGTTGAATGTGATAATGTGCATTCAAACGATTTGGACATCTATCCTATGTCTGCAAAATGGTGTAATCGAGTTATTCATATACAAAGAATTAGAAGCTCTGCAAGCATTATTAGCACTGCATGCAACTGAGAGGGTACTTAAACCATGCGTATTTTTATCTACTTCCATCTACATTTTGGGAGTCACGCTGTCATGGAGTTTCGTGACAAGGAGGGAAACTAGATACCAAAGAGCTTGACTTAAAGATCTATGAGGACAATGCCGAAATGCTAGAACATCTTTAAGCTATATTGAGGTGATTAGGAATCAAAAGGTATCTCATCATTCGAAGATGCACGTCTGTGGTTGAGATAAGAGCTCAGCAAGATTCATCAAACTCTTGGAAGTTACGCTTCTCTTAGTTAACGTGTCACTAACAGTATCTAGTACCTCAAAAGATCCCTAGCGTTTAGAAGGTACTACAAATAGAGACAGGTGAATCACACATTTTTACTTCGCTAGTGCTTTAGACTCAAGATGAAACAAAACAACTAGACGTAGATCGGAAAACATCAACTTTTGTCTTCATCGGTTTAAAGTAGCATCGTGATGAGCATTAGAATTTATATCAGTCAGCATCGTGGTACAAACCAAGCAATAAGAGCACCAACTGCAATATTTTTAAGTATGTGTAAGGAAAAAGTATCACTTAAGAGTATATATTCCCGATTGATTTGTCATTTGAAATCAACAAAGCATATCTTTTGTATCCTTGCATAAAGGGATTTTTAACTGGAAACTGAGGAAGAAACGGTAAAAGAAAACCTTCGGCCCTTTTGATAGTTTGTAAGCAAATAGATGAAAACGATTGATATATCATATAAGATGCGTGGTTATTTAGTAACTCTTACCAATCATAAGTTTTTTATCAAATTCTGAGTACCAGTACGAATTGGAGAGCAGCAAACACAAAGGACTATGTCGCGGATCATCAGAGTTCAAAGACAATTTCATACTAATATGCCAAGTTTGTATGATGGCGCACGTTCTTAAGATTTAAAACTCTAAACTATGCATGAAATCCTATGAAATGTAGCAGGCTTTATAAACTGCTCCAAATTCTTCTTCGGTTCACTCTAAGAGTACGTAGTATGAGAACAAAAACATCAAATTTGTTTTAACCTGCTATAGAAGTTAGAAGCATTACTTTTTGCTACAAGACAAGGACATTAGTATACATTTCAAACATTCAAACACATCTTTCAAGAGCAAGATAGGCAGCCAGCGCAATATCACTTTTGAGATTGATCCGTGAGTAGTTCGTTTATTTGCATATATGTATTTTCCAGGGAAACAATGCAGCAGTATAGTGATTACGTTTCAAATTTGAATTCTCTTCACAATTATTTTCATGAAATCCTAGCTTTTTTTCACTGGATTTCTACTCACTACATAACTGACTGTCATGAAATTCAGATTCACTCTCTAGCCGTCAAACAGCTAAACGACTGTACTATACATTAAATAAAATCGGACAAAAGGATCTACTATCATCCAATTCATTTCGAAGAAAAAATAAACTGTACGATGTAATCATGATAATAGAAACTGTTCGTACATCGTTTCTTTGCAATACACATTCAAACATAGAGGATATATAGAAGTGATTGATTAATCAAACCTAAACAAACAGTTAGAGTTTTCATATCTGATGACGTGGCATTGTACTGCCATATGTAAAAGACTACAAAACTAAAAAGGAAAAGATGCGCGATGTCTACGGCTGACCGAGCGCGGCTTATCTGAATCGAGCTCTCTCTCTATCTCTCTCGTCTGTGTCCCGTATGGGTTCAATGGAGCCGCCATAGCTGCGCAGCCCCAAGAAGTGGTATCAGAGCGCCGGGAACAAGGCAGGTCTACGGAGTAGAATAACATCAGCGGCTGTACTGTTTTTGTCATATTAAAACTGTGCAGCTTAGATGATCGCAAGCTGAATGCAGACGCTGAAGGAGCACTATTGCAAGGACTTATGTCTGTTATCTGCAATGTGGACGTAACTAGAATCTCTTGATAGTGGATGCGACTTCTATCTGAGAGACTTTCAATATGAATATCTCTTGATAGTGGATGTGACGTAAGGACTTCAGTTATCTGCAATAAAGCCATTTCATGCGCAACACCATTAACGTTGCATTCAAGATATGAGGAACACATGAGATGATTGCAGCTATTTCAGTTGATACAGTGATCCGTACAGTTTTTCAAACAGAATTATTCTTCAAACAAAGGAAAGTGAGGCTTCAAAGCAAGAAAAATTAAGGAATTGCTGAGAGATTTTCTATTGTCAGGTACATATTTGGTTTTTGTTTTTCATTTTGAGTGCATGTGGCAGGCGACGATATGTATTTTCTTGCAGGTCCTTGAATGGACAATACTCACACGCTGTGAGACGAATGTAAGCATATTGCGGGTCCTTGATTGGACAACTCACGCGCATTGTGAGGTTTTTATTACCCTGCTGAAACCTTGAATTTAAACAAAAACTGAGGGACGTGGTGAGGTTTTTAACTGGGGTATTCTCATGCTTGGAGATACTCTGGTGATATAGGTGGAAGACCAAAGAGAAGATAGTCCAAAGATCTCGTGTATCGATCACGGAATGAATGTATGATTTTTGAGGCCTCCCGTCAGAGTATATTTGCTTACGTTACGGACTCTTATTGATGCTTTTACCCAGAGTTTGGGTTTTGTGAGTGGAGTGACTATAGTTGACTTGGTTCATGTATAGTTTGGACAAAGGAGACTCTACCGAAATTTTTTCGGAGAGGTAGAAATTGAGCATATAAGTGCATAGGGACACAGGAAGTGCTTAGGAAAAGAGGAAAATCATTAAGATTACTTGTGAAGATTCAGTTTTTGGTGCACATATCTAGAAAAACAGTCGAAATGCTGCCGAATTTTTTCTAGGCCTCGCCATAAAATTGCCATAGAATAAAGAAGTGTCAAAATTGCAAGGATGGGTGATAATATTGCGCAAATAGTTGGTGATAAGCTGAATAAAGACAATTACCATATATGGTCTTATAGAATGGAAAATTTCTTGATGGGAAAAGGTCTTTGGGGACTAGTGAATGGAGAGGACGAGTGTCCTGAGTTGCCAGAGAACCCGAATGCAGAAGAGCAAAAAGAATATAAAACGTGGATAGAAAAATCTAGAAAGGTTCTCCATTGGATTTCTATATGTATATCAGAGAGCCTGATTCCACATACGAAAGCTAGCACACCAAAGGAAGCTTGGGATATAATCCATAAGATATATGGCACGTCAACAGAAGCTAGAAAAATTCACTTAAAGAAAAAGTTGCATAGCGTATGGCGTAGAAATAGGTCCATAACAAATTATGTGGCTGAAATTAGGAAGATCACTGATGATTTAGCTTCCATAAATTGCACGGTCGATGACGATGATATGGTTTCAGTTATGCTAAATGGTCTAGGACCGCAGTACAAGAGCTTAGATACTTCGATCTCAATGAGAGGCACTATGCCAGATTTTGACGAGCTAGTAGCTCTTTGCATGACATAAGAAGTAAAGCTTGGTTTAAATGCATCAGGAAGTGGCAATTCGAGAGATCATGCATTTTTTCAAAATAGAGGAAGAGGTTCTAGTTGTGGACGATCATCTTCTAGAAATGCAAATACAGTGGATATGTCAAGAGGTAGAGGACGATCATATTCTAGAGGTAGAGGAAGATCACAGGCACCTGGGAATCGTTATCATTGCGGTAAGTATGGCCTTTTTGAGAAAGATTGCTATCATAAGCAGAATAGCCAAAGAGGAAGAGGTAGAGGCCGTTATGCGTCACATGGAAACTTCTCTATTGAGAGTTCATATAGAGACTATGGCAGAGATAATATGTTTGCAATGGAGCATGTGTTGAATAGTATGTCTAAACCTGGAAATGATATGAATTGGTACATAGACTCGGGTTGCACAAATCACATGACGAGCATAGGAGATTGGTTTGAGTCAAAAGAGCCCTTGAAGTCTAAAGAATATGTAGCAACTGGTGATGATACCTTACATCTGATTAACGATGTTGGAAATGTACCGCTCATACAAAATAATGGTGTTCAGAACACTTTAAGTGATGTTTTACATGTGCCTAGCATTACAAAGAACCTAGTTTCGGTTGGTCAGCTTAGAGATCAAGACATGGAAGTAATTTTCAACAAGCATGGTTGCTTCATACATGATTTTAAGTATGGCAAAAGAGGAAAATTGCTTGGTCATGGAAAGAAAATAGGTAGATTGTTCACCTTTGATATGGGCACACCTCTTTATCAAAGTATGTATGCCAAGAATAGTGAATACTCAGATATAGCAGAATTATGGCATAAACGAATTGGTCATATCAATTTGAGGAAATTGAAGTCTATGGAGAAGCAAACTTTAGTGCGTGGACTACCAAGATTTGGTCATTTAAACTTTGAAAGAATTTGTGAAGCATGCGCATTTGGAAAACATCAACGTATGAAGTTTCCAAGAAGAGAAATGCACAGGAGGAGACCTCTAGAACTAATCCATAGTGATGTGGTTGGACCAGCTAGAACAAAATCAGTTGGTGGCTCACTATATTTTTTGATATTCGTTGACGATTATAGCCGATATACATGGATTTACTTCCTGAAGCATAAGAGTGAAGTCTTTGAGTGCTTTGTGAGATTCAAAAACATGGTTGAAAAGCAGTTCGGAATGTATATAAAGTGCCTGGATCAGATTCAGGGGGAGAATATATCTCAAGAGAATTTGATCAGTACCTAAGTGATCATGGAATCAAAAGGCAATTATCTTGTAGATACACACCACAGCAAAATGCTGTTGCGGAACGTAAAAATCGTGTGATTCAGGAAGTTGCTAGAGCCATGTTGAATGAAAAGAACATGCCAGATATGTTTTGGGCAGAAGCTTGTCATACGGTTGTCCATGTTATAAATAGAGCTCCCACATGCATGGTTCATGATCTCACTCCTCATGAGAGGCTATGGAAGCATAAGCCTAATGTTAGCTATTTACGAGTGTTTGGAAGTATTTGTTATGCGCATGTGGCTAGTCAGTTGAGACACAAGTTTGAGGCAAAATCTGAAAAGTGCATATTTGTTGGATACTCAGAAGAGAAGAAAGGATATCGATGTTATAATCCTGTTACAAAAGAATGTATAGTGAGTAGAGATGTTAAAGATTCGATGAAAAAGCATCATGGTACGCACCCAAAGACATGGTTGTGATAGAGAATGATATGGATAATTATATGCATAATGTTCATGATGAGCCAGGAACAAGCCGTAGGAATTTTGACCATGAAGAGAGTCAAGACTATGGTTCATATGAGTTTCCTACACCTGAAACGTCATGGAGTGAAAATGCAAAAGACTCTGCAAAGAGAAAGGAGAAAGGAAAAGAGAAGATGAGAGAGTACATATCTGATTCAGATATTGACGATGAAATAGTTATGCCTGGCATATTGAAAAATATGTTCCCCCACACGCAAGGAAAGAGACACATGAAGAAACACGTTTGAGACGATCTACGAGAGTAAAACATCCTGTGGATAGACTGAATCTATACAATAAGTCTATGAAGCTTCATTATGCATATATGACTGATAGAATTAAGCATGAGGTGATTGCATGGGCTGCTATGAACAATTGGAAATTGTATCAAATGGATGTTAAGAATGCATTCTTGAATGGTAAATTGCATGAGGAAGTCTATATGCAGCAACCTGAAGGTTATGTGCATCCAAAGTATCCTGACTATGTATGCAAGTTAAAAAAAGCGCTTTATGGGCTGAAACAAGCTCCACGAGCATGGTGTGAACGATTCACTAAGAAGTTGTTGGATCTGAAATTTATGCAATGGAAGGCTGATTATTCACTCTTTGTATGGAATCAAGGAAGCGAAACGATTCTACTAGTGATTTATGTCGATGATTTGATCATTACTGGCAATGATGAGAAGAGGATTGATGGTTTGAAAAGGCAACTAAAATCTGAATTTTTTATGTCAGATTTGGGAGAGCTAAAATACTTTTTAGGGATTCAAGTAATTTCAATGAAAGAAGGAATGTGGATGATACAACGCAATTATATGCTGGAAATGCTTGACAGATTTGGTATGAGTGCTTGCAAACCTGTTGATATGCCACTTGATGCTAATACTAAGCTTATGGATGATGGGAAGCACTTGCATGATGCCAATGTGTATAGGAAAATGGTTGGAAGTTTGATTTATGTAACAAAGACAAGACCAGATTTGAGTTTTGCAGTTGGTTTGGTGAGTCAATTTATGCATAAACCATGTAGAGTGCACTTGGATGCAGTGCGACGCATATTGCGATATGTGAAAGGAATATGTAATTTTGGCTTGTTTTATGAGAGAAAAGTTCAGCCATGTATATATGCATACACAGATGTAGATTGGGCAGGAAATGTCATGGATCGAAGGTCAACTAGTGGTTTTTCATTTTCACTTGGAAGTGCAACCATTTCATGGAGTAGCAAGAAGCAACCAACTGTCGCTTTGTCAAGTACCGAAGCTGAATATAGAGGCATTACACAAGCTGTTTGTGAAGCAACATGGATTAAGTACCTACTCGAAGACATGGGAGTCTACATCGACGAAAGGTGGTCATCTATTGTGACAATGTGAGCAGCATTATGTTATCGAAGAATCCAGTTTATCATGCGAGATCAAAGCACATCGAAGTTCATTATCACTTTGTTCGTGAGAAGGTCATCAGAGGAGAAGTGGAGCTCATCCACATCAGCACTGGAGAACAAGTGGCGGATATCTTCACCAAAGCGCTTCCAAAAGAAAAGTTCATCTACTTCAGAGAAGCTTTAGGAGTTAGAAAGCTTTAGTTGTATCTAGATTTCATTTCATGTTATTTCATCTTGTATGGACATATTTATTTCTTTCATTTTGTATTCAAGCTCACTCTGAGCTTGAGGGGGAGATTTGATGACGTGGCATTGTATTGCCATATGTAAAAGACTACAAAACTAAAAAGAAAAAGATGCGCGATGTCTACGGCTGACCGGGCGCGGCTTATCTGAATCGAGCTCTCTCTCTATCTCTCTCGTCTGTGTGTCCCGTATGGGTTCAATGGAGCTGCCATAGCTGCGCAGCCCCAAGAATATCGACATAAATCAACAGAGTATACAGTCAATGTTTCGTTAATGTTGGCGCTTCCATCCTCCATTGAACAGTCACCCGTTTGAGAAAGAGCATTCCATTGTTCCTCTGTCGACCCACCTTTGAGAGCTTCTAACAAAGCTTAAAATACCGACGTCGGTGTTTCAAAAGAACTGTTTTCTTTCGATCCTTATAGCAATAGCTTTTTTTACTGAAAAGGAAGCGTTCTGTAGCACATTGCATTCAGATGCACCGCAAAGGATCTGATCTATATGCCCATTCCACTGCAGCATAGAAATCTTCCTGTATACCATCTGGAAGTTCATGTAGTGCTTGATTGAGAGCTTCGAATTCTGTCGAATCTCCTTCACAATTATGCGTCCCTTCTTAAAATCTCCCCCTGGACATTCCCAAAACGAGAGCAGAAAAGCTCTCCGAAATGCCCCCCTCCAAAGAAACTTAATCCTGCCTCGTGAGGATCAGTCCATTTCGTGTGAAGTTCATAGTGGTTCTGCCGCTCCAAGCCCCCAAATTTCGAGAATGCGAAACCTTGTTAACTCTTGACGATGGCCAAATTTACATCTTCTGTAATTCTTCCTCCTCTTCTTTTTGAAAATATTTGCTTTGGCATCAAGAACCTACCCTTCGACTACTGCATGGACAAAGGCCTCAGGAACAAAGGGCCTACCAATCATGGTCTGTGATTTCGATCCCAGCAGTAAAACCTTCTCTAAACTTAAACAAAAATCTGATCGAGCATCAAACTACAATAAAATCATCTTCGAGGATAGAAACCATCAAGTTATGATCATGCCACCAATATTTTTCTCAAGTTGTATGTCATCAGCTCTTTCATCATTTCTTTTGATTCACGACCACATCCATCCCCTCTGAACCTATGCATCCTCTAGATGCGCCAACCTGCATGCACAAGAACAAACATAAACGAGTATCAAGTAGTCACAGCTTATAAACAGGACTTAAAGAAAATTTTAACTTGATGCATGAAATCTGAAAATTCAGTAGGCTTGGCATAAATTAAGAAGAGAAAGTAGACAAAAACATCCCATACAACATATCAGAATACACTAATGCACTTAGACTAGAAATCACATGAGTAAATCGAAAACTTCTTAGCTCTCTCGTTAACTCGACCCGATTAGATCTAGTAGCCTATCCGAAGCATTTGCATATACCAGTCTTCACTAACTCGATTTATGAAACTCGCTTCTGGCTTCCCTATTGATCTCCTATCATCTGATCCCCCATAAGACCTTTTCTTATTTTTCTTTATTTTTATTCTATTTTTCTTTATTTAAATTCTTTGTCCCAGCTCAGCCTTCATATTTTTGTTTATATTTTTATTTATTTATTCTTTTTCTACACATGTCGGCCTATGCCGAAATCGGATGCGACTCGAGGACCTGACCACCCGGCCAGGTTTATCCCACCCATCTACCGACTTCACATAGCGCATGATGCACAATGTCAGCCTCATAGGAAGTCAACATCAGCTTGTGGCTCTGACCACCCAGTCAGAGTGACTCCACCCGCCTATCAACCCATATGAGCACGTAACAACATGTAGATTAGGCCATACAACACAACTAGTGTCAGCTCGTGGCCCTGATCACCCGACAAGGGTAGCTCCACCAGCCTACTAGCTCATCGCAGTGCCCAACAACACATACACATACACATAGATAGCTGACTAGTATAAGAATTCTTTTCTCAAGATATAATTTGTCTGAAGGTCAGGTCAGTTGAGAGATCAAGAGCAAAAGTCGAAGTGTCTCACTCATCAAGTGTCATAAACACTAGTATATACAGATACTTAGTCTAGGTCTTCCCTTCACCTTCCTAGGTCTTGTTCTCGAAAGTTCTAGTCTGTCTTCTAATCTTACTCATATATTCTCAGTCCTTATACATCACATGTAATCTTATTATTGGTATGAGATTTTTGTTCTACTTAAGTTTCTTAATTATGCATTCTTTTACATGTTATATGCTCAACTCATAAAGTCTTTCATATGGACATATATACATGCATACACATATATACAACAGAAAAGAAAAATATGAAATGATAACATCTCACCAGTATGAAGTCAGAAGCCGCTTGAGCTTGTCGCCTCCAATCTCCTCTTCTTATTTCATTCTGAGTCTCTATCTTCTATTTACAGATTTCATTCGTGTTTCTTTCCTTAAATCAAAGCAAAAACATCAGTTATATACATTCCTATTTACAAAAACATTTCTTTAAGATTTAAGAAATTTTATTGAAAAAGATTCTTCCTTCAATCTCAGCTTCTTAGATACATGCTCACCAAAGAAGCTGTGTTTAAAAACAAGCCACCTTTGGATCGCATCAATCAAAAAAGCATTCTTAAACAAATTAGATATGTGGACAAGCCACCTCATTTGCTTGTCCATCTCTTCATGGGTTGTTCGGCATACATGGCTCTTGAAAAATTTGAAAATCCATGATTCAATCATTTGAGCATAGTCGCCTTTGTTCATGATCCTCTCACATGCATCATATGAGGATGCACATGATAAATGAAGAGTACATGTATAAAGCATTTTGAAATTCAATTTGTTTGAACTATTGTTAAAAAGATCCTTCAAGCATGCATTTTGATCCATTTTCATGCTTGAAATTATTTCAAAGGTTTTTATCATTTTTATTATGATTACCCGAACTTTCATCATCATTGCAATTGATTCTTTGAATAGATTCATAAGTTCTGCACTCTAAATAAGAAGAATCATCATCTTTTGATTGCAGTATATATTCATATTTTTCATTCGATGTGTCATGACTTCTCCCTACTTGAATGCCATTAATTATAGAATCTGCTTTTATCTCTAATGTATCAAAAAACTCTTCATCGTCATCTTTTTCCAGATTTACTTGCCCACTGTCATGAAGAGAGTCAATATCATCACAATCAAGAAAATCAGGATCATCTAAATCACTAAATTCTTGCTTCTCCAAGTAAGATTCATCGGAAAGTCTACATTCATCCATATTCTCGTGATCCGACTCAAAGATATACATGTAGTTTGATGTCAAATCAGTTTCCCTATTCAAGATGTCATCATCAAATTCTTTATCTATCTCAATTATTTCTTGTTTATTCTCTTTAGAGGATGTGTTTTTGTCACACTCTCCATACATTTCTTTGATCATTGAATCTTGCTCAAGTACTTCGTTCTTGAATATCTCATCATAAAAACTTGAGTCAATTGAAACTTCATCCATCTGGTAACATTTATATCTAGCTTCATCAATGCGAACATTTGACTCAATGGTTTCACATTCAATATCTTTTGATGCTATGCACACATCATATTTATCATACATCTCATTAAACGTTGCATCTTCCACTTCATGCTTGATTTCATTGATATATGAACTCAACTCAACATGATCATTAAAGGCCTATTCAGGAAAAATGGGATTGACACAGGATTTTGAGACAATTCTGTGTCCCAATGTTTTACTTTTTGAATCATTCACACACCAAAACAAGTTTTTATCTCTTGATCGGAGTATATTAAATTGACAATTTATTATTAATGATGATGGTATTGAAAATAGGGTATCAAGGTTGGGCTCAAAATTTAAGTATTTAACGTAGTAAGTAATATAAATGGGACTTGAATAATTCCCAAATTTCTTGAATAGGCCTTATTATCAGTGTGAAGAGGAGTAGTCAGTGGAGTATCCTCATCGTGCTCATGATCATTCATATGTCCTTCTTCATGGAGTGTGACATGCATCATTTACATACATATCATTGTTTTTAATACCATACCATAACTTGTCTCCATTCTTATTGTTGGGATCATATTCTTGCATCTTTGAATACTTATTCAATGTCGCATCACTGAAGAGTATTTCACAGTCTTGATCTTGATTTACAGTATCTCTAGGCTTAGCATCACGCTCTTCACCATCTGCATACATATCACTATCTAGAAGACTCATCATTTGCATGTCCTCTCAATTAGCATCATGCTTACTTGGAGTCTTCTCAAATAATATTGTCATCAAGTCATAAATTCTATCTAATTCATGTGTCCCAATGGATACATCACTACCCCCTAGCATCAGATCATCCCCCGAAACTACTCCAATGTCATTGCATAAGCATGCATCTCCAACTTGATCTTCATATAGATTTATTAGATTCTCTTTTTGTACATCAACTTCAATCTCTATTCGGTCATCTTTGAGCCTTCTAGATTTCTCTAACTCTTTATTTATACCTTGAGATATTTCTTGATTTTTTTATTATCCTCTATCCAATGTCATGGACAAAGGAAACTCTCAAACTCCATGTGAATCCTGTATCTCATGATTGGTTCAGAATTTGGGGAAACCAATGCTTCCATTGCGTCCGGAACGTGCCAAAACCCTAAGATCGACTGTCTTCTTGCCTGATTCTGACATCCAGAGACCATGCTACGAATTGATGACATCATCGATGATATCATCAACTCGTAACCGCCCTAGAACCGCCCTTGGAAAACCTATATAAGGAGGGGTTGGCCACATTCATAATCAGTCTTGCCAATACCAGTCTTGGGAGCTCAAGGAGTCGTGATCGCCAAGTAAGTACTCTTCAAGTTCCAGTTCTAGTCTTGCTTGTTCCTTGTTCTAGTCTAGCTCTTGGACATGCTATCTTGTCCCCTTGTAATCTCGTAGTACGAGATCCTATCAAGTTCTTCCGTGTATCCAGTTCACCTCCCAGAAGGGAGTTCTTGTAATCCAGATATCTTGTCTCATACTTACGATCCTGGGTTGTGGGATCTCCTGTATCATCTCTAGTCCATTTTTCCATACCTATTGGTCCCGGGTTGTGGGACATCTTGTATCAGTCATATATTCTTGTATCATTTTGCCTATGTGGGTGTTCTTGTACTCATAAGTGTATTTCGAAAATCTTGTCTACTGTATGGAGAACGCTTATGAACAGATCGTAGCATCACTTCAAAGTCTCCAACAACAAGTCGAAGACCTAAGTCATCGACAGATACAAGTCCAGATGGGACATCCAGTGCATGTAGGTGCACTCCTCCAAGAATTACAAGAACGAATCGGGAGTCTTCAAGCAAATCAAGGAAGTATTCAAGTGAATCAACGACCTAGCACATCGTTTATGAAGGAACCCAAGATTTGCATGCCAGAAAAAGTTTGATGGGGACCGCACAGTTTCGTAGATTTCTCCAGCAAGTTAAATTGTACATCCGTATGCAATCTCATAGATACCCTGACGCGGCATCCAAGGTCGGGTTTATTGGAACCTTGCTCTGTGGCCAAGCATTATCATGGTTTGCGCCAATCTTGGAGAAGAACATGGCAGTACTTCAGGACTATGAGGGATTTCTTGAAAAACTCTCCGCCACATTTAGAGATGCAGATACCAGTCGAGTAGCAGAAACAAAACTTCGGAAGCTACGTCAAGGTAACCGCCCTGCCTCTACATATGCATCTGAATTTAGGCAGTTGATATGTGATCTCACTTGGCATGAAGATTATTTCATAAGCCAATTCAGATGGGGTTTAAGAGATGATGTGAAGGACCTGTTGCTCACGATGCCAGAGGTTAAAACATTGAATGAGTATATCATGCAAGCTATTCAATGTGATAACCGACTTTTTGAAAGGAAACAAGAGAAACAAGTAGAAGGAAGACCTCGCCAGTGGAAACCTTTCCAACCGACTACTAAAGATGAGTCCATGCCTGAACCTATGCAAATAGATGTAACTAGGTTTCAGCCTTTAACACTAGAAGAGAAACAGAGAAGGAGAGTTAATAAGTTATGTCTCTACTGTGGAAACCCTAGACATATTGCAATTAATTGTCCAAACAAGAGAACAAACTCCAGAGTCGCAGCCACCCTTGTAGAGCAGGGAAACGAGGAAGTCCAGTTGTAAAAGAGACCCGACAGTCGGACCATGATATAAGAAAGGGTCTCATAATTCCAGCTACACCCATAGAAACATGTCTTGCACCTGTCAAGTTACTCATGTCCAAGAAGACCCTTTCCCTTACAGCCCTAGTAGATTCAGGAGCCTCCTCATGTTTCATCGATGAAGGATTGGTTAAGAAACATGCAATTCCTATACTTCAGAAGAACAAACCAGTAGTAGTTGAAGTAGTAGATGGGCGACCTCTAGCATCTGGGAATATAACCATGGAAACCACACCATTAAGAGTACACCTCGGTGACCATGAATCCCATATATGTTTCAATGTAATATCAAGCCCAGTACATCTAGTTATCATTGGAATGCCCTGGTTAAAGAAGCATAATCCAGACATTAATTGGGAAAAGAATAAAATCACCCGTCGAGATATCCAGAAGAACCCAACATATGTCGGAGCCAAAGCCTTCATACATGGAGTAAGGAAGGAACCTACAT
This sequence comes from Ceratopteris richardii, assembly GCA_020310875.1. Taxonomy (NCBI): domain Eukaryota; kingdom Viridiplantae; phylum Streptophyta; class Polypodiopsida; order Polypodiales; family Pteridaceae; genus Ceratopteris; species Ceratopteris richardii. Next base: position 83,307,877 of record CM035412.1, on the reverse strand, counting down.
ATATGATCTATGCCATACCAGCTCAAGAATCCAAGAAAGATGATCCAGTACAGCTACCCAATCAGTACAAAGGCTTTGAAGATGTTTTTGAAAAGAAGAATGCAGATATCCTCCTAGAGCATAGACCTTACGATTGCCCCATAGATCTTCAAGAAGGAGCACAACCACCCTTTGGACCAATCTACAGACTATTCCCAGAAGAACTTACAGAACTACGCAAGAACATTGATGAGAATCTAGCAAAGGGGTTTATCAAACACTCGAAGTCTCCGGCAGGAGCCCCTATTCTATTTGTAAAGAAGAAGGATGGGACTCTCCGGATTTGTGTAGACTATCGTGGATTGAACAAAATCACTATAAAAAACAGATACCCTCTACCACTCATATGAGAGCTCTTGGAACGCCTTGGAAAAGCAAAATTCTTCACGAAAATTGATCTTCCAGGAGCTTACAACCTTGTCAGGATCAGAAGGAGATGAATGGAAGACAACATTTCGAACAAGGTATGGGCATTTTGAATATGTAGTTATGCCATTCGGTCTTAAAAATGCTCCAGCTGTCTTCCAACCTATGATGAATGACATCTTTCGAGAATATTTAGATGATTTTGTTGTAATATACCTTGATGATATCTTGATATTCTCCAAAAATCTAAAGGATCATGAAGATCATGTAAAGATAGTCCTAGAGAAACTAAGAGAAAAAGGATTATATACGAAAATGGAGAAGAGCTCTTTCCATAAGACAGAGGTGGAATTTTAAGGGTACATAGTATCAGATAAAGGAATTTTTATGGACCCTAAGAAGATTGAGACAATCCTTGATTGGCAACCACCTTCATGCGTTCGAGATGTACAATGTTTTTTGGGGTTTGCCAATTTCTACAGGATATTCATCAGAGATTACTCCAAGATAGTGACACCTCTTACCAAACTTATAAGGAACTCCAAATTCTCATGGACGGAAGAAGCACACAAGGCCTTTCAGACCTTGAAATCAGCATTTATTACCGCTCCAATTCTAGTTCATCCTGATTCCAGTAAGCCCTTCTTCCTTGAGACAGATGCATCAGACTTTGCTCTAGGGGCCATTCTTTCCCAATATGGAGATGATGGACACCGACATCCAGTTGCATATCATTCAAGGAAGTTTTCCCCTCCAGAAATTAATTATGAAATTCATGATAAAGAACTTCTTGCCATAGTAGACGCGTTTGATACCTGGCGTCACCATCTAGAAGGAGCAGCTCCTAAAGTCATTGTGTATTCAGATCACAAGAACCTAGAGTATTTTATGATCACCCAAATTCTCAATAGAAGGCAATCTCAATGGAGTAACTTTTTATCCAGATTCGACTTTGTCATCACATACCGTCCAGGACGTCATCAATGTCAGTCAGATGCCCTGTCCAGAAGATCTTACCTTGCACCAAAGAAGGGTGAAGAGGCCTTTGATCAACAAGAGAGTGTATTACTCAAGCTCGAGCATCTCCAGTTAGCAGCTATCTCTTCAAGCCATCATGAAGATTCAGCCTTGAATCAGTTGATCCGTGAGAATCTACCACAGGATGAATTATTTTGTAACATTAAGCAGAAAGCTCAAGAAGGAAAATTCCAAGAAGTAAGCGAATTTCAGGAAAAGGATGGTTTACTACTCTATAAGAACCTATTGTATGTCCCTCCAAGAAAGCCCAGGATCCAAGTACTTCAACAACGCCATGACAACCTTGTAGCAGGACATTTTGGAGTAAATAAAACAATAGAACTCATATCAAGGGACTTTGGTGGCCTCGGATGTGGAAGGAAGTCAAAGAATACATTCGAACCTGTGATACTTGCAATAGATCTAAGGTACGCCGACATAAACCTCATGGCCTCTTGCAACCTCTACCTATTCCAGAAAGGCCATGGGCTTCATTGTCGATGGATTTCATCACAGATCTACCAAAGTCAGATTAGTATGATGCCATTCTTGTTATTGTGGATAGATTTACAAAGATGGCACACTTCATTCCAACTACCAAGGCAATCACAGGTGCAGCCACTGCCAGACTTTTCCTCAGGTATATATTTAGGCTTCATGGATTGCCTAATGACATTGTGAGTGATCGAGGTCCACAGTTCATATCCAGCTTTTGGAACAGTCTTTGCAAGCTCCTTGGTGTTCAAGTTAAACTATCTACAACAAATCATCTACAGACTGATGGACAAACAGAACGAGTGAATCAAGTCCTGGAGCAATATCTCCGTTGCACTAGCATCTATCACCAAAATGATTGGTTTGAGTTGTTACCCTTTGCAGAGTTTGCCTATAACAATAGTGTTCATGCATCTACTAAGCAAACTCCCTTCTTTGCAAACTACGGACAACATCCAAGGATGGATATACAACTCTCAAATCATGTCAAGAACCCAGCTGCCAGAGACAAGGCCTAGTACCTGATGGACATTCACAAAGAACTTAAGGAAGAGATCCATAAAGCTCAACAACAATATAAGTACTATGCAGATCAACATCGTGTCCAGAATCCATCATATCAAATTGGGGATAAAGTATGGTTACTCAGAAACAATTTGCAAACTTCAAGGCCTTGTGCAAAGTTAGATCATGAAAGATTTGGTCCATTTACCATCTTGGCCAAGATTAATCCAGTCACCTTCAAGCTTCAGCTACCAAGTACCATGAGAATACATCCAGTTTTCCATGTATCCATGTTGGAACCATATGAGTTTTCACCATTGAGCGGGGAGAGACCTAGTCCTTCACCACCTATCGAGATTGATGATCATGAAGAATTTGAAGTCGAGCATGTTCTAGATTCGAGAATATCCCGAGGAAGATTAGAGTACCTTATTCTTGGAGAGGGTATGACATCAGTGATCGTACTTGGGAACCTGTAGAAAACCTTCAAAGAGCACCAATCAAGGTTGGAGAATTCCATAAGAAAAATCCAATGAAGCCGAGACTAGAGAACGTGACCGCTCCTCATTAGGGGAAAAAATGAACCCTGCATGGGCCTTTTAGATTAAGGAGTGATTAGTGATGGACCAATGAGAGGAGGGTGGTGGACACAGTCTAGGAGCTTAATCACCTAGGCTAGGCATAGGCTTCCCTTGTTTTTGTTTGGTCAAATAGGAGAAAAACAACTAGAAGGGGTGGTTTTGTTCACTTGAATGGTTTTGAATGCCCCTCGAATGCATTTTAACCCTTGGATTGGCTCCAAAATCCAATGGATGAGAGTGAATGGCAAAAGTCAAGGCATCCATGCTTTTGGACCCTTGGATGAGCAAGAGATTTAATGGCTAGGATGAGATAGAGCTGGAAAAAGGTGCCTTTGTTTATTAGCCATTAGATAGCCTCTTACATCCGACGGCACAGCTTGAATCGCGAAAAGAATAGGCGCCTTAAATGGCAGCCATTGGATCCAACCACCATCCAAGGGTTCAGTTTGAAGGAACAAAATCTGAGCGCGCGTTTTTCCCTCCGCCATTGGATTCCATCTTCATCGAACGGCTCAACTGCCCACGCAAAACTAGATCAGCGCCGAACGCGGACTTCCGTAGGATTTACCCATGATCTAATGGTCAATATTCATGTAGAGAAGGTGCATTTAGCCTGCGCAAATAAAGCCAAACGACCACACGAATCTCTGACATTCTCTCTCTATGGGTCATTTTTCTTCAATCTCAACCATTGATTTTAAGCATCCAAAGGCTCTAAAGTATTACATTTCATAATTCAAACATAAAAAATATGGAATACTATTTTATTTGGAAAAACCACCGGTGGTTTTGTATGGCTCCTTAATCAAGGGGATTAAGCATTTTAATTCCTAAAAATTAGGAATCCTTACAAGGCCCATGCAGGGCTCACTTTTTCCCCTAATGTCGTGGAACTCGTCGCTTGAGGGGGAGGTAATGTCATGGACAAAGGAAACTCTCAGACTCCATGTGAATCGTGTATCTCATGATTGGTTCAGAATTCGGGGAAACCAATGCTTCCATTGCGTCCGGAACGTGCCAAAACCCTAAGATCGACTGTCTTCTTGCCTGATTCTGACATCCAGAGACCATGCTACGAATTGATGATATCATCGATGATATCATCAACTCGTAACCGCCCTAGAACCGCCCTTGGAAAACCTATATAAGGAGGGGTTGGCCACATTCATAATCAGTCTTGCCAATACCAGTCTTGGGAGCTCAAGGAGTCATGATCGCCAAGTATGTACTCTTCAAGTTCCAGTTCTAGTCTTGTCTTGTTCCTTGTTCTAGTCTAGCTCTTGGACATACTATCTTGTCCCCTTGTAATCTCGTAGTACGAGATCCTATCAAGTTCTTCGGTGTATCCAGTTCACCTCCGAGAAGGGAGTTCTTGTAATCCAGATATCTTGTCTCATACTTACGATCCCAGGTTGTGGGATCTCCTGTATCATCTCTAGTCCAGTTTTCCATACCTATTGGTCCCGGGTTGCGGGACATCTTGTATCAGTCATATATTCTTGTATCATTTTCCCTACGTGGGTGTTCTTGTAATCATAAGTGTATTTCGGAAATCTTGTCTACTGTAGTCAGAGAGCACAATCTGGTGCTCCCCTGACATCCAATGTGAGGGGCCTATTGGAGTAGCGGAAGCCTCATCTTGATTTCTTATTGGGTTTTGTTGATTTTTGTTTTCTTTTGTATTTGTTGTTTGATTGATTTGATTTCGATTGGCTTACACATGCTCCTTTTCTCCTCCCATCATCAGAGTTTGGGCATACTTAGCACTTGAAGAAGTAATCATTGTAGAGAAGTCTATAGGCTCTTGGCACCTTGTATCCTTAGAGTTCGTATCAGTCATAGTTTTAGAAATTTCTTGATAACTACCATCATTAGTAGACATGTCAAGTCCATGCATATCTTCTTCAGGCCCAAATGGGGTCTCTAAAACTTCATGGACTTGAACATTACCCATGATTGCTGAAATACTTGGAATTTCATTATCGTTTTCATCTATTTGGAGATCGGCTCTCCAATCATTAAAAATTTTTTCTATTGTTTGTTGTTTCTTCACATATCTCCTCACAGCTTCATGGATGAGCATCCAATCCTCTGTGAGCCCCGAGTCAGATTCTAAATCTTGGAGGAGTGGAATTAGTTCTTCTCGGGCTTTAACATCGATTGTTCGAAGAAACAACGACACCCTTTCATGACTTATGCACCTCTTATCGTGCTCAGAAAGATCATCATATTGTCCCTCAAACTCTTCTTTGATCTCGAGAATTGGCTGGTTTTTGGGTATATGAACCCACTCAGGAAGGACTTACGAGTCACTTTGTCTATGTCCTCCAGCATGAACTGCTTGAGGAGCATCACTTTAGATTGCAACCATGTCATGCGGTTTATTCGCATGAGTTGATCACGAACACTGTATTCACACACATAGGCAAAGTTTTCACATAATTCCATATCTGTCATCGGACTTAATCTGACACCTAGGTATTTGGCCTTGAGTTCATATTCTTTGTAGAATTTGGATATATTTTTGCCATCAAAATATCCACATCGCTTTATTAGACGGTCATGAAGCGACTCGATGGCTTTTGATGCCGATCCTCTTTAGGAAAGCGTATGAACTGAGCTAGGAGATCTTCCATGTCTAAAGTACTAGATCGCTCAATTTTTGAATGCTAACTCTATTCTTCAGTAAACTAGCTCAATATTTTATTCACCCCCTCCTTTCACGTCGGGTTCACTAGGTATGTCACGGAGTTTCGTGACAAGGAGGGAAACTGGATACCAAAGAGATTGACTTAAAGATCTATGAGGACAATGCCGAAATGGTGGAAGACCTTTAAGCTATATTGACTCGATTAGGAATCAAAAGGTATCTCATCGTTAGAAGATGCAAGTCTGTGGTTGGGACAAGAGCTCAGCAAGATTCATCAAACTCTTGGAAGTTACGCTTCGCTTAGTTAATGCGTCACTAATAGTATCTAGTACCTCAAAAGATCCCTAGCATTCAGAAGGTATTGCAAATAGAGACAGGTGAATCACACATTTTTGCTTCGCTAGTGCTTCAGACTCAAGATGAAACAAAACAACCAGACAGAGATGGGAAAACATCAAGTTTTGTCTTCATCGGTTTAAAGTAGCATCGTGATGAGCATTGGAATTTATATCAGTCAGTGTCGTGGTACAAACCAAGCAATAAGAGCACCAACTGCAATATTTTTAAGTATGTGTAAGGAAAAAGTATCACAAGGACTATGTCGCGGATCATGAGTTCAAAGACAATTTCATACTAATATGCCAAGTTTGTATGATGGCGCACGTTCTTAAGCTTTAAAAGTCTAAACTATGCATGAAATCCTATCAAATGTATCCGACTTTATAAACTGCTCCAAATTCTTCTTCGGTTCACTCTAAGAGTATGTAGTATGAGAACAAAAACATCAAATTTGTTTTAACCTGCTATAGAACTTAGAAGCATTACTTTTTGCTGCAAGACAAGGACATTAGTACACATTTCAAACATTCAAACACATCTTTCAAGATCAAGATAGACAGCCATCGCAATATCACTTTCGAGATTGATCCGTGAGCAATTCGTTTATTTGCATATGTGTATTTTCCAGGGAAACAATGCAGCAGTATAGTGATTACGTTTCAAATTTGAATCCTCTTCAGAAATATTTTCATGAAATCCTAGGTTTTTTTCACTGGATTTCTACTCACTACATAATTGACTGTCATGAAATTCAGATTCACTCTCTAGCCATCAAACAGCTAAACGACTGTACTATACATTAAATAAAATCGGATAGAAGGATCTACTATTATCCAATTCATTTCGATGAAAAGATAATCTGTACGATGTAATCATGATAATAGAAATTGTTCGCAAACACATTCAAAGATAGAGGATATATAGAAGTGATTGATTAATCAAACCTAAACAAACAGTTAGAGTTTTCATATCGACATAAATCAATGTTTCGTTAATGTACGCGTGCACCTTTCCAGTCCATCAATGATTGAAATCAGCACAGAATCTTCTCTCAAATTTAATGCTGGCGCTTCCATCCTCCATTGAACAGTCACCCGTTTGAGAAAGAGCATTCCATTGTTCCTCTGCCGACCCACCTTTGAGAGCTTCTATCAAAGCTTAAAATACCGACATCGGTGTTTCAGAACAACCATTTTCTTTCGAGCCTTATAGCAGCAGCTTTTTTACTGAAAAGGAAGCGTTCTGTCGCACATTGCATTCAGATGCACCACAAAGGATCTGATCTATATGCCCATTCCACTACAGCATGGAGATCTTCCTGTGTACCATCTGGAAGTTCACGTAGAGCTTGATTGAGAGCTTCGAATTTTGTCGAATCTCCTTCAGAATTATGCACCCCTTCTTAAAATCTCCCCCTGGACATTCCCCAAACGGGAGCAGAAAAACTCTCCGAAATGCCCCCCTCCAAAGAAACTTCATCCTCCCTCGTGAGGATCAGTCCATTTCCCGTGAAGTTCACGTGGTTCTACCGCTCCAAGCCCCCAAATTTCGAGAATGTGAAACCTTGTTAACTCTTGACGATGGCCATTACATCTTCTGTAATTCTTCCTCCTCTTCTTTTTGAAAATTATTGCTTTGGCATCAAGAACCTACCCTTCGACTACTGCATGGACAAAGGCCTTAGGAACAAAGGGCCTACCAATTATAGTCTGTGATTTCGATCCCAGCAATAAAACCTTCTCTAAACTTAAACAAAAATCTGATCGAGCATCGAACTAGAATAAAATCATCTTTGAGGATAGAAACCACCAAGTTATGATCATGCCACCAATATTTTGCTCAAGTTGTATGTCATGGGCTCTTTCATCATTTCTTTTGATCCACGACCACAACGCAAAATGTAACACACACATACATACGTACATGCATACATATGCATACATACATGAGAAAACACACCTATGAGATGTACCATATCTACTCTTGTGAAGTCAAATATAATTACAGTAGCCCATCTTTTGCAAAAGATTCTGGATGTTCTTTCGCTACAAAAATCATAAAAGTGTCTTCTTTATATATTACTTCTATTGCAAGGAAATACTTTAGCACTAGTATTGTACCAAAACAGCACACTATAGTGTCCTTTTTTGCACATACAAGACACATTTTAGCTTAGTATTTAAACCAAAATTTACAAAATCCTTCGTACAACTCAATACACCAAAGTTATGCATTCTAAAAGAAATTTCCAAAAAAATGGAAAAATTTATTAGTGAAATATAAGTAAGAATGATGCCTAATAAAAAATAGCAATTTATTTATCATAAAAGTCCACATTATTTAGTAGTAGATTTTTTAGTCACGGGCTGAATATTTTTTCATACGACCTTCATGCTTAGAGAATCACGCTTAAAGTAATTTTTGTACTAGAAGGATTTTTTTCATGTTTAAAATTACTATAATGTATGCTTGTAGTGTGCAAAATAGTATGCAAGAAATCTTATCTAATTGTGTTTTATGCTGTAGTATCCATTCATTGGTACTTTCAAAATGCATAAATCCCATATTGTAAGAAAATTTGAGATCTTTCCAAAAAATGAAAAAAAAACCAAAATGGATATTTAGTGAGAAAACTATGACCATGCAAAATTAGAGTATGTAAACTAGTCTGCCACAAGTATGAGGAGAGATATAGGGTTATGGAATATGGAAATGCCACTTTTGTTCACCTCCTATAGTCTTTTCCACCTACACAAGTATAGGAAAATCAATAAATTTGATCTGTTGAGGAAAGCACACTAGCAAGGCTGAAACAATAGATTTCAACTATTTTGCAAATAGTTTCTACGATTTTCAATGTATCTTTGTAGATATAGTGCATCACCATTTCATGCACCCGCACCAAGTCATTTTTCATTTGACAATGCAACTTTGTGCCACGATATGAAACTTTAAGAGCTTTCCATATATCTAAGAAACACCAAAAATGGATATTTGATGAGAGAGATATTAGCATGTTAAATTCATGTATGTAAAGTAGTTCTCCACAATGATGTGGAGAGATATAGGCTTACCTTTCTTAGAGCTAGAACCAAATGGGATGAAATTTGGAAATGTAACTTTGTATACCTAAAGTAGGTTCTTCCACACACACAAGGAGAATAAAATCATTATGTTTGAGTGATGGAGCAAAGAGAAAAAGAAATCTGAAGACAATGCATTTCAACTCTTGTGCAAACAGTTTCTACCATTTCCCATGTATCTTAGAAGAGATAGTGCTTTCCCATTTCATCCACTAGCACCAACTCATTTTTAATGACCATGAAACTTTGTGGCATGATATGATACTTTGGGAGCTTTCCAAAATGGATATTTAGTCATGAGAGATATATAACCATGCATAAATAGAGTATGTAACTAGTTTCCCACAACTATCTAAAGAGATATAGGGTTACCTTCTAGAAATGGATTCAAATTTGATGGAACCTAGTGTAAATTCATTCACGTTGTCAAGTACTCGCTTTTCGAGAACTTCCTTTAGATTGGTAGATTGCTCAATGTGTGATTTCAACATATACCATGAGTTCTTTGCTTACTTGGCATCTTTTTGGTGGCTTTATTTCCTAATCTTGAGAAAGATTAGTAGTTTGTGTATGAATCAGTGCCTCAATAGAAGCAGGATAATGAGTTTGAGTCAGAATTTGATTTAGTTAATTTGTTGTGGGTAACTATAGTGGTAGAATTTGAGAAGGTTGACTTATTTGTGTTGGTTGTTTTTGGTTTGGTAGTTGGGATTGGTCTTGTGATGCTTCCACTTGCTACCTATTTCTCATCTTCTCTTCCTCACCTTCATTAACCCTTCTTCTTTTCTCTTCAACTACTGCTTCATGCTCCATTGGTGAGCATAGATATGTGACCACTCAGACCATATCAATTGGTACCTTCCAATTGAACCCTGACTTGACATGACTTCGAATAACCAATTGAACTCCGACTTGACATGACTTCGAATATTCTTTCGTATTCAACCTCAAATTTTGGAAAAGCAAGAAGGAAGAATTGAAATTCCATGTAAACAATTAAACTTCTAAGACACTAAAGTGATTTGATTCAAACTAGATAAGACACAAAACTTTGAGGATTTATTCTAGTCACAAGTTTGAAGCATTGTTTCTAGCTTTATGAGATAACTCTGATGATCTGTTTTCAATTCAAAACTAACCCCTAACAATAGATGTCTCCAATGCTTAAGTGCATGCACAACAACAAGCATTTCTAAATCATGAATAGGATAGTTAAGTTCATGTTTTCTTAGTTTTCTGGACTCATATGCAACCATCCTACCATCCTAGGAAAGACCACATCCTATCTAACTACCACTTGCATCACATGCAACAACAAAAGGCTTTCCCATTTCTAGTATTTTCAAAACACAATTTTGAACAACTTTTTATTTCAATGTTTCAAATGATTTTTTATAGGCATCACTCCATGCAAATCGTACATTCTTTTTAGTCAATTTTGTGTGGGGAATAGCTATCTTAGAGAAATCCTTAATGTGTGCTCTTTCATATTGTGCCAACCCCAAGAAAACTTCTAATATCCCTTACATTCTTAGGAATCAGCCAATCAACTATTCTTTTTATCTTATCTTCATCTATAAGGACTCCTTCTTTTGATATTACTCTTCCTAGATACACAAGTTTATCCTTAGCAAAGAAATAGTTACTCTTTTTTCCATACAATTTGTGTTCCCTAAGAGTTTGCAAAGTCTTCTTGAGATGTACCGCATGTTTAGAATCATTTGTGGAGTATACAAATATATCATCAAGAAATACTAAGATGAATTCATCAAGGTAATCCTAAAAAATATTATTCATCAAGCACATAAATGTGGCAGGAGCATTCGTTAATCCAAAAGGTAGAACCATGAACTCATAGTGACCATATCGTATTCGAAAAGATGTTTTAGGAATATCCTCTGTTTTGATCCTAATTTGGTGATATCTAGATCTTAAGTCAATCTTTGTGAATATAGTCGCTCCACTTAATTGACCTAATAAGTCATCTATATGAGGAAGTGGATACTTATTCTTAATTTTTCTTTTGTTCAACACCCTATAGTCGATGCATAATCTATAAGAGCCGTCCTTCTTCTTGTGAAATAAAACAGGTGCACCCCAATGTGAGACACTCGCTCTTATCAAGCCCTTCTTCAAAAGATCATCTAACTAAATCTTAAGCTCCTTTAATTCATCAATGCTAAATCTATAGGGTGCTCTAGAATATGGTTCACTCCCTGGATATAGGTCAATGGCATGGTCAATCTTCCTAAGTGGAGGTATACCAAGCAAGTCTTCTGGAAATACATCGGCATATTCTTTCAAGAGATTTTCTACATAATCTGGAATACCTTCATCGTTACCTTCCTCATGTAGATTGTTCACATACACTACAAATGTTTTATAGCCATCACATATACCTCTAATTATCTGCATAGCAGAAATAAGAATAGGTTTGGGATTATAGGCATCACCTAGAATATGAATAGATTCATCATCTAGCTTTAAAGTGATCGTTCTTCGTTCACAATTAATTGTCGCAGAATTTTTAACTAACCAATGCATGCCTATGATTAGGTCACTCTGTTTCATCTCAATTACATGGAAACGTCTGGAAAAGCACCTATCAGAAAGAGTAAATTAAAGGTTGTCAACATATCCTTTCGTATAGTGTAATCATCCATTGGCCATCTCTATAGGTCTAGTTATCTGCATATTTAGGGCTACCCCTAGATTCTACCAATTTGAAAGATAGAAAACAATGGGTACTACCTGAATCGATCAAAAATCTGGTTTTATGCCCAGAAAGCATACTCGGAATCGTGATTACAGAAGCCTTTGGGAAAGAACTAACAACCATGCAATGTAAAGTAGAGTCAGGGCACTTACCTCCATCATCCGCTTCCTCAATAATTGTACCCTCCTCGATGATGTTTATTGCTTTTCATTGTGCGGGCCAAAAGACTGCCTTATTCGGGCACTCATATGTATATGCCCTTGCTCTCCGCAACAAAAAACACACATCAAGTCTTCTTGCCCTCTCAATAAAATCAGGGTCTTGTTGCCACTAGATTGGTTGATGCCTCCTTTGATTTTCCACCTGAGCAAGATTCTTGCCTTGATTATTTCAAGATAGAGTCTTATTTGAATTTTTCATGTTCATTGCAATAGGTCTTTGTGGCCTATGTCCCGTTGCAATGAATCTGCTTCTATGTGCCTTGTGCAAATTGAACTTCTCCATCTTCTCAAAGTTCTCGGCCATCGCAATAGCATCAAGAAAATCAATGCATCCAAATCCCTTGACTTGATAGCAAAGTTCCTCACAAAGCTCTTCATTATATTTACTCTTTAGAGCATCACCACTAACCTCTAATGCATATTTATGAGCATGTAGGAACTTCTCTTTGTACTCATCAGCAACTAAGCTATGCTTATCACTTTCGTGTTGTTGGAAATTGTAGAACTCCATCTTCTTCTCCATATGGTAGTGTGGAGAACAATAGCATTTTTCAGCTTGTTCTTTAAATTCCTTCCATAGAACTGAACCAGAACGCACTCGAGTCTGCATATACGACTTCCACCATAGCTTTGCAATCCCACGCAGGTGCACGATCCCAACTTTTGCCTTGGACTCTTCATTAAATTTTCGAAGATCAAAGAAATCCTCTAGTTCTTCAATCCATGCCTCAAGATCTTCGCCACTCTTCTTCTTGCCATCAAAATCATTCAACTTTGCTTTCTTGAAGACTTGGTTAAGGGAAAACTCACCTGGTTCCATATCTTCATAATTGCGTTTTTGTTTTCTGCTAGGTACACTAGATGTTACTAGACCTTCATCTACTTCATCGTTCAGCTCCACAGAAAAAATTGTTGCTCCTTTTGGTTGCTTTCCGCCTCGTTCTTTACGCAATTCACTAAGAAGCTTCTGAAATAAATAAGCTCCTCTTGTTCACGAAACTTTTGTGTTAGACCTTCCATCGTTCGTGAGGATTGATTCTACTCTGATACCACTTGTAGCATTTCCTCAATCACAATCTATCCTCAATCACAATCTTTTAATCACTCAAAAATAACAGTGGAGAGAAGAACGCAGAGATTGCACAAGGTAAAAGAAAATCGGATGCGGAAGAGTAGAAACAAATATGATGCATAGAAGGAAGAATTCTGATAATATAGATGTGAATCAATGGTTACAATAGCTTCCTGATGAAGCCTCCACATCCCGACCACCCCCGAGCTATCACAATCAAATTCATACTCGCACTCTCAATCACACTCTCACTCTCACTCTCACTCTCACTCTCAATCAGAAGGTAAATCTCAGATTTTTGTGTCCCTTGTGTTGATGTGCAGGTCTCCCTATATCAGAGTTTGATTGTTGTCCTCCCCAAACAAGTGTGTGATCCACCAAATTTAGAAAAAGTCGAGTTTCTCTAAAGCTTTCACAAAAAGCCATGCGATCGTAGTGTGCTTTCTTTCTTTAGCGTATGTTACAAATAGGAGAAAAACACCAAAAAGACATACCTAAAAATATCCATATTTAGACATGGTGACACATGAGCATCAGAATCACGGGTTTGAATAGAAATAGATAAGCCCTCGCTTTTTTTTAAATGTTGGAAAACGGCACTTTTCAAAGCGTTATAACTCAAAAACGGTGAGGAATTAGCTTAAGCTCGTGAGAGACACTTTTATTCAATTTTGCGATCTGCACAATAGTGTTAGAGCCATCCGAGGTCCATATCCACTACCAAATGCCACTTTTGAGCCTTGCAAGTTTCCAAATTCTAGAGAGAGAGTAAAATCAAGGCATTTTCTTATAACGAACTCAATGTAGGACCCTGAACGAGGTACTTAAAACATGGTTCACAAAAATTTCACTCAAGCACTTTATTCTCCTCTACTTGCTCCACCTTTCTCTCATACACAGTTTTTCCTAATTCTTTCATCTTCACCTTCAAAACTTCACTAGAAAACATGATGCGAATAAGGTCTAGAGAGAGAGTATGAAAGTTGTCAACCCAAAATTTTCCCCACATGCATAAAATGACCTAATTTGTCATTCTAAGCATTATCCCCACAATGAAATTCAGAAAGTTCGAAATGAATTATTTCACTAGAAAAGGGGCCTATTACAATTCTTCCACCCTTTAAGAACTCTGTCCTCAGAGTTGGAAAGAAGGATAATGTTTTAGAAAATCATCTAAGTTCACCCAACTCGAATCTTCTATCGGGTATGAGTGCCATCTCACTAAAATTTCTACTATAAATCTATTTCTAAGAAATCTTTCCTTTCTGTCTAATATTATTTCAGGTTGAAGCTCAAAAGAGGAATCATCTTTCAGCTTGTAATTGTCCTGCAAAACATGAGCGACATTAGATACATGTCTTTTAATAATCTAACATGAAATATAGGATGCACATTTAAATGTTTAGGTAATTCAAACAAATAAGCAAGAGATCCAATCTTTTTCAAAACTTCAAAAGGACCTGCATATCAAGGAGAAAGTCTATGACTCTTCCCTAGCAACAAGTTAGAACGGTGAGGATAAACTTTAAGAAATACCATATCATCAACTTGAAATTCAAATGGTCTTCTCTTTAAATCATAGGACTTCTTTTGTCTTTTCTAAGCTTCTTTTGTGCATACACACACATATGCATACATAATGCATACACACACATACACACACATATGCATACATACATGCATACACATACACACATACACACATACACACACATAGAAACATAAAGACACATAAACACATACACACTCATAGACGCACACACACACAGACACACACACATACACACACACATACACACATAATGATGCATAACACACATACACATGCATACACACATACACACACATACATACACACACATGCATACATACACGTAATTAATGCATACACACATACATATGTACACGTATATATATTGATTTCTAACCCATTTTGTTTTATATGTTAGGTATTATGGATCCTAGTAGAGAGAGAAAGGTGAAACTCACTCTCATAAAAAGTCTTATGAGAGCAAGAGTTCCGTCTGATACTCTAGGGGCCATCATGCATGATTATTGAGAGATGTCTGATGAGGAGCTTGAGTATACAATCCAGTGGCTTAACCAGCGATCAGAGGAGGGCTCTTCTACGGCTCCACATGCAGGAAGACAACTATCTGCTCATAGATATGTTTTCTTTTCATAAACTTTTTTAATGATAATATAACACATATTTTTATTTATTTTCATCTATCTATTTTCAAGACACCTACACCACCTCCAGATTATGATAGCAGAACAGAGTTGCCTATGAGGACATGCATAGGCACCTTAGCACTAGAGTGCAATATAGAGCCAGAGGGGAACATTGTGTACATAGGAAGTGGATTGGAGTTCAAGAGAAGAATGTGGGCACTATGCGACTCTTACCGGCGCCTTGTCCACTTACCGTGGAAGTAAGTAAAAATTTTACATATAAATTGAAATAAATATCTTATGTTTTATTTACATTTGTTTTTTGTAGTGAGCATGATGAGAGGGATAGAAAATATGTACGTTGTTCACTTGAGACAGAGTTTGGAATAGGATGGTCACTTAAGTGGTGGCTAAAAGAGATGCAGACACTTATGGCTCATCGTCGTGATAATGCACGGTGTGCACTGCTTTTATGTATATATATGTGGATGTATGTATGTATATGAGAGATAGAGAGAGAGAAAAGAGTGAGACTAGAGGGACAAATACACGCATACACACACATATACATCATACATGCACATTTACACACATATACACATACATGCACATTTATACATACACACACATACATGCACATTTTTACACACACATACACATGCATGTAGTTACACACATATAATGAATACACATAGACATATACACATACTCACATACACATACACATGCATAATCATACGTACACACACATAGACTTATATAATCATATTTACATGCATATATACATATACACATGGATATATACACACACACAACACATGCATATGCACATGTAGATACACATACATACACAACACATGCATACGCATAAATAAACAAATAAATCCTATTTCAAAAATCCTGAATTGAAAACACTAATTTCGATATTAGGGTTTTAAAACCCCTAATTTAAAAACTCTAATTCAACCTTTTAGCCATATGTTTGAAGTATATGTACACATTGCATCTATTCCTCCGACATCCTACTAGAGAGATGTCTCTCCTCCCAACGTTATGCACACATAAATATATATGTATAAATATATATACACATCATGTAGATACACATACATAAATATAAAATGGAGTAGATATATTATGCATCACACATACATGCCTAAATGCACACATAAATATATATATACATGCATACATATTTACATGTACACATTTACACATAGACATATATACATATATACATGTACACATCACATATACATGCCTACATGCACACATAAACATATATATACATGCATACATATTTACATGTACATATTTACACATAGAGACATATACATATAGACATGTACACAATTATAAACACTTGCATATATTACATGAATACATGAATACATTAATATTTTACATAAATGCATATGCATATATACACATATGCATATTTAACACATGTATACATATATCACACACATGTAAACACATACATATACATGAAATACATATATATGCATACTAACATATGTATACATATAATACACATGAATACACACACATATGCATACATACATGATAAAAATTTGCTCCTCGAAGATAAAGATATATATAAAATAATTAGGCATACCCCCGAGCTTCATGTTCTAACTTAAAAGAACATGATTTCATCTCTCTAGTACGATTCATCGTTATTAAAGTTAACAAAAAAATCTATTATCTGATATCCATTGAGAAGCTTCAAGTTATTGATCGATAACTAGAGTAGAATTTACTATTTAATTTGCTCATATGTTTCCATTATTGCCATCATTTTGGTAAGACATCAATATAGTCTCATCTTCATTATCCTTATCAATTTCATTTATTTCTTCTATTGTTAAATCTATGTTCTCATGAATCACATCATCTATTGATGGATTAATATGTATTTCTAGTAATTCTTCTTCCTCATCAGTAGAATCAGCATGTAGAGAATTATCCTCTTCATAAAAAAGATTAGTATCATTATCACGTATAATGATTCTAATTTCTCTTTCAAATTTTGATGTATCAGTATCTGATGCTGAATCATCAAGATGACTTTCTTCGATCTCTCTAACAATAAACTGTTCAAACAATGACCTGCCTCTAGGTTGCACATGAATGACTTGCCACCAAGGATGAGCATCTGGGTTTTTATAAAAAAATGCTTGTTCAATATGCCTAGGAAGAATATATGGTTCTTTAGTGGATCGCATTACCTTTGAAGAATCAATTGCCCAAAACCCAGATAATTCCTTTCTTAATGTGGAATTACTACCTTTATACTCGGCTCGAAACCAATCGAAATGACCTATCAAAATATATAACAACAAAAACCCATTATTAGGTGCTTAAAAAAATAACTCTATCATAAAAAACGTAAACTTTTTTCTACCTGTTTGAATGTACGAAATGAAATTTCGTAGATACCAACAATAGCTCCTACATAACCAAGTTCGCTATCTATAAGGTTCATGTCTTTTGAGCTAGCATGTGATAGTTGCTTGATGGAAGCAACAAATCTAGAATCCTCTGTTTTACGTAAAGAATCAATGGCTTTGATTCTAATATGCTTTCCAAAAGCCCACATATTAGTGAACATTCGAGCCTACATAATAAATTCAATTAGTAAATAGAAACTAATATACATGTATGAAAAAAATAAAATATTATTTTAATAAAATTACCTTTCATTCACAACCTATCATTAACTCTCTTTGCTCATCTGAGATGTCTTCATTATTTGCGTTGGCGCATTGCAAACAACTATATAGCCAATCCGTGAAAGAAGATATATTTGTAATCTCATTATTATCGATATTACGTCTATATCTTTTGTTTTTTCGCCTTTTACTTCAGAGAATTTGAAGTTCCTCATACTCGGTAAGGAATGCTTTCATGCATTCGCTATTATATGCTACAAAAGTAGAAACATCATTTTTTTCTTGAAATGTAAATAAGAATGGAACTCCCTTACCTGGTAATACCTCATCTGTTATTTTTGAAGAAGACTCATTGGTCCATGCACGTGGAGCTTCCTCATGAACTCTTTCAAGGTACTCAATAACATAATACATGCACTCTTCAAGCATCCAACCCTTTGCCATGGATCCTTCTGGTTTCGCTCTTTGTTGCACATAATCGTTTAATATTCCCATAAATCGCTCGACCCAAAACATCCATCGAGTGTTGACAACGCCTGCAATCTCTATTTCATCTACAACATGGACTAATAAATGAACCTAAATATCAAAAAATGAAGTAGGAAGTTCGTTCTCCATCAAGCATAATAGCTCTTTGCATTCACATTTTTTTGTGGGATCGAGTTTTTGTCAATCTCTTTGGATGCAATCCACCTATACATATCATAAAAACAATTATAAAGAAGTTAATAAAAAAATAGAAAATATCCAATATTCATACATATTAAATATAAAAGTATCATAATTACCTTATAAGTGATCCAAGATGATAGATCACATCTCATACTCCTTTTGTTGTACATCCATCAATAACCAGAGGTAAAATAAGTTTCAAAAAGTTATTCCAGTCATGGGTCTTTAACCCAAATAAGCTCTTATCATCCATAGTAAACAGGTTTGGAAAAGATGCTCCATATCCTGTAGGAGTCTTAATCAATTGAATCCTATTGTTGATAGTCTGTATCTCTTTTGTTGTAAGTATCGAAGGAGAAGGTGCATAAGTCATTTCTTGTCGATGTCTATCAGAAACTGGCATTTGATATTAATAATCTGATTATCTACATACACAAAAAATTCACATATACATATTTACACATACACACATGTTCACATATACACATTTACACATACACACATATTCACATATACACAACTACACATTATTGTGGGATAAATGCATGTATTTTGTATGAATGAGTGTATATGCATGCATGTGTGTGTACGTATATATGTGGATATGTATATGTGTGTTTATGTTATATGTATGTATATGTGTATATGTATACATATATGTATGCATATATGTTTGCATGTATATGTGTATCTGGGTATGTGTATGCGTATGTGTGTATATATATGTGTATGTATTCTGATTTTTTTTTCTCTTTGAGATTAAATTAATAGGGTATATTGTATGGTGGAAAAAAATAAGAGGAGACCTAACATATCACCTGAGACATGGCAATTTTTTCGTAGACAGCTACGTCTTCAGGAGTCATTTCCTCAGTAGAAGGTACACAAATTAATAGTTTATATTTATAATTTTTTTATATTTTAGTAATTTTTTGTATTTAATTTATGTATTTTTTTCCTTAAATAAAGGGGCTGTTGCAAAGAAGATAGTGGAGTCGGGCCACACATCGCACCTAGGCCAAATAGGTCATAATGGTTTTGTAGCTACATTTGTAAGTATATGTGTTATTGTGAGTATATTTTTTATTTTAGTTAAAATGTAAGCAACTAATGTTTTTTATTTGTTTCAATGCAGCGGAAGGATTATGGCCGATATCCTATGAAACATGAGATCGAGTATGCTACACATTTTGGATATTGGCATTTGAGCGAGTATATGTGAGAGCATCCTGATGCCTTTGTGAGTATTATTAAACTTTATATAATTATTTTATTTTTATGAATGGTTTAATTGTTTTATTTATTTATGTTTGTTATATGTAATATAGGAGTATTATAGAGAGACAGATATGGATGAGGTGGAGAGACAGACACACGAGGCACGATCTCGATCGTCACAGGGTGATCATGACGATGAGGATGAGGAAGATCAGGATGATCATGATACTGCTGCTGATGATGATGATGATCATGATCATGATTAATAGGATTTTAGTTGATTATGACATTGGATTATATGTATTTGCATTGATATATATATATATATATATATATATATTTATCTATATATTTTTCATTTCAATTATGTTTTGAATTGTGTGTATGGTATTAAGTAATGAAGAGTTTTGTTCTATTGATTGTTATTATTGTTTATATTAAGCATGTGTATTAATACTTTATTATATAATTCATTCATATGTGTGTACCTAAGTGTATATGTATGTGTGTGTATATGTATGTATGTGCATGTGCATGTGTAAGTGTATATGTGTGTATGAGAATGTGCATGTGCATGTGTACGTGTGTGTATATGTATGTGGATGTATATGTGTAACTCTATGTGTATATGTGTGTATGTGCATGTATATGTGTATATGTAGGTATGTGCATGTGTGTGTGCATGTGTATATGTGTTTTAACACTTTAATTATATAATTCATTCATATGTGTGTACCTAAGTGTATATGTATGTGTGTGTATATGTATGTATCTGCATGTGTATGTGTGTGTATATGTATGTATGTGCATGTGCATGTGTAAGTGTACATGTGTGTATGAGTATGTGCATGTGCATGTGTATGTGTGTGGATATGTATGTGCATGTATATGTGTAACTCTATGTGTATATGTGTGTATGTGCATGTATATGTGTATATGTAGGTATGTGCATGTGTGTGTGCATGTGTATATGTGTTTTAATACTTTAATTATATAATTCATTCATATGTGTGTACCTAAGTGTATATGTATGTGTGTGTATATGTATGTATGTGCATGTGTATGTGTGTCTATATGTATGTATGTGCATGTGCATGTGTAAGTGTATATGTGTGTATGAGTATGTGTATGTGCATGTGTATATGTGTGTATATGTATGTGCATGTATATGTGTAACTCTATGTGTATATGTGTGTATGTGCATGTATATGTGTATATGTAGGTATGTGCATGTGTGTGTGCATGTGTATATGTGTGTGTACGTATTTGCATATATATGTGTATATATGTGTATAATGTATGTATATGCATGTGTATGTGGATGCATTTCCATTTGCATCCATGTGCATGCTTGTGAATGTGCACGCATGTGGATGTGCATATACATGTATTTGCCTATATGTTAATGTGTGTATGTGTGTGTATATATATATATATATATATATATATATATATATATATATATATATATATATATATATATATATATATATATATATATATATATATATATATATATATATGTTGAGAGCAGTATGGGCACCCAAGGAGTGACTAGACAAGGAAGCTAGCGGAGAGAGTCAGAGCGAGGTGAAGGAGTAAGTAGACAAAACAGTCGACGCAAATCTGGCAGATAGGCCCTTCAAAATTTTCCAAATCAACATCTTTATAACAGTGATTCTTATCACTAACAATCATTGTAAATACCATTTCATATTTTTGTAGCTCCATTTTGTGCAAGCCAAGGAGTCCTTGACCTTGAGGAGCCTTAGAAGTACCTACATATCAATTTTCGTATTTTTTAGACTCCGTTTAAGCCCTCAAATTGGCCCTGGAACCTAAATTTTAACTAGGACGAACACTAGGTCTGGACAGGGCCAAAACCTAGTCAAAAACTATAAAAAGAGCTAGAGAGCTCATTTTTGAGGTTGGATTGTAATTGAAATGAACTTGTAAGAGCTTTTTGAAAGTAATCTAAGAACTCCATTGCTTCTCACTCTTTGTCTTGCCGTGTGTGCGCGTGTGTGTGTATGTGTGTGCATGCTTGTGTGCTTCTCACTCACGCACTTGTGCCTCCACTTGCTCGAGGTCTTCATACCATCCTCACGTCTTCCCGGATTGACATTAAAGGAGGTGCTACTCATCACTGGGCTACACCAAATTTTGGCGCCGTTGCCGGGGATCGAGCTTTGAGGACGAGCGTGTGATGGTAAGACGTAGATTGGAGACGTTGGTGTTGTAGGTAATTTCTTTACTTTTCCTATTTTTCTCTTTCTTACCTTACCACCATCATCACCATCATCATCATCACCATCTTCCACCTCCACTTCCATCATCGCGAAAATTTCAGTTTTTGATTATATCACCTTCTCCACCTCATTTCCCTCATTTCACTTGTGTGAGAGAGCGAGAGAGCGAACTGTTGTGTGCTATTTTCTGCATGCTTTTGGAGTTTCTTGCAGGTTTCAGCATCATCATCCCCTCCAGCACGTCGCGTAGGTACGGAAATGTGCAGAAATGTCTCGCAGTCGCCGAATCTTATCAATCGGGATTGACAGAAATTTTCACCTTTTGGTAAATCTGAGTGCACCACAGTGGACTAGAGACCCTGCACACCACATTTCCACCAAAATTTTTGAAAATTTTGCAAAATTTCAGTCCATCGCGATTGACAGCTCTGTCCATCGCGATTGACAGCTCTGTCCATCGCGATCGACTGCCTGTCCATCGCGATCGACTGCCTGTCCATCGCGATTGATTGCCTATCCATCGCGACTGACTGCCTGCCTGTCCATCGCGATTGATTGCCTGTCCATCGCGATTGACTGCCTGCCTGTCCATCGCGATTGATTGCCTGTCCATCGCGATTGACTGCCTGCTTGTCTATCGCGATTGACTGCCTGCATGTCCATCGCGATTGATTGCCTGTCCATCGCGATTGACTGACTCCTGTCCATCGCGATTGATACCCTGTCCATCGCGATTGATACCCTGTCCATCGCGATTGACTGCCCCGTCGATCGCGATTGACAGCCAATTTTAGCCAATTTTTTAGGGTTTTTAAATTGAAGAGTTCGGCTAATTTTGGGCATAAACATTTTACTCTAGAGCACATAAGGAGGCCTTAGGAAAACAACTTGGGGAAAACCTGTTGCACAGTGATCCTATTTAAACCCTGTCTTAACCCTAGAACCCTGAACGGTCATAACTTTTTCATACGAAATCCATTTTTTTGAGCTCTAGGGCGTTGATTTTCAGCTAGGGTATTTTGAGGTTGACCATACCCAGGGGGATCAAAGTCAGGGGTCTTAAGAATTTTTTTCCTAAAAATCACTATGCAAATTAGTATTTGAGCTACAGGAATGAGAATCATTGGTGCTGTCTTTGGAATTTAAATATTAAAGCTAACTTTGGAACTCTACAGATCTATTGAGAGCATCGAAAGGCGTTCGAAGCAAGTGTAAGTGCAAGCTTGGGAACACACTTCCTTGGCATTCAAGGGCAACCAAGCAGGAAACAAAAGGTTGGAAACTTTCAACCCCCTCTGTCAATTCCTAGCTTAGGCTAAGAACGACTAGAGGTAGGAGTAAGTCAGGGCAACGATAGGCAATTATCAAGTTGAAGCAGACCTAAACTCTCAAGTTCAAGCTAAGGACATGATCTTTGTACTGTCGAGAACTTTAAAGGAAAAGAACTTAACGTGGAACGATCAACTGTAAGTGCGAAACTACACTCAAATATACCTTACGACGTGATATCAGACAAGAATTTTAACACGGGAATCAACTAAAAAGAATCAAGTAACTGATACAAAAGGACTCTGCAACGAGGTTGTACTTGGGCAAAATTGGGCTATTCAACTAGGCTTATGAACCTTAGATCAGGGCGACATCTAGTAAGGGATAGACAAAGCCTTAGGTCTTCAGAGGCTAGTGTCAACCACACCGCTAGGTCGTGGGCCCAGCAGTTGAGCCACCACTCATACTACCCAAGTTCTGAGACTAGTGAATCCGAGATGTCTCAAGGTATGGAGAGACCTACAGGAAGTTCAGGAGTGCCATACTTGCACAGAGTAGAAGGCCCTTACAACACGCAGTTGGAATACCTTAGGACCAACCGATTAGGTGCCAGCATCTATAAGGACGGCCTAGGAAGATCTGTGGTACAGATTAAGAATCCTGATCAATCCATTGGATTAGAGCACCCAGCTGTCAAGTTTGAAAATGGAGCATACTTGGACAAAGAAGGAACCATATACGTAGTCACCAGTCACCCAGATAGGACGGACGAATTTGGAAATGTGATCCCCGAAGTAGACTTAGGTGACCTGGAGCAAGGAAACATGGGTGCAGAACCTAGAACCCCTCGAGGTAAATCGGTTCTCACTAGGATGATCACACCAGAGTGGATTCCCCAGGATAATAAGAGCATAGATTTTCTCCTCAATCGAGAGACTGACGAAGCCTTTTGGAGGTACAAACCTGATCGGCCAATTGATATAGGAACAATCATGATCTATGAGTTTAAGGATCCTGATAGCCCAGGTAGAGTGACCTACTTAGATCACGCTTCGGAGAGGACCTTTGTAGTGACAGAAAATGATAGGCATGCTTACACTTGGAAAGGTGAAATTATTTTTCCCAGACCAAGATCGAATGTGTCCTATGGTCACCCTGGTGCTAGAACATCCCAAGCTCATGGAATGCAAAGAGACAGAAGTAGAGATAGACCAGAAGTAAGCTTTGCCAACCTAGTGGGCAGAGAAAGAACGAGGACGGAAACAAATAGAGTAGAACTTGAGATACTTAGAGCTCACAGGAATCAAAGAAATGCAGATGAGTTCCCTCTACCACGACCTAGAGAGCACACAAGGACTTTGAGACCGACTCAGCTAGTTAAGTCCATGAAGAACTACTTCGATGGCACTGGAGATCCATACGATCATGTGGCTGAGTTTAGGCAAGTCTTGAGAGCTGAACAAGTGGAGGATCTATTCACGCATTACAATGCCTTTGGTCTGACCCTCAGGAACACTGCCCTGACATGGTTTCAGCCCCTAAATGAGAGACAATTCAGGAGCATAGACCAACTCTTAGAGGCTTTCATTATTGAATTCTCTAAGAGTGGCATAAGGCATAATACCTCCTCGCTGATTCACAGCTTCAAGCAAACCCCTCAAGAAACCGTGAGACTTGCAGGTAGAAGATTTAGGCAATACTTAGAAAGATGCCCTGTTTCGGAGCTACCCACACCAGCTAAGCAAGTGGCTTTATTCTTGGATGGATTGCTAAGTACCAAATTGAGATCTTATGTGTACTTGAAGGACCCTAGGACCATAGAAGATTGTGTACGCATGTGCATTGACATTGAGGATAACCTAGGGGAGGAGTTAGAGCTTTCCAAGATATACAAAGATTCGGATAGTGCCTCTAACCTCTCTTCCACGCAATCCACATCAATCGAGGAACTTGCAGAGAAAGTAGCTCAGAAATTAGGTGTCACTAACAAACAAATCCCAAGGTTTGCCCCTGTGAAAGGGTGCTATACTTGTGGTGGCGACCACATGGCGAATGTATGTCCCATTATGGCTCAACCCCAAGTTAATCCTAGTAGCCAGTACTGCACCATAGAACGAAGGTACACCAATCACACCGCGCAAGATTGCCCCTACAATAAGCAAACCGTTAGGCAGACGTACCCGCAACCATACCCTCAACAAGGAAGATATCAGAACCAATATCCACCACAGCAGTATGCTAGGCCTCAACAAACCTACCGACCACAATATCAAGCCGAGCAAAGGCCTCAGCCTGTGTTAGCCCAACAACCTCCAGCTCCATCCAACATGATCCCTGTAAAGTATGCCGCTGCAGAAGAAAACCTGAATAGAGCTATAGTTCCCGTAACACCATTGCTTTCAGAAAGTGATCCCAGTGACCATAGCTTTGACTCTACACATGTTGATAGTCCCCATGCTTACTACATGCAATCTCCTGAACATGGTGAGTCTTACTATAGTGAAGAGCCAAATGAACCTAGTTGGGAGTTAGATTACACTAACGTCATGTATGCAAACCCCAACCCTAGACCTCAACCTAGGCAGGTAAGACCCCCATTCCCTAGAGGACCATGCTACAGATGTCAGGGGGATCACCTCATTCGTGATTGTCCCTTACCTCCACCTACACAACCCCAGTCAGTGACGATTCAGGGCTTTTGCCAAGAGTGTGGAAAGGATCATCTCTTACGAGACTGCCCTAAGAATCCTAATAATATGCCAAAAATTACTCCTATTAACGTTATTGGGTTAGTGGTAGATTCCACAAGAAGTGTCACTTCCACTACACCCGTGCAAGTGATCACTAGAGCTCAAGCATTGCAGCAAAACCAAGGGGTAGATCAAGAGAAGAGCCCAGACGTTAGTGAAACAGGGAGCATGACAAAGAAGAGGAGTAGAGCTTGGAGAGATAGCCGTGAAAGAATGAAACGGCAATGGGCAAAATAGATGAGTGAACTCGAGGAAAGCCTTAGAGAAACAAAGGCCAGGATAACTGAACTCACATCTCAAACTCCCTCTCACACTACCCCACCTCCACCATTCCCAACTCCATCTGACCCGTCACCTTCCGACCCGCCTCAACTAATTCCACCACCCCCTAGAGCAGGATCAGTCCTAGCAGATCCCACTCTCGAAGACCTTAATATGATGCTTAAAGCATATCAGGCCAGAATCCAAGAAGGGCCAAATGTGGCTGATCATGAAAAGTGTTACCCAAGAGCAGAACTAGAGTTAGAACGAACCAAAATTTGTGCCAAAATGGTGGAATTGGCTCAAACCATGTTTGAGGCCAGTCGCCTATTTAACATCTCCAGTTCAGGGAAGACACAGTTGCACTTTGATGGACTGTTAGAAAGAATAGAGAAGCTGATTGCACAATCAGAAAAGGAACCCGTCTCTCAACACAAGGACAAGGCAAGTGAAAGATTAAGCATTCCTGCTCAGGAAGCCTATGTGCCTAACTCTACGGAGCCAGACACGTCATCTTCTATGAATCGGTTCACACCAGAATTCCTACGCGAGGTTCAAGAAGACAAATGGGCTAAAGAGGGTGAAGTCCCTCCTCCTATTGAACTTGTGGATGATGCACGCGACCAATTCCCACAAGACATCCCATCCATTTATGAGGAGCAGGAGAGTGCCCATTCTCAAGAAAGATTAGACTTCGAGTCTAATTCTTTACAAGAACTACCCCATTTCACAGGCCCATGGGAAGCAAAATCCACCTGTATGAGAGCGCCTACAGTCATGGTAAGAAACGAAGATTCAGTCATACCTAGGAACACAGAGGTAGTGAAGAACACCAAAGTGCAGTGCAATCTCACTTTGGAAGAGCTGCTTAAGGTTAGACCAAAAGTGTGGAAACATGTAGCCAATCAGGTGCCCGAGATAGCAAAACCTCGTTCCCAGGTAGGATCACATAGGACAGTGCCAGAGATACCTTTGGATAAGATAGGAGATATGTGTGAAGGTGAAGAAGGGAACACCTATCTTCCCATTACCTACCAGGAGTACAACACCAAGGCAATTTTGGACTCAGGTGCAGGAGTTGCAATTGCCACCACTTCCCTATGGAAGCGTTGGGGCAAGCCAGCACTCAGGCCAACGAGAATGAAATTGCAGATGGCCGATGGTCATATTGAGAGACCCTTAGGATTGCTAGAAGGAATAACTCTCACCACCTGTGGTGTCGAGTTTGAACATACATTTGCTATATGTGACTTCAGCAAAAACCATGCCTATGAGATGATCTTGGGAAGACCCTTTATGCGACAGTTGCAAGTGGTACAGGACTGGGGAACCAACTCCTTGTACCTACAACACTTAGGTGTTACGACCAAAGTGAATCTCAAAGATTACTCTCATAGAGATGTCCCTCCCATCCAATGGAATCCCATCCATAGAGCCAAAGATGATATAGAATCGGTGCATTCCATAGGATCAGGATCCTCATGGATGCATGGAGACACTCACTTATGGATGTGTAAGGTAGCAGTAGAAGAAGAGAAGAGAGAAAAATCCAGAGAGGTAGGTGCAAAAGAAACCCATAGATCAATCCAAGACCCAG
The DNA here is from genome assembly GCA_020310875.1 of Ceratopteris richardii. Taxonomy (NCBI): domain Eukaryota; kingdom Viridiplantae; phylum Streptophyta; class Polypodiopsida; order Polypodiales; family Pteridaceae; genus Ceratopteris; species Ceratopteris richardii. The sequence continues at coordinate 83,279,928 of CM035412.1, read as the reverse complement.
CCTATGCACCTGTAGTTTTTCCAGATGAGGAATTTGAACCCCATGGCTGGGCAGAAATCCTAGCAACAATGGATGTAGCCATCAATGAAGAACAATGGACACCCCACTGTGATGAGGATGGCTATGACATTTCAGTCTTCTCCATAGAGCCAATCATGGGAGAGGCAGTTCTAGTAAAGAATGCGAACCTAGCCCTGATGCATTTGAGGATGCAAGTGACTCCGATCTAGAGTCAATCATTATGGACCAACCTTTTGCATCAGATGAAGAATACTTCCATGAAGTAGAATTTCAACCCCAGAGGCATGGAGAGGTTACAAATGATGTAAGATTAGCAACACATGTGACCCCGAAGGAAGAAGGAAAGAAACGAAAGAAGAGAGAAGTCTCACCAGAAGAGGAAAAATCTTTGTTTGAGGTCCCAGAAAATTTTAAGAAGTATGAGATAGACGACAGGAGAGTCATGATAAGAATGCCTAAACGAGAGGCACAATTAGGAGAGGCCTATGATAACAAAGAAACCACCAAGAAAATAGTAGTGGCCCTAGAAGAAGGAGAGGAGAGATGCACGTACATATGCCATGACCTAACAGAGGAAGAAGAGCATGCGTTAATAGCCTTGCTAAGAGAATACAGAGATGTATTCGCTTGGAGTTACAAGGATTTGAAAGGTGTTGACCCTGACATATGCTCACACACTATCCCCATGACCTCAGATGCTAAACCCTCTAAGCAAAAGCCCTATACATATAACGATAATTACGCTGCCAAGATCAAAGAGGAGATAGATAGACTGGTTGAAGCTGGATTTATCTATGAAATTGAGCACACTGAGTGGGTATCCCCCATCGTAGTGGTGCCCAAGAAGAATGGCAAGCTGCGTGTATGCATTAACTTGAAGAAGGTTAATGCAGCCACAATTCGAGATAACTATCCGCTTCCTATCACAGAGCATCTCTTAGAAAGAGTAGCAGGCAAGGAAGTGTACAGCTTCCTCGATGGATTTTCGGGCTACAATCAAGTAGCCATAGCTCCAGAAGATCAGCATAAGACAGCTTTTGCCACAGAGTGGGGTATATTTGCCTTTCGTGTAATGCCATTTGGGCTTACCAATGCTCCTGCAACCTTCGAGAGACTAATGTGCCATGTATTTAAGGAGTTCCTGAGGAAGAATTTAGAAGTCTATGTTGATGATCTTTGTGCTCATTCCAACATTAGGCAAACTCATATTCCTGAACTCAGACAAATCTTTGACAAATGTAGAGAATATCAAGTCTGCCTGAACCCAGAAAAGTGCGTTTTTATGGTCAGGCAAGGCAAGATTCTAGGACACATAGTGTCAAAGAATGGCATATCCACTGATGAAGAGAAAGTGAGAGCCATAGCCGAGCTTCCAAGGCCAAGGAATGTCAAGGAAGTACAAGCTTTCATGGGACATTGTGGTTACTACCGCCGGTTCATTCACATGTATGCTGTCATTGCAAAGCCCATGTACGGACTTCTGACAAACTTTGAGTGGATTGAGGAATGTGAGAATTCCTTCAATGAGCTTAAATGAAGATTATGTTCAGCACCAATCTTGACCACACCAGATTGGAACAAGCCATTCCATGTTCATGTGGATGCATCCAATTATGCTATTGGATGTGTACTCGCACAACCTACGGGTGAAGGTAATATGGATCTTCCAATTGCCTACGCTAGTAGACAATTGAATGCAGCTGAACGAAATTACACCACTACTAAGAGAGAAGGCTTAGGCATGGTGTATGTGGTTAAAAAGTTTAGACATTGTTTGCTTGCAAATAAGTTTAAATTTTTTACTGACCACCAAGCATTGTTATATCTCGTGAACAAGCCATGCAATACAGGAAGATTAGTAAGATGGTTTCTCTTGCTAATGGAATATGATTTTGAGGTTGTGGTAAGGAAAGGGAGGACTCATTTGAGAGCAGATCACCTCTCTAGGCTCACATCTGGAGAAGCCCCACAAGGAGTGTCAGATGACCTTCCTGATGCTTACTTGTTTAATTTGGAAGTGGTGCTGCAGTGGGCTAAGCCATTGGTACCAGTGTTAACATATGGACCTAACCACCCAGTAATAGCCACACAGAATAGAGAGGTAGTAAAAGCCCAAAAGTACCACATCATGGCTGGAAGTATGTACAAGCACACAGATCAAGCGATCTTGGCTTGTTGTGTAGAAGAGGACGAGTATGTGAAGTGGTTGCAATTAGCACATGTAGGTGCATTGGAGCAACACTACTCAAAACAATGAACCCTACAGACACTAAGGAGACTCGGAGTGCATTGGCCAACTATGCAAGCGGATGTCCAAAGGTTGTGCAAAGAATGCCCAATCTGTTGCACTAAACCACCGGTGGAGCATGCCACTCTTTATCAAGTGTCCATAGTGCCAGATTGGAGTGAACCACTAGTATCCTTCCTGAGGACGAAAACATTCCCTCCAGACATGACTCTGGCTAGGAAAAGGAGTTTAGAACAAGAAGCCCAAGATTACTCTCTCATTGGCGATAATCTATACAAACGTGGTAAAGATGGTTACTTGAGACTATGTGTCCATGAAAGTGAATATCTCAAGATCTTGGAAACTGCTCACCAAGGTGTAGCAGGAGGACACTTTGGACCAGATCGGGTGATCAAGGCAATACTATTTGCGGGCTTCTGGTGGCCGACCCTTCACATGGATGCACATACCTATGTGAAACGGTGTGATGTCTATCAGCGAACTCAGTATCCTATACGCAAAGATGAGATGCCACTGAAACCTATGATGGGTGGACGTGCATTCTCTAAGTGGGGAATAGACTTTGTAGGCCCTATTAATCCCCCAGCTAAGGGTTCACATGCTGAATATATCATTGTGGCCACGGATTATCTCACCAAGTGGGTGGAGGTAAAAGCCACAACAAAGAACGATGCTCAAACAACTGCTAAATTCTTGTTTGAGAATGTATTCACTAGATACGGGCTACCCATAGAGCTAGTAAGTGATAGAGGCACTCATTTCTTGAACGAAGTGATTGAAAATCTACTCCAAGAATTCTTGGTAGTTCATAAGAAGTCTGCCCCCTATCACCCTCAAGCTAATGGACAAGCCGAAAGCACCAACAAGATCTTATGCAATGTACTGACAAAATTAGTGAACATTAAACGCTCTGATTGGGACAAACAGCTACACCATGCTGTTTGGGCATACCGAGTCGCCTACAAGACGGTACTCCAAGCCACCCCCTTTCAGATGGTGTTTGGCCAAAACGCCATGCTACCTTTGGACTTCTTAATACCTACATTGAAAGTAGCACAAGAGCACGAATGGACGGGTCATGAACTCTCCTCTAGACTTTTTGACCTTGAACGATTAGGAGAAACAAGACTGAGAGCAGCTGCAGGGATATATGCAGCTAAGAAGAGACAGAAGGCATACTTTGATGCCCATGTGAAGGATAAGGGCTTGAAAGCAGGAGATCTAGTTTTAGTCTACACATTGAAACATGCAAGGAAGCTAGAAAAGAGAGGCTACGGACCTATGATCATCAATAGGATCTCCACGAGTGGAGCAGTACAACTAGCCACTTTAGAGGGTGATGTTCTCCCTAACTATATTAGCGGATGCAGAGTCAAGTTGTATCAGGAACCCCTCACGGAGGAAATGCTAAGTCGACTCAATACTGCTAAGCAACGTAAAGAGGAGGAAAAAAGAATTCGAGAAGAAGCTCAAGCAGAAGCCCTAGAGCGCATACGGAGAATGAAATTAAGAAGACAAGGTAGAGAGCACCCTAGGCAAGATGCATATGCAGATCAAGGATATGACGTGGCTATGTGTGAAGTTTCAGGTGTTAGCTCACATAGGATAACTGATCGACGTCCTTTCATAACCTTAGATATAGGGCAAGGAAAGAGTGCAAGGACTGTAAGAGCCTTGATTGACTCAGGTGCAGCCACTAGTGCTGTTAAATTGTCTCACTGTCAAGAGTTGCAATTAACTGTCAATCCTGTGGAAGCATATCTCGTAGGATTGGGAGGCGTGGAAACCCCTTGCATGGGCGAAGTGGAACTTCCCCTCTATATTCATGATGAGGCAATGACAGTTAAAGTACTAGTGTGTCAAGATGAGGACCTCACTCAACCCCTTGTCTTGGGTCAAGACTGGATCTATGACCAAGCAGTCAACTTAAACCTAAGAAGTGGACTTCTTCAGGTATGGGTGAATCAGACTAGAATCACAATTGAGTTAAATAATGGAGCACTCAAGGAACTAGAAAAGACACGGACTCCTGGTCCCTCCAGGGGTACACATGAAGTTGACCATGTTGTTCTTGTCCAAGGCTATGTGATACAGAAGAACGAAGATCTCAAAGAAGGAGTCAGAACCACAATGGAACTCCAGTCTTTTCTAAAGGCCAGAATGAGGCAGCAACTAAGGACAGATCAATCACTAAAGACTCTCCAGGCAAGAGACCAAAAGAACGCGCGAAGCAGAACAACTCAGCCGATGAAACAAATGTGGGTGCGGAAAGACGAGCTGCCGATCGTAACTAGGTCGCAACAACGGTCTCAACTTCCTATTAGTAATCAACGACTTGATGCTAATAAGAGGACTCCTAAAACCTCTGTTGACAAAGTGAAATCCATTTGGGTATCCAAGAAGTCGATGAAGGCTGACCCACAATCAAGACAAATTTGGGTGCCTAAGGCTTCCTTGCGGGCTCAACCGACCCCACACAATTCCCATCATACACGACAGGGTTCACTCGCTCAAGCAGCCGCCACCCACTCTTGTCTGATACACTCGAACACACTGCCACCTAGAAGCACGCACAGACTCACTCGTAAATGGGTCCCAATGACACAACAACTCCCAGCAGAATTACTCATGCAACCCTCCCGAATCTCCACAAAACCAAGACCAAAAGCCATCCATGGCATTTGGCAACCTAAAACTTGTGATAAACCCCCGGACCCCAATTGTAAATCCATGTCCACCTACTAACCACTTCACTCTCACACCACATCATTCCGCTTAGCTCTTAGGTCTACCCAATTCCTAACTACACACACAAGCACCGAGCACTTATTAACCCCTCACCTCTTCTGAACCTTAGGTTAATGTTGTAACAGGGGACACCGTGTCATTTTTGTGTCCATTGCAATGTTAACATTTATTCATATATTCTCACAGAACTAGCTGCGAAGTTTTCAACATGGCTGAGGCAGCAGGAACTGGCTCTCAAACAGAAACAAGCTAGCAAGTGGTGGACTTAGACAATTTACCCATTTTGCCTGAGACAAATGAAAGGCCAGAAGAATTGCGGGCCATCAAAATCATACCTATTGCGGACCCTCCGCGTGGCCACACCATGCCCGTAGGAAAGACTTCCCACTGGTTTACTGAAGTGGCAGGACCCTTGGGTGAGGGAACGTACCTATGGAAATCAGAGTTGGACTTCAATGGGAAGCAAGGCAGATACCATTTCTTTACAAGAGAATTTGAGAAGTTACAAAATGCAGAAGGTCTACGTTCGATATGGGAAAAGGCAGGATTGAATGCATATTTTAGTGCACGGCTCCCAAAGCCCGACTTCATGCGATGCTACTATCTCATCAACACCTTGACTCCAAACCAGAACCCAAAAGGTGCAAGCTCATTTGTGATTCCATCTCTGACAAAGGGGAATGAGCTCAAGAGGTTCAGGCTATCAAACAACTTGGTGAGAGAGGCTCTAGATATGCGCGGAATGCATATTCCTACAGAGAAGGAAACCCTAGTACCGGATTACATGAAGAATCGAAGCCTCACCAAACTCAAGGACATGGTGTCCATGACGCCTAATATTGCAATACACCTTCGCATGTGCATGCAACACTTTGCTTTTCCTGCTCAACATAGATTCACCATGCCGCCCAAAAAGATTTGGTTTAGTTTGTATCTGGCAGAGACACAGAGCCTCACCATCAACTTACCCCACTGGATAATTGATCAGATACACTTAGCTCACAAGCGATGGCCGCGGAAACAGGTTTTATATGGTTGTTGTGCTCTGACGAGAATCATTTATAGGTGTTTGGCTTATGACATCCCTATTCAATGGGCCCTAATGTGGAATCGTGTAGAGCAGTTTAGAGGCAGGACATCCACTGGCCCCCCTTCTAAGAAGATGAGAGGCATTGTCCAAGTCCCATGTGCTCAACCACGTGGAGCCACCCTAACACCAGACGTCACCCCTCCACCCCGAAGAGTCCGACCATTCACACTCCGACTTCCAAGACGCAACACCGATGGTTCCACCTTGATATTCCCTCCTATCCCAACCGATCTTGAATTTCCCAGTGGTGCACCTTTGGAAGAACTCACTAATGAAGATTTCGAACAATTATTGCAAGATGTAGAGCTGGAGGCAGAAGAGGCACAACAAGTGGAGAACGTGCAAACGCAGGCCACAACCTCCCAAGCACCTGTCACCACAGTTGAAGTGGATGAAGAGGATGATGGAGATGAAGAACAGGAGGAAGATGAGGAGGATTATGATCAAGAGCATCAAGATGAGCAACAAGAAGTGCCAGAACTTGTAGGTGCACCAGCATATACAGCTCAACTACAAAGGTTATACGACACAATCAAAGCAGTACAAGAAAGGCATCAACTCTCTCTTGTATCAGGTCAAGCTTTGATGCAAGAAATGCTATCAGATGAGGGGGTGGACCAACATTTCATTGACACCCTCAAATTAGTGTCAGAATCTTTAGGAGTTCCGGAGGCTGTCCACACTACAGTCCGCCAGTCTGTGAGGTATGACAAACGTAGAGTTGACACATTACCACGAGCAGGTAAGACTATCAGGATACCCGTCACAGAACAAGAAGCACCCATTGAAACCATATCTACCCCCACAACCACCACTGACCTCTCTGCTAAAACCTTCGTTCAGACATCACCCATCTCACCCCAGCATCCTCCATCACCACCTTCTCCACCCCCACCACCACCTCCCACCATGAAAGAAACGACAGTCATCACCTTTACCTTCACTTATAACCCATCCTCATTCACATCATTCTCATTTCGAGAACCCACCTCACAAGACACCCTCTTCTCCTTCGTCACCAATCCCTTGTACACTTCACCCCTTCTATCCTCCGAACCCATAACTGGCCATCCCATAATTCCAAGTGTGGTTGGAAACCCGACACCCACCGAAGGCACCCTGTGTTTCCCAGCCTATTCCCCACTACGGGTACCTCCATTCCATGACCCTCACGTCCCATCTGGCCCCTACACCTCTTTCAACCTGACCTCACCACCCCAATACCCGTCCTTTGTCGAGCAGTTCATCCGCTCTCCAATGTTTCAGAGGCACATTTCCCCGATGTTCGCAACGACATCAATTTACACGAACACCACACTCACTTCACCTACCATACCCACCTACATGGTAGCCCCTGTACACACCACTTTGTCTGACCCAATGGACATTTCACCAACCACAGCACCTCTCCCCACGATTCCACCATCTCCCCCTCCCTTACCCCCCACCTCACCACTCACATCATTGGCACACACAGCATTCACTACCCCCCTACCCAATCCCACCTCCCCTGCATTTCAAACTTTTCCCCTTGCATCTCATAATGTAAATAGCACGTTTAACACATTACTTCAGTGTGCACATCAACTACAACAAGAATACCATCAATTGGAAGAACGCACTACGACCCTCCAGGCAGAATCTCAACGTCTGCAAGCTAGAGTCACCACTCTTGAAGCTGACTACCAAACGCTCCTAACCGAGCATACCACCTTACAGCAGGCTCACTCCGAACTAGAATCAAAGACATCAACAGTGGATGACCAAGCAGTCAAGGAATTAGAAACAGTGCTCCAAGCGCAAATGATATCTAATGCTACACTCAGACGCAACCCTGGGCTATTAAGGAAGCATATGGCAGCAGCACTAGAAGAGAACAAGAGGCTTCAACAACAAAACCAAGACAACTTTGAAGCGGCTATGGAAGGAACTGCAGGAGCAACCATTAGCCCTACCAAGTATAGAGCTGTACCATCAGAAGACATTCGCATCTTACTTGAGGAGCATGCAAATTTCTTGGAGTCATATGAAAAGTTAGAGACTGAATGTGCAGACCTAAAGAAAGAGATAGCCAGTGCCCCCACAGCTCAACAGGAGCCGGTAGTCTTGCAACACTCTCCAGAAGAATTAGAGACCCTCCAGAAACAGGTGACCGAACTCCAAGCGCGTCTCTTACCATATGAAAGGCCACCCTCGCCAACTGAAGAACCAGAACCTGAAACAGTGGTGGAAATCCCCGTCGATGACAGCTATGAAGAGCCATATGAGCCGATGCCGACACTCGGTGGTCGAACTACAGAGGAAGGACAAGACACTTTAGAAATTCAAGTTCGAGATTGGGTCAAAAGGGTCGAGAAAGTGGGTAAGCCACATGATGATCATGTGGCTGTGCAAATGCAATCTCTCACAAATCTAGAAGAAACTGTCCTTCGGTCTTCCTACTTTCAAAACCTATCCCATCAACGGTTAATCACAACATCAGAGTCGCAATACATGCCTTATTTTGTCTTGCTACATGATTATAATGCAGAAGTCAAAAGACATACAGGGAAGGAGACCACATTCGCCACTCAATTTGAGCTAGTGGATTTACCGACAGATGCACATGCTGGCTCGATCTTCCAACCTAATTGGCGTGCACGTCTACTAACCGATTACCCAGAGATGATGAGCACCTGGGCAACCATGCCACTATATATCAAGTATAATCCATGCTATTGCCCAGTGGTACGTCGCAGATCCTGGCAAGCATTTGCAATCAAGGTACGCAACAATAAAGAATGCTCGGCTTGGGTTAACTATCCATATTTTGCTCCACCTCGAGGGACCCCAACCGTAGCCTACATGATATCAACAATTCGGCACTGGTCTACACGTCTAAATAATGTACCCGACATAGCAGCGAAAATGTGTATGAAGATATTCGAGCTCATGACCATTGTCTTCAAAACCTTTCGGAATGTACAAGCTCCATACATCTCTGCCCCTGGATTCTCTCAAGGTAACAAGGATTTAGTCTACGACATGAGCCAGACTCCCTCGGTTACTATAATCTTTGCCTGGCATGCACGAATAAAGTACTTACCCGCATGCTTCAAGCAGACATTTGAGGAAATGTTCTCTACGGGATTCTGGGAATATCATTCAGAAATTTTCATTCTGAGACCCACACATTTGCTACATCTATTTCGCAGTAGAACAAGCGATCCATGCAGATCAGTTACGTCTGCCACATCCGGACATTCCAGGACCAATTGATTGGGATCGTATGATGACAGATTTGGCCAGAGGACTACGCCTACAAGAACATCAGCTTGCCACTCAGGTTGTGGAATATTACATCCAACACTCCCAGCAACAAGGGTCTGTCAGGGATGACAGACGCAAGAGAGGGGGGGGGGGGGGGGTGTTGAGAGCAATATGGGCACCCAAGGACTGACTAGACAAGGAAGCCAGCTGAGAGAGTCAGAGCGAGGTGAAGGAGTAAGTAGACAAAACAGTCGACGCAAATCTGGCAGATAGGCCCTTCAAAATTTTCCAAATCAACATCTTTATAATAGTGATTCTTATCACTAACAATCATTGTAAATACCATTTCATATTTTTGTAGCTCCATTTTGTGCAAGCCAAGGAGTCCTTGAGCTTGAGGAGCCTTAGAAGTACCTACATATCAATTTTCGTATTTTTTAGACTCCGCTTAAGCCCTCAAATTGGCCATGGAACCTAAATTTTAACTAGGACGGACACTAGGTCTGGACAGGGCCAAAACCTAGTCAAAAACTATAAAAAGAGCTAGAAAGCTCATTTTTGAGGTTGGATTGTAATTGAAATGAACTTGTAAGAGCTTTTTGAAAGTAATCTAAGAACTCCATTGCTTCTCACTCTTTGTCTTGCCGTGTGTGCGCGTGTGTGTGTATGTGTGTGCATGCTTGTGTGCTTCTCACTCACGCACTTGTGCCTCCACTTGCTCGAGGTCTTCATACCATCCTCACGTCTTCCCGGATTGACATTAAAGGAGGTGCTACTCATCACTGAGCTACAATATATATATATATATATATATATATATATATATATATATATATATATATATATATATATATATATATATATATGCAATAATGCATGCATGTAATTCTTTTTATGTGGTTGTAGAAATGTTTGTGCATATGCATGTGTATATGTGTGTATGTCTAAGTGTATGTCCACATGTATCTGTGTGTATATATGTGTGTGTATGTGCATGTGTATATGTGTATATGTGTGAAAGTGCATTTTCATCATGTATAAGTGTATACAAGTGCATATCAATAAGTTTGAGTATGATATCTAATGAAAATAACACAATTCAAATGATATACAAAGAATAGAAATTGTACTTACAATAGTTAGCCATACTTTTTGCTTGGTAAGCTTCTTGAATAACCTGCAATAAAGAGAGAAAGAAGAGAGAGAGAGAGAGAGAGAGAGAGAGAATTCAAAGAGAGAAAGATGTAGAATGAGAGAAATAGAGACAGAGGGAGAGAATAAGAGAGAGCTTAGGCAAAACAACAATTCTGCATATACTTGCTTCAGCTCATAAGTGCAATGCAATTGTGAACGTTGGAGAGCTCTTTGATTAGATGCATGAAAATGCCGATCCAAGAGCCTCCAATGTTTTAATTTTTTCCGTCAACAGACCGTCGTGTAAGCGATGCTAGGCGTCGAGTTGGCGTCGCGTAAGCGACATGTTTCAGGTGCAATGCCAAAGAGCGTCGCTTATGCGACATAACAAAGCATTGCTTATGCAATGCTATTTAAAACGGTCATGTTAGTGATGCTCTATGCGAGCATTATAGACCCCATCGCACCACAAGTGGCAAAAACTGTCACTTGGCTCATCATTTAATCAACGAGGCATGCACGACGCTTATTACAATGCATTTTGCAATTTTATAGTGACGAAATTCTATCGCCTTAACCGTCGATATCCACCTGTATTGCTTGTAGTGCGAATCATGATTAGTGGCCACCTTTTGTGTCTTTAATTATGTTAATTTGCGCTTGTGGCCATTATGTCAGTATATTTCCAATACTGTGTTATGATTAGGGTTCTTACCGCCTGATTTTTCTAGTGTTTCCATTTAATCATGTTTTTCCCACTGTTAGTCGCTATTGTGCCTTTGTGTGTTTGCAACCATTGTGTGCTTTGTGTTATCGTCTGTTTCTGAGTGCGCCATGGAAGCTGTTGCGGATATCGTGACCTTCCGTGTGGGTCTCACTCCGGATGTCACTGAGTTCTTACGCATTCCAGGGCTCTTGGCCTTCGTTGAATTGCCTTGGCATTCAGTGGAGTGTCATCCCTTTTGTGCGTAGATTATATATGCTATAGCCGCCACGCCTGCTACCGAGCAATGTTGGCCATTAACATGCTTAAACCCCCGTGTCGTTGTTATGCTTAGCACTGTTGCTGAGGGTTTTCATCTCCCTTAGGAGGGGTTGGTTGATGGACCGCTCCCTACCCTAGCGACCATGAAAGAACTTTTTCCTTGGCACTCATCTAATGAGTTTGCCATTCTTTGTCGTCCTGAACCGGAGTGCACCGTACTTCAATTTCAGGTAGCAGCCTTAAATCTTCAGAAACAAACTTATAGTATCTCCCGTCCATTCTATTCCATGATAGACACTGCCTCCCGAGAAACTGTTAATTTTTTGTCCTTTTTCTTCCGGTGCATTCACCGTGAATGCCTAGCACTTAGCAAACAACTAGCTCAAGCATGAGATTCCTCGTACCCGATTGCCACACCTTCTCACCCTTCTTCTTTTGGTGATACAAGCAACGCAACCCCCTCCAACGAATACCATGCTTTTACGTGAGGAATCTACACAGATGCTAGAGGAGTATGATGATGAAGACCGACTACACTTCTTCCAGTGCAAACGCAGATGTATTAGCCCATCGCAAAGCCAAGTGCAGGATTGAACCGCAGTTCACGAGGTTGAAATCTTCCATGATACAACCACGAGTTTGTAGGGCACATCGACACACTCCTCTCCTACCAAGTAGAAGAAGCCAGATGTAATCATGGACGATGTCGTTGAAGTCCGATTGCAGGATGAACCAAAGCAATTGGCTGCTGAGTCTCTGAAGGAGACAGTGGAAGATACCGCTGTGAGTGAATGACATCCTCCTTCTCCACCAGTCGTAGACGATCAAGCAGACATAGCCAAGCAATGGACCATTAATGAAGAAGCGGTTACCAAAGTCATTCTTTGGGTGCCTCAAAATGAAACGGGAATTTTCTTAGTTTCGGCCTCTCTTCTTCCCCTTCCTCCTCCAACCACCATTCTTGCTGATGTTGAAGTTCCTTCCTCTTCGCCTTTACCTGCCGTTCGTGAGGCATCAACCAATCTCCTATCCACTCCCGAGTACTCTCCACCATCATCACCTCACCTGCTTTCTGCCCCACCATTGCAGCCTCCTTCTTCTCTTCCTCCAGCGGTTATGTTCACTGAATTGGCATCCATGGGCCAATTACTCATTCAATTCTCCCAGTAGTTGCCTCTGCAGATGAAGACGACCCAACAATCTCTTCGACAGCAGCTACAAAACAAAGTTGATCTTTTAGAAGCGGACATTGCCCCCCTCCAAGAAGAATTAATTGAAGCAAAAACTGATATTCATTCATTGCATACTCAAATCCAGCGACTCCAAGAACAGTTCACAAAAAGGCAGTATCATTGCTCAACATGACACAGAAATCAAAGGAATGAAGCAAGAAGTTGCCGATAAGACAGATCCCATGACTGCAATAGGCAATGAGCTTTAGAATACGAGGAATACACTCAGTATTTTAGAAGAAGCTTCCTAGTCCCTCGCTGCTAATGTACTTACAGCTGAAGCTGAATTGCATAAGGTCAATGAGCAGTTGTTCCAGAAAGATAATGAATTATCTGCTGAAATTGCAAAGACTATCCAGTTGAAGAAGGAACTTGTAGCTATGCAAAAGGAGCGAGAAGCTTATTTCAAAACCATTCAGTTTCAAGCTCAGGAACTTGAGCGAATAGAAAAGCAATTGGGAGTTTAGGTAGACAAGATCTCACGCATTGATGCAGAAGTAGCAAAAATCAAGCTGCGACGAGATGTTGATATTGCCAATGAGTTTTATATCCAGGAATCATTTTTGCAGATGCAAACGGAATCACTAATAAGCCAGGTCATAGCTGCCAGTTTAGTTAGAACTGATGCACAGCTGATTGAACCTGCAATTTTGAAGGATATGTTAGATTCCCTAAAGCAAAAGATTACCCGTACCTTCAAATTAGCTCGCTCCATGTATGTACAGGGCATCATAGATGAACCTTCACGGTGTAATTACTATTTTTGGGTTTGAGTCCACCGTGCATGCGAGTGTCAGCCGCCGGAAAAGAACTCATAATTTTTGTAATATATACCCTGAAAAGTCGCACGCATACTGAAAAGGCATAGTGCAAAAGTTGTAACTTTTTACTCATTAATAAAAGAGGAGTCGCATGAAGCAGAAGGCATCTTGTCGTCAGACTGTTCATCTGGGAGAGAGCAGAAGTGAAGTGTAGTTTGCCAAATTCCTGTGTAATCTGAGTACTTATCAATTTTGTTGATTAATCTTAATAATTAATTAAGTCTTAATGAAGTATTAAAGATTGACGGATTAATGCCATACGTGAAGAAGTTATATAGCTAACTGTGCGGTAGTATCGAGGTGTTATGTAAACATATTCAAATAGGTAATGTGTGAAAGTCTGGGAAGTCGGATATAATGAATCTGTAGATTTGGGAAAATACAAATAGGGCCCCTGTTTACAGATCCTAACCATCCCAAGATCCTAGACTTGAATTTAACTCTAAACAGTTAACAAACTTAATACTAAGTTTAACAAGAACAATAACATTTTTTAGCTTGTTCTCTAAATTCCTTCCATAGAACTAGACCAGAATGCATTAGACTCTGCATATACGACTTCCACCATAGCTTTGCGATCCCACACAGGTGCAGGATCCCAACTTTTTCCTTGGACTCTTCACTAAGGGAAACAAATTTTTTGCTCCTTCTAGTTGCTTTCCGCCTCGTTCTTTGCGCAATTCACTAAGAAGCTTGTGAATAAGCTCCTCTTGTTCATGAAACTTTTGTGTTAGAGCTTCCATCCTTCTCGAGGATTGATTCTGCTCTGATACCACTTGTAGCGTTTCCTCAATCACAATCTATCCTCAATCACAATCTTTTGATCACTCAAAAATAAGAGTGGAGAGAAGAACGCAGAGATTGCACAAGGTAAAAGAAAATCTGAGGTAGAAGAGTAGAAACAAATATGATGCAGAGAAGGAAGAATTCTGATAGTATAGATGTGAATCAATGGTTACAATAGCTTTGGACAATAGCTTCTTGAAAAAGCATCCACCTCCAGACCACCCGCAAGCTATCACAATCGCATTCACACTCGCACTCTCAATCAGACTATCACATATATATATATATATATATATATATATATATATATATATATATATATATATATATATATATATATATATATATATATATATATATATATATATATATATATATATATATATATACACACACACTCTCGCTCACTCTCAATCAAAAGGTAAATCTTAGATTTTTGTGTCCCCTGTGTTGATGTGTAGGTCTCCCTATATCAGAGTTTGATCGTTGTCCTCCCCAAAGAAGTGTGCGATCCACCAAATTTAGAGAAAGTCGAGTTTCTCCAAAACTTTCACAAAAAGCCATGCAATCGTAGTGTGCTTTCTTTCTTTAGCATACCTGTCAAAAATAGCAGAAGAACACCAAAAAGAAAAACCCAAAAATATCCATATTTAGACATGGTGACACACGAGCATCAGAATCACAGGTTTGAATAGAAAAAAATAAGCCCTCGTTTTTTTAAGTGTTGGAAAACGGCACTTTTCAAAGCCCTATAACTCAAGAACGGTGAGGAATTAGCTTACGCTTATGAGAGACACTTTGATTGAACTTTGTGATCTGCACAATAGTATTAGAGATATCCAAGGTCCAAATCCACTTCCAAATGCCACTTTTGAGGCCTACAAGTTTCAAAATTCTAGAGAGAGTAAAATCAGACATTTTCTTACAATGAACTAAATGTAGGACCCTGAACAAGGTACTTAAAAGATGGTTGATAAAAATTTCACTCAGGCACTGTTATTGTCCTGTACTTGCTCCACCTTTCTCTAATATAGAGTTTTTCCTAATTCTTTCATCTTCACCTTCAAAATTTCACTAGAAAACATGATGCGAATAGGGTCTAGAGAGAGAATCTGAAACTTTTCAACCAAAAGTTTTTCCTACCTGCATAAAACGACGTTATTATTCATTCTAAGAATTATCCCCACAATGAAATTCTGAAAGTTCAAAATGAACTATTTCACTAGAAAAGAGGCCTATTACAATTCTTCCACCCTTTAAGAACTCTGTCCTTAGATTTGGAAAGAAGGATAATGTTTTAAAGAATCATCTAAGTTCACCCAACTCAAGTCTTCTACCGGGTATGAGTGTTGTTTCTCTAACATTTCTACTATAGATCTATTTCTAAGAAATCTTTCCTTTCTGTCTAATACTATTTCCGTTTCACGCTGTCGCGCTGTTTCATGAAAGGAGAGAGCACGATAGAGCTTTCCACTAAGGAGAGAGTTTGAAGTTGAATTCCAAAGGTGCGAAAAATCCCCGACAACTACAACAGCTAATTCATGTTAGATTCAAAGAGAGTCAAGTAGATCTAGGCTTGGACAAAGGATACTCATAGCGAATTTGTTTGTTTAAATTGTTTATGCATAGACGTCAATTATGTGCTTCAAAGGCGGGACCGTGGAGTGCGTACAGGGAAACAAACACACATGCACAAAACATAGCAATCACTCTTTTGTCTGTTTGAACACATCGCAAACATATGAGTTTCCTAAGCTAAAGTAAGTTAATTAAGTATAAAAATAAGACTTCATTGAGTAAATTGGCACGTTTAATGCACAAAATTTATCTCCATAACCATGCACGATTTCCTCCATAACTCTGTTATAATGTCACTTCATGTATCCCTTTCTTTGTCAGTTTATTCCTTCAACAACGATTATAAAGATACCCACAATTAGCAAATAAGACTCACACAAAGGAGAGAACGAATTAAGACTTTTTTGTTTGTTTATAAAATCTTCTCCATATCGATTATAATACGCAACATCTTGTGCCTTTAATGCGCATCATATGCATTTTGAAGTGCCAAAAAAAAACAAGCTGTGGCCTTTCTCCGAGAAAGTTATCACACTCGCACCAAGGAAAACTCGATTTCTTTGCTCTGCTGCCATGTCTTTATATCATTACGTTGGCAGATCTCTCAAGTGATGGGGTATAAATTCATGGGCCAGTTTCTATAATCTTAATAGCTAAGTAAGATAAATTCATAAGACCTGCGCTTGGAGAAATTATTCCGATTTGCTCATGACAGAGAGACCTCATTCCAGCCTCGTAATCCCTACCTAGCTGTATTCATTTGTAGCTACTTTCAAGCACGGAGTAACAACAATTTTTCTACAAGTTGCAGAACAAAACTAAGATCTAGCAGGCACCTTTTCTTTAAAGTACCTAGGAGCACGAATTAATGAATCTAACTGTGAACTTCGTCATACTCATCATAAACCAAAATCATAGCAGTAAAGACTAAATGGTGTCAGATTTTGTAGCGATAAATTACCTCCTTTGTTTAAAAAAAAGGTAGTTCACCCTTTGATCAGTTACACTAGCCGGCATATTGAGCTAGTATAGATACGCACTCTCTATCACACATAGAACTTGTGATCTCCATAAATTCATGGACCTGGCATACGTTATTGTAGACATTTTAATAAAGGAAAATATCCACGCACTTCATCAGATGCTTTTATTTACAAGAAGATTGATGTTATTTCCTGACGAACAATGTATGATCCTGTGATTCTTCTATCAGCACAAAAACAGACACGAATTCAACCTGGTAGCATTCACAAAAAGTGTATGAACAAATGACATTTATCCTTAAGTCAGCCAGTTCTGAAACACTTCAGTGTGTTCACAATAGCTTGAAATAAAATACCAAAACTATATTTTCCTTCATGGTTTACCTTTCACCTATAGAAGCGCAAGCACACCTTCGATGGTAGGGTTGACTTTGATATATGAACTCTCATGATCAACTGAATATAGTTTGCGGAACATTCCATTGCTGGATTTGTCTAGAATTGAATGAGCCATTGTACCAGTGAAGCAGCGATGGAGGAAAAAAACATCAAATCAATGCGAGAAGTGAGCTCTATCTGCAGATAAGTGCTATGAGCACTAAGATAAGATAGAATGCACACAGTTGCCCGCTTCTAGCACGCCATCAACATCTATCAATATGAATTGTGTTATTTCCTCTGCGTATCACCCTCTGCTTGGTTGCTGTCTTTCCCAGGAATTGACAGAGAAACAGGAGAAAATATTGTCTTCACGTCGATCAACGGCTAAGTAGCTTCTACACGAAGTAAATACATGTGCTTTTTCTAACTCCTGTGTAGGCATGGCGAATGAATAGCGACATCTTTGCTCTGGAGGACCAACTTTTGCTCAGTTATTCCGATGTCGTCTCCTTTATCAGCACTACATTATCTTGCACACAAGAAGGAGAAGACACACCTCTAACACATTATTCCGGATCTCTGTCTTTGAATTCTCCAGAGGGAGGGCACCCTTTCGATTATGACTGCCATCTTCTTTTCATCCTTCAGCTGCCAGCGATCTCTATTTTCCCGTACAGAGGTTCCGAAGACAAGACCTATGCCTCCTTTCATCCACGTTGCATCACTAAATTAGTAGTATCTCTGCGAATCCTCTCGCCAGACACACAGTGTTCAACCCGAGCATATTTTGAGGACCTAGGAGCATTTGGATGCTCATAATGCTTTGCAAAATAGTAGTAAGTACCATCTCCTCCTTCCCATATTCTCCAAGCTAAGACGCACTCTCTTGGGTGAACAAAAAAGGGAATCTGCTCACAAACCTTCCAATTTCATATCCTGCTTTCAACTCATTAACATGTGAGGAATCCTTGATCATTGAAGAAAAAGTGGTTGGCTTCGAATCATAACCACATCCACCCCATCTGAACGTGTGCATCCTCCGGATGCACCACCATCGATCTCGGTATCTGCAAATCATTGTGAAATTTCAAGTACATGGGTTAAAACAAATGTGCCTATGCACGTCCATGTAATGGGCCCTACATATGCATACTCTAGGTGCATGGGTAAACAACATGGTGCAGATAAGGGAGTTATCAGGCATTCGATGATGAAGCTCGACACTCAAATTGAACTCACATTTTCATCATGGATATACAATTCAATACAAGTGCAATCACTCGTGCAACTACGGATTTTAAAGTACTTGTGCTCTTTAGATTTCATTTATGCATGTGTTACGTGCATGAAGGGAAACAAAATGGTGTGAAAAAATGACGTTTTATGGTATCTAAGCAAGGAAGCTCACATCACTCGCAACTCCACTCGCTTATAAATGCAATCACTCTTCCTTACTCAGATATGTTCTCTCTTATCACTCAAAACTTTATTTATTATTTTTATATACAATGATATTTACATATCTAATTCATGTGCAGATGAACATGCTTCTATTGGAATAAAAAGATGTGCTTTCTACACATTTTTACATGCATATTTGGTGTGCAATGCATCTCAGAATGGGTGCGAAAAAAGGTTTTGGTTAACAAGAGAACTAAGAAAAAGAACAAGGCTTTTCTGAACTCTGCTTTACTTTCCATCCTCTTTCTTCAATCTTCTCCTGCACTCAAACACTGAACACATGATAGGAAATAACAAATCATCAAAATACTCATATGTACATATGCAATCCATGAAAGGGCTTCAAAAAAGCCATATGCATCAAACCATAAACATGTAATTTGAAGTGGTTGTCTCCTGTACAATCCACCAAAACTCTAGATAATTAGCTCCATATCAACACCTGTTCTCAAAACCTCATAAGAGAAATTAGTAGCATCACATTTGATAATCACATATTGAAAAACTTCATTTATTTGAACATTAAAAACGTCTATTTGAATTATATTGACTTCATACCTTTCATTCAACAAGCATTCATTACCATAAGCGTTCGCAATTTAATTCCTTTCCTTTTTAATTTTTATTTGATTTCTTGTATCTATCGTAAGATTGAAACAAAGAACAAGAGATATATATACATTTCTATTTACAAATTTCTTTTTAGTATTGTCAATTCTCGTTTATTAGGGTTTTTCCTTCAAACCCATCTCCCTTGATATATGCTCACCAAAGAAGCTATGTTTGAGGATTAGCCATCTCTGAATTGCATCGAACAGGTTTGCATTCATAAATACAGTAAATATGTACACAAGCCACCTTATTTTCTTGTCTACCTCTTGGCGACTTGTTTGGTTTCTGTAATTCTCAAAGAATTTGGACATCCATGTTTCAATTATCTGAGCATAAGTATCCTTATTTATGATTCTTTCAAGTTCATCATGTGCAGAGTCACGAACACATGTATATGGAGCTTGAAATTTGCATATGTTTGATTCATAATTGAAATTTTCTTGCAAGCATGTTTTTTCTTTTAATTCATGCTTGAGATCATTTATAGGAATTTTATCCTTTTCATTATCTTCTATCATGTTTCCATCTTCGTTAAAATGAGGTTTTTGAATAGAATCATTTGAATCCCACTTCAAATGGAAGTTTTCATCATGCTCAGACATCAAAACACTATTATCTTTATTATCTATGGTAAAATCATTCCTTTCTGACTGAGTTCCAGAAATTATGAAGTATGCTTCTTTCTCCAACCTTTCCAGGAACTCTCCATCATCATCACTTTGCAAATCCACTCGCTCTTCCTCATGGAGTGATTCAATATCATCAAAATTAAGAAATTCATGTTCATCTGAATCACTGAACTCCCCCTTTATGTAAGAATCTTTATAGACTTTATATTCATCCTCAAAAACCTCTTTAGGGCTTTGGATATCGTCTGATGTCAATTGAAATTTTTCATTCAAAAGCTCACTATAGGGTTCTATACCTACTTCAGTTCTCTCTTGCCTATTCTCTTCAGAGGATATGATTAGGCCACATTCTTCATCCATCTCATCGATCATCGACTCTTGGTCAAGTGCATCCTCACACATGAATCCTTCTACAACTACAATTGAATCAACTGATTCTTCATCCAATTCATACTGGCTAAATCTAGCCTCTTTAGTGGAGTCATAAGTTCCTATCTTTTCATACTCACCCTCACTCGGTATAGATTCTTCATCAGATTTGTCATGCATTTCTATGAGTGTTTTATTTAACATTTCATGATCAATCTCATCCTCATAGGATCTCAACTCAGCATGATTATTTTTGACATACATATCACTGTATGAATGAGCAATCGAAGAATTATTCTCATCCTTCTCACGATCGTTCTTATACCCCTCTTCGTGGAGTATAGCGTCATCTATCTACATATCACTCTCTAGAACTCCCATTAGTGATTTATCCTCTATCGTATAAGTAGGATCATTCTCGTGCATCTTCGGATATATATCTGATGTAGTATCACTTAGAGGAATATCAAAAACTTGATCTGTAATAGAGTTATTCTCATGACAAGCATCACACTCATCGTGTTTCGCATGCATATCACCTTTTAGAGAACTACTTATTAACATCTCCTTGATCTTGATATCATTTCTGTTGACATCATTTCTATTGACATTTTCTTCATGTTCATCTTGAGACATTGTAGACATCTTTGGCTTCTGGCGTATTTTATATCTTGGTTTAATATTTATATAGTTACTTCCTATGAGATGTGAGGAGTTTATTGGACAAGAAGAAGTGTCATATTGATTTCTTGTTTGAGTATCTTGATTTTTGATTTGATTTATTTTTCAATTAATTGGTATTTGGTTACCTTCTTCGAGCTCCCTTACTCCTTCCCTCATTAGGGTTTGTTCTTTTGGCACACTTAAAGATGTATTTATTGCAAAGAAATCTACTGTCCTATGACATCTTAAAGGTTTAGGGTTTGTATCATTCATTATTATTGGTTCTTCTTGACGAATCTTCATATGATTATATATGTGGGTTTCAATCATACTTCTTTCTTTTTCAATCGCATTTTCTAAGTGTTTTTGAATTTGCACTATTCTCAAGATTTGGCATGCATGAAATATGTGCATCAGCTATATCCGCATGAAGGTCCAATTTCCAATCATTTTGGAATTTCTCAAACATTTGCTGCTTTCTAACATATCTTGTTACAACATCATGAACAAGTGTCCAATCCTCAGTCAGCCCCGATTCAAAGTCTAGGTCTTGTAGAGACGAAATTAGTTCCTCTCGGGCTTTAACGTCTATTGCCTGTAGGAATAAGAACACCCTTTCATGCATTACGGATCGCTGATCATATTTGGACATATCTTCAAATTGTCTTTCAAATTCTTTTACAATTTCTAGGATCGATTGGTTTTTGGGCATATGAACCCACGTCAGGAAGGACTTACGGGTCACTTTGTCTATGTCCTCCAACATGAACTGCTTGAGGAGCATCGCTTTATATTGCAACCATGTCATGCGGTTTATTCACATGAGTTGATCGTGAACACTATATTCACACACATAGGAAAAATTTTCACATAATTCCATATCTGTCATCGGACTTAATCCGACACCTAGGTATTTGGCCTCGAGTTCATATTCTTTGCAAAACTTAAAGACATTTTTGCCATTGAAAAGCCCACATCACTTGATTAAACGGTCATGAAGTGACTGGATGGCCTTTTGACGTCAATCCTCTTCATGAAAGTGTATGAACTGAGCTAGGATATCTTCCATTTTGATTTTGATAGGTCTTAGGTACTCGGATATATAAATCACTCACCCCCTCCTTTCACGTCGGGTTCACCAGGTATGTTGTGCTGTTTCGTGAAAGGAGAGAGCACGATAGAGCTTTCCACTAAGGAGAGATTTTGAAGTTGAATTCCAAAGGTGCAAAAAATCCCCGACAACTACAGCAGCTAATTCATGTTAGATTCAAAGAGAGTCAAGTAGATCTAGGCTTGGACAAAGGATACTCATAGCGAATTTATTTGTTTAAATTGTTTATGCATAGACGTCAATTATGTGCTTCAAAGCAGGGACCGTGGAGTGCGTACAGGGAAACAAACACACATGCACAAAACATAGCAATCACTCTTTTGTCTGTTTGAACACATCGCAAACATATGAGTTCCCTAAGCTAAAGTAAGTTGATAAAGTATAAAAATAAGACTTCATTGAGTAAATTGGCACGTTTAATGCACAAAATTTATCTCCATAACCATGCACGATTTCCTCCATAACTTTGTTATAATGTCACTTCATGTATCCCTTTCTTTGTCAGTTTATTCCTTGAACAACGATTATAAAGATACCCACAATTAGCAAATAAGACTCACACAAAGGAGAGGACGAAGTAAGACTTTTTGTTTGTTTATAAAATCTTCTCCATATCGATTATAATACGCAACATCTTGTGCCTTTAATGCGCATCATATGCATTTTGAAGTGCCAAAAAAAAACAAGCTGTGGCCTTTCTCCGAGAAAGTTATCACACTCGCACCAAGGAAAACTCGATTTCTTTGCTCTGCTGCCCTGTCTTTATATCATTACGTTGGCAGATCCCTCAAGTGATGGGGTATAAATTCATGAGCTAGTTTCTATAATCTTAATAGCTAAATAAGATAAATTCATAAGACCTGCGCTTGGAGAAATTATTCCGATTTGCTCATGACAGAGAGACCTCATTCCAGCCTCATAATCCGTACCTAGCTGTATTCATTTGTAGCTACTTTCAAGCACGGAGTAACATCAATTTTTCTACAAGTTGCAGAACAAAACTAAGATCTAGCAGGCACCTTTTCTTTAAAGTACCTAGGAGCAGGAATTAATGAATCTAACTGTGAACTTCGTCATACTCATCATAAACCAAAATCATAGCAGTAGAGACTAAATGTTTCAGAGGATGGTGTCAAATTTTGTAGCGACAAATTACCTCCTTTGTTTAAAAAAAAGGTAGTTCACCCTTTGATCAGTTACACTAGCCGGCATATTGAGCTAGTATAGATACGCACTCTCTATCACACATAGAACTTGTGATCTCCATAAATTCATGGACCTGGCATACGTTATTATCGACATTTTAATAAAGGAAAATATCCACGCACTTCATCAGATGCTTTTATTCACAAGAAGATTGATGTTATTTCCTGACGAACAATGTATGATCCTGTGATTCTTCTATCAGCACAAAAACAGACACGAATTCAACCTGGTAGCATTCACAAAAAGTGTATGAACAAACGACATTTATCCTTAAGTCAGCCAGTTCTGAAACACTTCAGTGCGTTCACAATAGCTTGAAATAAAATACCAAAACTATATTTTCCTTCATGGTTTACCTTTCACCTATGGAAGCGCAAGCACACCTTCGATGGTAGGGTTGACTTTGATATATGAACTCTCATGATCAACTGAATATAGTTTGCGGAACATTCCATTGTTGGATTTGTCTAGAATTGAATGAGCCATTGTACTAGTGAAGCAGTGATGGAGGAAAAAAACATCAAATCAATACAAGAAAGTGAGCTCTATCTGCACATAAGTGCTCTGAGCACTAAGATAAGATAGAATGCACACAATTGCCCGCTTCTAGCACGCCATCAACATCTATTGATATGAATTCTGTTATTTCCTCTGCGTATCGCCCTCTACTTGGCTGCTGTCTTTCCCAGGAATTGACAGAGAAACAGGAGAAAATATTGTCTTCACGTTGATCAACGGCTAAGTAGCTTCTACACGAAGTAAATACACGTGCTTTTTCTAAGTCCTGTGTAGGCATGGCGAATGAATAGCGACATCTCTGCTCTGGAGGACCAACTTTTGCTCAGTTATTCCGATGTCGTCTCCTTTTTCAGCACTGC
Organism: Ceratopteris richardii; assembly: GCA_020310875.1. Taxonomy (NCBI): domain Eukaryota; kingdom Viridiplantae; phylum Streptophyta; class Polypodiopsida; order Polypodiales; family Pteridaceae; genus Ceratopteris; species Ceratopteris richardii. The sequence goes on along the minus strand of CM035412.1, from coordinate 83,255,743 downwards.
ATTATCTTGCACACAAGAAGGAGAAGACACGCCTCTAACACATAATTCCGGATCTCTGTCTTTGAATTCTCCAGAGGGAGGGCACCCTTTCGATTATGACTGCCATCTGCTTTTCATCCTTCATCTGCGAGCGCTCTCTATTTTCCCGTACAAAGGTTTCAAAGACAAGACCTGTGCCTCCTTTCATCCACGTTGCATCACTAAATTAGTAGTATCTCTGCGAATCCTCTCGCCAGACACACAGTGTTCAACCCGAGCATATTTTGAGGACCTATGAGCATTTGGATGCTCATAATGCTTTGCAAAATAGTAGTAAGTACCATCTCCTCCTTCCCATATTCTCCAAGCTAAGACGCACTCTCTTGGGTGAACAAAAAAGGGAATCTGCTCACAAACCTTCCAATTTCATATCCTTCTTTCAACTCATTAACATGTGAGGGTGTCTTGATCATTGAAGAAAAAGTGGTTGGCTTCGAATCATAACCACAACGCTCAAAAGAGCCATCATCTTTCAGCTTGTACTTGTCCTGCAAAACATGAGCAACGTTAGATGTCTTTTTAATAAGCTAACATGAAATACAAGATGCACATTTATATGTTTAGGTAATTCCAACAAATAAGCTAGAGATCCAATCTTTTTTCGAAACTTCAAAAGGACCTGCATATTGAGGAGAAATTCTATGATCCTTCCCTATCAACAAGTTAGATTGGTGAGGATTAACTTTAAGAAATACCATATCATCAACTTGAAATTCAAGTGGTCTTCTCTTTAAATCATAGAACTTCTTTTGTCTTCTCTAAGCTTCTTTTGTGTGTTTCTTAATTTTTCCAAGTTCTTCATCCATCTTATCAAGCATTTCTTTGGATACTTCTACTTTATTTGGAAAATATGGAAAAGCAGGTGGAGTCAAAAAATTATAACCATACAGAGCTTCAAACGGAGTCATTTTTATAGATGCATGCCATGCACTATTGTATGCAAACTCAACCAAGGGTAAATATTCACTCCAATTATCCTACTTTTCATCCACATACATATGCAACATATCTTCAACTACCCTGTTAACCCTCTCGGTTTCCCCATCAGTTTGGGGATGGAAAGTCGTACTCATATGACGTTGAGTTCCAATCGATTCAAATGTTGCTCTCCAAAATTTTGATGTAAATCTAGAATCTCTATCAAAAATTATGCTTTTAGGTTTTCCATGCAATCGAAAAATTTCTTTTACAAAGATTCTTGCAACATTCAATGCACTATCAGTCTTTTTCATAGAAAAGAAATTTGTCATCTTGATAAGCCAATCGACTACAAGAAATATGGTATCATGCTTACTTCTGGTCATAGCTAGCTTAGTGATAAAGTCCATAGAAATAGAATCCCACTTCTTATTTGGAACATCCAAAGGTTGAAGCATTCGAAGCACCCCCTTAAACTCAGATTTCACCTATTGGCACATCAAACATTCACTTACATATTTTCTAATATCCTGCTTCATACATGGCCAAAAGTAAGAATACTTTGTTTTAACATAGGTCCTTGAATAACCTGGACGTGCAAAAAAAAGTGCATCATGACAATCATGCAATATTTTGACTTTTAATGGAGATTCAAAAGATATGCATAGCCGATTGTTATAATACAATGTTCCATTCTGCAAATGAAATTTTTGCTCATACATCGATCCCATGTTTGCATTCAAAGCATTCAAATTACGTGCATAAGAAGGATCCTGTTTTATCTCTTCTTGAATTTTTATTGAGAAAATAAGAATTTATTACAAATAAAAGATTACACAAAGGTCTCCGACTCAATGCACCAGCAACCTTATTTTCCTTACCAGCTAGATACGTAATGTCAAAATCAGCAATGGATGTGTGAAGATGTATTTTGGACTCCGATGATTTGTATTCAATTCAAAATTAACCCCTAACAATAGATATCTCCAACGCTTAAGTGCATGCAAAATAGCAAGCATTTCTAAATCATGAGTAGGATAGTTAAGTTAATGTTTTCTTAGTTTTTTGGACTCATATGCGACCACCCTAACATCCTGGGAAGAACACATCCTATATAACTACCACTTGCATCACATGCAACAACAAAAGGCTTTCCCATTTCTGGTATTTTCGAAGTACAATTTTGAACAACTTTTTATTTCAATGTTTCAAATGATTTTTACAAGCATCACTCCATGCAAATCGTACATTCTTTTTAGTCTGTTATGTGAGGGGAGTAGTTATCTTAGAGAAATCCTTAATATGTGCTCTTTCATATTGTGCCAACCCCAGGAAACTTCTAACATCCCTTACAGTCTTAGGAATCAGCCAATCAGCTATTGTTTTTATCTTATCTTCATCTATAAGGATTCCTTCTTTTGATATTTCCTAGATACACAAGTTTATCCTTAGCAAAGAAACACTTACTCTTTTTTCCATACAATTTGTGTTCCCTAAAAGTTTGCAAAGTCTTTTTGAGATGTACCGCATGTTCAGAATCATCTTTAGAGTATACAAATATATCATCAAGAAACACTAAGATGAACTCATCTAGGTAATCGTGAAAAATATTATTCATCAAGCACATAAATGCGGCAGAAGCATTCGTTAATCCGAAAGGTAGAACCGTGAACTCATAGTGACCATATTGTATTCGAAAAGTTGTTTTAGGAATATCCTTTGTTTTGATCCTAATTTGGTGATATCCAGGTCTTAAGTCAATCTTGATGAATACAATCAATCCACTTAAGTGACCTAATAAGTCATCTATATAAGGAAGTGGATACTTATTCTTAATTGTTCTTTTATTCAACCCCCTATAGTCGATGCATAATCTATAAGAGCCATCCTTCTTCTTCTTAAATAAAACAGGTGCACCTCAAGGTGAAACACTCTGTCTTATCAAGCCTTTCTTCAAAAGATCATCTAATTGAATCTTAAGATCCTTTAATTCATCAATGTTAAATCTATAGGGTGCTCTAGAATATGGTTCACTCCCTCGATATAGGTCAATGGCATGGTCAATCTTCCTAGGTGGAGGTATACCAGGCAAGTCTTCTAGAAATACATCAGCATATTCTTTCAAGAGATTTTCTACGTAATCTGGAATACCTTCATCATTACTTTCCTCATTACCTTCCTCATGTAGATTGTTCACATACACTACAAATGTTTTACTGCCATCACGTATACCTCTAATTATCTCCATAGCAGAAATAATAATAGGTTTGGGATTATAGGCATCCCCTAGAATATGAGTAGATTCATCATCTAGCTTTAAAGTGATCATTCTTTGTTCACAATTAATTGTCACAGAATTTTTAACTAACCAATCCATGCCTATGATTACATCACTCTGTTTCATCTCAATTACATGCAAACATCGAGAAAAGCACCTATCAGAAAGAGTAATTTGGTGATATCTAGATCTTAAGTCAATCTTCGTGAATACAGTCGCTCCACTTAATTGACCTAATAAGTCATCTATATGAGGAAGTGAATACTTATTCTTAATTGTTCTTTTATTCAACCCCCTATGGTCGATGCATAATCTATAAGAGATGTCCTTCTTCTTTTGAAATAAAACAAGTGCACCCCAAGGTGAGCCACTGGGTCTTATAAAGCCTTTCTTCAAAAGATCATCTAAATGAATCTTAAGCTCCTTTAATTCATCAATGTTAAATCTATGGGGTGCGCTAGAATATGGTTCACTCCTTGGATATAGGTCAATGGCATGGTCAATCTTCCTAGGTGGAGGTATACCAGGCAAGTCTTCTGGAAATACATCGGCATATTCTTTCAAGAAATTTTCTACATAATCTGGAATACCTTCATCATTACCTTCCTCATGCAGATTGTTCACATACACTACAAATGTTTTACAGCCATCATGTATACCTCTAAATTATCTGCATAGCAGAAATAAGAATAGATTTGGGATTATAGGCATCACCTAGAACATCAATAGATTCATCATCTAGCTTTAACGTGATCATTCTTTATTCATAATTAATTGTCGCACAATTTTTAACTAACCAATCCATGCCTATGATTACATCACTTTGCTTCATCTCAATTACATGGAAACATCTAGAAAAGCACCTATTAGATAGAGTAAATTCAAGGTTTTCAACATATCCTTTTGTGTAGTGTAATCATCCAATGGCCATCTCTACATGTCTGGTTATCTGCATATTTAGGGCTATCCCTAGATTCTGTACGAGCTTGAAAGATAGAAAACAACGGGTCGTACTTGAGTCGATCAAAAATCTAGTTTTATGCACAAAAGTCATACCTAAAATCGTGATTACAAAAGCCTTTGGGAAAGAACTAACCGCCATGCAATGTAAAGTAGAGTCAGGGCACTTACCTCCATCATCCCCTTGCTCAATAATTGTACCCTCCTTGATGATGTTTATTGCTTTTCATTGTGCGGGTGGAAAGACTACCTTATTCGAGCACTCATATGTTTATGCTCTTGCTCTCCGCAACAAAAAACACAGACCAAGACTTCTTGCCCTCTTAGTAAATTCAGGGTCTTGTTCCCACTAGATTGGATGATGCCTCCTTTGATTTTCCACCTAAGCAAGATTCTTGTCTTTATTATTTGAAGATGGAGTCTTCTTTTAATTATTCATGTTCATTGCAATAGGTCTTTGTGGCCTATGTCCTGTTGCAATTAATCTGCTTCTATTTGCCTTCTGCAAATTGAACTTCTCCATCTTTTCAAAGTTCTCGTCCATCGCAACAGCATCAAGAAAATCAATGCATCCAGATCCCTTGACTTGATAGCAAAGTTCCTCACGAAGCCCTTCAATAAATTTACTCTTTAGGGCGTCACCACTAACCTCTAATGCATATTTATGACGACGTAGGAACCTCCCTTTATACTCATCAACAGATAAGCTATGCTTATCACTTTCGTGGTGTCGAAAATTGTAGAACTCCATCTTCTTCTCCATATGGTACTGTGGAGAACAATAGCATTTTTCAGCTTGTTTTCTAAATTCCTTCCATAGAACTGGACCAAAACGCATTCGAGTCTACATATATGACTTCCACCATAGCTTTGCGATCCCACGGAGGTGCAGGATCCCAATGTTTGGCTTGGACTCTTCACTAAATTGTAAGAAGTTCTCCAGTTCTTCAATCCATGCCTGAAGATCTTCGGCACTCTTCTTCTCGCCATCAAAATCATTCAACTTTGCCTTCTTGAAGACTTGGTTAAGGGCAAACTCACTTGGTTCCATATCTTCATAATTGCATCTTTTTTTTCGCAAGGTACACTAGATGTTCCTGCACCTTCATCTACTTCATCGTTCAGCTCCACAAACAAATTTGTTGCTTCTTCTGGTTGCTTTCCACCTTGTTCTTTGCACAATGCACTAAGCAGCTTCTGAATAAGCTCCTCTTGTTCAAGAATCTTTTGTGTTAGACCTTCCATCATTCGCGAGGATTGTTTCAGCTTTGATACCACTTGTAGTGTTTCCTCAATCACAATCTATCCTCAATCACAATCTTTTGATCACTCAAAAATAACAATGGAGAGAAGAACACAGAGATTGCAGAAGGTAAAAGAAAATTTGATGCAGAAGAGTAGAAACAAATATGACACAGAGAAGGAAGAATTCTGATATTATAGATGTGAATCAATGGTTACAATAGCTTTGGACAATAGCTTCTTGATGAAGCCTCCACCTCCGCACCACCCTCGAGCTATCACAATCGCATTCACTCTCACTCTCACTCTCAATCACACTCTCACTCTCACTCTCACTCTCAATCACAAGGTAAATCTCACATTTCTGTGTGTCCCTGGTGTTGATGCGCAGGTCTCCCTATATCGAAGTTTGATCGCTGCCCTCCCCAACGAAGTGTGCGATCCACCAAATTTAGAAAAAGTCGAGTTTCTCCAAAACTTTCGCAAAAAGCCATGCGATCATAGTGTGCTTTCTTTCTTTAGCGTACCTGTCAAAAATAGGAGAAAAACTCCAAAAAGACTTACTCAAAAATATCCATATTTAGACATGATGACACGTGAGCATCAGAATCACAGGTTCGAATAGAAATAGATAAGCCCTCATTTTTTTGGAGTGTTGGAAAATGGCACTTTTCAAAGCCGTATAACTCAAAAACGGTGAGGAATTAGCTTAAGCTTGTGAGAACACTTTTATTCAATTTTGTGATCTTCACAATAGTGTTAGAGACATCCGAGGTCGATATCCACCTCCAAATGCCACTTTTGAGTGCTGCAAGTTTCAAAATTCTAGAAAGAGTAAAATCAAGGCATTTTCTTATAATAACCAAATGTAGGACCCTGAACGAGGTACTTAAAACATGGTTAACAAAAATTTCACTCAGGGACTTTTATTCTCCTGTACTTGCTCCACCTTTCTCTCATACAAAGTTTTTCCCAATTCTTTCATCTTCACCTTCAAAATTTCACTAGAAAACATGATACGAATAAGATCTAGAGAGAGAATATGAAACTTGTCAATTGAAAACTTTTCCTACATGCATAAAGGACCTAATTATTCATTCTAAGCATTATCCGCACAATGAAATTCAGAAAGTTCAAAATTCATTATTTCACTAGAAACAGGCCTATTACAGCTACACACTATGGAGAGGATTCTTATATACTTGATGGAAGGTATCCATCTCTCAACTTGGTGATGATTCTTCTCTCATCTTGAACGTGGCTCTACACACATACTGGATGGAGGTTTTTGAGGATTGATGGACAATACGATTTCTTTATCTGAATTCAAGGAGATCTCGAACAATGATCCATGAGGATGTGATTGAGAGTGACAATGAGTGTGTGATTCAGAATGAGAATGAGATTGCAATCCTGATTGTATAACCACATGATTATGATTGTGATTGAGATTAAGATTGTGAGTGAGAGTGTGATTGAGAGTGTGAGTGGGAATGAGATTATGATAGCTTGAGGATGGTCATGAGGTAGAGGCTTTGCCAAGATGATATTTTCCAAAGCTATTATATCCAAAAGGAAGAGGCTTCATCCATAAGTTATTGATGTGATATATATATATATATATATATATATAGAGAGAGAGAGAGAGAGAGAGAGAGAGAGAGAGAGAGAGTTCAACACTTGATCGGATTTATTCCTTTGCTAATGACACTAATGTTTGCTTATGTCTTTTGTATGTCCGAGTTTTCATCTTTATGGGACTGATGAGGAACGCTACAAATGGTATCAGAGTAGAATCGATCCTCAAGAATGCTTTCAAGTTTGGCGCAATGGGCCATGGGCAAAACGAGGCTATTCAAAGGCTTCTTGGAGAAATATGCAAAGAACAATGTGAAAAGCAATTAAAGGGCTTCAGTGTGAAAGCTTAGGAAGATACGTACTTCCTCCATTGCTTTTTCCATCTGTATGAATTGTGTTTAGTATAATTCTGTCAATGTGTATGATCTTGATTAAAGTTACAAGGCTAGATGGTTCTAGTAGACTTGTGTCCACCATAACAAAATAATTAACTCATATTGTTTCAATCACAACCAAGAATGAATTCTATCAAGTTAGCCTTCAGACTCGAATTCCAATAGTTAAACCAAGATGATTCTACTTACTAACTAGATTTTCCAGTTGCGATCATAGAGGCCTACACTTGATCATATCTCTCACAATTGGTGTGACATAATGGTTTTTCTCTGCTCATCAAGAAGAAATTTTAAGTATTATGATCAACGATTGGCACTATAGATGGTGCTAGACTTTCGTTCTTCTGTACTTGAGGTGGGTGTGCCTATTTGAGGTGGCATTTACTAGAGATCTCCTAGGAAATTTCATTGTGGTTAATTATGTAGTAGATGCATTCTTCATTGCTAACATCATTGTAAATTTTGTTGTGGCTTATTTGGATTAAAAAAAAGGGTTGTACATCTTGGTGGATGAACATTCTAGGATAGCAATAAGATTTTTTACAACATTGGCAACATTTGGATATGGAGATATCGATCTTGATAATAAACATGAGATGATCTTCAAATTCTTTTATATTCTTTTCAATCTTGGCTTTATGGCATATCTCATTTGAAACATAACAAACCTATTCATGGACATGACTAGAAGGATAAGGAACTATAGGGCTTTGCCTAAGCAATCTCTAGCTTTACCATACACAACATATTACCTTTTAGATTAAACAATCAGATAATGGGCTACATTTGCCTTGGATATGGAATAGAAAACTTGCATATTCCAATATGCATTCGAAGAAAGGTATACACTCAATGTCTTATTTGGCTAACAATGATACATTATTATATTTTAGGTGATAGGTCCTCTGAAAACTAAGGAAATATCATCTATGAAATGCACTTTCCTCTCTTTCACCATGATGAAGAGATAATCCATGTACGTGATCCACTTCTACTAGTGAATTTTTATTATAAAATTGTCAACTACTAATACTAGATGATGGAGATATGTAGTGGATGAGGAGTCATGGAATCATAGATATGTGTAATAAAACAAAGAATCAGTATGTTGTACATTACTAGAAAGTATTCTATCAAATATTTCTCATACTTCTCATAGTCACTTTAAATAAGGAGAAAAAATATCCACTGGAGAGGAACAATAAATAGGGGACTAGAGGATGTTGAAGGTCAAAGACTATGGTGTGAGGCTTTTTGGAATCTTACATCTTAAGTATATGCAATGAGGCATTGAGGACAATGTGAAACATGAGACAAGAATGAAGTAGACAAATGTAAATGTATCTATTGATCTTCAACATAGGTATTAATCATTAAGTTGATGTCTTGGTTGTTTTCTAAGGAAAATGTTTTGTTAGCTTTTAAGAGGTGATAAAAGTACCTGATCCATTGCATTTTTTATTCTATGGTACAACAAAGAGAGTTACAATTATTCAGACACCACAAGTTCATTAGGTGATCTATTCTAAAGATTCAAGTGATATTGAAAGGAGTGAACCATATTTTAGAGCATCCTATCGATTTAACATTGATAAACTAGAGGCGCTTAAGATTCCATTCGATGACATTTTGAAGAAAGTCTTGATAAAACTAAGTGTTTCACCTTGGGGAGCACCTGTTATATTTTAGAAGATAAAGAGAGGAATCTTATAGATTGTGTATTGATTCTAGGGGGTTGAATAAAAGAACATCTAAAAATAAGGATCCACTTCCTCACATAGATGATTAATAAGGTCAATTAAGTGGAATGAATGTATTCAATAAAGATCTAGATATCACCAAATTAGAATAAAAATAGAAGATCCACCCAAGATAACTTTTCGAACACATTGTGGCCACTATGAGTTTTACAATTTTACCTTTTGGATTAAGGAACACTCTTGCCATATTCATATGCTTGATAAATAATGTTTTCCGTGATTATGTAGACGAATTAATCTTAGTATTTCTTGATGATATTCTTCCATACTCTAAAGATGATCCTCAGCATGTTGTACATCTTAAGAAGACTTTGCAAACTCTTAGAGAACACAAATTGTATGGAAAGAAGAGTAAGTGTTTATTTGCTAAGGATAAACTTTTGTATCTAGGAAGGGTCATATCTAAAGATGGAATTAATATATTAGAATAGGATGAAGTGAAAACAATAGTTAATAGGCAATTCCTTATAGTGTAAGGGATGCTAGAAGTTCTCTAGGATAGGTGCAATATGAAAGAGAACATATTAAGGATTTGTCTAAGATAGCTAATCCCCACACAAATTTGACTAAAAATAATACACGATTTGTGTAGAATGATGATTATCAAAAGATTAATAATTTGAATCACTGAAAAAATAGGTGCTTGAAAATTGTATTTTAAAAATATGAGAAATGGGAAAACCTTTTTTGGTTGCATGTGATGCAAGTGATAGGCAAATAGCATGTGTTCTATCAGAAGATGGTAAGGTGGTTGCGTATGAGTCCAAAACATTATGAAAACATGAGCTTAATTTTCCTACTCATGATCTAGAAATGCTTGTTGTTGTACATGCACTTAATCATTTGAGACATCTACTGTTAAGGGTAAAGTTTGAATTGAAAATAGATCATTAATGTGTGAAATTAAATTTCAATTAACCATTTCTTAACAATAGGCAAAGGCATTGGTTCGAGTTATTAAGAAATTATGATTTTGACATTAGATATTTGGTTGATAAATAAGTTCCATGATCCATTGAGTTGGAAACTTTTATTTAATGTTCTTTTTTCAGTAGATTCTAATTTTCTCAATAAAAAACAAGAAGAACAATTTATATACCCATATAAAGATTATGATTTGAGAGGTTCTTCATTTTATTGATATATTAGTGTTCTTTCCAATATGTTATGTTCTATAGGATTATGTAACTGATGAGGATTTGAATTAGGGGATCAAGATTTGATAATGAATTAAAATATAGCACTGATTTGGATAGTATCCATTGTTCCCCAACTCTTAGGAGAGAGTTGTTTTAAGAGGGGAAGAATGTAATACTTCTTCTAATGCATACACTCATGTGATTCGGGAAATGTCTTAGTTCTTCCTCATATTTATTTGATACCCCAAGAATAGCACCTATCTATGAAGAATGGGGATATCACATGTGGAATCCAAGTTGATATGGAAGCTTCTGTCTCTATAGCCTCACTTCCCCAATTGTATTATGAGTAGACATTATAGGTAGAAAATTACTTGATATAGAGTCAAAACATAAATGTGGCAAGAGAAATGCATTGGAGTGTTGCGTGAGCTTAGAGATTCCCAAAGAAAGCATCCGAGATCATTTCCTTGGAACACAAATGTGTGGAGGTATTTTTCCTATTGATTTTGGCACGGTTGAACATCTCATAGAGTTCCTCTAGTGTACTTGTCAAGGAAACATGATAGGTAGCATGACATAAAAGATGTATTTGAAAATGTACGCGACTCACAATGATTCGAACCCCGAATAGCACTCAGGGGAGGTTTTTCTAGATAGAGAAAAGTTTGGCTAGCAATAATGGTTGCTTTTGCTATTAATTTAGCGATTTCATGGCAGAGAATTATCGGAGCAAATGCTTTCATTTTACATTATGATTTTCAAGAGTTCATCCAAAACTATATAATAGAAGGATAGGCTCACTTCTTTCATCATCAATTCAAGCTACTCAAGCTTTATAGGTACTCTTTTGAGGAAGAGGTCTATATTCTTGAAGGTAATCAACTAAGGGAAGGTACCCTATACCCTTGGAGAAAGCTCTATGTTGAATATTCAAGGTTGGACAATTAGAAGACATGGAAGCTACACACACACACACACTATGAAGAGGAGTCTTATGTACTTCATGGAGGGCAGCTATCTCTCATCGTGGTGATGATTCTTCTTATCTTGAATGTGGTTCTCCACACATATTTGATGGAGGAATTTGTGGATTGATGGATAGTATGGTTTCTTTATCTGCATTCAAGGAGATATAGAAGAATGATCCCCGAGAATGTGATTGAGAGTGAGAGTGAGAGTGAGAGTCTGAGTGAGAATGAGAATGAGAATGGTATTTCAATTATGATTGTATAATCACATGTTTATGATTGTGATTGAGATGAAGATGGTAAGTTAGAGTGTGATTGAAAGTGAGAGTTTGAAGAGGATTCTCATAGCTCGGGGGTGTTCAGGAGGTAGAGATGTCATCAAGAACCTATTTTCCAAAGCTTTTGTATCAAGAAGGAAGAGGCTTCATCCAGAAGTTATCAATGTTTTTAGAATCTAACATTTGAAGAGTCACAAGATAAGCATTGTTTATTAATATATATATTTTTTTGAGTTAAACACTTGATCATATTTATTCTTTTGTTAATGACACTAATATTTTCTTATGTCTTTTTTATGCCTGAGTGTTCTTGTTTAGAGGACTGATGAGGAATGCTACAAATGATGAAAAGTGAAAACTTTTATCACTTTTATATACATCGGAGATAATATTCCCAAATTTGAGTACTTTGTGTCTTTGATGGTCACTGAAGAAAGTGACAAATATGGACAATATGCAAAGGATTGCTACAAAAGGATAAAGAACAACCCCTCATACATAGGACATAGTAATTGTGCATCTACTTCAAACAAGGATGAAAGTTCTTTAGTTATTACATAGATGAGTGACTACAAGACACAAGGCTTAGGTACATTATACATTAATAAAGAATGAAACAATCACATTAGCTGCAATAAGGATTTCTTTTCAAACATGGTGGTATCATCAACCAAAGTTCATGTAGAGACAAGTGATGATACCCCACATCCTTTCACACACATAGATGATGTTATGTATTATTGTTCCCATGAGCCTATGTACTTCAAGGATGTTATTCATGTTACCTTAATCACAAAGGATCTAATGTCTTTTGGTCAAATGGTTGAAAGAGGACTCCATGCCAAAAGCAATTATAAGGGATAATTTTTGGAATACCATAAATAAGGGTATAGATTGATAGCCAAGGATAGAAAGGAGGGAAGGCTATTCACATTGGATGCAAAGCCAAATTTCAATCACACTACTTACTTCACATATGGAAGGAAAAAGGTAGAAAAATTGGACCTATGACACAAAAGGTATGGACATTTCAATACTCAAAGATTGAAAGATATGGAAAAGAAGAGATTAGTGGTACACATTCCAAACATTTACAATCATAATCTTGAGAATTTGTGTGAGGACTAAAAATTGGGAAAGGAGAGGAGGTTACGTTTAAAGAACACAAATTATGCAAGTTATCATCCACTTGACCTAGTACATTCAAATGCTTTGGGATCAACAAAGTAGAGTTCAAGTCAAGGTAATAGATACTTTGTAGCTTTCATTGATGACTACACAAAGATCACATGGGTTTACTTTATGACGCATAAGCTAGATGTCTTTCTTTTATTACTTCAAGAACTTCAAAGCTATTGTAGAGAAATAATGTGATCCGTATATGGAATGTTTAAGGGCAAACAGAGGGGGAGAATAATTCTTCCATGAAATCTATCATTTTTTGGATTCAAATGCCATCAATAGAAGAATCACATGCAGACATGCACAAGAACAAAATGGTGTAGCAAAAATGAAGAATAGGTACATTGTAGAATGTGCTAGGGCTATGATGAAGGAAATGGGAATGCCTATTTGCTATTGGGATGCTCTAGAAACCACTACAATATACATAATGAAGAGAGATCCTACATAATGAAGAGAGATCCCACATCATGTAAACATGATTTAAAAAACTAGATTTGTCACACTTCAGAGTATTTGGATATACTTGTTATGTGTTGATTCCAAATGAATTAAGGACCAAACTTGATGATAAATTAGAAAGATGTGTGCTTGTAGGATATACAGGTGAAGAAAAGTGTTAAAGATGTTCTAGCCGTATAGCAAAGGAGCTAAAGGTATGAAGGGATGTTAGATGTGCTAGAATTTTACCTTGGTATTCTTCAAACGCAAGCTGTTGGTGATAAAAAAAAAGAAAGAATTCAAGTGAGAAACTAAAATGCATAGTCCTTGGTGGACCAAACACATTTGATTGAAAACTCATCATAAAATGGAGCAACTCCTACATCAAGACAACGTGTTGATGGAAGGAGTAAGGGAAAAGCTAAAATCATTAAGATACAAGAAGATGACAACTTGTGGATTGAGCCCGATGTAGACCATCATGCAAAGAAGGGGAAGAGATCAAAGTTGAATAATAAATGTTCAGATCAATGGAATAGGGAGAGAATAAGGTATGATAGGGTAAGGTATCGTGTAAAGACTTTCTTATGATTGATTTTTGGCTTGAGACTATGCATATATGAGTTACCTTGTTGAGAAACCCACATGCTTTGAGGAATCAAATACATGGAAGGAATGGCAAGAGTCCATGCAAGAGGAAATCAAAGCTTTGGAAGATAATCATAGTTGGACAGTAGTGCTAAGCAAGAAGGATAATAGGGTGATCGGAAAGAAGTGCATATATAAGGAAAAGAAGCATTCAATTGGCGACATTGCTAGATACAAATCTAGGCTTGTAGGTAAAGGATGTGAAAAAAAAATATGGAGTAGATTATTAAGAAATCTTTAGCCTTGTGACAAAGATGACTACCATCACAACAATCATTGGAATATCAACAACCAAGAATTTGAATATGTATTAATTTGATCTAAAGAAAGTATACATGGACCAACCACTAGGGTTTCAAGATAAAATCAGAGATGAATATATTTTTTTGGGTTAAACAAGGCACTATATGGTCTCCAAGAAGACCCAATGTGCATTGAATGAAGTGGTTGTGGACTAGATGATTAGTTGTGGATACAAACAAAACAAAGCTATCCATCATTGTTCTACAAAAGAGAAGGTGAAGCATCTATCTACTTATGTGTGTACATAGATGATGTGACAAAGTACCAAGGATTGATGTACTAACATGCTCACCAAAGCATTGAACTCAATCAAGCTTATAAACTTCTAAAGAGGCATTGGAATGATGGAGCTCAGTTAAAGACTTCAATGTGGAAGCTTGAGGGGAGTTTTAAAGTTCAAGATCAAACCTTAGGAGCTTGTGGACCTTTAGATGGATGGGACAAATAATTTAATTTAAGTTGGTACGATTACATGTGTATGTCATCTTCTAGGACTTGAATAATCTAGTCCTTGCTGTGCAAGCCCCCTTCTTGCTTGAGGATTTTCATTAGACTTTGTCTCTCATAGAATATCATGTGTAGAATGTACTTAGCTCTTAGTGATCAGAAGAGCTTCTTACTCTATTTATATTCATTTCATATAATATTTTGTTTGTTATGTCTTGATTGTCATCCTCTAAAGTTGGATTGAAGCTCAAACCTAAACTTTACATATTATAAAGGAAATTGATGCTGGAGTGAGTAGGTGTCTTTGTGCCCATGCCTAGTGATAGGAAAAAATTGTGTATCCTAGTGGCATTGGCTCTTAAAATAGGAGCAATAATTCTTTTTACTACTCTACTACACATGCAAAAAACTGAAGTGGTCTCCTATCTGCCCAAAGTTGAGGCACTTCATAAACATGTTTATGAAGGATTTATTTTGGGCGAACCCTAAACCCAAAAGTTGATTCAATTCGAGCTACTTAGAAATTTCAACTTGTTCATGGTGGTGTTTGTGGTCCTATGTAGACACCGTCCTTTGAGAACTATCTTTACTTCGTGAATTCCATTGATGATATTTTAATCATGCATCGGTATATCCATTCAAAGCAAAGTTCAAAGTGTTTATGTGTTTCAATGAGTTTCTGGCTTTGACTAAGAATCTATCACCATGTAAAATAGGCATCCTCTATTTGGATCGAGGGGGGAATATATGTCTTCTGACTTTAATGCATTTCTACCTGAACGTGGGATAAAACATCATTGTTAGAGTGTTGTATACACCTAAACAAAATGGAGTTGCTAAAAGGAAGAACAGATCATTCATGGAGGTGGCATGGTGTATGGTCAAGAGTCAGGCTTTACCACATAGTTTTTGGCTTGAGGTTATTATGTGTGCAGCATATGTACTTTATAGGTTTCCCACTAAAGCACTATAGTATATCACTCCATATGAGGCTTGGAATGGTCGCAAGCCATCTGCTGCTCACCTATGTGTCTTTCGCTCTCTGGCATATGCATTAGTGTCTCAACAAGAATGCAATAAATTGCATGATAAAGCACTAAAATGTTTTTTTGTTGGGTATAGTTTAGAAAGCAAAGGCTATCTTCTATATCACCCATTGACTAAATGCATTTTGTTTAGCCATTATGTTGTTTCTGCGGAAGATGCAATTCAACCATTACTTTCATGTACTAAGGAGACATTAGTTAGCTCCAAGGATATGTATGATGTTAAATATGCTCAATACTCCACCCTCATGTGACCACAAATGATCCACGGTGCTCTAAGTTGTAAGGCCCCCATTATGAGGAGAAGCCATTATGAGAGCCCGGACATTTGTGGAACCCTAACTTCCAAGTTAGATGAGGTCTATGTGTGACCGTTGATGGTTATAGATGATCTTTGTGAGCCTAGCTGTCAGGTTAGGTAGGGCATAAACTTCCAGGCCATTGGGTTATCATTTAAGGTGAAAATAAAGGCCCTGTGGCGTCGCGCGGTTTCCCCATAGAACCTTAATGGGGGGAGTGCAGAGGGGGGCTTGCCCCCTTCTGCGGGGTCCGGGGGGCCTATCCCCCCGGCCCGTAGGGCCGAGACGGTAGGACTTGTGGTCGTGGAGATATTGTCGGATCATATATTTTACCGACTAATTTGTATCTCCCGACTACGTTTATCTATACCGAACCGCCTTGTAAAAGCTATATAAGCACAGCCCAGGTTGAGCTTTATATAGCATTGCGCACTAGTAAGCCCTTCATCTAGAGTCTGTCTAGATCGCCATCTAAGCTCCACAGTGGGAGCGCACGGGTGGACAGCACCATCATTGTAATTGCATTATGCTTTGCATTCTGAGAATTTGAGTTCTCTACCTCTCAGTCTGCGTCTATCTTTGTCTGCGTTTTTTCTCTCAACTCTGTCTACAGGTCTATTCCGCTGTGCTGTTATTTTCTTACATATGACACCTTTCTGCCTCCTTTTACAGGTGGACACTCTAGTGTTAGTCCAGATGAGGTAATTTCTCAGCCTTTATAGGTTTTACATGATGATGTAGATCATTCCATTTTTTATGCAGATTCACATGATGCACTTATTGATGAGAGAACTGATATAGAGGAGGCAAAGACTATGCCTAAATGTTTGTTGGAGACTTTGGGAGATAACAAATTAGATGCATCTCTATCATACCATACTCATTCAAGGTCTCATGGTGCTTCTTTTGCATCAAATTTCCATGCTATGGATGCTTCTAGTCTTTGGGATGAGAATGATCTTGTTTTATCTCTTGGAACACAAAATTCACAAAATTCGATGGATGCTATGCAAGCAAAATATGATGTTATTTTGAAAAATGGTAACTAATCTTTATGTGACTTGCCTCCTACCAGGAAGGCCATTGACACTAAGTGGGTATAAAAGCTAACAGATAAGCCTTATGGAACAGTTGATAAATATAAGGCTATGCTTGTTGCAAAGGGCTATGCTCAAGAAAGAGGCATTCATTTTGATGCGACCTTTGGACCTACATATGAAATGACTATTGTTCGTAGCATTTGTACACTTGCAACTCATCATGGTTGGAACGTACATCAGTTGGATATCAAAACTGCATTTCTAAATGGTGACTTGCATGAAGAAGGGTATGTTCTTGAGCTATGTCATTTTGTGTAGAAAGGGCATGAAAACAAAGTGAGCAGGTTGAAAAAGGCATTATATGGTTTGAAGCAAGTACCACGTGCTTGGTAGGAAAAGATACATGCATACTTGATTGCACATAGTTTTCAGAATAGTCCAACTAAGATCATCTTATACGTTAAGCATGCAAATGATGTGCTTCTGATCATTATTGTCTTTGTTGGTGACATGCTACTCACTAGTCCTCATGAAAAGCATATTGCTAATTTTAAGGCTTATTTGCATGCCTCATTTGAGATGCCTCATCTCGGGCATTTGTATCATTATTTGGGCATTCAATTTATGAAAGTTGATGGTAGAATAACTTTGTATCAAATGAAATATATTGACAAATTATTGTAGTATTTTGGCCTCGAGGACTCCAAACCTATTGTCTGCCCTATGGCGACAAATTTCTGATTGAGTCTTCATGATGTTGGAGATGCCCTTTATGCTCTTCTCTATCATCAGGCAATTGTATGCTTGATTTACTTATGCATTACTTAATGAGATATTCAAATTACTTTCTCACAGATGAGCATGTTTATTCATTGCCCAAGTTTCAAGCATTGGCAGGTAGTTAAGTACATCTTTCACTACTTGAGTGGTACCCGACTACTTGAATTGTTTTATCCCAAGGGGGGATTAGTACCACCACATTTACATGCTTTTCCAACACTAATTGAGCTGGTTGCTATGAACACTTGTGTGTCCATGAGTATTTTTTACTTCATTCTTAGTAGTTCATGCATATCTGGGTTGAGTAAGAAGTAGCGTACTCTGTCCACTTCTAGTTGTGAGGCTGAGTATAGGGAAGCTTCACAACAACTATTGAGTGTGTGTGGCTCACATGCCTTATGGTTGATTTCAGTGTTGGTGAGGCTCTGCCCACCACCATCTTCGCTAACAATCAGAGCACATTGGTAGTTGCGAGGAGCCCTATGCTCCATGCTCACACTAAGCATATTCAGGTGGACTATCATTATGTTGGGGAGAGTACTCTGTTGGAGAGATCAGTTTCGCATATGTGCTCACACAGAAGAACATTGCAAACCTTTTGAAAAAGGCTCTGCCTAGGGAGACGTTTGAAGTTTTCCACAAAGCTTTGGGCTTACTTCCTTTTGTGGATTGATTCCTCATAGCTTGGCACTTCCTTATGCATCAGTGCCAGCTCCTTGTTCATTGCATCACTCCTAGGAGGGATTTGTTGATATATTTAGCTAGTGATTTTTTATGAATACATTAGGATCACTCGAACACTTTTTTCCCTCTTTAGGACGTTTTTCTCCCCTAGCTCCTATATACACCTATAACCCTAATGGGACACTTACCTTTGTACACTCTCTTGGTAATACATTCAATTTTGTGTGTTGTGCTCCAAGCTTCTTCTCCTTGTGTTGCTCACATGCTTTGGAAGACATCAAATTCCAACATAAGGAAGCATACAAACCGGTAGAAAAGGGTAGAAAGGAGGGAAGTCGGATCACATTGGATGTGAAGCCAAAATTCAACCACACAACATCACATATGGAGCATGTTAGCATAACTGGACGTATGGCACAAATGATATGGGTATACCAATATTCAAAAGTGAACAATATATATGTGCTCACACACACACACACACACATATATATATATATATATATATATATATATATATATATATATATATATATATATATATATATATATATATATGTATGTGTGTGTGTGTGTATGTGTGTGTGTGTGTGTGAGTGTGTAGGTATATTCGTGTGTGTGTCTACACACACACACGCATACACACACACACACACACACACATATATATATATATATATATATATATATATATATATATATATATATATATATATATATATATATATATATATATGTGTGTGTGTGTGTGTGTGTGTGTGTGTGTGTGTACATTTATATATATATATATATATATATATATATATATATATATATATATATATATATATATATATATATATATATATATATATATATACATATATGTATATATATGTGTGTGTGTATATATATATATATATATATATATATATATATATATATATATATATATATATATATATATATATATATATGTGTGTGTGTGTGTGTGTGTGTGTGTGTGTATGTGTATAGGTGTGTCTGTGTGTATATATACCTATAGCTCTATATATATGTCTGTGTATATACATCTATATGTATATATATGTGTGTATACATATACACATTCATGCACACATACACACACATACATACATACATATATATATATATATATATATATATATATATATATAGGTGTATATATATATATATATATATATATATATATATAAATATATATATATATATATATATGTACATATATATATATATATATATATATATATATATATATATATATATATATATATATATATATATGTGTATATATGTGTGTGTGTGTGTGTATGTAAGTATGTATGTATAACAAGTCTATTACAAATAAAAGAAATGAGTGCCATGCATTTTTATGATCATGTGACATAACTATCCACATCTCTTTTAGGATCCACTTGTGAAAATTAGCGAGTACCAAATTCTACCTCTAGTGAATTTAGAAGTATTTTTTGTCTCTCTCATCAAACTCAATCCAAAATAGAAGATCATATAAGTAAAACATAAAATATATATTTCAATTTATATGTAAAGTTTATACTTATGCAAATTTTAATTGAACAAAATGCAAGTAGGAGTCACATGAAACTACCATTCTTTTCTTAAGATCTAAACTATGCCTGATGTCTATTACACTACCATCATGTCACACTTTAGCCCTAGGACACCTATGCATGTCAGCATAGGTACCTCAACTTTGCTATCAATAGATTGGGGTGGTATAGGTGTCTTGAAAATCATCAATAAAAATGAATAAAACCTTTTGTGTTATAATATCATTCAAAACATTAAATCATAATAAGAAAACATACCTTTTTGCAAAAAACTCTCTTCCTCCAAGTGGATCTGTATAGAAACCTTCCTATGGACATTGGCTAAGCATCTCCATCATGTAATCTAATTCCTCATCACGTGTGTGTATGCATGTGTGTGATGTGTATGTATAGATCTATGCATGTACGTATATGTGTGTGATATATGCAAGTTTGTATGAAAATTTGAATGCATGCGTGATATATACTTGTGTGTGTATGCATATATGTGCATGTGTGTATATGCATATACAAATATGCATGTGTATGTGTGTATACATGTATATGTATGTTTTTATATGTGTGCATGTATGTGTCTGTGTGTACTCATATGTATGTGTGTATACATGTGTATGTGTGTGTGTTACTATATGATCATTGTCTACCCCTCATGATTGCAGTACTAATGAATATTTTGTAAGGCCCTCATTATAAGGAGAAGCCAAGTACACATTATGCAATTGATGGGAATCCCAACTTTCATGTTGGAGGAAGGTCAAATTGGACCATGCAAGGTATTGTAAGGATAGGTAGAAACCAGGGTCCCTAATTGTGGGAATATTCCATGTCAATGTCAGAAAGCATTTATATTTGTTAGGTCAGTTGAGCCGACCTAAGCCGTGTATAGCAACTATGTAGGCATTGGCCACCCATGCCCTACCGCCCATGTATAGCTGTCTGTTGAAGGCCACCAATCATCCTCTATAGACATGACCTTTGCATTACCTTAGACATGAAATCGAGTAAGCATACCTCTACCTTGTAACTCCCCATCTAGAGTTTTTTAGATCACCATTTAAGCTCTACCTTGAGAGCACATGGGTGGACAATTCCATCATCTTTATTCTTGTTGTTAGTAGAGAGTTGTTGAGATTCGATTATATCTGTTATCTTCTCTGCTACTGCTTCTGTGTTATATTGCATAACTATTATCTTACATGGTATCAAAGCTGTGAGGTTCAAATAGCTTAAAAGTATTACTATTTCAATGTCCAAGCAAACTAGAATATCATTAGATTATTCAAGTGATTACATGATTCCCTTATCGTCAAACATTCATGTGAGTGCTCCAGCTAATGTTAATGTTCCACCTATTCGAATTCTTCCACTTGCATTCTTTCAAATTACTACAATTTTGGACTCCTATGAATTACTTGATAGTGTCATGGGATCAATGGGACTGTATCCAGAACCTATACTAGTTGAAGATCTAGCAAACTCAAGATAGATGATTCGGCCAGATCCAGATCTTGTACCAGCTTGGAAGAGGTTGAATGTTGATGCATTATGTGCAACTATCACTAGTGTAAGTGATTCTTTAATTACTTTAGTTCAATATACTACTAAAGCACATGAGGCTTGGGGCATATTGGATCGAAAATATGAGATCAAAAACCACACTAGGATACAAAATCTACAAAACCAATTGGCAAATCAGAAGCATTCTAAGTCCGAAAAGGCTAAAGATTTATCAAAGGGGCAAAGAATCTACAAGATCAATTGGGTGTTGTTGGTGTGCTTTAACATCGGAAGAGCTGGCTCGAAGATGTGTGTGTATTCTTCTAGCAAAGTATGATGGATTATAAGAGCCCTTAACATTCAAGTAAGAATAAGCCCCCTTACATTTCAAGAATTTTGTGCTATGCTATTAGAAGAGGAAATCCAGTTGAAGAATTGTCAAAGTACAAGTGATGATGCATTCGCGACCAATGTCAAAGGAAGAGGCTCTTTTGATGGATCAAAGAAGAATACAAAGAAGAAAAAGTTCAGAGGAAGTTGATTCTATTATAAAAAGAAAGGCCATGCCATCAAGCATTATAGAAATAAGTAAGATGATGAACAAAATGGGACTTTAAAATCATCTTTAAAGAAAAAAGAGTTTGCAAACAACATAGAGCTAAAACTATGGGTAGCTATTGAAGAGGTATGCTCGTCCACTCAAGCTTGTGTTCATGAACCTTGGATTTTAGATAGTGTAGCTTCTCACCAGATGACCAACAAAAAGGATTGGTATAGTTCCCTAGTGCCTCTATGAGGATTCCATCAATGTACTAGTGGGAAATGACTCCATATGTGTAGTTGAAGGAAATGGAACCATCTCCTTTATCACTTCTCTAGGTGTTGAGAAACATTTATCTGACATTCTCTACGTAACTACACTTAAAAGACATTTGTTGTCACTTTTTCGAGTAATAGATCGTGGACTCGATGTTCACTTCAATAAGAGTGGTGCACAAATCATGGATTCATTAGATAATATAGTAGGAAAAGGCATAAGACATGATACCTTGTATGAGTTAAGTGCCTTAACTACTAGAGAAGATAAAGATATAAGTAGATTATGGAACCAACTATTTGGGCATCTTAGATTTGTAGTGTTGAAGCAGATACAAAGAATAGGGATGGTTGCTCATTTGCCTACATTTTCAGAGTTTTAGGAACCTTGTGAAGCTTGCATGATGGGCAAGAAATAATGAAAGGCATTTTCAAGAGAGGCCAAAAATTGAGCTCAAGCCCCTCTAGAGTTGGTACATGCTGATCTCTATGGTAAAATTTATAGACCTACTTTAGGAGGATCTTTCTATCTTTTGTGGCTAGTCAACAATTATAGTAGAAATTTGTGGGTTTACTTCAATTGAGAAAAGATTGATGCTTTTTCGAAAAGAATTTAAAACAAGGCATAACCATGTGGAAAGTGCATCAGGTAGGAAATTGATAAAATTCAGAAAAGACAAAGGAGATGAATTCTAGTCAACAAAATTCAATACCTACTATAAGAAACATGGTGTGAAAAGGCAACTTACCATAACTGATAGACCTCAACAAAAAGGCATTGTTGAGCATAGGAACAAGATAGTAATTTAAAGTTATTATTGTATGTTAAAGGCTTAAGACATGAAGATTCATTTAGGATAGAAGCACTTTACATACATAAACAGACTTCTCATGCATACAGATGCATACACTAACTTACATACATAAACATGCATATACTAGCTCACATACATAAACATGCATTCACTAACTCATATACATAAATATGCATAGACTAACTCACATACATAAGTATGCATACACTAACTCACATACATAAATATGCATACACTAACTCACATACATAAATATGCATACACTAACTCACATACATAAACATGCATACACTAACACATATTCATAAACATACATACACTAACACACATACATAAATATGCATACACAACACATATTCATAAACATAGATACACAAACACACATACATAAATATGCATACACTAACTCACATACGTAAATATGCATACACTAACTCACATACATAAATATGCATACACTAACTCACATACATAAATATGCATACACTAACTCACATACATAAATATGTATACACTAACATGCATACATGCATACATACATACATACCTAACATGCATTCATGCATTCATACCTAACATGCATATATATCTTACATGCATATGTGCATAATATGCATACATGCATACAAATCTTACATGCATATATCATATGCATATATTTTAACTATACATGCATACATCACTAATTAGCATACATACATTCATTTAATATGCATACATATCTAACTTACATACATACATACATCTAACATGAATACATGCAAACATCTATCATGCATTATCATATAAATGCTCTAATTATGCATACATTCGCTGACATACATGCATGCAAACAATACATTCACTAACATACATACATGCTAATGAATATTTAGATTGGATGCATTAAATACACATTTAGTATCATAATAAATAACCTTCTAACATCTCTAAGTTAACAAGTATGGGTTGCAAAAGATCGGTTAATGGATAGGAAAAGGTAAATGAATAGATATGATCAGATAGGAAAAATCAAAAGCTAAGTGAATCCTAATGATTGGGAATGGAGAAATTGGATGAGTAGAAGGAAGCCTAAATAAAGGAATTAGGAAAGGTAAGAATGGAATATAAGATCGGGGAAAATATCATTGGATAAGGTGAGGGAACATGGCTAAATGGCTACTTCTAATCCCTTCTTCTGCTATCCTAGAAAACATAAAACATCCTTAGGTAAATATATCAAATATTTTACTTATGTAATCAATTTCATCATTAATTATAAACTTAACTACTATATTCAATATTTATCATTGTATTCAAACATGAACCTTATTGGAAAATCCATTAGTTAAAACACACACAGACACACACACACACATCGAACATACTTAATAACACATACATGCACTAGACATACACATTACATACCCTTCATATCATCACACACATACAAAATATACATAGAAAATAAATACAATAATCATTCACATATACACATCTCAAACATATATATATATACATCTCAAACATAAAGTAAATTTAAATGAAAATAAAATATATAATATAATATAAAAAAGAAAAGAAAAAACATAAATAAAATCTCTCTCTCTCTCTCTCACTCTCTCTCTCTGTCCCTTTCTCTCTCTCTCTCTTTCTCTCTCTCTCTCTCTCTACTATGCAGAGTGCACTGTATCGCAAGTAGAAGAGAGAGGGAGAAGAGAGAGAGAGAGAAAAATAAAAAAGAAAAGAAAGAAAGAAGAGAAGAAAGAAGGAAGGAAAAAGAAACTCATCATTCCCCTCTCTCTCTGCGTCGACTGAAACAAAAATAGAAAAAAAAGAAATTTTTTACATTCAATGAGATGCAAAAGTAAGAGAGATGGCCTTCTCTCAAAGGAGAGCATGAAAATATGTGCACAATCAAACAAGGCCTAGAGCTTAGAGTAAAATGAAGTACCTTCAAAATAACATGAGCTCCTGGATAGGACTCCCCTTCTTTTATACATGTGAGTAGCCCACCATAGCCCACAATTTCTTAAGTTAACTCATTCATGCAGCCCACATTTACTCCACATCCATTCAGCACAACTCAACCAAAAAAAAGCGTGGGTTTTTCTTCCATTTATTTTTCCAAAAAACATATAATATCCACTTATAAATAAATAACCTTTTATATTTTCACACTTTTATCATCCTTTAGAATTAAATAAATTTAATCTTTCAATTATTTAATTATTTTAAAATTAATTAAATTCAATTTTTTAATTATTTAATTAAGTTTAAATATATTTTCAATAACCTTAATATTATTTAAATAATTTTAATTATTAATTGACATATTTAATTATTCATTTATATTTAAAATATTTGTTAAGGTTTCAATTTAACACATTTTGCCCTATACATTAACTCCTTGAGAGAACAAAACCTACTTAATTAATCCCTTCACCATAGGTTTACCTTAAACTACCCTTAGACTATGTTTTTAACCAATCAAAACCTTTTCTTTTAGCTTTAAATCTCATCCAAACCCTCAAATTACACATAAACTAAACTTCTACCCTATCAAAGCCCTTTAGATTTCTTATCTTAACCCTTAATAATCCTTGAAACTAAGCTTTTATTCTATAAATCATATTAAAACCCTATAATGGATCCTTGAATAACCTTGAATTTACTTTCAAACCTTAAACAAATCCTTAATTAACCCTTCATTTTTAACCAAATATCCATAATTACATTTAAAAAACTCCTTCTAAATACTTTCCATCTTTGTACTGAATCCCAAATCATCAAAACTTCTTGTCTTGTAAAATTTTAAGATCAAACTTAAGTTAAAATTTCATAAATTATTAAAACTTAGTTTAATCAGTTAATCTTTAATTTTTAGTAATATTTTAAGAGAGATAAAATCTTTCCAACATTCGCCCCCACTAAACTTGCACATCGTCCCGATGGGCAAACCTGTAGATTCAAGTGGAACATATCAAATTCTTTGTAAATAAGTATTAAATTTTCAAAGTTTTATTTTATCATGCATTCATACTTTGTGCAATTAAGAAGATTAGTACAAATCTTCTAAAAAACAAAGTAGATATAAGTTGTATAAATATCATGTTATATCTTTGAATTCATATTTAAACAAGCATTTATAGGAATAAACCATAAGTGTCATAGTTCTTCTGTTCATGTAACTTTCTTGGAATGAGTAACTTATCCTGCATAATAGCATATACCAAAATATTTTCATCAATTAATAGAATTATTTGACTTCTACTTCTCTTTCCTATGGTCTAACTCTCCATTCATTTCTTTTTCATTTTTCATTTCAATTTTTTTTTTCTTATTTTACTACTTCATCCCAACTCAGCTGAATGTGTTTACTCGAAAGGATATACACACATCAGAATTCTAAACAAATGAACTAGGAAAGTTATTAGTTGTTTTATTGATCTTTCTAGCAGAATTCACATAAAAAAAACATAAGAAGATATTCCATAATATCCAATTTGGATTTCCATCCTACATGATGAATTCATTACAATGTCCATAGAGTTCGAGAGGCCTCCAATGAAAACTATATTAGATCTTTCTACTACTACATTTATGAATGGAAATCAACACAGAAAACAAATTCAGCCAGGATTCGGATCATTTAGAAAACTCAACAGCAATTAATGTGCTGTCGAAGCAAGCAAATAACAATAAAAGATTTGTCAAAACTCAAAAAATAAATAATCAAGCTCGAGTGACTTCTGGACTTCAACGTTGTTCCATTTGTTATTATAAACATTATATATATATATATATATATATATATATATATATATATATATATATATATATGTGTGTGTGTGTGTTATATTCATATTTCTCATTTTTTTCTTTTTTTTAAGGTGTGAAGGTATTGAAAGGAATCGACGCAGTTATGTCTTGAAATTAGATAAGATCTTGTAATATATCAGAGAATAGGACACATAAGTTCTTGACATCGGAAAAACTCATGCAGCATATCAGAAAATAGGACACATAAGCTCTTGATGTCAAAAAAAACGCACGTAGCATATCAAAAAATAGGACACATAAAGAACTCATGACGAAAAGCAACTTCAGCAATGCTTGTCAATCTATTTTTATCATATCCGAAAGTATGTATTTCTATAGTTAATAGAGGTATACAAACAATGAATAGTTATGCATTCATATATTTCTCATACCACAATGTAAGTGGTGATCATGAAAACGAAGATAAAGCTTCGAATGAACAATTCGAAGTTGAAGGCAATAGTAGCAAAGCGATGCAGAGAAAGTAAGTGATGGTTAATATAAATGAATAGAGCATAGACAATATGATCTGATGAAAACGTCCATTGAAGCAGAGAAAAAATGTGTTGTCAGAAAGTCATGGAAGTGAACAGAGGAGCTGCGCATCAAATAATGATTACATACGTGTTTGCCTAATTAAAGTTGAAGGAGGAGCACTGTCGAAATTGGTTGTGCTATCTCTGCAGCGTACCTCCGATCTCTCTTCCTTGTCTGCTCACTGAAGACTTTTTCTACCCTCCTGGTATGCCTCAATCCAGTTGCGTTATCTCTTCCTTCTCCTTCAGAGGGTCTACAGCGCCATCAAAGCCTCTCTCTGTTGGAGCGCAAGTATCTCTGCCCCCTTATCACCACCGGGAGGGCGTCGTCCTCCTTCCTTTAATCAACCTCCAGCCACCAAATATCACGCTCCTCTTTTGGCCAATTCCATGCGCCACCAGTAGAGGACTCAGTGTTCTTTCATCATATCTTCGAGATGTCAATTATGGCAACCAATCATTCCTCAAAAAAACTTACGTACACTAGAAGTGTTCCGTTCCCCCCTTGTCTTTCTATCCGTACCCTTTTGCATGATTACCACCATCGCTCGCTCACTGCCGATGACAACTTCCATTGTGCTAGACATGTGGCTATTTATATTTGCATACTTAATTGTTTGCATATATTTGTCAATAAAAAAGAATGAAACCTTTTGCACGAGAAAGTGATATTATTGGAAGATAATGACTGCGAGCTACTCTAACTTTGCATATGAACAACTTTGTTCATACTTTTCATTTGTACTATCAAAACACCATGCTAACCGGAGAGCTTCCCTTTTCTTCAATGCCTCTTTCTCCAACGTTCCTGTTACACCATCATCTCGTCTCACTTGGTGAAAATTTTGCAATGTTGAGTTTCTGCTCTTTGAAAACAATATATGTCATCTCGTAGCAACTTAAGGAGAGAGAATCTCTCCGACAATGCATGACAACTTTTAAGATGGTACTTAGAGTAGCTGCACAAAGCGCATGTATTTTTTAGATGGATGCCAAATCTGCATCTTTGAATGGTCACCTCAAGCAGGAGGTATATGTATCTCAACCACCAAGTTTTCACATGCCCAATTCAAAAAAATAAAGTTTGCACCTTGAAGAAAGCTTTGTTTAAACTTAAGCAAGCACCACGTGCTTGGTACCAAGAGATAGATACTTTTTTCAAAAATATGGGTTTTAAAAGAAGTACTTCTGATGCTAACTTGTATGTAATGAAAAAGGAAAGAAAGATAGTTGTTTTCATTATATATGTAGATGATTCATCATTACAAGACATCATCAAGAACTCAATAGTCAAACTCAGATCAGCTTGGGAACTAAGTTTGAAATGATAAACTTTAGCCTAATCCATTTTTGTCTCCAAATTGAAGTATGGCAAAGATGGGATGGTATTTTCATCTCACAACAAAAATATGGCAAAGAAATTCTTAAGGCATTTGGAATGATGGACTACAAACTAACTAGCACACCTATGGAGCTAAATCATAAGTTGTCCATGGATGATAAAATGGCTGATGTAGATGCAAATAAGTATAGGAAGCCCATTGGCAGTCTTATTTCTGTGCAACCCTAGACCAAACATCTGCTATACTGTTGAAGTCTTAAGCAAATTTTCCAACAAACTTAAGGAAACTCATTGGAATGTTGGAATGTGAATTCTAGGGTACATTGTAGGAGCCTTGGATTTTGGTATTCTTTGTACCACAACTGATACACTTCAAGGATATTATGATTCAGATTGGGTTGGAGATTGTGATTCTAGAAAATCTTTTTCTGGATACTATTTCTCACTTCGTTCAGGAATATTCTCTTGGGTAAGCAAGAAGCAACCAACACTCACACTCTCTTGCACTAAAGAAAAGTATAAAACAGCTTGCTTTGCCTCTTGAGAGGCAGTCTCATTAAGGAGAATTCTTCCACATCTAGGCTTTCCATAAAATGCGATGACTATACTTAAGTGTGATACTCAAAGTTGTAGAGACATTGCAAACAACCCAGTATTTCATGCTCCCACCAAGCATATAGAAGTATAGTACCATTATGTTCCTAAGTTAGTTGAAGATGAAATTGTGGAGATAGAATATTTCCCAATAGAGGAAAATTGTGTTGACACATTCACTAAAGCACTTGGAATAGAGCAGCTCAAGAAACATCTTCAACAAATGGGCATAGGAC
Source organism: Ceratopteris richardii (assembly GCA_020310875.1). NCBI lineage: Eukaryota > Viridiplantae > Streptophyta > Polypodiopsida > Polypodiales > Pteridaceae > Ceratopteris > Ceratopteris richardii. Next base: position 83,226,107 of record CM035412.1, on the reverse strand, counting down.
CAAGAGCTAATTGATTTATCATTCGATAAATATTGAGAGGGGTGTTAGTATATGATCAATGTCTAACCCACCTCATGATTGTATGTACTAATGCACATTTTGTAAAGCCCCCATTATGAGGAGAAGCCAAGCATGCATTATCCAATTGATGAGAATCCCCACTTGCACGTTGGATCAAGGTCAAATTGGACCATGTAAGGTAGTATAAGGCACAATATCGAAGGGAATATTCCATGGAATATTCCCTATCAATATCAAACATCCTTTATATTTGTTAGGTAAGTTCAGTCGACCTAAGCCATATATGGAACCAATGTAGGCGGTGGCTACCCACGCTCTATCACCCATGTATAGCTCTCCATGGAAGGCCACCCATCATCCTATATATACATGACATCTACACTACCTTAGACACCAAATGGAGCCAGCATAATTCAACCTTGTAACTCCCTATCAAGAGTTCTCTAGATAACCATTTAAGCTCTACCTTGAGAGGGTACGGGTGGAAAATGCCATCATCTTTGTACTTGTTAGTAGAAAATTATTGAGATTCTATTATATCTGTTATCATCTCTACTACTACTTCTATGTTACATTGTGTAACTATTCTCTTACAACGTATGCATGTGTATGTGCGAATGCATAGGTATGTGTGTATTCATATTGTTGTGTATGCATGTGTCTGTGTGTGTGTATGTGTATTTTTCTGTGTGTATGGATGGGTGTATGTATGCATGTATGTGTGTGTATTTGCATCTATGCATATGTGTGTGTATGTATATGTGTGTATGTGATTGAATTGTGTGTATATGTGTGTGTATATTTGTGTATATATATGTGTGTATGTGTATCTCTCTATATGTATGTGTGTGTACACATTTGTATGTGTATATATACATGTATATGAGTGTATGTGTGTGTATATGTGTATGTGTGTATGCATATGTCTTTGTATGTTTTTATGTGCCTATGTGTGCATATGTGAATGTGTATGTATGTATGTGTGGATGTGTGTTTTAGGATGTGTATGTATATATATACCTATATGTGAGTGTATGTGTGTCTATATGTGTATGTGTCCTATGTGTGTATGCATATATGTGTGCATGTGTGTGTATGCATGTCTGTATGTATCTATGGATATGTATTCATAAACATGTATGCATGTGAGTGTATGTGTGTGTATGTTTGTGTGAATATGTGTATGTATGTGTGTGTATGTTGATATGTGTGTAGGTAAAGGTGTTTGTTTTTATGTAAATGTGTATATATGTGTATGTGTATGTTGATGGAGTATATACACTCCTAATTGAAACAAAAGAATGATGGACCCTTCCTAGGACCAATCTGCTTGATACCAGAGTCCACAAAAAACGCAATATCTCTTTGGAACGGAGGATTAAACCTTTGAAACTCTACAAGAAAGAAAAAGATTGTATGGGCTTTCCAAAAAGCCAAAATTGACACACTTTGGAGAACGTGAGGGTTATCAACCTCCTTCTACAAGACACACCAAGAATTGTCCAAAGAGGCAGCTTGCACCTATGAGTACCTTTCAACACACATAAACTTGGGAATATGTAGAGATGCGACCAAAGAGATTTCAAGCTCAATATACTCAAGGGTAATGAACAGTTAATAGTAACATTATATCGAAAAGAAAGTTTACAATCATAGGAACAAAATGAGCTACATTGCAAATCAATCAAACAACTATACAAAGACATATGGGTGATCAAGGATTACTTCCTATCAGAAAATTCTAGCAAGCAACGGGTTTGGTTAAGCTAGGGGCTAGCTTAGACCTAGATTAAACACTCCTAATGAGAGCCTACAAGTTCTCAAATTGTAGAGGAAGATGGCAATGACTTTGCTTGCTGTTTTTGGTTATAATGCTCAAAAGGTAGTTGTACATTTGAATTCAAAAATCCCCTCCAAATGATCCTAGATTTTCTTTTTCATCAATGAGTTGAGTAATGAGCTCAGATGTTTCATGAAAAAGGTGTTGCATATCCTATCAAAAAGTCTGAGTGTTGTGGCACTTCATGGTAGAATGAGTTCCCACACTCGAGATTGCTAACATTCTAATAGTACCCTCAAGTTTAAGTGTTAGTCTCCAGTGATCTCCTTCAAGTTGAGGTTGATCTTGAACTTCTTCAACTTGCTTTCATCCATAAATGTGGGCATGATATGTGGTAGTTGGTCCTTGGTGTTGATGTACTTGATGTCCACTTCTTTTGCTAGTACCTTCTCTGTGATGAAGTGATAGTGAATCTCAATGTGTTTGTTTCTTGCATGGAACATAGGGTTGTTCGCTAAATGAGTGAATGATATCATATCTACGAATAGAGTGAATTATTTGACCTCCACATCCAAATCTTTGAAGAGCTTCTTGAGCCACATGATATCACATGTAGGAAGTGCTAAAGGTCTATACACAACCTAAGTAGATGATAATGTAGCTATAGGTGGGTTCTTGGACATCCATGAAATGACTCTTTGAGCTAGCATGAAGACATAGTCGGATGTCCTCCTTCTGTCCTCCTTTGAACCTACCCAATCAACATCACTAAAGCCTTCTGGTTGTATTACATGTTCATAACGGTACTACAACCCTTGGTTGATATTATGCTTGATGTTCCTAAGGACTCTCTTGGCTGCAATCAAGTGAACATTAGTTGGTAAATTCCGAAACTGAGAAAGAACTCCTACAACATAGAACAAGTTAGATCTTGTGATGGTAGCATAATTTAGGCTTACAATTATGATTCTATATGTTGAAATATCTTCAAGAGGCTACCCCTCACCTCCACATAACTTTTTCCTTGGATCCATAGGTTATGTGAGTTGTTTACATCCACTCATACCATACTGATAAAGTACATCTAGTAAATATTTCCTTTAAGCAAGGCAAATACAATTTTCTACATAAATCACTTCAATCCCAACAATATATTTAAGAACTCCACGGTCCAAAATTGCAGATTCATTTCCAAGATTGGCCTTGATCCATGTGATACGTGCATTATCACTTCCTATTATACTCAACTTATCCACATATATGCATACATAGACAACTATTCCTTCTTCCTTCTTGAAATGTAGCGAAAGGTTTGCATCACCTTGAGTTGTATCCACACCTACACAAATACTCCACATGCCTTTGATTCCATGCCCTAGTAGATTTGTTTAAACCATATAATGCTTTTTTAAGTTTACAGACAAAATGTGAATATTTAGGGTTCTCAAACCCTAATGGTTGATTCATGTAGATTGTCTCTTGCAAATCACCATTAAGAAAAGTAATCTTTACATCCAATTGATATATTGGCTACCTCCTAAATGCGGCAACCCCAATGATTGCCCTAATTGTGTTCATCTTTGCAAGCGGGCTGAATGTTTTTTCATCTTTGCCACAAGCCTTGCATTGTACCTAGCAATTGAACCATTAGAACTTCTATTCACTTTATAGACCCACTTGTTTCCAGTTACCTTCATCCCTTCTTTTCTTGAATCTAGACTCCATGTGTTGATTTCTTTAAGGGTTTTGTACTCTTGTTCCATAGCTTCTTGCCACTCTTTTGTGCCTTTCCCCTCTCGTAGGAAGAAGGTTTATGATCTTTGATAACCCTAGACATGAAAGTATAATTTCTGGCAATACAACTATCATATAGAAGCCTTGAGATTGGGTTTTTTATCCTTGATGACCTCGTTTTTTCTCTTTTTGGTGGGATAAATCTTCTTTGCCTTGGTGTCTTGATGTTTGCTTTTGATGTAGCTTCCCCTTCTAACATAGGTTCTTCAAAATCTTCAACTTCATGTCCATCTTTATCAAGCTCTACCAATATTGCCTTTTCTTTATTCACTAATTTATGGGCTGAATCCTGTAAGAAAAAGGAAAATGAAATGAATATTGATTGAGTGGTGGGCTAATGGTGTAACTCTAATGCCATGTAGAGGTTACCAAAACACACACATAAGATCAAGGCTAGATAGAAAGAGAGATATAGTTACTCATGGGAATACCACAAGAGATATGGTGGTAATGGAAAGTAGACAAAAGATGAGTAGAAGATGAACTCAACTCAATTCAACTCAAAACTCATAACCCTAATACAATGGAACTCAAACACTAAACAATATATAGATGGTTCTATCCACCCATGCACTCCCTATATGGATCTTAGATGGTGATCTAGATAGAAGCTAGGTGAAGCGCTATAGGCCAACACAATGGGTACTAAGATGGATACCCTAATGGTTCCAAACACACAAACTAATGATCGTACATGGGGAGGGGACCATCCTTCTATGGTCCTCCAAGCCTAAGTCGGCCTACCCATGTTCTAGGGTCGTGGTAGCTTGATCCATGCCCAAAATAATCTCCACCATTGATCTATGGGATAAATCCAATGGTACAAAGGTAGGATCAACAACCATTTGTTTGCAGCCCTTGATCTTGCTTAATCCACACTTAGGATCAAGTCTAGATCCAATGGCCCACATCAAATAGACCCTTCCCCAAGTTAAGAAAGCTACTTTTGTTTCTAGCCCTTGATTTAGGTTGATCCTCACATAGAATCAATCCCAAATCAAATGGCTTAGAAGTAACCTTCCTAACTATCCATCTATGATCTACACTAGACCTCATCTAATCTCAAAGTCAGGAACCTACCAATGTCCAACACTCTCACATGGCTTCTCCTCACAATGGGGGCCTTACAAATAGAGTGTTATGGAACAATGGTAGTGCTACATAAGGGTGAGGCATTGAGCATATCTAACACCCCTTCCCCCCAATGTCCACCAAAAGGTGAACTACCTTCTTGGCATCATGCCAAGTCTTCCATGAAGGTGGAGCATTGATCATGTCTAACACCCCCCCCCCCCCTCAATGTCCACCCAAAGGTGAACTACCTCCTTGGCATCATGCCAAGTCTTTCATGAGGGTGGAGCATTGACCATGTCTAACACCCCCCCTCAATGTGCACTCAAATGATGAACTATATCCTTGGCCCAATGCCAAGTCTTCGAAGATGTATTTGAAGTAGATCCTTTGTAGGAACTTTGGTGAGGATACCCGTTGCATTCTTCATGGTTGCATAGTATACTATTTCCACCATCCTTCTCAACTTTACTTGCTTGCCAACTCTTGGATGTCCTTCATGAGTCTATTCCCAAGCCTTCGCAAAAGTTGGACTAGAAAACTCATATCTTGTATGGTACTCCATAAGTAGATAAGACTACCAAAGACCTTCATGTAGCTCCCAATGTCTATCTGCTCATACAATGATCTTAGGGCTTGTTTCATCACATATGATGCCTTCTTTAGGTTACATAGTATGTCTTTTGAATGTGGAGCCTCAAACCTTGATGGTTGAGACACATGTACCTCCTCCTTGAGGTCAACATTCAAACATTCCAATTTGACATGTAACATGAAAACTTCCCAATTCCTCTCAGCTGCTACCATTAGTATGATGCAAATAGTGATCATTAGAGCAAACGAGTCTTGAAAATCAAAACCCTTCACTAGTGAAAGTCCTTGTGCTACCAATGTCTCTTGATAGCATTCCAAGATTCCTTCTATCATGTCCTTGACTTGCCAGACCCACTTGGTGCTAGTGACCTCCCATGCTTCATTCTTCATTAAGCTGACACAATTGGATTGCATAACCTCCTTCCATGTTGGATCTACATAAGCTTCATCTTCAATTATTGGCTTCATTACTTCCTTCATAATCGCAACCATCATGGCTATATTGACTATGCGAGTAGAAGCCCACTTGTACTCCTCTATTCTCTTTGATCTCCTTGGTCCTTCTGCCTTCTCTTTAATAGTTGCTGGCATAGGATTACTCTGACCATAGAGCTTTTCCTTCACCCATTGCAGTGACAACCAATCTATTTGGGTGATTTTAGGTTGGTAGACTCTCTTCTCACCATCTGATGATGATGCTTCCTCCTTTTCATAGGTAGGGATGACTCTTGGGCTAGGTACATAGTGAATTACTCCTCTGCTTGATGATAAAGTGGAAGCTTCTTTCTTTTTCTCCACTGCATATGGCTGCTCCATAAACACCACATCGCGACTCCCTTTGATATTCTTTGCCTCGTGGCCATACAATATGAAAGCCCTTTGCTTTTCATTATGACCTAAGAAGATGCATCTTTTGCTTTTTGGTTCCAACTTGTTCTTTCTTTGACCTGGGACAAGAGCATAGCACATACTCTCAAAAATTCTAAAGTGTAAGACTGATGGATTCTTACCAATGTAGACTTCATGATGACTCTCTCTGATTTGATAAGGAAAGCCCATGCCTTCTCTCATACACATTGTTATCTCAACAATGGTGTGACTCTTGCATTCCATAATGCCATCATGTTGTGATGTGTGAGGTGTCAGTGATTGATACTTTATCCCTTTGCACTTGCAAAAGACTTCCAACTCCTTTGAGTTGACCTCACCACCACCTCCTCCAAGCTTCTTCACAGTTTTCCATGGTTCATTTTCAACAAGTTATGCTTGTTCTTTAATCTTACCAAAATCTTGAGCCTTATCACGAAGAAAGTACATCCACATCTTCCTGCTATAGTCGTTGATGATCACAATGTAGGAAGATCCTTCCAAGGCCTGTTTAGACATCTTACCACATAAGTTAGCGCATACCAAAACTAGAGGAGCCTTTGACCTACTCTTGATTTCATGTGGGAATGTCTCTCTATGCGGCTTGCCCATCATACAAGCTCTATAAGGCTCGTTCATCCCATGCATTGTAGGTAAGTGATGAAGAACAATACCTTGCTTTTGCATCTCCTTCCATATTGTTCCTATCACCATGATGGGTTCTTGCTGAGGCTGCATAGAACTAGATTGACCTATATCATTGGTCAATTTTTGATGAGATGCACCATTTTCTAGTACCCATGAATCCACAATTGATTCTTCTTGTGTTGAGGAGCATACCACCTTTGCTTTGGCTCCATGTATTATCTCCTCCTTCACTTCATCTATCCTCTTGACATGACAATGTGCAATTGTATGTCCCTTTCTTTTGCAATGGAAGCATTGTCCTTGAAACTTCTTCTTAGTACTCCTCCTCCTCTTCTTTTCACTTTCACCTTTGGTTGAGGAACCACCTTTTTTTGATGCATTGTTGCAGAATGCAGCATCTCCATTGTTGCTTCTTCGTTGGGTTTTGAGCTCCAAATCCTCTTCCCTTGATAGTGAATAGAACTCCTCAGATGTGAAAGCTTGAGGTCTCACCTGAGTGTTGAGAGTAGTTACCATTCCATCATACTTTGGTGGAGAATTTTGGAGACACCTTTGAGCTATTCCCTTCACAAGCCATTCCATCACATGGCTTCTTGATCTGAGTAACGGATGCCTTCATCTTCTCTCCTTCTGCAAAGTTCTCTGCTTCCAATTGATTTTCTAAATTTTGAATGTCTGTTTGTTTTCTTACCTCATAGTGACTCTTCAATATACTCCATGCCTCACTTGCCTTGGATGTATGCTGAATAAGAGGTAGAATAGATTCCATACAATTGTTAGCTATATAATATAGTGCATTTTCATTCCTTATCTTCCAAGCTTGTAGAAGCTTTGCATTTGGGAGAATCACCTTACTCGAATCCAATGCGTCAAAGGTAGGTTGTGGATCTTGCTCACTTCCCATCACCATCTCCAAAACATCATAAGAATCAAGGATAACTATAATCTTGAACTTCCAAAGAAAATAATTCATACCATCTAACTTTCCTTCACTGAAGGTTGGTGGATGAACCCATAGTGTTTGCATTTCCTAATCCATTGCACCAACTCCACTTCCACTTGCACTTCTAGATGTTAACACCTCCATAGTGTTGAAGCCTTTGTTTGATCCCATGAACTTGAAGCTTTGAAGCCTTTGCCTCCCAAGAACTCTAACGTTGAAGCCTTTCCCCACAAGCTATAGTGTTGAAGCCTTTGCCTCCCAAGAACTTCAATGTTGAAGCCTTTCCCTGCCACAAACTTTGGAGTTGAAGCATTTACCTCTCACAAGCTTGATTGTTGAAGCATTCCTTCCACAAATGCTAGAGTTGATTCCTTGGCCTCCACAGTCTTTGCGATTTTCTATACCTTCCTGTGCTTTGATACCATGTAAGAAAAAGGAAAATGAAATGAATAATGATTGAGTGGTGGGCGAATGGTGTAACTCTAATGCCATGTAGAGGTTACCACAACACACGCATAAGATCAAGGTTAGATAGAAAGAGAGATATAGTTACTCATGGGAATAACACAAGAGATATGGTGGTAATGGAAAGTAGACACAAGATGAGTAGAAGATGAACTCAACTCAATTCAACTCAAAACTCATAACTCTAATACAATGGAACTCAAACATTAAACAATATATAGATGGTTCTATCCACCCATGCACTCCCTATATGGAGGTTAGATGGTGATCTAGATAGAAGCTAGGTGAAGGGCTATAGGCCAACACAATGGGTACAAAGATGGATACCCTAATGGTTCCAAACACACAAACTGATGATCCTACATGGGGAGGGGACCATCCTTATATGGTCCTCCAAGCCTAAGTCGGCCTACCCATGTTGTAGGGTCGTGGTAGCTTGATCCATGCCCAGAATAATCTCCACCATTGATCTATGGGATAAATCCAATGGTAGAAAGGTAGGATCAACAACCATTTGTTTGCAGCCCTTGATCTTGCTTAATCCACACTTAGGATCAAGTCTAGATCCAATGGCCCACATCAAATAGACCCTTCCCCAAGTTAAGAAAGCTACTTTTGTTTCTAGCCCTTGATTTAGGTTGATCCTCACATAGAATCAATCCCAAATCCAATGGCTTAGAAGTAACCTTCCTAACTATCCATCTACGGTCTACACTAGACCTCATTTGATCTCAAAGTCAAGAACCTACCAATGTCCAACACTCTCACATGGCTTCTCCTCATAATGGGGGCCTTACGAATAGAGTGTTATGGAACAATGGTGGTGCTACATAAGGGTGAGGCATTGATCATATCTAACAAATCCATGCTTGAGCTTCTTCGTATGCTTGGACCAGTGATTTCAAAGCTATCTTGAACCCTAGCTTCATATCTTCTCTCTACCTCTTCAATATCTTCATCCTACAATGGAACTTTTGGAAGCATACAGTGGTTTGAGTTCATCAAACACTACATATCTAGATAACTTGAACTCCTTTGTATTAGGCTTGTAGCACCTGTAACCTTTTTGCTCCATAGCGTAACCAATAAACATACATATTTCAGCCCTTTCATCCATCTTACCTCTAAATTCTTGAGGCATATGTGTCTAGCAAACACACCCAAGGATTCTAATGTGTGAAAGGTCTGGATTCCTTCCACTCCATGCCTCCTCAGGTGTTATGTCATGTAGCCTTGATGTGGGACACCTATTTATCAAGTACTAGCAGTGGATACAACACCTACCCAATATGTTAAAGGAAAATTTATTTCATTTAACATACTCCTAGAAATCTCAGCAATATACCTATGCTTCCTCTCTGCCACCCATTTTTTTTGGGGAGTATAACTGCAAGTGATTCACATCCTTATTCCTTAGTCTTGTAAGAAATCACAAAATTCATGGGATAAGTATTCTCACCCTCCTTCTGACCTTAGGGTTCTGATGTAGCAACTTGTCTCCTTTTAAACTTGTTCCTTCAATCTTTTGAACACATCAAACACATCTCATTTTTGCTCTATACAGTACAATGATACTTTTCTTGAGTAGTCATCTATGAAGGTTAAGAGCTACCTGTTACCTACAAGAGAGGGCTCTTTGGTTTGCCCCCACACATCTGTGTGCACAAGGTCTAACACACAATTTGTTATATTTGAGAGATGTACATGCTTGGAGGAACGAGAAGTTCCTTTTTTGGGGGATAGCCAAGGCCAAATGCCAGAGAGTTCATATGAGGTACCTACTCATGATGGCTAGATGAGTAGATGAATCTTAGAGAGAACTCTAGATGGTGACTAGCCAAGGGCAATAAATAGACTGGGAGGTGAGTCCCAGGCATGTCCTTATCCACTTCTCACATTTGGTATCAGAGCATAGAGAGAGGTTTTGATAAATCTCGTAACCCTCTTTTCTGAGGCATTTTTCTTCCTTCCCTTGGCTTGATGGGCATGGATATGGTGAGGAATGAGTTGTCACGAGGAAGGAGACACGGAAGAGAGCTCACACACACACTATCACTCTCAAGGAGAAGCACACACACAGATTGAGGCAAGGAAGAATGACCGTCTTCTTCTTCTTCTATTACATAAAAGGGAATGTTCAAGAATGACCTAAAAACAAGAATACAACAAGTGCAATATATAAAGATCATTTCATAAGGAAAAACCTAATGTCCGTGAATGAGTGAGCTGGCAAGCAAGAAATGTGTCATCACTCTCGATAGATAAATCTAATAAAGTTCAATGAAGTATCCTTGACATATACCGGCGTGACCATTATATACATGTCAGAGAAACGAAAAACTGGTACGTGCCATCCTGGATCACCACATGTTGAGCTTGATATCTCAACATGAGTGTCCTAAGCGGGTATGAAGACATTGACAGCATTTTTTTATGCATCAATGGCTTCATATGTGCATGGTGAGGTCTGGTGTGAGGTAAGTATGTTTCCACCAAAACTTTCAAAGCCTGTTTTCTCTTTGTTTCTTGTTTTTTCTTTAGATCTTTCCGGGTCACCATGTAGAACATTCCATTCTGCACATTCAACTTCTCTGACGGTTAAAGAGATACTACTTCCAGAAATTTTGCAGCACATTCAACTTCGAATTTAAAGAAACAAAGAGGAAAGATTCTTAAAATCAAGCATACATACATAGAATTGCATATGTTTACACACACACACACACATACACACTCATGTTTGCTCACATAACGACACACATACGTAATCTAATTATGAATGTACTTATGCATTTGATTATGCATCTACACATATCTAAGATATAAATAAATAAAGAGAGAGTTAGAGAGGAAGAAAAGAAAGTGAAGGAGAAAGAGAAAGGATGAAAGAGGAGAAAGAGAGAAGGAGGAGATCCTAAGTGAGATAAAGTGAAGAATAGAGAGAGAATGAAAACATTAGAAAGATAGAGAAGACTAAAGAAAGAGAAAAAAGAAAGATTGACAGTAAGAGAAAAAGCAAGATTAGCATACCTATATTGACTAAATTAGGCATAACTCTCTCATATGAAATCCAAATTTGACTATTCCACTTGCTATAGAAAGAAGACTCGAAGGGCTTTCCATTGTGTGGATGGAACCTATCATTGGAGAATTACAAGATCTTCTCCATAACGTGAGTCCTAAACTTTAGGACTTACTTTCTCATCAATCAATCACCAAGAATTCAAGATTTTATTCCCTCTCACTCCACATGGGGTTAGTGAAATAAACATATGCACTTTTACAAAGATAAAAGTAAATTGACTTTTACAAAGGAATGGTCAAATGTGACTATATGAGATAAGTCCTAATTGTTCAAGTATGTAGGCTTGGACTCATTTGCACCAACACATCCCCTTGAAGCCTAACATGCTTGTTCTAGATTTCTCTTGAATTTCCTAAAATCCAATCATCATCTTGAACCTGTTCATCTTAGTTCCATCCAAGGATTTTGTCAGCATATCTTCACATTGCATATTTTTACACACATATAAGACAATTGGATGTCATTGTTGAGTAGCTTCTCCGTTACAAAATGATACTACACTTCAATGTTCTTAGTCCTTGCATGGTATACAAGATTAGTAGCCAGATCCGATTTTGTAAATTAGCTTGAGCCACATAGCCTCTTATGTTGCACTTTCTAAGCCTCTATATTTTGCTTCTATTGATGACAATGCTACAATTGGTTGTTTCTTTGATGACCATGATATTAGCTTTGAGCCTGCTAAAGATAAGTAGCCAAAAGTGCTCCTCCTATCATCTTTTGAGCAAGCCTAATCTACATCAGAATATATCTTGATATCCAAATCAAAAGTGAATGGATAAAACTTCTCTTGATTTTATGGTACCCTACACATATTTTAAGATCCTCTTAGCAGCTTCCAAGTGAGGTTTTCTTCTTGTATGCATAAATTGACTTAATGTACTTACTCCATAATGTATGTCCACTCTTGTAAGGGTTGCATAACTAAGACTCCCAACCAGCATTTGATATCCTATAATATCTTCAAGTGGTTTTCCCTCATGAGAGCTAAGCTTGTGATTGAGTTCCATGGGAGTGCCTACACTTTGTGTTCTCCATCTCACATTTGACTAACATATCATGAATGTACTTCCTTTGAGTAAGAAAGATTCCAGAATCCAAATATATGAGTTCCAAGAAAATATGTTAATAAACCAAGATAATTGATTTTAAATTCTTCCATCATTTGAGCTTTAATTTGTTTGATGCTATTGGAATCATTCCCTATAATGCTAATGTCATCCACATAGGTAAATAAAGTTTGAGTTAGTCTTCTTTATGAACAAAGAGGAATCTACTTTGCTAGCAAAAAGTCCTTGTTCCTACAAATATGCGACAAGCCTATGGCTCCAAGCTCTAGGAGCCTACTTTCAACCATAGAGTGCTTTCCTTAGTTTGCATACATAATCTAATTTTTCCTTTCCTTCATACCCTTGTGGTCGAGCCATGTAAAATTCTTCTAAGATCCATCCATTTAGGAATGCATTTTCAACATTTAACTCATACAAGTTCAATTCTTTGAAGCAACAATACTTACTAAAACTCTGATTATTGGCATCTTAGCCACAGGTGAGAAGGTCTTCTCATAATCCTCTCCATGGGTTTGAGCAAACCCTTTTGCTAGTAGCCTTGCTTTGTACCTATTTATAGAACCATCTGTGTTTTTCTTTACTTTGTAAATCCACTGGGTTCATATTACCTTCATGCTTGGTTTCTTGGGAACCACATCCCAAGCATTGTTCTCGTGAAGTGCTTCAATTTCTTCCTACATAGCTTCTCTCCATTATTTCTTCTTATTTGCTTCTTCAAATGAAGAAGGTTCTTTTGACATAGAATCTTTAGTTATATATGCAAATGCTTGGTGAGTAGTGATGTGTCATAGCCATACCTTACGGTTTGTTTACTCTCCCTTTAACATCTTTTGAGTGCTTAATTGGATGACTCTCGGATGTCCTCCAATTGTTTGAATTTTGTCTTGCCCTTGGACTTCCAAGCTTTGAATTCAATTTGCTCTTCATCTTCTTAGTTGACATCTTCTAATGTTTGTGGATCTTCTTGAGTCAGAGTTGGAAGATCACTTTGCAAGTTATAAGGTAGCTTAATTTTCCTGCAGTCATCTTCAAACCATGAATTATTTTCATCAAACACAACATCCCTATTAATTATAAATCCTTTGTTAGTGGGATTATACAACCTATATCCTTTTTTATTTTGTTCATAGCCAATAAATATACACTTTTCAGCTTTTGGATCAAGTTTTCCTCTAATCTGTGAGGATTTATGTGCATAAGCAATGCACCTCAAACATTTTACACTGGTCTAAGGAAGGTATCCTATGATTCCATGCTTCATATGGTGTCATTCCATCCAAGGACTTGGATAGAAGCCTATTATATAAGTATGTGGCTATGGAAATAGCCTATGCCAACCCCTTGGTAATTTGGAAGTTTCTTTTCATTCAATATCAATCTTACAATCTCTACGATTAGTCTATTCCTCTTCTTTGTCACTTTATTGTGTTCAAGAATGTGTCTTGTTGTGAACTCTCTCTTTATACCTTTGTCCTATAAGAATGAGTCAAATTGAAGTGAGAAATATTCACCACCTCCATGAGATCTGATTGTCTTCAAGCTTCTACCTCTTTGGTCCTCAATCAATGCAAAATACTTCTTTAAACAAGTGAAGGCTTCATCTTTATGCTTCATGAAGGAAAGAATTGTCCATCTACTATAATCATCTATGAATGAAACATAGTACCTTGACCCTAAGAGTGATGGCTCTCTGCTAGGACACCACACATCTCTATGCACAAGCTCCAAGTAGTCTTCATACATGTATCCTTTTCTATTGAATGGTTGCCTATGAGATTTTCCCAATTGGCATGCTCCACATTTGTAAGTTATGTGCGGTTTAGGCACATTTGGAATACCAAGCACACTCTAATCCCTACATATTTGCTTTAGTGTTCTTTCACGTATATGACATAGCCGTTTATGCCATATCTCTAGTTCAGATAGGGTTTGATGTTTGTAATTGAAGAGTGCCATGTTTTTGGTATCTTCAACTTCAAATGTAAAGAGTCTACAAGAGTCCTCACCTTTTGCAATCCTGTTGAAGCCTTGTTGAGGGTCCTCCACATATGCTCCATGCCTTGTGAATCTAACCTGTAAGCCCTTCTCAACAATCTGCCCAACACTGATTCAGTTTTTTGTTATGGTTGACACATATAATACCTTACTTAAAAGGTTCATGTTACCATCAGAAGCTTTGACATCTCCAATCTTCTTAATAGAGTTTCTAGTGTCATCACCTATTTGCACTTGATGCTTCCCTTTAGCTTCTTCAGATCAGATAATAATGCGAAATTTCCAACCCCATGGTTGGAGCAACACAAATCAATGTAGAAAAGATGCTCATCATATTTACCTTGCTTGGATGTGATGTTTATTATGAGTAGAGAATCACCTTGGTCTTCTGTGTAGTTGTTATAATCTCTTGTACCTCTAAAGCCTCCTTGATAGTTTTTGTTGTAGCCTTGGTTGTAGTTGTGATTGTAATTGCTTCCTCCATTGTTGAACCTACCTTTGGAATGTCCATAGCCTCCTCTATGGATGCCTTTTCCTCTTTGATTCCTTGTGTTCTTGAAACACTCATCTATCATATGATTGGTCAAACCACAGATATTGCTAGGTGAAGAATTGTATGATCTCCCCCTGCCTTGCTTTCCTCCTCTGCCCCTTCCTCTAGTACCTCTTCCTCTACCTGTGAAGCTCACTTGAGAGGTACTTGCCTTTCATTATTTTTACCTTTGCCTTTATCTTTACTCTTATTTCTATATGTGTAAAGGATAGAAGATTTATTACCTCTAGATTGTCTTGTTGAGCTTTGTCTAATGTGTGAAGAATTGCCCCATCAATGTGTTGAGGTCAGGTATTTTCATATCCATATATAGGTCCATTGTTGTGGTGAAGGACTCCCACTTATCATCAGCTTTGATGCCATTTATGATATGCCTTACTATCTGCTCCTCTTTTATCTCTTCTCCAATGCTCCCAAGTTGGTCAGCTACATCCTTCATCTTGGTTACATAGCCAGCGACACTCTGCTTTGGTTTCTTCTTCAAGGTTATGAACTCCATCCAAAGCTGGTTCTTCCTAACCCTTGTATTTGATGAGAAGTATGAAGAAAGCATTTCCCAAGTCTCTTGGGAGGTCTTGCAATTCCTTATGTGAGATAATAAGAAATCACATATTGAGTTAAGTAAATAAGACCAAGCCAGATCATCCTTCGCACACCATGTAGTTAGCCTTTCTTGCTCTTCGGTTGATATTTGCTTCTGCATATTAGCATTTTCTCATCTCCATAGATGTATCCATATAAGCTTCTTCCTTGGAGATAAACTTGCATCCTTAGAGACCATGTTGGATAGTTGCTCGAATCAAATTCATCAATTAATGATGGAAATCCATCTCCTATTTTGCTTGTTGTTGCTCTCATACCACCGTTGGAGGAGATGGTGGATAGATTCCAGAGATGAAGTGTGGACGATCGAATCCCGGAGAGCACATACCCAGAAAAATAGAAAGAGACAAGAGACAAAAAGAGATGACATAAGATAGGATCCAATCTCCCCCCACATGCTCTCATGGATAACTCTATGAGAACATGTGTATTTATAGATATTTCTTATTATGTCGTGAATAGAAGATACATGAGCACCACACTAAAATATAGCATGTTTTTGCTTTATTTATAAAAATAGCTAAAAATAACTATCTTCTGAAAATAAATTATTCTCTAAAAATACTGTTCTAAATATCTCCAAAAGTATTTGAATAAATCCATGCACATTCACACCCTCATGGCTCTTCACCTGCTAAATCAAAACACACCACACATTAAAATCCTCAAGGCATTTAACCTTCATTCCAAATATTCCATAAAGTATAACATGCCCCCTAGTTGTCGAGCAAATGACCTCAGTTGATAAGAATAAAATAGACATGGATGGCCAATCACATGTCCCATCACTGAACACTCATAAGCATGTTCCATGAAAACTGGAATTTAATGTGAATGTGAATGATAAGCAAGATTTAAGTCTAAATGCAATCCAAAAGTGATTACAAAAATGAATATCTCAATGAATTTGTACTTGAATGCATATGCATATGAATTTTCTAAACATTTTGGTAGCATAACGGCGTAATTTTAAAAACCGAAAAAATTCTGACAAAACATTTCCATGGTATTGGTGCGGACAGGCACAATCCATCTACAAAAAGACCGAAAGGGGATTACATACCCTGACAAATATATTTTTCTTCTCGCTAACCTGCAAGAAAAAATATATGCACCATACAAAACAAACCATGTCGAAAGTATTTGTATACTCTAGATGCGATGCAAAATTGTATATCTGAAATATAATTTGATGCAAAAAGAGAGCAACAATGCATATAAATTTGACAAAAGACTTATCTTGAGGTTCAAATATTAACTTGCAAGTATGTGCAGCTGTTGAAGATGTCCATACTCCTTCGGAAGAGCTTTCCAAGTTGTTCCTGATAAGTTGTGCTTTAGAGCGATGATCGAGAGAGGGTTGTGGAAGGATGAGTAGCCTAACTCCAAGCTTTACAAATAACTTAAATTGAAGTTGAACTATGGCTTGCAGCCACTCTATGGAAAAAGCTACGAGAGAACTATCCACAGCAAGAAAAAGCTCAAAATTTGGATAAGATATGCTCAAGTTATGGGTAGAACTAGTGGAATGATAGTTCAAATTAGCTAAAAAATCAAATTTCCATTATTGCTTCGTGAGAAATGCAATGGAATCTGACTGTCTCTGTGGCCGAAGCCGTGCACGAGCTTGTTTTATCCCATATATCCTATTGCAATCGGCTAAGTGAAGCAACTCATCATCTCTGCCAGAATAAGGAAACGGTGATAGAGAGCATATATCCCATATGTTGCCTTAGAACGTATTTCATTATATATATGTGCCCCATCCTCTGTCGTTCATCAATCAAGCGAGCGCTCTCTCTTTGCAGCTCTAGGGCAGGAAAACCAGGGTGGGTGATCGAGCAGCGCTCTCTCCGAAAACCAGGTAGGGTGACTGCTGAGCAGTGCTCTGACGGAGATCCTCAGTCGAGAACACTTTCCTGAGTTCTCCAATAAAATTAAAAATGCAAGTGGTCTGGGTTGCCTCTGAACTATAGTGGAGAATTCGGGATGATATGACGATGGATCGTTGGATGCTTCAGGGAATTGGGATCACTCTTCACAGGTGTCTGTAGTAGGAAAAAGAAACAAAAATCTCCAAAGCTTTGGATTCCTAAAGCGAGCGTTATGGATTCAACTGATAGCTTCGTAATAGCACCGAGGCGCTATGCTCTGCATGCGTGAATCTTTTCTTGATGTAGCTCATGCAAGTAGACACACGTCAGCTCTCCTTCCACCAAGTTGATAACCAAAGAAAACGCAGATGGATGGGAAGAATATGATGACGAAGAAAACAAAATCAGCTCTACACATGCTAGCTCTGATACCACTGGTGATGATCGAATCCCGCAGAGCACATACGCAGAAAAATAGAAAGAGATAAGAGGCAAAAAGAGACGACACAAGATAGGGTCCGATTTCCTCCCACATGCTCTCATGGACAACTCTATGAGAACATGCGTATTTATAGGTATTTCTTATTATGTCTTGAATAGAAGATACATGAGGGCCACACTAAAAATAGTATGCTTTTTCTTTATTTACAAAAATAGCTAAAAATAGCTATCTTCTAAAAATAACTTATTCTCTAAAAATACTCTTCTAAATATCTCCAAAAGTATTTGAATAAATCCATGCGCGTTCACACCCTCATGGCTCTTCACCTGCTAAATCAAAACACAACACATATTAAAATCCTCTAGGCATTAAACCTTCATTCCAAATATTCCATAAAGTATAACATGAAGTGGTGCTCCAAAATCCTGCTTCACATTTTGCTTGTTGTTGCTCTCATACCACTGTTGGAGGAGATGGTGGATAGATTCCAAAGATGAAGTGGTGCTGCAAAATTCTGCTTCACAAAAGAAAAGAAC
>CM035412.1:83132766-83202766 GCA_020310875.1 Ceratopteris richardii | reverse complement strand
AGTTATCTTCCACAATTTAATTACTAGAATTACATGTAGGTGAAGACTCAAAAAACGTATATGAGTTCTCAAAATTAAATATTATATATCAATGTTCTATATCATACAATCTATGGAAGGTTAGAATATCAACATTTCTCATGGTCAATATATGTGGCATGTAGTAGGTGGAGATATAGTAGAAAAAATGTAGTATTATCATCAGCCCTACCAAAATCAAACGAAAAGTTATTTTTATAATCTCCCAATACATGAATAAATCAATGATAAGGGATAGACAAGAGACAGATACATCTATTGATGGGAGAAATTACATCATCCCATTGCATATTCAAAACATTCCCATCTATTGGATGAGAGCATTTGGAAAAACAAAGACATTCAAGGAGGACAATAAGAACCCATTGAAGGATTTTGAAATAATAAGAGCTATTGAATCAAATTAAAGAGCACACAAATCAACTGAAGGGGAGTCTACTATTGGAGATGGATAGCATATACTCCATTTGTTTGATACTTGTTAAGTACAAAGGTGAAACTATTTTTATTGGTCACTCCTCTTGCATCAAAGGGGTCTAGGAGTGTAACTTAGATTACATTATATCGTATTATAGCACTACAACACAAACATTGAAAACAAAAACATTTATTAGCCATAAAAGTTTAAGATGTCTAGCTTCCTCATGGGAAAACGTTTGTGGGGTCTCATTAATGGAAAAGATTCCAGGTTGGGTCAGATGCATCTCCTAATCACTTAAGGAAATCGAGAGAGTGGATTAAGAGAGATAAGACAATTCATCTTTATATTAATGAGCATAATAGGGATTCTTCGTGCAAAGAGACCAAGCCTACATAATTGGATAACTAGCATATATCTCATGTAGTCATATATGATCACTCCATTGTAAATGTCAATTACCTTTTATCTTTGTAAAAGTGCCTATGTTTAGTGCACTACTGTCACTTGGAGTTAGGAGACCTCCGATCTTGATTTATTTTGTAGATGACTCATGAGAGAATAGATCCTATAGTTCAAGACTTACTTTATGGTGAGAATTTGAACTTGAATTGAAAGCTTGGCTCCAACTTCAACTATAAAAAGGGATCTAAAGGTTCCTCTAAAATAGCCCCATTGGAGACCATTTTAGAGGGAGTTATGTGATTAGTGGGCTCACCCTATAGCTCCACCATTACTCTCAGATTGTGAAATTGAACATTACCAATGTCATTTTAATTCTATGTGACTCATCTAATACATATACATTGATTATTTCTCTACTTCACTTCTCTACTATGATCATCTCAAAACAGTGAACTTCTTAGAGCTTTTTCTCTAGCAAGGGGCCATGATTTTTTTTCAACTTTCTACTCATCTGTTTTGATCCATTGATTAGAGGAACATGTTCCAAAGCACATTTATGATTATTTATGATCATTAGGAAAACTAAAGTGGCCTTCTACACTCTTCACCACTTGTTATTGGCTGGTGTGAAGCAGGGTTTTGCAACACCACTTCATCTCTAGAGTCTATCCACCATCTCCTCCAACAATGGTATTAGAGAAACATGAAAGCCAGATGGGAGATGGATTCGATCATTCATTGATAAACTTGACAGGAATAGCTACTTAGCATGGTCACTAAGGATGCAAGCCTACCTCCAAGGAAGAAGCTTATATAGATAAATCTCAGGAGATGAAGAAATGCCAACATTCAGGAGTAAACATCAACCTCCAAGGGAAGAGCAAGAAAGGCTAACTACATGGTGTGAAAAGGATACTCTTGCCAGTTCTTATATACTTAACTCAATATCTGATTTCTTATTACCTCACTTTAAAAATTGCAAGAGCTCCCAAGAGACTTGGGAAGTAATTTCTTCATACTTCTCATCAAATACAAGGGCTAGGAAGAACCAGCTATGGATGGACTTTAAAACTTTGAAAAATCAACCAAAGCAAAGGAGATTTGACTATGATACCAAATTGAAGGATGTGGCTGACGAGCTTGCAAACATTAGTGAAGAGATAGAAGAGGAGCAGATAGTAAGTCAGATTATAAATGGCATTAAAGCTAATGTAAGTGGGAGTCCTTCACCACAATAATGGACCTTTATATCGATATGCAAATACCTGACATCAACACCCTGATGGGGCAACTCTTCACCCATGAGACAAAGCTCTACAAGAATGGAGACAACTCTAGAGGTAACCAATCTTTTGCCCTTTACAAAGATAGAAATAAAAGTAAGGATAAAGGTAAAAGCAAATAGAATGAAGAAGAGTCTAGTACCTCTCAAGTGAGCTTCACATGTAGAGGAAGAGGTACTAGAGGAAGGGGCAGAGGAGGAAAGCAAGGCAAGGGGGAGATCCTACGACACTTCACCTTGCAATATCTATGGTTTACAAACCATACCACGGATGAGTGTTTCAAGAACACAAGGAATCAGAGAGAAAGAGGCTTCCATAGAGGAGGCTATGGACATTCGAGTGGTAGGTTCAACAATGGAGGAAGAAAATATTATCACAAATACAACCAAGGCTACAAAAACAATCATCAAGGAGGCTTTAGAGGTAGAAACGATTATAAGAACTGCATAGAAGACCAAGAGGATTATCTACTGATCATGAACATGATATCCAAGCAAGGTAAAGATGATGAGCATCTTTTCTATATTGATTCTAGTTGTGCCAATCATGTGTCTAGAAATGTAGCATTGCTATCTAATCTTGAAGAACCTAAAGGGAAGCATGAAGTGTAGAAAGTTGATGACACTAGAAATTCTATTAAGAATATTGGAAATGTGAAGGCTTTTGATGGTAACATGAACCTTTTAAGTAAAGTATTATATGTGCCAACCATAACAAGAAACCTAATTAGTGTTGGAAAGATTGTTGACAGAGGCTTATGGGTCAAATTCACAAGGCATGAAGCATATATGGAAGACCCTCAACAAGGCTTCAAGAGGATTGCAAAAGATAAGAAATCTGGTAGACTCTTTACATTTGAGGTTGAAGATACCAAAAAAATTGCACTCTTTAATTATAAAGATCAAACCCTATCTGAACTAGAGATTTTGCATAAAAGGCTAGGTCATATAGGTGAACGCTCACTAAAGCAAATATGCAAGGATCATCTGTATGTGCATGTGCAAGTGTGTGTGTGTATATGTATGTATGTGCATGTATATATGTAAGTGTATGTGTATATGTGTGTATGTGCATGTATATTTGTGTATATGTATGTATGTGGATGTGTAGGTAAAAGGATAAAGCTATTCAAGAAACGTGATAATGACGAGTACATTTTGGATGATGACATTGAAGAAGATGACAACAATGAGGCCGATTCATAAACAACAATATCCATGTTATAATATATATATATATATATATATATATATATATATATATATATATATATATATATATATATATATATATATATATATATATATATATATATATATATATATAAGTTAAAATAAAATATAAAAAAGAAAAAAATAATAAAAAACATATAAAAATATCATTAATTTTTCAAGTTCATGTTGCTTTGTTTTTTTTCAAGTTCATTCTACTTTTTTTCCATTCTTGTTTCATGCATGTTTGTTTTCAGTCTTTGCATCGCATTGCATATCCACATTACTTGAGTAAAAAAAAAGAGGCAAATGATGATTTCTCTACTTGTGTAAAATTGTATCTTAAGTAGTAACTTATCTACTAAGAAATTGATTATAATCTAGGATTGTGGAAAGATAAGGCATGTAGATTTGGAGGTTTATTTTGGTGACATGACTTTTGAAAGAACTTGGAGAAGCTTGTAGAAGGTAGAAAAGTGCGTTTCGAAGCGACGAAGTTTGGTCAAGCCAACCGGCACAAGACCAACCCTTGAGCTTATGGAAACTCAAATAGACCTTATAAGAGGCAGAAAACCTCTGATTTCTCCAAATCTACTAAATCAAATGCTTTGAAACTTTACAAGCATAACATAGACACTTATAAATTTCCAATGTGTCATCTTGCACTCAATTTGGAGCTCTGGAGAGAGAGCAACAACCTCTGCAAGATTACTGTTGGCGAAGAAGATGATGCAGAAAATTGAAGGAGCAAGACAATGATGGTCACAAGTGTATGTATATTGCTTCCATGTAATGTACAAGTGATTTCAAGTCCTTATATAGCCTCTAGGAGTGTTCCAGGACTTTTACAAGTTGAATTTGAATTCAAATGAAGGTGGGAATGGTTGTTGGAGGGAATCAATTCACTTTCCTACAATCTAGGAAAAGTGAAGATCTTGATTGATCTACTTTTAGGTGATTTGATTTGCTTGATTGAATGCAACTTCAACCACCACAAATTCGTGGGATTTGGGCTCTATCTTTCTACCTTTACATGTGTACAACTCAAGGCTTTTACAACGGTAAATGAGCCATCAAATTTTTTTTAAAAAAATACAATAAATGAGCATATGAAAAAGAACTCTCCAACGGATATTCTTTCGACGCAATAGCCTTTGATGTAGATCAAATCCACTCAAGCATAGTGTAAGCTTGATGTTCCAATAGCTCCCCCTTGAGCTAAAGTATGCTTGAGTCTTCATTCTCTGATATGTTGAATACCTGCCATAACTTTGAATCTACAAAGCTTTACTCCATCAAGTGCCTTCGTCATCATATCTGCTACTTGCTTTTCAGTAGGAACAAAAGAAATGTCAATCTCCTTTGCCATGAGCTTCTCCCTGGTGAAGTGGTAATGGACTTCTATGTGCTTGGTTCTCGCATGGAAAATAGGATTTGCGGCTAGATGCATGGAACTTACATTATCTCCAAATATGTGAGGTTTGGAACTCACTAGTCCCAAATTTGTATACAATGCTTTTAACCATATCGCCTCTTGAGTTGCTATGGTCAAGCCTCTATACTCTGCTTTAGTTGAAGATAAAGCAACTGTTGGTTGCTTCTTGGAACTCCATGACACTAGCTTCAAACCTGCAAATGCTAAGTAACCAGATGTACTTTTTCTATCATCCTTAGCTCCTGCCCAATCTGTATCTGAGTAGATTTTGATATCCAAATCTGAAGAGTAAGGATAGAATATACCTTCGTTGATTGTACCTTTGAGATACTTAAGTACTCTCTTAGCCGCATCCATGTGTGGTCTTCTCGGTGAGTGCATGAACTGACTAAGCACTCCCACACTATATGAGATGTCTGCCCTCGTACGAGTAGCATATATCAAGATACATACCAAGCTTTGATACTCTTTAATGTCTTCAATTTTCTCACCTTCATAAACACTTAGTTTATGATTCATCTCCAAAGGTGTACCTGCAGGTTTAGTGTTCTCCCTTTTGAACTTGAGAAGAAGATCCTGAATGTATCTTCTTTGAGTCAAATACATTCCTTCATCTGTATATATCACCTGCATATCTAGGAAATATGGGAGCTCACCTAGGTCATTGATTTTGAATTCCTCTTGCATGTGTCTCTTGGTCCTTTGAATGCCATTTAGATCATCACCTGTCACAATAATATCATCTACATATACACATAGATAGATAACCTCATTGTGTTCTCTTTTGATGAATAAAGAAGGATCTGAGCTGCTAGCTTTGAATCCTTGATCTTGAAGATATGTAACCAACCTGTAATTCGAAGCTCTAGGAGCTTGTTTCAATCCATACAATGCTTTCTTAAGTCTGCAAACATAAGATGGATGATTAGGGTTTTCAAAACGTGGTGATTGTGACATGTATACTTCTTCACTTATCCAACCATTTAAGAATGCATGTTTTACATCAAGTTGGAGGAGTCTCCAATTCCTTGTAGCAGCTACACTTATCAATGTCCTGATTGTAGTCATCTTTGCAACTGGTGAGAATGTTTCCTCATAGTCTATACCATGAGTTTGTGAGCATCCTCTGGCAACTAATCTTGCCTTGTACCTGCAAACTGAACCATCTGAATTTCTTTTAACTTTATATATCCATCTGCAACCAATTACCTTTTGACTCCGTGACATTGGAACCAAATCCCAAGTGTCCATCTCCTTCAATACATCTATCTCTTCGTTCATGGCCTTTTCCCAATTAGGGTTTCCCTTTGCCTCTTCATAGGTTGAGGGTTCCTCTGAAATAGAGTCTTTTTCCAAGTAGATTGAATGCTTCGTAACAAATATGGAATCATATCCATACCTTTCTGGTTGTTTCTTGTCTCTTGCTGATCTTCTAGTTGCTTGTTTGGAGCATTCTCCAACCTCTTGCATCTTTTCTTTGCCTCTTGACTTCCATAGCTTGTAATCCCTTTCTCTTTCATCTTGGTCATTGTCTGTATCACTTCTTGGATCCTCGACCTGTGTATCAAGCTTGCTTCCTAATTCATGAGAGTCAGAATCAAGATCATATAGTAGTGTTACCTTTTGTTTGTCTTCATCATACCAAGACGTGTGTTCTTCAAACACAACATCTCTACTTGTAGTGAATTGCTTGGTTGAAGGATTGAAGAACCTGTAACCCATCTGAGTTGAATCATATCCAATAAACACTGCCTTTTTTACCCTTTCATCTAGCTTACCTCTTATTTGTGATGGTACATGAACATAAGCTAAACAACCAAAAACCTTGCAATGTCCAAGACTAGGTTTTCTTCCATGCCATGCTTCGTAAGGAGTCATACCTTGAAGTGATTTGGATGGTAGTCGATTGACAAGGTACACAGCAGTTGAAATAGCTTCTGCCCATAGATAATGTGGCAACTTCTTCTTTTCGAGCATTGTTCGGGCTGATCCAACCAATGTCTTGTTTCTCCTCTGTGCAATTCCATTTAGTTGAGGAGAGTACCTAGTAGTCACTTCCCTTTTGATACCTTTGTCCTGCAAGAACTCATCAAACTCTTTGGAGATGTATTCTCCCCCTCCATCAGATCTGAGCTTCTTTAGTGATCTACCTGTATGATTCTCCACATGTGCAAGATACTTCTTGAAGCACTCAAACACTTCATTCTTACTTTTGATAAAGTATAGAACAGTCCATCTACTATGGTCGTCAATAAATGAGACATAATACCTTGATCTTGCCAATGAAGGTTCTTGACTTGGTCCCCATACTTCTGTATGTACTAAGTCCAATAAGTTGTTGTGGATGTAGCCTTTGTGGTTGAATGGTTGTCTTTGTGCCTTCCCAATCTGACATGCATCACACCTGTTGATCATGTGTTGCTTTGATATGTTCGGCAATCCTAGAACACTTTGATCCCTGCATATATCCTTCAAGGTTCTTTCATTCACATGAGCAAGTCTCTTATGCCACACTTCAAGCTCACTTAGGGTTTGAGACCCAAAGTTGAATAGAGCTATGTTCCTGGTTTCTCCTACTTCAAAAGTAAAGAGCCTACCATGCTTCTCACCTCGGGCTATCTTCTTGAAGCCTTGACATGGATCTTCCATAAAAGCTCCATGTTGGGTGAACCTAACTTGCAAGCCTTCTTCAACTATTTGGCCTACACTTATTAGGTTTTTAGTGATAGTGGGTACATAGAGAACCTTACTCAGAATGTTTGTCCTTCCATTGGAAGCTTTGACATTACCAATCTTCTCCACATTGTGCTTTGTGTCATCCCCTGTTTGCACTTCATGTCTATGCTTTGGACTTTCCAAATCAAATAGAAGAGCAATGTTGCCTGCAACATGATTCAAACATCCTGAATCTATGTAGAACAAATGATCATCTTCTTTACCTTCTTTGTAGCTTAGATTCATAAGAAGCAATGAGTCTTCATGTGGTTGATCTTCTGAATATTTGTTGTAGTCCCTTCTATTATAGCTTCGATTGTTGTTGTTGAAGTTGTGTCCACCTCTGCCTCTATTGATGCCATATCCACCTCTTCCACTTCCTTTCTGGGTCTTCCCATTGAACCAGCAATTTTGAGTGGTGTGGTTGGTCTTATCGCATATGGCACAAGGTTGAACATTCTGACCTTTGGCTTTGTCTTGTTTTGGTCCTTTCTTCTTCCCTTTCCACTTGCTCTTGCTTGCAAAGTTGGCTTGGGAAGTCTCTTCTTCATCTTCTTCCTTCTTCTTTCCTTTCTGCTTCTTATCCTTCTTATCTGCATATAGAGCACTAGATGAATTTCCATGATAAGAGTTACCTTCCTTTATGCTATTGGTGGCTTCTTGATTGAAGAGTTGTCCAAGAAAGATGTTGAAGTCAGGAATCTGCACATCCATGATGAGATCGTAAGCCATCGTGAAGGATTGCCATTGCTTATCACTTTGAATGCCGTTGAGAATTTTCCTCGTGATGACCTCTTCTTCAATCAGCTCTCCAATGGATGCTAACTGATGTGCAACCTCCTTGACCTTGGTAACAAACTCTGTGATGGTTTGTTTAGGTTTATTCTTCATTTGGTTGAACTCGTTCCAAAGATGATTCTTTCTTGCTTTGGTACTAGTAGAAAAGAAAGTCTCGAGGGCATCCCAAGTCTCTTGAGATGTTTTGCATCCTCTAATATGTGGTAATAGAAAGTCAAAGATAGAGTTTAGTATGTACGACCTTGCTTGAGCATCCCTTGCGCACCAAAGTGTGAGCTTATGTGTCTCCTCTTGTGTAGGTCCTCCTTTGGATCTTGGAATAGGCACAACTTCATCACCTGCTACAATTCCATAAAGGTTTCTACCTTGCAAATAGGCCTCCATTCTGATTTGCCAAGCCGCGTAGTTGTGTCGATCAAGCTTCTCGATCATTGAGTGAGAGCCGTCACCCATCTTGATCTAGCTCTGATACCACTGAAAGAACTTGGAGAAGCTTGTAGAAGGTAGAAAAGTGCATTTCGAAGCGACGAGGTTTGGTCAAGCCGACCGGCACAAGACCAACCCTTGAGCTTATGGAGACTCAAATAGACCTTATAAGCATGTAGTAAGTGCAAAGAAACACACTATGTACTTTGGAGCATCAAAGAGAATGAGTCGATACAACACAGATAGGTTCTTGGGTTGACTAGCTCAAAAAACTTACTATCTATGGAAGAGATAATGAACTTCAAATGTGCATAGCGACCAGCGTGATTACAATTAGAACAAATCCTTTTATGAGAGTGATACACATAGGGTTGAGTGTATGGAATGCACAAAAGTATAAGGAATAAGCAAAATATGCTATAGGAATGAATGCCACATTCACCGGTGGTACTTCCTATTTTTCAGGAATACGGAGAGATTGACCCCGAGGTAGAAAAACTCAGATTTCGCCAAATCTACTAAATTAAATGCTTGGAAAATTTACAGCCATAAAGTAGACACTTATACCTTTCCAATGAGTCTTCTTGCACTCAATTTGGAGCTCTAGAGAGAGAGCACAAGCCTCTGCAAGATTACTGTTGGCAAAGAAGATGATGCATAAAATTGAAGGAGCAAGACAATGATGGTCACAAGTGTATGTATATTGCTTCCATGTAATGTACAAGTGATTTCAAGTCCTTATATGCCTCTAGGAGTGTTCCACGACTTTTACAAGTTCAATTTGAATTCAAATGAAGGTGGGAATGCTTGTTGGAGGGAATCAATTCACTTTCCTACAATCTAAGAAAAGTGAAGATCTTGATTGATCTACTTTTAGGTGATTTGGTTTGCTTGATTGAATGCAACTTCAACCACCATAAATTCCTGGGATTTGGGCTCTATCTTTATACCTTTACATGTGTACAACTCAAGGCCTTTACAACGGTAAATGAGCCATCAAAAAGTTTTGAAAAAAATACAATAAATGAGCATATGAAAAAGAACTCTCCAACGGATATTCTTTCGACGCGATAGCCTTTGATGTAGATCAAATCCACTCAAGCATAGTGTAAGCTTGATGTTCCAACAACTTTCATATATAAACATGCATATGTATCCTGTATCAAAAGCATAATTGTTGAAATCCTAGCTCCTGCTATTGCATGTTTCTACATCCTTAGTCCATCTCACAACACTTGTATCGGAGTTTAAACGACTGTTCTCCATCATCCAAAATGGTTGTACCTTGTATCGGGGTCTAATTTTTTCCCGTCATAAAAGAAAAGCTACATGTTACCAAAAAGTTTACACTTTCTTCCACCCCAAAAAAGTGATCGTAACCATAAAGTTGCTGAATCATCATCATCATCATCAAAAAAAAAAAAGCAAGCCAAAGGAGGATAAAGAGGCATAATAGAATAAATTACGGGCTATATACACATATTTATGCATTAGTGGAGTTTAGTTAGATTTCCTTGCATGTTATTAGAGAAAGAGCATATTCATATTTATGTAGGAAAGGAGTTGATCTAAAATAAGCTAAAGATGAAAGATGTCTCTTGAAAATCCTAAATCTTTGTTTATAATCATATTTAAGGTAGATTGCTTTATGAAAAAGGTACAAATTTTTCTTCAAGATAAGAGGAACTTATGCTTAAAACAACTCAATACATCCACTTCCACTTCATATTGATGCTTGTTTGTTTTCTTTCTTGTTGTCAATGTTGCTTGTTCATTTGCATATATGTTTCCTATTTGTTCATGCATATTCATGTTGCGTGTTTCAATTCTTTCTTTCATGCAAATTTTGCTTCATGTCACGTTGCCTACTCATTCATAACAATGTTGCATGTTCATTTATAGAAATGTTACCTATTTATTTATGCATATTCATGTTGCCTGTTTTAATTTTTCCTTTCATACATATGTTGCTTGATATCATGTTGCCTTCTCATTCATGCATATCATCAATCTCTCCTTCTTGTTGCCTATTTTCCTTTAAAAGAATATGATGCTTGAAACTTAACTTTTTTAGGAACACTAGAGTGGCGCTTCCGGAGGAACCGCAGGTTTAGTGGGGGCGAATGTCGTCGAGATTTTCTCTCCTCTCTCACTTGTGAAGGCCTACAAAAAACATATTTGGTGAAGGTAGTCGGAATTCCCCGAAAAGTCCAGGATGCATCAAGGATGTCAAAGGAACCTCAGATACAAAGTTTCAAAGAAATCAAGAAAGTCCATGTTAGCGGTCAAAGCTGGTCAAAGTTAGGAAATTAGGGCAAAAATTTCATTGTCACCAAATTAGATGAAAATTCATATACTTGTAAAGATTGTCAAAGGCAGTCTATAGCCCAAATTTCAGCAGAAAATGGATTTTGTAGCACATTGATATGCTATGTTCATTTTGTAAAAATGTAATTTTTCTAGTTTGACCCTACAAATTCTTGTATAGAAATTTATGTTAGCCATATGGTTTGGCATGTATAAAGATCATATGTGGCTACATGTTTGTACAAAGTTTCAAGGCTATCAGAGCTTCCTAGAGACCTTAATGCCACCTTGCAAGCTTCCAGATGTAGACAAACTTGTACAAGGAAGATTCAGATGGAAGTTTTTTTTTGCATATTCTTGAAGGAGTTCTATGGAAACATAGTCCTACAAAGTTTCATCTTCATCAAAGCCTATTTGGAGGGTCAAAGAGCACAAAGTCCAGTTTTCAAGATCATCGCAGTTTTCCAGTTTAAGCAAATTGAAGGGTTGAAGGGCCACCACATGGCGAAAGCTGATTGAGCCATGTTGTACGATCAAGATGAGCTCATATTCAAGGGTGGAGATGTACTTATTCTTAAAGCAAGGAGGATCCACGAGTTTCTCCATAAAAGAAGACTTTTTTTATAATCAAAGATCAATAATGCAGCTTTTCTCCAAAAATAGTGGCTTATCTTATCCAAACTGATGTCATCATTGATCCGACGGTCCAGATCATCCCCAGATCCAATGGTGGAGAATGAAGGCGCCTAAATTTCACTCCTTTATACTAGATTTGATAGAAAGAATAATTCCAAGTCATTGATTTGATTAATCAAATGGTTGTAATCGAAAGTAGTGATCCTAGAGTTGAGAGTTGATTTCTCTAGATCCAAGGCCCAAATTCATTCAAAAAACTATATAAACCCCCCTCCAAACTCCTAGAGAATCATTGTTATGCATCCATAGGGCTCTTGCTAGCTTACGGTTTCCTTGAGACGATCACCCTCGGTTGAGCGAGTGAGGATCCAAGGTGAGCTAGTATGAGTATAGTACCTAGTTTCAAATTTAAGTTAGAACTCCAATCTAGGATAGGCTCTTGAAACCAGCATCTCTATCTCACCCTCGATGGAGCGTGTGAGTGAGTTAGAGCTGGTTTTAATGAGTCTTAGACTTCTTTAGTTAGACGTTACGAGCCTAGACATACATAGGGTCAATGAAGTGGAACTCGCCTTCTTACATGTGACATTCGGTTGAACTGTCATGGTTTGAAGGTCGGAACCGCCTTTGATCAGTAGATTGCTTAGCTTGACGTACCATGACGATCTTATACATGTATCTTAATTTAAATCATTTTAATTCATGTCACTTGTCACTTGTCTCTTGTCTCCTCTCTCATTCTCTTAAGTATTTTTACATGTCTTCTATTTTCTTCTATGTGTGAGAAGGCTCCCCAGTATTGCGTTGAACCAGTGAGGTTGTTTCATTGAGCTTCTGAGTAAACTCTATCATCATAATTCACTTGCATGCATATAATCCATACATACCCATACACATTGATTAGTTTCTGAAAGTGTATAAGAAGCTCCAATATTGGATCATTCTTCCTTTTGAAACTGATTTATGTGTAAGGATTCCATCTATTCTCGTCATGCATACATATCGTCCAAAGAAGACTATGCATATGGATTAGAATTAGGAAGTGTTTAAGAAGCTTCTTCAATGGACCATTCTTCCTTCCAAATTTGATTCGTGTGTATGGTTCTCTTTTATTCTTATCATTCATGTTCATAAATCTAACTTGCATTCCTACAATCCCATTCCCATAATCATTTCAACATCTCTCTCTTCTCCATACTCAATATTAATTTCACTTTCATATCCTTAAACCTTCCAACATGCATTAGCTTCATACACCCTGTGTGTGCCACGACCGGACCCGATCCACCCGGATTGCGATCACCTCCACAACGGTTTCCCCATAGAACCTTGAGAGGGGGAGTGCAAAGGGGCTCTTGCCCCTTCTACGGGGTCTATGGGGCCTATCCCCCCCCGCCCATAGGGCTGAGATGGTAGGACTTTTTGTCGCGAAGATATTGTCGGATCATATATTTTACCAGTTATTTTGTATCTCTTGACTACGTTTATCTATGCTGAACCGCCTTGTAAAATCTATATAACCATGGCCCAAGTAAAGCTTTACATAGCATTGGGTACTAGTAAGTCCTTCATCTAGAGTTTGGCTAGGTTGCCATCTAAGCTCCACATTGGGAGCCCATAGGTGGACAAGACCATCATTGTAACTACATTACGCTCGTCAATCTAAGAATTTGAGTTCTCTATCTCTTAGTCTTTGTCTATCTTTGTCTACATTTTTCTCTCAACTCTGTCTATAGGTCTATTCCGCTATGTTGTTCTTTTCTTACATGGTATCAGAGCTCATGAGGCTCTTGTTGGAACATCAGTCTTACACTATGCTTGAGGTGGATTTGATCTACATCAAAGGCTATCACGTCGAAAGAATATCCATTGGAGAGTTCTTTTTCTTATGCTCATTTATTGTATTTTGTTTTGAGATATTTTTTGATGGTTCATTTACCATTGTAAAAGCCTTGAGCTTTACACATGTAAAGGTAGAAAGATAGAGCCCAAATCCCATGAATTTGTGGTGGTTGAAGTTGCATTCAATCAAGCAATCAATCACCTAAAAGTAGATCAAACTATATGTTCACTATTCCTAGATTGTAGGAAAGTGAATTGATTCCCTTCAACAACCATTCCCACCTTCATTTGAATTCAAACGCCAGTTGTAGAGGTTGTGGAACACTCCTAGAGTCCATATAAAGACTTGAAATCACTTGTACAATACATGGAAGGAATATACATACACTTGTGACCATCATTGTGTTGCTCCTTCAATTCTCTGCATCATCTTCTTCACCAATAGTAATCTTGCAGAGGCTGCTTCTCTCTCTCCCGAGCTCCAAATTGAGTGAAAGATGGCTCATTGGATAGATATTAGTTTCTAGTATATGCATATAGGTTTTCATAGAATTGGGTTTAGTAAAATGGGAGAAATATGATTTTTTCTATCTCAGGGTAAATCTCTACGTATTCCTAAAAAATAGGAAGTACTATTGGTGAATGTCTCATTCATTCCTATAGCATATTTTGCTTATTCCTTATACGTTTGTGCATTCTATACACTCAACCTTATGTTTATCACTCCCATAAAAGGTTTTTTTCTAATTGTAATCATGCTAGTTGCTATGGGCATTTGAAGTTCATTGTCTCTTCCATAGATAGTAAGTTTTTTTGAGCTAGTCGACCCGCAAACCTATCTATTTTGTATCGACTCATTCTCCTTGATCCTCTAAAGTAGATAGTGCATTTATTTGCACTTATCACATGCCTATAAGGTTTATTTCAGTCTTCATAAGCTCAAGGACTGGTCTTGTGCCGGTTTGCTAGACCAAACTTCGTCACTTCGAAACACACTTTTCTACCTTCTACAAGCTTCTGTAAGTTTCTTTCAGTGGTATCAAAGCTAGAACAAGATGGGTGATAGATTTTCCTCAATGATCGAGAAGCTTGATCGACACAACTATGCAGCTTGGCAAATGAGAATGGAGGCCTATTTGCAAGGTAGAAATCTATATGGAATTGTAGTAGGTGATGAAGCTATGCCTATTCCAAGATCCAAAGGAGGACCTACACAAGAGGAGACAAATAAGCTCACACTTTGGTGTGCAAGGGATGCTCAAGCAAGGTCCTACATACTAAACTCTATCTCTGACTTTCTATTATCACATATTAGAGGATGCAAGACATCTCAAGAGACTTGGGATGCCCTCGAGACTTTCTTTTCTGCTAGTATCAAAGCAACAAAGAATCATCTTTGGAACGAGTTCAACCAAATGAAGAAGACACCTAAACAAACTATCACAGAGTTTGTTATCAAGGTCAAGGAGGTTGCAGATCAGTTAGCATCCATTGGAGAGCTGATTGAAGAAGAGCTCATCATGAGGCAATCCTTCATGACGGCTTATGAGCTCATCATGGATGTGCAAACTCTAGACTTCAACATCTTTCTTGGACAACTCTTCAATCAAGAAGCCAACAATAGCATAAAGGAAGGTAACCCTTATCATGGTAATTCAACTAGTGCTCTATATGGAGATAAGAAGGATAAGAAGCAGAAAGGAAAGAAGAAGGAAGAAGATGAAGAAGAGACCTCCCAAGCCAACTTCGCAAGCAATAGCAAGTGGAAAGGGAAGAAGAAAGAACCAAAGCAACACAAAACCAAAGGTCAGAATGTCCAACCTTGTGCCATATGCGATTAGACCAACCACACCACTCAGAATTCGTGGTTCAATGGGAAGACCTAGAAAGGAAGTGGAAGAGGTGGATATGGCAGCAATAGAGGGAGAGGTGGACACAACTTTAACAATAACAATAGAAGCTATAATAGAAGGGACTACAAAAATTATTCAGAAGATCAACCACATGAAGAATCATTGCTTGTTATGAATCTAAGCCACAAAGAAGGTAAAGAAGATGATCATTATTTCTACATAGATTCAAGATGTTCGAATCATGTTGCAGGCAACATTGCTCTTCTATCTGATTTGGAAAGTCCAAAGCATAGACATGAAGTGCAAATAGGGGATGAAACGAAGCAGAATGTGGAGAAGATTGGTAATATCAAAGCTTCCAATGGCAGGACAAACATTCTAAGTAAGGTTCTCTATGTACCCACTATCACTCAAAACCTAATAAGTGTAGTCCAAATAGTTGAAAAAGGCTTGCAAGTTAGGTTCACCCAACATGGATCTTTTGTGAAAGATCCATGTCAAGGCTTCAAAAAGATAGAGCGAGGTGCGAAGCATGGTAGGCTCTTTACTTTTGAATTAAGAGAAACCAGGAACATAGCTCTATTCAACTTTGGGTCTCAAACCCTAAGTGAGCTTGAAGTGTGGCATAAGAGACCTGCTCATCTGAATGAAAGAACCTTGAAGGATATATGTAGAGATCAAAGTGTTCTAGGACTCGTGAACATATCAAAGCAACACATGATCAACAAGTATGATGCATGTCAGATTGGGAAGGCACAAAGATAACCATTCAACCCCAAAGGCTATATCCACAACAACATATTGGACTTAGTACATACAGATGTAAGGGGACCAAGCCAAGAACCTTCATTGGCACGATCAAGGTATTATGTCTCATTTATTGATGACCATAGTAGGTGGATTGTTCTATACTTTATCAAGAGTAAGAATGAAGTGTTTGATTGCTTCAAGAAGTACCTTGCACATGTAAAGAATCATACAGGTAGATCACTAAAGAATCTTAGATCTGATGGAGGGGAAGAATACTTCTCCAAAGAGTTTGATGAGTTCTTGCATGACAAAAGTATCAAAAGGAAAGTGACTACTAGGTACTCTCCTCAACTAAATGGAATTGCACTGAGGAGAAACAAGACATTGGTTGGATTAGCCCGAACAATGCTTGAAGAGAAGAAGTTGCCACATTATCTATGGGTAGAAGCTATTTCAACTCCTGTGTACCTTGTCAATAGAATACCATCCAAATCACTTCAAGGTATGACTCCTTATGAAGCATGGCATGGAAGAAAACCTAGTCTTGGACATTGCAAGGTTTTTAGTTGTTTAGCTTATGTTCATGTACCATCACAAATAAGAGGTAAGGTAGATGAAAGGGCAACAAAGGCAGTGTTTATTGGATATGATTCAACTCAGATGGGGTAAAAGTTCTTAAATCCTTCAACTAAGCAATTCACTACAAGTAGAGATGTTGTATTTGAAGAATACAAGTCTTGGTATGATGAAGACAAACAAAAGGTAACACTACCATATGATCTTGATTTTGACTCTTATCAATTAGGAAGTAAGCATGATACATAGGTCCAAGATCCAAGAAGTGATAGAGATGATGACTAAGATGAAAGGGAAAAGGATTACAAGCTATGGAAGTCAAGAGGCAAAGCAAAGATGCAAGAGGTCGTAGAATGCTCTAAACAAGCACCTAGAAGATCAAGAAGAGAGAAGAAACAACAAGAAAGGTATGGGTATGATTCCACTTGTTACAAAGCATTCAATATACTTGGCAAAAGACTCTATTTCAGAGGAACCCTCAACCTATGAAGAGGCAAAGGGAAACCCTAATTGGGAAAAGGCCATGAAAGAAGAGATAGATGCATTGAAGGAAATGGACACTTGGGATTTGGTTCCAATGTCGCCAAATCAAAAGGTAATTCATTGCAGATGGGTATATAAAGTTAAAAGAAACTTAGATGGATGAGTTTGCAGGTACAAGGCAAGATTAGTTGCCAAAGGATGCTCACAAACTCATAGGATAGACTATGAGGAAACATTCTCACCAATTGCAAAGATGACTACAATCACGACATTGATAAGTGTAGCTGCTGCAAGGAATTTGAGACTCCTCCAACTTGATGTGAAAAATGCATTCTTAAATGGTTTTATAAGTGAAGAGCTACTCATGTCACAACCACCAAGTTTTGAAAACCCTAATCATCCATCTTATGTTTGCAGGCTTAAGAAAGCATTGTATGGATTGAAACAAGCTCCTAGAGCTTGGAATTACAAGTTGCTAATATATCTTCAAGATCAAGGGTTCAAAGCTAGCAACTTAGATCCTTCTCTATTCATCAAAAGTCATCACAATGAGGTTATCTATCTATGTGTATATGTAGATGATATTATTGTGATAGATGATGATCTAAATGGAATTCAAAGGATCAAGAGACACATGCAAGAGGAGTTCAAAATCAATGACCTAGGTGAGCTCACATATTTCCTAGGTATGTAGGTGATATATATAGATGAAGGAATGTATTTGACTCAGAGAATACATTCAAGATCTTCTTCTCAAGCTCAAAAGGGAGAACACTAAACCTGTAGGTACACCTTTGGAGATGAATCATAAACTTAGTGTTTATGAAGGTGAGAAAATTTAAGACCTAAAAGAATATCAAAGCTTGGTAGGTAGCTTGATATATGCTACTCATACAAGGGCAGACATCTCATATAGTGTAGGAGTGCTTAGTGAGTTCATGCACTCACCGAGAAGATCACACATGGATGTAGGTAAGAGAGTACTTAAGTATCTCAAAAGTACAATCAATGAAGGTATATTCTATCCTTATTCTTCAGATTTGGATATCAAAATATATTCAAATGCAGATTGGGCAGGAGCTAAGGATGATAGAAAAAGTACATTTGGTTACTTAGCATTTGCAGGTTCAAAGCTAGTGTCATGGAGTTCCAAGAAGTAGCCCACAATTGCTTTATCCTCAATTGAAGCAAAGTATAGAGGCTTGACCATAGCAACTCAAGAGGCAATATGGTTAAAAGCATTGTATATAGATTTGGGACTTGTGAGTTCCAAACCTCACATATTTGGAGATAATTTAAGTTCCATGCATCTAGCAGCAAATCCTATTTTCCATGCGAGAACCAAGCACATAGAAGTCCATATCCACTTCATCAGAGAGAAGCTCATGAAAAACAAGATTGACATTTCTTTTGTTCTAATTGAAAAGCAAGTAGCAAATATGATGACGAAGGCACTTGATGGAATAAAGCTTTGTAGATTCAAAGCTATGGCAGGTATTCAACCTATCAGAGAATGAAGACTCAAGCATACTCTAGCTTGAGAGGGAGTTGTTGGAACATCAAGATTACACTATGCTTGAGGTGCATTTGATCTACATCAAAGGCTATCATGTCAAAAGGATATCCGTTGGAGAGTTCTTTTTCTTATGCTCATTTATTGTTTTTTTTTTGAGAGATTTTTTGATGGTTCATTTACGGTTGTATAAGCCTTGAGCTTTACACATGTAAAGGTAGAAAGATAGAGCCTAAATCCCATGAATTTGTGGTGTTTGAAGTTGCATTCAATCAAGAAATCAATCACCTAAAAGTAGATCAAACTAGATCTTCACTTTTCCTAGATTGTAGGAAAGTGAATTGATTCCCTCCAACAACCATTCCCACCTTCATTTGAATTCAAACTCCACTTTTAAAAGTCGTGGAACAATCCTAGAGTCTATATAAAGACTTGAAATAACTTGTACAATACATGGAAGCAATATACATACACTTGTGACCATCATTGTGTTGCTCCTTCAATTCTCTGCATCATCTTCTTCGCCAATAGTAATCTTGCAGAGGTTGTTGCTCTCTCTCTCTCCCGAGCTCCAAATTGAGTGCAAGATGGGTTCATTGGGAAGGTATAAGTGTCTAGGTTTTGCATGTACAGTTGTACAGAATTTGGTTGAGTCAAATGGGAGAAAGCGGAGTTTTTCTGTCTCGGGGTCAATCTCTATATATTCCTGAAAAATAGGAAGTACCACGGGTGAATGTCTCATTCATTCCTATAGCATATTTTTCTTATTCCTTATACTTTTGTGCATTCTATAGACTCAACCTTATTTGTATCACTCCCATAAAAGGATTTTTTCTAATTGTAATCATGTTGTTTGCTATGGGCATTTGAAGTTCATTGTCTCTTCCATAGATAGTAAGTTTTTTGAGCTAGTCAAAACGTGAACCTATCTGTTTTGTATCGAATCATTCTCCTTGATGCTCGAAAGTACATAGTGCATTTCTTTGCACTTATCGCATGCCTATAAGGTCTATTTGAGTCTCCATAAGCTCAAGGGTTGGTCTTGTGCCAGTTGGCTAGACCAAACTTCATCACTTCGAAACACACTTTTCTACTTTCTACAAGCTTCTCCAAGTTTCTTTTAGCTCTGAGTGGTGCAGAAGTAGAAACCCAGAGGTTGTAGAGGTTTGAATGACAAAAGAGAGAAGATCTCAAGTGATGCGTCATTATCTATGATTGGGAATCAAGGTGGTTCCTCAACAGGACTAGGTGACGCACAAGCAGGAGCACCAATGATGCCGATCATCCCAATGTTGTTGATATGACGAGAATCCTTCACAGAAGGTAAACTTGATGGTATGAATTACACCTTGTGGAATTTTAAAATCACTTCTATCCTTGATTCATATGATCTTTCAGAGAATGTTCTTGGGACTAATCGTGAGCCCCAAGAAAGACGTGATCCAAATAATCTTGGTCGAATGATTCCTCCTTATGGTGATCTTCTATGTGCTTGGAAATGTAGAAATGCAGGTGCACTATGTGCTCTAGTTACAAGTACTTCTGATATTTTTCTGACTCGCATTCAGCATACTTCAAAGGCATGTGAAGCATGGAACATATTGAGAAATCAATATGAAACTCGTAATCAGACACATATTTAGAACTTGGAGAATTAGCTAGCACCAGAATGGTTTGCTGATGGGGAGACTGTAGAGGTGCTTATCGCTCGCATAAAGAATCTACAAGATCAAATGATAGGAGAAGGTGTTCAAAAGTCAAGCAAGTAGCTAGCTCGGTGTTCTCTTTGAATCTGTCCACCTAAGTTTGATGGTTTGGTAATTGCTCTTAATACTCAAATCAGACCTCAACCACTAATGTTTGAAGAATTTAGAGCCTTACTCATGGAGGAGGAGTTGCGGATCAAGGCAAGGAGTGGTGGCAGCAAAGGAGATGCTGCATTCTAGCAAATATGAAAGCAAAAAAAGCGGACTCTTCAAAAGATGGATACATAAAGAAGAATGACAAAAAGAAGTCCAAAGGAGAGGGCTTCCACTGCAAGAAGAAAGGACACAAAATCCAAGACTGTCGCTCAAGAAGGCAGAAGAGAAGAGTGGATCCTCAAAAGGTGGCAAGGGCAAGGAGTCTGCCAATAGAGTAGAAAGAGATCTTGAGTTATCTGTTACAATAGAGGAACTGTGCTCCTCAACTAATGATTTAGGCTAGATGACTCATGGGTGTTGGACAGTGGTACATCTCATAAAATGGCGAGTAGAAAAGACCTTTATAGTTCCTTAGAGCCTCTAAAGCAACCCATCAGAGTAAAGGTAGGAAACAATGCAAGATGTCCTCTAGAGGGCGAAGGTATGATTCTTTCATTAACACTAATGGCGATATCAGAAAGCTTTCAAATGTGTTGTATGTTCCAAAATTAAAATAAAATCTACTTTAGTAGCTTCTATAACTGATCAAGGTCATCTAGTATCTATAAGTAAGACACAAGCTAAGATTATGGACAGTAACAACAACATTGTTGGGAGTAG
Source organism: Ceratopteris richardii (assembly GCA_020310875.1). Taxonomy (NCBI): domain Eukaryota; kingdom Viridiplantae; phylum Streptophyta; class Polypodiopsida; order Polypodiales; family Pteridaceae; genus Ceratopteris; species Ceratopteris richardii. The sequence goes on along the minus strand of CM035412.1, from coordinate 83,181,554 downwards.
CATAAGGAGCAAAAACCTATATGAGTTCTGTGCTATGGCATGAGAGATTTGGCTTCATTGGATACCCCGTACTAAAGGAGATGCATCGCAAGGGTATGGTTGCACACCTACCATCGATTATAGAAATGAAGGAACCATGTGAAGCTTGGAGGATGGACAAGCAATAGAGGAAGGAATTTCCACAAGAAAGGAAGAACAAGGAAAGCTATCCTCTAGAGTTGGTGCATGTTGACTTGTGTGGGAAAATGCCTACACAAGCCTTGGGTGGATTTTCCTACTTGATGTTACTTGTCAACGACTATAGTAGGAAGATGTGGGTGTACTTCCTTCACGATAAGGCTCAAGATTTTGGTAAGTTTAAAGAATGGATTCAACTTGTTGAAAATGAAACACAGAAGAAGATGAAGAAATTTAGGACATAGGGTGGTGGTGAGTTTACATCAACGGAATTTGAAGATTTCTACAAGAGTAAGGGAATCAAGCATCAACTCATAGTGGAACATAGTCCGCAACAAAACGGTGTTGCGGAACGTTAGAATCGACCTATCATGGAGATGGCAAGGTGTATGTTGAAACGAAAGGGTTTGCCTAATCAATTTTGGGTAGAGGGTGTCAACACTACTCTCTAGATCTTGAATCAAAGCTACACCAGGGCACTTGATAGAAAGACGCCACAAGAAGCCTACACTAGTAAAAATACATTCTGTTTCCTATTTCAAAGTATTTGGAATTGAATGTTATGTACATGTTCCAAATAGGGAGAGAAAAAGCTTCAACCAAAAAGCATCAAATGTATCTTCCTAGGGTACACCGAAGATAAGAACGCTATAAGCTTTATGACCCTGAGGCTAAGAAGGTCATGGTGAGTCGTGATGTGGTGTTTAAGGAGGAGCGACCACATGTAGTGGAGGAGGAAAAGAGAGCTTCCACGTTATCATCAGGCAAAGGGGAAATCCACTATGAACCTGGCCTAAGAGCTATCCCTTCTACACAAGAGAAGGAAGCATCATCTGCAGATGATGAGTTTGAAAGTCACCAATCTACCAACACCCAAGTGGAAAGGCCATTGCCACGTTGGGTGAGGAAGCTCTATGATTCTGCAAACCCCATCCCATAGTCACTAGAATAGGTTGCACATGGACCGAGGCAATCACAAAGAATAGAGGAACAGAGACGGGCAAGCACCCATATTGTAGACATAGCCTTCATGGCTAATCTCATTCAAGAAGAAGCAAAGGAACCAACCAATGTGGAAGAAGCACTCCACAATCCAGATTGGAGGGCTGCCATGCAAACATAATATAAGAATATCATGAAGAATCAAACTTGGAAGCTAGTGGATTGATCCCCTAAGCATAAAGTCATTGGCACCTAGTGGGTCTAGAAGCTAAAGTACAAGGCTGATGGTAGTCTAGAAAATTATAAAGCCAGACTTGTTGCACACGGCTACTCACAAGTTGAAGGCATTGACTTTTGTGAATCATTTGCCCCGACTACAAGAACGACTATTATCTAAGTAGTACTTGTTGTTGCTGCACATAAGCACTAGCTAGTCTATCACATGGATGTCAAATCAGCATTGCTAAATGGAGACCTCAAGGAAGAGGTATATGTGTCTCAACCACTAGGGTTTGAGTCTCCCCATTTAGAGAACAAGGTATGTAAGTTGAAGAAGGCATTATATGGGCTAAAACGAGCCCCTAGAGCATGGTACTAGCGGATAGATAAGTATCTCTTGGATCTAAGTTTCAAAAGATGTGCTTATGATGCTAACTTGTATGTTCTAAAGAGAGGAGGGAAGACAATTGTGCTTGTACTCTATGTAGATGACCTTGTGATTACAGGAAATGATGATGCTCTTCTTCAACAAACAAAAGATGCTATCGCAGAGATCCTCACTCCCTTTTTCGATAAGAAATGAAGGAAAAATTTATTGAAGAGTTTTCTTCCAATATGGTTACATATAAACTCTCAAAAATATGTTTTCTATGAACTTCTAATTTGACTAAACCATCTCTTGAGTATTTGCAGGTTGAGAAAGACGGTCTGCTAATATTAAGCAAGAACATCTAATTGAACAAGGCGAAGTGAATGTGCGAAACTTCATATATAGGAATGTATGGATGCCCTTAAGTGCCCCTGATGTGAAGGGTTATGGGAGTATCAGATTAGGATGTTTCTTTGAATATAAGTATACATCTTGCGATGGTCTAAATGTGCACAATATAATGTTTTGATGTATCTTTTCTCTAGTGTTGCTTCAGGAAACATTCTCAAAGATAACTAGAAAGCTAAAAAATATTGAACTTGATATTTCTTCAAGTGATATATATCAATTTAAACCACATAAGATCTAATAGACTATAGAAAAAGCAACCGATACACTTGACCATATGTTTGAAAATAGAGTGAACATAAATGAATTTATCTATATGTTTGAACTTGTTATGACTAATGATAATGGTGAGCTCGCCTATAAAACTATTTTAAATATATCGTATGCATATGTCAATAAACATGTGTATGTGTTGTGTGCTAAAATAAGTATGCGAGTGCATACGTAAGTGAGGTCGTGTGTGTCAGAGGTTGTATGTGAGTTTGTGTGTATACATACGTGTTTTCTATAATTTGGGCATGTTTACCTAAATTTCCAAAGGTTAAACTTATTTTGTAGAACAAAAATAATTAAAACAATAAAATAATAAAAAGTTATAACTAAGAGAACTTAATCAAAACTAAATACCTCCCTTACTCGGTGACTCCCCCAAGGAGTGGTCAATTGAGAAATCGTTGTTCCTCCTTGGCAAAAGGATTGTCAACTGTAAAAAACCCCCCCCCTTTAGGCATCATCAAGTACTCCTTTTGATCAATAACAAGCTTAAACCCAAGTGGGCCCCACATGAAGGTGATGAGAGGGTAATTAACCTTCTTTGTAATGTCATCTAAGCTTTGTAAAAGCTTCCCCTGCTTTGTGGGATTTGGGGGGTCCCGTGGGCACTAGTCCCCTTCTCTTGTACTTTTCTTTATTTAATTCAAGTCCGGGAGAGTAGGCTATTGCCGAACTTCCTTTATATTAAAAAAAAAAAATACCTCCCTTACGTGTGCATGAAACTTGATAGAAAGAAATGAATACATCCGGCGAGAATGGCCATAAGAGGTTTTAGAAAGTTCCTTTCTTCGTTTTTGCAGGTAATTAGCATCGCAAAAGGGGGGTGGGCATTTTTTTCGGCGGGGCCTTCTTGCCTATCACGGAGAAGAATCTATCTGCAGTGGGGCCCGCCTGGACTCCATCGATCAGACACGCGCATACGTTTGGAGACATGCTCTGGTGGCTGGCGAATGCTTAAAAAGAGAAGGGATGTATGTTGCTGAGAGGCAGAAAGAAAATTAGACGCGTAAAAAAAGGGAGTGCTGAAGAGCATACTGGGGGGAACTCAACGCATGATATATATATCGGACGTGCCATATTCTGGAGGGAGGGAGCTCTCCACGGCCTTGATCTAATACCATCAGATGGCACACTCATCAACAACACTGAAGGAAGGACAACTCAACGTTTATTTTGGCTGATAATTCATGAGCATGAATAAACCTCTGACGACAAAGGCTGCATCTGCGCTACTGGAGGTCAATATATACTTCGATTTCTGGCAATTCTTTTAACATGTGATGTCGGAAAGAATCAGCAGATGACAGAGAACATCACGGAAACAAGGACGCTTATCGACGCTCGAGAGAAGACTCTGACAGGCAGCTGTGCAAAAAAATGATCTGAGGAGGGACAGAGGGGCTCCGGCTTCGCTTCGGGAGAAATTCATCAAGGCTCACATCTAGAGGCGCAAACATACATGAAGGGATGCAATCTTCTGATAGTGTTGTGTTCATCCACCCTTTGTGCACTGCTTACTTCTCTGATATGCTTCGACATCGTCCGACATCATCTGGAGAGGATCATTTCAGATTTCTATTATCATCAAAATTCCGTTAGCATCAAAACTTGGGTGAACGTCCGAGGAGTTCTGCGTTAACACTCTGAGTAAACTGCGTTTATATGCTAATCTCTGTAACTTTTGCAATGATTGCACATGGAAGCTTTGATAGGCCTCCTCGCCCTTTGATAGGAAAAAGAAATAGTAGCTCATATATTCAAAGGAGTTTAGCCAAGGTGCCGGATCAAGAGATGTTGACTCTAAAACCAAATACTTTGTGAACAAACGTCGAATCCATCGACCTTGACTGCTTTGTCTTTTATGGGAATAGTTTACGAACAAGCATAACGTGTAAAATGGCATATGGTTTGAGATGCCAAATTTTACGTTCAATCTAAAAACGATTTCACAAATAGAAACAACGTTTCGAATTACTCTTTCTATTACGACCTGCATTGTTGCGCATTAGTCAGATATTAGAATATGTCATCATTCATAACATCAAAATTAAAGTTTATGCCATCTCTAGATCACTATAATGAATGGAAATTATGCGCTTACTGAATTCTATAGAAAAGGTTCAGTATATTGTCTTGTTTGATTGTGCCCTAACAAGATAGAAATAAAGGGGGATTGATAATGTCTCGAAATAGAGAATGCCTTGGAGTTCATTCATTGTGCATAAAGCTAAATTTATTTGAGTGTGTATGTGCTTCTGGGCTTCGGTGATATCTAGTTATTACCTGATCTTGCTCCAAGCAACCGACGTGAGTTGTTGAATTTGGCAGTTATCCTGATCCAACAATCGTAACTTTCACGCTTACAATGCCCTGAGTTAAGAATTTGAATTGAGAGGCTTGGGCTTAATACATTATTGCTTAGGTCGTGAAGTCTGGCAAGAACTAGGGAAGATTTTCATCTCTCAACAAAAGTATGCAAAACAAATATCGAAGGCATTCCACATGGAGGATTGCAAGGAAATTTCTACACCTATGGAGGTCAACACAAAATTATCTATTGAAGATAGTTCATCTCCACTGGACATTGGAAGATACAGGAAATTAGTTGGAAGTCTCATCTACTTGTGTAGTACTAGACCAAACATCTCTTATGTTGTTGGAGTAATAAGCAGGTTCTCTAATAACCCTTACCAAACTCATTGGAAGGCAAGCATGCGAATACTCAAGTATGTGAAAGGAACCAATGATTATGGGATTCTTTATGAAGAAGGATCATCTCTAGTCAGATACTGTGACTCAGATTGGGCACGAGATATTGATACCAAAAAATCATTTTCTAGATATTTCTTTTCTTTAGGATCACGGATTTTCTCTGGGATTAGTAAGAAGCAACCCATTCTAGCATTATCTTCTACTGAAGCTGAGTACAAAGCTGCATGTGTTGCAGCATGTGAAGCGGTATGGTTTAGGAGGATCCTATGGCACATACGAATACAAGGACAAGAGGCTATAGAGTTGAAGTGTGACAACCAAAGTTGCATGGCCATCACCAAAAATCCTAGTTTCCATGCACATAGCAAGTACATAGAAATTTAGTATCACTATGTGCATAAGTTGATTGAGAATAGGGTCAAGGAGATAAGCTTTTGTCCTACTAAAGAAAATGGAGCACACATCTTCACCAAGGCTCTTGGGAGGGAGTAACTTCTTTGACACTTTCCAACGCTTGGGATTGCACCAAGGAGGTAGTTCACCGCAAGGTGGACATTGAGGGGTTTCTTAGATATGCTCAATAATCCACGCTCATGTGACCACAAATGATCCATGGAGCTCTAAGTTGTAAGGCCCCCATTATGAGGAGAAGCCATTATGAGAGTCCGAACATTTGTGGACCCCTAACTTCCAAGCTAGTTGAGGTCTATGTGTCACCATTGATCGTTATAGATCTCCATTAGGTTAGGTAGGGCATAAACTTCTGGGCCATTGGGTTGCCATTTAAGGTGAAAATAAAGGTCCTATGGCATCATGTGATCTCCCCATAGAACCTTAATGGGGGGAGTGCAAACGGGAGCTTGCTCCCTTTGTGAGGGGTCCAGGGGGCCTATCCGCTCTACCTGTAGAGCAAAGATGGTAGGACTTCTCGTCATGCAGATATTCTCGGATCCTATATTGTAGTGACTATTTTCTATCTCTCGACAATGTTTATCAATATCGAACCACCTTGTAAAAGCTATATAAGCACAACCTAGTTTGAGCTTTACATAGCATTGCACACTAGTAAGCCCTTTATCTAAAGTCTCTCTAGATCGCCATCTAAGCTCTACATTGGGAGTGCATAGGTGTCAAGGGAGCACTAGATTGTGCTCTTTGACTTCACTAGATAAGATTTCGGAAATAGACTTATGATTACAAGAACACCCACGTAGGGAAAATAATACAAGAAGATGGATTTGATACAAGACGTCCCACAACCCGGGACCAATAGCTATAGAAAAGTGGACTAGAGATGATACAAGAGATCCCACAAACTAGGATTGTAAGTATGAGACAAAATGTCTGGATTACAAAAACTCCCTTCTAGGAGATGAACTGATTACAAGAAAGAACTTGACAAGATCTCGTACTACGAGATTACAAGAGGACAAGACAGGATGTCCAAGAAGTAGATTAGACAGGATTAGAACAAGAAACAAGATAGGAACTAGAACTGGAACTTGGAGAGTACTTACTTGGCGGTCACGACTCCTTGAGCTCCCAAGACTGGTATTGGTAAGACTCAGAATAAATGTGGCCAACCCCTCCTTATATAGCTTTTGAAGGGCGGTTACCAAAGGGGGTTCCGACCTGATGATGTTCTCGATGATATCATCAAACCGAACATGACCTCCAAATGTCAGAATTCAGCAAATAGACAGTCGATCTTAAGATTTTGGCACGTTTTGGACGCAATAGCATTGGTTTCTCCTAATTCTGAACCAATCATGAGATATAGGATTCACATGGAATCTAAGGTTCAGGAAAGTTTCTCCTTTATCCATGACATCACCTCCCCCTCAAGCGACAAGTTCCACGAGGAGCGGTCATGTTATCTGGTCTCGGCTTCATTGGATTTCTCTTATGGAATTCTCGAACCTTGATTGGTGCTCTCTTAAGGTTTTCTGCAGGTTCCCAAGTACGATCACTGATGTCATACCCTTTCCAATGAATAAGGTATTCCAATCTTCCTCAAGATATTCTGGAATCTAGGACATGCTCGACCTCAAATTCTTCATGATCATCAATCTCGATAGGCGGTGAAGGACTAGGTCTCTCCCCCCTCAATGTTGAAATTTGATGTGTTTCCAACATGGATACATGGAAAATTGGATGTATTCTTTTTCTCAGTAGCCATACTTTATCCCCAATTTGATACGATGGATTTTGAACATGATGTTGATCTACATAGTACTTATAATGTTCTTGAGCTTTATGGATCTCTTCCTTGAGTTCTTTGTGAATTTCCATGAGGTACTGAGCCTTGTCTCTGGCAGCTGGGTTCTTGACATGATTTGCGAGTTATATATCCATCCTTGGATGTTTTCCATAATTTGCAAAGAAGGGAGTCTGCTTGATAGATGTATGAACACTATTGTTATAGGCAAACTGTGCAAAGGCTAATAGCTCAAACCAATCATTCCAATGATAGTTGATGGTGCAATGAAGATATTGTTCTAGGACTTGATTCACCTGTTCTGTTTGTCTATCAGTCTGTGCATGATTGGATGTAGATAGTTTAACTTGAACACCAAGGAGCTTGCAAAGACTATTCCAAAAGCTGGATATGAACTGTGGGCCTCGATCACTGACAATATCATCAGGCAATCCATGAAGCCTAAAGATGTATCTGAGGAATAGCCTAGCAGTGGCTGCACCTCTGATTGCCTTGGTAGTTGGAATGAAGTGTGCCATCTTTGTAAATCTATCCACTATAACAAGAATGGCATCACACCTGTCTGATTTTGGGAGGTTTGTGATGAAGTCCATAGATAATGAAGCCCGTGGCCTTTTTGGAATATGTAAAGGCTACAAGAGGCCATCAGGTTTATGTCCTGGTGCTTTAGATCTATTGCAAGTGTATTTGTCTCCTTCTCTAATCTTGACAAGGTTGTAAGCTCCTCGAAGATCAATTTTTGTGAAGAATTTTGCTTTGCCAAGGCATTCCAAGAGCTCTGTTCAATGCACGATAGTCTACACACATCAGGAGAGTCCCATTCTTCTTCTTTTATAGTGACTTTGTTCAATCCACGATAGTCTACACACATCAGGAGAGTCCCATCCTTCTTCTTTACAAATAGAATAGGAGCTCTTGCTAGAGACGTCGAGTGTTTGATAAACCCTTTTGCTAGATTCTCATCAATGTTCTTGTGTAGTTCTATAAGTTCCTCTGGGGATAGTGTGTAGATTGGTCCAAAGGGTGGTTGTGCTCCTTCTTGAAAATCTATGGGACAATCATAAGGTCTATGCTCTGGGAGGATATCTGCATTCTTCTTTTCAAAAACATCTTCAAAGCCTTTGTACTGATTGGCTAGCTGCATTGGATCATCTTTCTTGGATTCTTGAGCTGGTATGGCATAGATCATATATGTAGGTTCCTTCCTTACTAGATGTATGAAGGCTTTGGCTCCGACATATGTTGGGTTCTTCTAGATATCTCGACGAGTGATTTTATTCTTTTCCCAATTAATGTCTGGATTATGCTTCTTTAGCCAGGGCATTTCCATGATAACTAGATATACTTGGCTCGATATTACATTGAAACATATGTGGGATTCATGGTCACGAAGATGTACTCTTAATGGTGTGGTTTCCATGGTTATATTCCCAGATGCTAGAGGTCGCCCATCTACTACTTCAGCTACTACTGGTTTTTTCTTGTGAAGTACACGAATTCCATGTTTCTTAACCAATCCTTCATCGATGAAACATGAGGAGGCTCCTAAATCTACTAGGGCTATAAGGGAAAGGGTCTTCTTGGGCATGATTAACTTGACAGGTGCAAGACATGTTTCTATGGGTGTAGCTGGAATTATGAGACCCTTTCTTATATCGTGGTCTGGCTACAAGGTCTCTTTTACAACTGGACTTCCTCGTTTCCTTGCTCTACAAGGGTGGCTGCGACTCTAGAGTTTGTTCTCTTGTTCAGACAATTAATTCCAATATGTCCAGGGTTTCCACAGTAGAGACATAACTTATTAACTCTCCTTCCTTGTTTCTCTTCTAGTGTTAGAGGCTCAAACCTAGTTACATCTATTTGCATGGGTTCAGGCATGGACTCATCTTTAGTAGTCGGTGGGGAAGGTTTCCATTGGTGAGGTCTTTCTTCTACTTGTTTTTCTTGTTTCCTTTCAAAAAGTCGGTTATCACATTGAATAGCTTGCATGATATATTCATTCAATGTTTTAACCTCTGGCATCGTGAGCAAAAGGTCCTTCACATCATCTCTTAAACCCCATCTGAATTGGGTTATGAAATAATCTTCATGCCAAGTGAGATCGTATATCAACTGCCTAAATTCAGATGCATAGGTAGAGGCAAGGCGGTTACCTTGACGTAACTTTCGAAGTTTTGTTTTTGCTACTCGACTTGTATCTGCATCTCCAAATGTGGCGGTGAGTTCTCGAAGAAACCCCTCATAGTCCTGAAGTACTGCCATGTTCTTCCCCAAGATTGGGGCAAACCATGATAATGCTTGGCCATAGAGCAAGGTTCCCATAAACCCGACCTTGGATGCCTTGTCACAGTATCTATCAGGTTGCCTATGGATGTACAATTTAACTTGCTGGAGAAATCCACGAAACTTTGTGGGATCCCCATCGAACTTCTTTGGCATGCAAATCTTGGGTTCCTTCATAAATGATGTAATAGGCCATTGATTCACTTGAATACTCCCTTGATTTGCTTGAAGACTCTCGATTCGTTCTTGTAATTCCTGGAGGAGTGCACCTACATGCACTGGATGTCCCATCTCGACTTGTGTCTCTCGATGACTTAAGTCGTCGACTTGTTGTTGGAGACTCTGAAGTGATGCTACTATCTGTTCATAAGCGTTCTCCATGATGCCTGGTCTTGGATAGAAGAGAGTCTTTCCAAAATGTCAGGGGAGCACGAGATTGTGCTCTTTGACTTCACTAGACAAGATTTCGGAAATAGCCTTATGATTAAAAGAACACCCACGTAGGGAAAATAACACAAGAAGATGGATTTGATACAAGACGTCCCACAACCCAGGACCAATAGGTATAGAAAACTGGACTAGACATTATACAGGAGATCCCACAACCTAGGGTCGTAAGTATGAGACAAGATGTCTGGATTACAAGAACTCCCTTCTGGGAGATGAACTGAATACAAGAAAGAACTTGACAAGATTTCGTACTACGAGATTACAAGAGGACAAGACAGGATGTCCAAGAACTAGATTAGATAGGACTAGAACACGAAACAAGACAAGAGCTGGAACTCGAACTTCGAGAGTACTTAGTTGGCGGTCACGACTCCTTGAGCTCCCAAGACTGGTATTGGCAAGACTGAGAATGAATGTGTCCAACCCCCCCTTATATAGCTTTTGAAGGGCGGTTACCAAAGGCGGTTAGGACCTAATGATGTCATCGATGATATCATCAAATCAAACACGGCCGCCAAATGTCAGAATTCAGCAAATAGACAGTCGATCTTAGGGTTTGGCACGTTCCGGATGCAATGGAAGCATTGGTTTCTCCTAATTCTGAACCAATCATGAGATATAGGATTCACATGGAATCTAAGGTTCAGGATGGTTTCCTTTATCCATGACAATAGGTGGACAACACCATCATTGTAACTACATTACGCTCCGTAATCTAAGAATTTGAGTTCTCTATCTCTTAGTGTGCATCTATCTTTGTCTATGTTTTTCTCTCAACTTTGCCTACAGGTCTATTCCATTGTGTTGTTCTTTTCTTACATGGCATAAGAGCTTAGGAGGCTTTGAGTGGTGGAGAAGTAGAACTGCAGAGGTTGTAGAGGAATGAATGACAAAAGAGAGAAGATATCAAGCGGTGTGTCATTATCTGCGACTAGGAATCCAGGTGGCTCCTCAACAAGAGTAGGTGGTGCATGAGCACGAGTAGCAATGATGTCGTCCCAATGTTGCAGATATGATCACTAGCCTTCAGAGAAGGTAAACTTGATGGTACAAACTACACCTTGTGGAAGTTTAAAATCACTTCTATCCTTGATTCATATGAGCTTTTGGAGACTATTCTTGGGATTGATCATGAGCCCCAAGAAAGACTTGATCCAAATAATCTTGGTCGAATGATTCCTCCTTATGCTAATCTTCTACATGCTTGGAAATCTAGAAATGTAGATGCACTCTCTGCTCTAGTTTTAAGTACTTCTGATTGTGTTCTCCTCTCATTCATCATACTATGAAGGCATGTGAAGCATGGAAAATATTGAGAAATCAATTTGAAACTCGTAATTAGACATGGATTCATAACTTGGAGAATCAGCTAGCAGCAGAATGGTTTGCTGATGGGGGGACTTTAGAGGTTTTTATTGTAATAAAGTAAGTCTATGATCCAAGGGTCTGGATGGTCCAGACAGATCTGAAATCGGACACCGTTTGGTCATTCGTGTGTATGACCAAAGATCTCAAGTTTGGACTTACTAGGAGGTCTTGTGCTCTTCTGAACAAGTGATCCACTTTGCTTAGTGGTTAAGTCTCAAGCATTTGAAGCAAGAGAAAGAAGCATCATTTTTAGATGATGAGTCTAAAGTCACCAACCTGCCAACACCCAACTGGAAAAGCCATTGCCACGTTGGGTGAGGAGGCTCTATGATTTTGCAAACCCCATCGCATAATCACTAGAACAGGTTGTATATGGACCAAGGCGACTACAGAGAATAGAGGAAGAGAGATGGGCAAACACCCATATTGTAAACACAACTTTGATGGTTGATCTCATTCAAGAACAAGCAAAGGAACCAACCAATGTGGAAGGTGAACTCTACGATACAAATTGGAGGCCTGCCATGCAAAGAGAATACAACAATATCATGAAGAATGGAACTTGGAAGCTAGTGGATCGAGCGCCTCAATGTAAAGTCATACCCAACACATAGAAAGTCAGTATCACTATTTGCATGCGTTGATTGAGGATAGGGTCATGGAGATAAGATATTGTCCTACTCAAGAAAATGGAGCATATATGTTCACCAAGGCTCTTGGGAGACAGCAACTTCTTCGACACTTTCCAAAGCTTGGGATTCAACCAAGGAGGTAGTTCACCGCAGGTGGACATTGAGGGGGGTGTTAGATATGCTCAATACTCCAACCTCATGTGCCCACAAATGATCCATGGATCTCTAAGTTGTGAGGCCCCCATTATAAGGAGAGGCCATTATGAGAGTATAGACATTTATAGAACCCTAACTTCCAAGTTAGATGAGGTCTATTTGTGACTTTTGATGGTTATAGATGATCTTTGTGAGCCTTGCCATTGGGTTATGTAGGGCAAAAACTTCCAGGCCATTGGGTTTCCATTTAAGGTGAAAATGAAGGCCCTCTAGCATCGCACAATTTCCCCATAGAACATTAATGGGAGGAGTGCAAAGGGGGGCTTGGCCCCTTTTGCAAGGTGAAGGGGGCCTATCCCCCCCCCCCCCCCCCCATAGGGCCGAGAAAATAGGACTTATGGTCGTGGAGATATTCTAGATCGTATAATTTACGAACTTCTTTGTATCTCTCGACTACATTTATCTTTACGAAACCGCCTTGTAAAAGCTATATAAGCACGACACTATTAAGCCCTTCATCTAGAGTCTGCCTAGATCACCATTGAAGCTCCACATTGGGAGCGCATGGGTGGACAACACCATCATTGTAACTGCATTACACTCGATAATCTAAGAAATTGAGTTCTTTATCTCTTAGTCTGTGTCTATCTTTGTCTGTGTTTCTCTCTCAACTCTATCTACAGGTCTATTCCCATGTGCTGTTCTTTTCTTACATGGTATCAGAGCTCAAGAGGCTCTAAGTTGTGTAGAAGTATAAATGCAGAGGTTGCAGAGGTTTGAAGGACAAAAGAGAGAAGATGTCAAGCATTGTGTCATTATCTACGAATGGGATTAAGGTGGTTCATCAACATGAGTACGTGGCACACAAGTAGGAGCAGCAATGATGCCAGTCATCCCAACATTGTGGATATGAGCACCAACCTTCATAGAAGGTAAGCTTGATGGTACGAACTACACCTTCTAGAAGTTTAAAATCACTTCTATCTTTGATTCATATGAGCTTTTGGAGATTGTTCTTGGGACTGATCATGAGCCCCAAGAAAGACCTGATCCAAATAATCTGGGTCGAATGATGCCTCCTGATGCTCATCTTCTATGTGCTTGGAAGTGTTCAGTTGCTTTAATAAGTATCTTGCACTTGTGGAAAACCAAATAGGAAGAAGCCTAAAAAGACTAAGCTCTGATGGAGGAGGTGAGTGGTTCTCCAATGAACTCGATGCATTCTTATCAGATAGAGGAATCAAAAGGGAAACTATAACAAGGTACACCCCTAAGCAAAATGGGGTAGCACAGAGTAGAGATAGGTTGATTGTGGAAACAACTAGATCAATGCTTAATGAAAAAAGGTTACCTAATTATTTGTGGAGAGAGAGTGTATCTACTGCCACTTATCTCATTAACAGTTTGCCATCCAAATCACTTGATAGAATGACCCCAAAAGAAGCATGGCATGGTAGGAGGCCATCACTTGATCATTGCAGAATCTTTGGATGTATTGCAAATGTGCATCTCCCATCTCAAATCAAAGGTAAGCTAGATCCTAAGGCAGAGAAGTGCATCTTTATAGGGTATGATTTAAATCAGAAAGGCTACAAGTTCTATAATCTATCCAAGGGTTTTATGGTCAGTAGAGATGTTGTGTTTGATGAAAACGATTCTTGGTTTGAAAGTGAATGCATGAAGATGAAGTTGTCATATGACTTGGAAGAGGAATCTCCAAGCCTCACCAAGGAGGATTGAAGTGAAATTGAAGACATTAAATTAGATGACGAGGACATCATCAACCTAGAAGAATTCAAGGTATGGAAATGAAAGGGTAAGGCCAAGATGAAAAGGTTGGAAGACTTACCTGAATCATCCAACCAACCTCCAAGGAGATCACAAAGGGAAAGCAAGAAACGAGTCACATATGGGTATGGCACTTCTTTAGTTACTAAGCACTCCATTTATCTTGCCAAGGATTCATCATTTGAAGAACCTACTTCATATGAAGAAGCAAAGACCAAGGTAGAATGGAAGGAAGCTATAGATTAAGAAATAGAAGCACTCAAGGAGAATGATACTTGGGAGCTACTGCCAAAGAAGGAACCAATGAAGGTAATTGGTTCTAGATGGATTTACAAAATCAAGAGAAACTCAGATGGATCCATAAACAGGTATACAGCTAGACTTGTGGCTAAGGGTTTTGCATAAACCCAAGGAGTTGATTATAAAGAGACATTCTCACTTGTCGCTAAAATGCCAACCATCAGAGTATTGGTGAGTGTGGTTGCATCAAGGAATTGGAATATCTACCAATTCAATGTACTAAATGCCTTTTTTAATGGTTGTATTTTAGAGGAGCTTTACGTGGCTCAACCTCCTGGCTATGAAGACCGAAGCAAGGTAAATTATGTGTGCAAACTAAAGAAAGCTCTTTATGGACTGAAGCAAGCACCTAGGGCATGGAACCATAGGTTAACTACCTATCTTCAAGATCAAAGACTCATGATGAGCAAAGTAGATACTTCTCTATTTGTCGAGAGAAGTAATTCAGATGTAATATACATATGTCTATTTGTTGATGATATCATACTTATAGGTAATGATGCTATGGCATAAAAAAAAATCAAGAACCTAATGATGCTGGAGTTCAAAATCAGTGACCTAGGGTAACTAAAGTATTTTTTTGGACTTGAATTGTGTGAAGAGAGATGGTGGATGCAATCCAAAGATGAGTAGGTGCCGCTACAACCAGCTTCACACCAGCCAATTGAGACTTCAGAGTTGATTAGTAAACCCTTTGAGCTTCCTAAATCCACCAAAATATCAGCCAAGTACTTTGGAACATGTATCCCAAAAGTTTAAGTCAAGACAGGCTAGTTGCGAAATGACTAGCTCCCAAAACTTGCTATTTTTGGACATACACCTGCTGGAAAAAATGAACAGTGCTCTCAACCTGGAAGGAATTAGAAACATTCCTTTTGGGCATAGCAAATAGACTTAGCAAGCTTCCTATTCCAAGTTAAAACACTTCAAATGATGGACTGAGCACTGAGAACAAGTTTCATCAAGTTCTGGAACATTCCCACAATTCTCGGGGCTCTGCAGAGATAGACCAGTAAGCAGTAAAATGCAGATATCTCCAAAAGTATAAATCCAATGACCTTGCAAATTTATAGGTAGAAACTAGACAGTGAGAGCTATCCAACGCACTTTAAAACACTGAAAAATGTTCCGTAAAACTCGAGATATGACCTTCTGAAGTTACTGCTCTGAGTGAGTATAGCAGAGAACAAAACAGAGAGGTAGATGATAATAAATGTATAGATTCACATATGATTACAACCACATTGGCAATGAATCTTTTCACAATGGGAGTAGAATGATAGAGCTATGGAGTAAGCTCTTCAATCTCTACAAAATGACATGAAGTGGTCACGTACAAGGCTTGCTAATCGCCTCTTCCTTCTTGCTCCTTTTATAGCAATTCTTGGAGGGAGTTTTGAATTCGAATTCGAATGGCTCCACCTAAAAGTGATCCCCAAAGTTAGGAGAGATTCCCTCAGCTCAAAAATTCGTGATTTTGGTAGTTGGAGCCACGAATTTGCTTTTACATCATGGATGAGGTAAGCCATCCTTTTACTTTTTTCTTTTTCCATTTACAAGAGATAAAATGTACTCTTTTACAAGAGGTGTTCACATGACTACTCATGTGACTTACAAATGAGGATAATATCAAGCATATCAAGCATGTAGGCTTGGGCAAAATGCACCAACAGCTCCCCCTCAAGCCTAACATGCTTGGCCTCCAAATAAGTCTTCAATTGTCCTTGATTTCCTGCAAACCAATCATCAACTTGAATCTACTTAATTTCGTACCATCAAGAGCTTTCGTCAACATGTCTGCACATTGCATATCTGTAGAGACGTAGGATAGTTGAATATCCTTGCTCATTAGCTTCTCCCTTACATAATGGTAGTGGACTTCAATATGCTTGGTTCTAGCATGGTATACCGGATTAGCTGCTAGATGTAGTGAGCTTGTGTTGTCACCAAAAATGTGAGGTGTTGAAGAATGAAGTCCAAGATCTGTGTACAAAGATTTTAACCACATGATTTCTTGAGTTGCATTAGCCAAACCTCTATATTTAGCTTCAGTAGAAGATAATGCCACGGTTGGTTGCTTCTTCGATGACCAAGAAATGATTTTTGAACCTGCAAATGATATATACCCTGATGTGCTTCTTCTATCATCTTTAGATCCGGCCCAATCTGCATCTGAGTAGACCTTTAGCTCAATATCTGAAGTATATGAATAGAACAAACCTTCATTCATGGTCCCCTTTAGGTACTTGAGGACTCGCTTGGCCGCTTCCATATGTGGTCTTCTCGGCTTATGCATAAACTGACTCAATATGCTAACACTATAGCATATATCCACCCTTGTGAGTGTTGCATAGTTCAAACTTCCAACCAAGCTTTGATAGCTTGTGATGTCTTCAATTGGCTCTCCTTCATAAGCACTAAGCTTATGATTTTTCTCCATAGGTGTACCTGCACACTTGGTATTTTCCATCTTGAACTTGACGAGCATGTCATGGACATACTTCCTTTGTGTGATGTATATACCTGAATCTGTGTAGATCAACTCCAATCCAAGAAAATAAGTGAGTGGTCCGAGGTCACTTATTTTGAACTCCTCCTTCATTTGACTCTTTACCTGTTTGATTCCTTCAAGATCATTGCCTGTGATAATAATATCATCAACATACACACATAAATAGATCACTTCAGATCCATTCCTCTTTATGAACAAAGAGGTATCCGCCTTGCTAGCTTTGAATCCTTGGTCCTGCAAATAAGTAACCAATCTGAAATTCCAAGCTCTTGGAGCTTGCTTCAATCCATACAAAGCTTTCTTTAGTTTGCATACATAGTTAGGATGATGTGCATCCTCATATCCAGGAGGTTGTGCCATATACACTTCCTCAGAAATCCATCCATTCAAGAAAGCATTCTTTACATCAAGTTGATAAAGATTCCAATTTCTAGATGCAGCAAGACTAATGAGAACCCTAATTGTAGGCATTTTTGCAACAGGAGAGAAAGTCTCCTCATAATCAATACCATGGGTTTGAGCAAACCCTTTAGCAACTAACCTTGCTTTGTGTCTATTTATACTTCCATCTGGATTCTTCTTGATTTTGTATATCCATCGAGATCCGATTATCTTCATAGATGGCTTGTTAGGTACAAGCTCCCAAGTGTCATTCTCCTTCAAGGCTTCCATTTCTTCATCCATTGCATCTCTCCAAGCTTTCTTGCTTTGTGCTTCTTCAAATGTGGTAGGTTCTTCATTGGTTGAATCCTTTGCAATGTAGATTGAGTGCTTGGTGACCAAAGAAGTATCATAACCAAACCTCTCTGGTTTCTTCTTCTCCCTCGAAGACCTTCTAAGTGGTTGATGTGAGCTCTCGGGTCCATATGTAGCATCCTGCATCTTTGCTTTACCTTTGTTCTTCCATAGCTTTAGTCTTTCCAAGTCTTCTAGGTCAATCTCCGAATCACTTTCTTCAATCTGCTTTGGCTCCTTTGGTTGAAGTGATGGAAAATCTTCATCCAAGTCATATGGCAGCTTCACTTTCCTGTCATCATCAAACCATGATTTGTTTTCATCAAAAATTACATCTCTACTCACAGAAAATCCTTTATTGGTTGGATTGTACAATCTATATCCTTTTTGGTTTTGATCATAACCAATGAATACACACTTCTCTGCCTTGGGATCCAATTTCCCTCTTACTTGAGAAGGAATGTGAGCATAGGCTAAGCATCCAAAGATTTTACAATGCTCTAGACTAGGTCTTCTTCCATTCCACACTTCATATGGAGTGGTTCCATCTAGTGACTTAGATGGAAGTCTATTTATGAGATATGTGGCTGTCGACACAGCCTCTGCCCATAGGTAGTTCAGCAATCCCTTTTCATTGAGCATGGACCTTGCAGCTTCGACAATAGCTCTGTTCCTCCTCTCTGCTACACCATTGAGTTCGGGTGTATACCTTGTAGTGACTTCCCTTTTAATGCCTCTTTCATGCAAGAAGGCATCAAATTCAGAAGAGAAGTATTCTCCTCCACCATCTGATCTGAGTCGTTTCAAAGTCCTACCTGTTTGGTTTTCAACAAGAGCAATATACTTCTTAAAGCAATTAAACACTTCATCCTTGTGCTTCATGAAAAACAGAATGGTCCACCTGCTACAATCATCTATGAAAGACACATAATATCTTGAGCCTGATATAGATGGCTCCTTACTTGGACCCCACACATCCGTGTGCACTAGATCCAAAGGATTTTGATACATATATCCTTTCTTATTGAAAGGTTGTCTATGAGCCTTGCCGAGTTGACAAGCTTCACACTTATAAATCATGTGTTGCCTTGTGATATTAGGCAAACCAAGTACACTTTGGTCCCTGCAAATCTGTTTGAGTGTCCTCTCACCAATGTGAGCAAGCCTTTTGTGCCATATCTCCAACTCTGTTAGAGTTTGAGATCCATAGCTAAACAAAGCTATGTTCTTTGTATCTTCCACTTCAAAAGTGAAAAGCCTTCCTGTCTTTTCTCCTTTGGCAATCCTTCGAAAGCCTTGCCTTGGGTCTTCAACATATGCTCCAAATCGATTGAATCTAACCTGCAATCCTTTTTCAACAATCTGTCCAACACTTATTAAATTTTTGGTAATTGTAGGGACATACAAGACTTTGCTTAAGAGGTTCATATTCCCATCTGATGTCTTCACATTACCTATCTTCTCCACTGAGTGCTTTGTGTCATCTCCTGTCTGCACTTCATGCTTGTTATGAGGATCTTCCAAATCAGAAAGTAAAGCCACATTTCCTGCTACATGGTTCGAGCATCCCGAATCAATGTAAAATATGTGATCATCATCCTTACCCTTCTTCGTTGATAGATTCATAATCAATAATGAATCTTCTTGACTTTGGTCCTCTGCATAGTTATTGTAATCTCTTCTTCCTCTATGGCCACTTTGATAGTTGTTGTTGTTGTTGTAATTGTTGTTGTAGTAGTTGTTGTTGTAGCCTCCATTGTACCTGCCTCTATTTGATCCATAGCCACCTCTATTGAATCCTCTTCCTCTTGAGTTCCTCGGGTTCCTGAAACATTCTTCAGTAGTATGGTTAGATAAGCCACATATGTTGCAAGGTTGAGATGATTGGAATCTCCCCCTGCCTTGCTTTCCACTTCTGCCTCTTCCTCTAGCTCGTCCTCTACCTGCAAAGTTTGCTTGGAAAGAGCTTCCTTCATCTTCATTCTTTCTATTCTTTGACTTGTCCTTGACCTTAGCTTTATCAGAATATAAGGCAGAAGTTTGATTACCTCTTGAGGACTCACCACCTTTGCTAATCTTTGCTTCATGAGTGAAGAGTTGGCCCATGAGTGTGTTGAGGTCGGGTACATGCATATCCATGTATAAATCCATGGCTGTTGTGAATGACTCCCACTTGTCGTCTGCTTTGATTCCATTCATGATTTGTCTTATGATTTGCTCCTCTTCAATTACCTCTCCAATGCTTCCAAGTTGGTCGGAAATCTCCTTCATCTTTGTGACATAATCAGTCACATTTTGCTTCGGGCTTTTCTTCATTGTTGTGAACTCCATCCACAATTGGTTCTTCCTTGCTCGAGTGTTGGAAGAGAAGAAAGAAGCAAGTGCATTCCAGGTTTCTCTTGATGTCTTGCATCCCTTGACATGAGGTAAAAGAAAATCAGAGATTGAGTTTAGAATATAGGACCTTGCAAGTGCATCCTTCGAACACCAATTCGAAAGTCCTTCCACTTCTTCATGTGATGGTTGCCCTTTGTTCCTCATGGTTGGCATTGCTTCATCTCCGGATATGAATCCATATAGATTCCTTCCTTGAAGGTAAGCCTCCATCCTTAGAGACCATGCCGGATAGTTGTTTCGATCCAATTTGTCAATTGTTGATGGAAATCCATCTCCCATGTTGCTTGACTATGCTCTGATACCACTGTAAAGAGAGATGGTGGATGCAATCCAAAGATGAGTAGGTGCCGCTACAACCAGCTTCACACCAGCCAACTGAGACTTCAGAGTTGATTAGTAAACCCTTTGAGCTTCCTAAATCCACCAAAATATCAGCCAAGTACTTTGGAACATGTATCCCAAAAGTTTAAGTCAAGACAGGCTAGTTGCGAAATGACTAGCTCCCAAAACTTGCTATTTTTGGACATACACCTGCTGGAAAAAATGAACAGTGCTCTCAACCTGGAAGGAATTAGAAACATTCCTTTTGGGCATAGCAAATAGACTTAGCAAGCTTCCTATTCCAAGTTAAAACACTTCAAATGATGGACTAAGCACTGAGAACAAGTTTCATCAAGTTCTGGAACATTCCCACAATTCTCGGGGCTCTGCAGAGATAGACCAGTAAGCAGTAAAATGCAGATATCTCCAAAAGTATAAATCCAATGACCTTGAAAATTTATAGGTAAAAACTAGACAGTGAGAGCTATCCAACGCATTTTAGAACACTGAAAAATGTTCAGTAAAACTCGAGATATGACCTTCTGAAGTTACTGCTCTGAGTGAGTATAGCAGAGAACAAAACAGAGAGGTAGATGATAATAAATGTATAGATTCACATATGATTACAACCACATTGGCAATGAATCTTTGCACAATGGGAGTAGAATGATAGAGCTATGGAGTAAGCTCTTCAATCTCTACAAAATGACATGAAGTGGTCACGTACAAGGCTTGCTAATCGCCTCTTCCTTCTTGCTCCTTTTATAGCAATTCTTGGAGGGAGTTTTGAATTCGAATTCGAATGGCTCCACCTAAAAGTGATCCCCAAAGTTAGGAGAGATTCCCTCAGCTCAAAAATTCGTGATTTTGGTAGTTGGAGCCACGAATTTGCTTTTACATCATGGATGAGGTAAGCCATCCTTTTACTTTTTTCTTTTTCCATTTACAAGAGATAAAATGTACTCTTTTACAAGAGGTGTTCACATGACTACTCATGTGACTTACAAATGAGGATAATATCAAGCATATCAAGCATGTAGGCTTGGGCAAAATACACCAACAAATTGGTCTACACAAATTCTGGAATTTATATTACTCAAAGGAAGTATGTGCAAGACATGTTGAAGAAGTTCCACTTGGAGAATGCCAAGATAGCTAGCACTCCTATGGAGGTGAACCAAAAATTGAGTGCTCATGAAGGTGATTTGCTTGAAGACATGTATGATGTCAAAGCATAGTTGGAAGTCTAAACTATGCAACCTTGACAAGAATTGATATTGCTTATGGAGCAAGTACTCTAAATCAAGGATTATACTTTCCATACACATCAGATTTGGACATCAAACTTTATTCAGATGTAGATTGGGCAGGTTGTAAAGATGACATGATGAGTACCTCAGGTTATATTTCTCTTGCATGTGATAAGCCCACATTTCATGGTCTTCCAAGAAGAAACCTACTATTTCAACAGAGGCTGAATACAGAGGACTAGCTAATGCTACACAAGAAGCCATATGGATTAGATTGTTATATTCAGATTTGGGACTCCACACTCACTCACCTATGATCTTTGGTGATAATAATGGTTCGTTACATCTTGCAACAAATCCTATCTATCATGCAAGAACCAAGCATATAGACGTTCACTACCACTATGTGAGAGAGAAGCTATTGAGCAAGGAAATTCAACTAGCATGTGTATCTACTAACATGCAATGTGCAAATTTGTTGACCAAAGCACTTGATGGTACTAAACTTTGTAGGTTTAAAGCTATGATCGGATTGCAGGACATTCAAGAGGATTGATGAAGAAGAGCAAGCCAAGATGTTTGGGTTGAGGGGGAGATGTTGATGCAAATGCCAACCCCTCACACTTGGCTAGGCATTGAAGAAGCTATGTGCAAACATTGGAAGGACCACATGAACCATTGCTTATGAGTTTTTACCATTAACTATTGTAAAAGGCATTTGACTTGCAGGAATCTTGTAATGCCACTCAACTCATGGAGTTAGGAGAACAATATGTAATGAGTTCTCATGAGAGAATATCTCCTCATTTAGAGGAAGAACGTTTAGGTGGGAGATCATTTGAATTTCAAATTCAAATTTGAAGAATTTCTCTATAAAAGAGACGTAATCTCATGGCTATTAGAGCCCTATTACTGAGCATATTGTAGTTCATTTTTGGAAGTTGAGAGGCTTACACTATAGTCTACTCTTATCACCATTATTGGGCATTATATTCATGCCAATGATCATGTACAACACTTTTACATAGTACATTACATTATTGATCACACCTATCTTCATCTCAGCTATGTTCACTCAAAATAGTATACTTTGAATGCACATATCTCAGTCATTTCTCCATCATTCTTCAAGTTCTATATCTTGCTCGAACCAGCTCCAAGTCTCAAGCTTGAAAAGTTTGAAGCAATTTGATTTAGTCAATTTGCAGAAAGCCACGTTGAAGTGGTCACTAGTCATTCTCTACACATTTCCTAAAGAGTCGGGGGTAAGGCTTTAGTTGCTAAATTGATTGCTCAGTGTGTGCTTTATCATTCTAATTGATTTCAGATCTCCAAACCAATTTGATTCACCCAGAAGGAATTTTCCTAATTGCTACTATACTGTGAGTTCTAATCATAGTATCCAACAGGTGCCAAAGTTACCTGTTCTGATTCAATTGTTTCAAGCATCATCTCCAAAGTGCATGGGTATTGTATTTGTGTCATTTGCAAGCTAAGGGCCTATAACACAACTGTGAAGAAAAATAGGGCAAGTACTAAGCAGGGTTTGGTAGTACCAACTCATTTCTTGAGGTATTCATCCATCTTTCCCAATAGTTACTGCATGAATCGTAATTAAGCCAACATATTAAAGAGGAAATAGATTGATTAATGCGAGTTGGATTTATTGTCTGAGTGGAACACATTGAATGGATCTCATCGATAGTAATAGTACCCAAAACCAATAAGCAGTTATGAATCTGGGTTGACTATAGAAAACTGAGTGTCACTATCGTGCTTGATCCATTTCCCTTTTCATTCTTGGATAGCATGCTAGATGATGTAGCGAGTAGAGAAATGTACTCATTTTTAGATGGCTAGAGTGATTAAGATGAGGTTAGGATTTTTGAGGAAGATATGCCTTAGACTGCCTTCATTATCAATTGGGGGTGTATGCATGTCCCATAATGTGGTTCGGCTTGCATAACACACCCAACACTTTTCAGCATTGTATGCAAGAAATAGTTTGAACTTATCTGATGTGTTTCATGAGACTGTACCTTCATGACTTCACATTGTCCGACGATACTTCTGCACATTTAGAGCATCCTTGATGCTGCTTTTTAATATGCAGAGAATACCATCTCTGTTTGAACCCTAATAAGTCTATTTTTTGGTTGCTTATGGTAAAATTTTAGGCCACATCATTTCTAAGCAAGGCATTTAGGTGGACCCTACGAAACTCCAAGTCATCTTAGATGCACCTCCGTCAAAAATGCCTAAGAAAGTCATGGGTTTCTTGGGCTGGATCCATTGGCATGGCCACAATCTCTGATGTTTGGCTCAGTTAACTATCCCACTCACCCACCTAACTAGGATGTCTCCTCGACAATTTGCTAGACTAGCGTATGCCTTATAAGCTTTGAATGCCTCAAAAATCTCGTAACGTAGGCTCGGATCCTGCAAGCCCCAAAGTGGCAATTACCTTTCCATGGTTTTGATAATGCATCTGACATTGCCATTGGTAGTGTATTCATGCAGCACCATGATAAATAGTATATACCTATTTATTATGTTGGTCGTCGTCTTGCTTGAGTAGAATGCAATTGCTCTATCACTGAGAGAGAGTGCTTAGGATTAATCTACTCCATTAAAAATTTTCGACATTATTCAGCTCTGTTCTACCTTTCTTGGCAGCACCATCTAGGTGGTTGGCTTGCTCATTGGGTGCTCTTAATGCAGGAATTTGACTATTGTACATCATCTGAGATCTACACATACCATTGTAGACATTTTATCTAGACTAGATTCTAGTCATCCTACGGTGGGGATGGATGACTCATCTTCAGCTATTTATACCACTACAACACCGAGCTCACCGAATGTAGCTTTAACAATTGTTGATTCCTTCTATGATACTTGAATGATTTTTCTTACTATGGGAAGTCCACCAGATTCGGTCTCTAATATTGCTTGTTGCAAATTAGCCACATAGAATCATTATTTTTGTATCATTGTTGGCCAATTGTATTATGAAACCCTTGCGCACTCCTCCATCGATGCATTCGGACTCATGAAGTTCCTTTGGTGGTTGTTATGGCTCATTCTCTCCCATCCTACATATATTTTTTTGTCGACTTGACCTAGTAAAGATTCAACAAAGTGGCCTGTGGTGGCCTACCATGCAATGTGATATTTATGCTTATGTAAAGCACTATGATGCCTATCAACATACTAGACAGCCTTTGCATTGTGACATTTTTCCTCTCCAACCCATCCTTCCTTTGGAGCCCTTCCAAAAGTGGGGTTTAGATTTTATTGGACACATCACCCCCTAGCTATTTCAACCAATAATAGATATATCCTCACCTATAGAGATTATGCTACATGCTAGGCTGAGGCCTGGATAGTTCCTTTTACAACAACACATGTTGTTGCTAAATGTCTAACTCATGATGTTTCTCCGAGTTTTGGGTTTCCTCTAGAAATAGTTTTGGATCAAGGCACACACTTTGCTAATACACTTATACAGGCCTTTACTCAAACTTTTAATATTATCTATGAATTTAGTATGGCCTTATTAACACATGTCAATGGTTTCGTTGAAAGTACAATTAAAACCATACTAACGATGCTCAAGAAGTAGATTACGGACTATTGGAAACGATGGGACCAGTCGGTCCCTTTTGTTCTCTGGGCATATTAGGCCGCTTAAAAAGCCTCCACCAGATATACACCATTCAAATTAGCTTACAGTGTAGAAGCTATTGCTCGAATGGAGCTAGTCATACCTAGTTTACAAGTAGTTATTGACAAGAAGTTACTACCAGCTGGTTCTTTCGCTACATGTCTCGATGCCTTGCACTCTCTTGATGAATAAAGAATTGGAATTTTTTTTCTTACTATAAGCAGTTTAGATTCGGTATTGTTTTATAATTCTAAATGTGGTTTGGCCCAAACTTGATTTTGATACAACTGGGTCCATCCACATTTCAGTTGGTCACACTCCCTACAGCAGTTCTCCCAACCTGGTGAATGTCTCTAAGTTATGACACTATTACCCACCCTCCATGCTCGCATGATGTGGCATGAATCTAGGCGTTCGTGTCAAATGTTTCCTTGTTTTTGGATTGATCCATTTTTGGTAGCTATATCGATTTTCATCGTAAGCCCATGAGGAGTGTTCTGGTATTTTTTGGTTCACCCATTCACTCTAATATATTTCGCTCTCTTACTTTTGGAATTTGAATTGTCCTAGCACTTGCATTCTTTTCCCTCCATCATTTTGCTTATGCCCTGCTTCTAGTGCTGACCTTAGATGTTTCATGTTCATTGTGGTGATATGCTCTTTATGACTAGATGATGATTGGATATCATCTATGATGCTCACTTCTATGATTAGTTGCATGTTGATCCTTACACTTTGCCTACCTAAGCTGTGATAATTTCTTTATCTCTTTTATTGTGTTTGTTCTCTGCAATTTGTGTGTGCTTTGTGTGTCCTTTTTTATTCTATCTTGTGTTTTCGTGTGTGTATCTCTGTCTCGATTATGGAGTCCCTCCCTCGTCTCACTGCCTTCAATGTAGGCATCCTTGATGAGCTCGCTGAGTACCTTTGAGCATGTCGCTTACTCAATTTCATTGAGCTTCCATGGCATATGGTGGTGGCACACACCTTGTCACGAACCTTAGCCCATGCCATCACCTAATGCCCTGCTTCTGACACTACTTAGCCCATTCTAGAGCCATCTTTCATCATCTGTATCACCCTTGACACTGTTGTCTCCATCCTCCACCTATCGAATGAAGGTCAGAATGAAGTTACATAGTTACCATTAACAACCATGTATCAGCTCTTCGCTTGTACCTCATTCAACAAGTATACCATCGTGTGTCAACCCGCTCTAGAGTGCCATGCCCTCCAATTCATAGTGCCTACCATTAATCTTCAAAAAGGGAATAAGGATATTCCTTAGCCGATGTATTCCATTGTTGATGTGTCTGCTCGTGAGTCCATCAATTGGGCATTGTTTTACTTTTGCTGCATTCACAAAGAATGTCAGGCTATTGTAAAGTAGTTGGCCAAAGGTGAATTGCCTCGCATTGGCCTCCCTCACATCTTTTACCTTTTTTCGCATATACTCCTACTGTAGTTTCTACCACCCTCATTGCTGCTTTGATTGCTGCCACCACCTCTTCGCATATGGACATTGATGATGAAGACGATGAAGTATTCTTCTGTTTTCCTGAAGAAGCACCGTCATGTGTCAACAACCTCTTCACCCGCTTGTAGTACTTCCTCTGTAACCCTCAATATGGTCATCATCCTCATCCAGAAAGAAGCTTCTACCACAGTGAACATTACCAAACAAGTTGTTGTAGAAAAAACCATAAAAAAGTGGGCATCTCTACTATGGAAAGAACTATCAAAGAAGTGAGACAAATTTTTATGACCTTCCCTAACTTACCTCTCAAGGTACTAGCTGTCTCTTCGTTGCCTCCGCTTTCTTCATCAGCCTAGGAGATCCTCACCACTCTCATCGAGGACCTTCCCAATCGCCTTGTTCCTTCCCCCAAGGTTTCCTAGGAAACTGTAGTAAGAGCAATGGTCAACGTTCCCCCCTCCACACCTGCCCATCAATAGCCCCCTATTCCCACTATACATTACACCCCTATCCTTTCCCTTGATGCTCCTTCCTTATCTGATACCTACTCTACGGATACACCTCTAGCAACCTCTGATTACTCACCACCTCATTCCCAAGAGGTTGTTGTTGCCCACCAATCTTCTATAGTAACCCCCCCCCCAACATGCAAAACTACCTATTACCCTCTTGCCCTCCATTCAGACCTTGGCCAACACTGTTCATTATCCGATCCTGTTTCT
The DNA here is from genome assembly GCA_020310875.1 of Ceratopteris richardii. Taxonomy (NCBI): domain Eukaryota; kingdom Viridiplantae; phylum Streptophyta; class Polypodiopsida; order Polypodiales; family Pteridaceae; genus Ceratopteris; species Ceratopteris richardii. The sequence continues at coordinate 83,154,177 of CM035412.1, read as the reverse complement.
AACACTCTTCAATCTGAGCTAAAAAATGAAAAGCACACAATTTGGCAAAAGTTTTAGCATAAGATCGATCTTTTGGAAGCTAATATTTCTCCCCTCCAAGAGGAAGTTTTATGTCTTCAAGCAAGTGAAGTGTAGTTACAACAATAGGTGGTCACTTAGGAAAGTGAGTTGACTCAATTATGACAAGCCCTCCTAGAAAAAGATGCCGCTTTGGATCACATGGGCTCTGTTTTAGAGGTGACCACAGAGAAGGTAATTCACCTGGAACATGTCTACAAGGACGTATATGCCAAAGTTGTACAATGGGAAACACACATGGTGTTTACGAAAGAAGAATTTTTCCAAAAGGCACAAGCCTTGAAACCCAAAGTGGATGTTACCATAAATTTGAAAAAGGACTTGGAAGCTACCGAAAAAGAAATGCATGCATATTTCAAGACCATAGAGTTCTAGTCTCAACAGATGCAATCTGTCGAGAACCATCTTGGAATTCAAACCAAACAATGGCCAACAATTGAAGGCAAAGTCGATGATAGGAAATTTTGGTGTTGTGCGGAATTAGAGAATGGTTTTTACCTCCAAGAAGCATTTTTGTAGGAAGAGAGTCAACACTTGACTCATCAAGCCATGGTGTCAAGCTCTAGTAGTCCGGATGCTCACTTGTTGGATCGAGAGCATGTACAGAAGTTACTCAAGGCACGACAAAAGAAAATTAAGGGATGTTTTGAAGAAGCACAAACAATTTACATAAATGGAATTATAAATGAAGATTGGTTTGTAATTGGGTTGGAGTCCACCGTGCATGCCAGTGTTAGGCTACCATATTTTTATTCTAAATTCTCACACATTTCAGTGAAGCACCATAATGGCCTACTATTGTAACTCTTTTTAAAAATTAATACAAAAGGGTGCAATCATGTCATTCCATGGGAGATGCACCCTGAGTCCTCTGGACTCCGTGTGGTAGAGCGAGCACGTCGCACTGATTCCTCTCAAACTATTGTTCTTTACACATACACATGCACACACATACACATACACCTACATATACTTATACACACATACATATACACATATGCAAATACACATACACACATTCACACACATTCACAAAGATACACACACGTACATGCACATATGCAAATATAGATATATACCTACATGTGCATACATACATATACACACACAACTACATGCACATACATACATATACACACACCAACACACATATAATGTGAATGAATTATAAAATTAAAGTAATAAATCATATGTTAATTATAAACTGTGATAAAAATAATTTGTACATTTCAGTCATATAATTGACACGATAAACACTCTCAAATTATTGAAATTATAAACTCACATCACACACACACACACACACACACACACACACACACACACACACACACACATATATATATATATATATATATATATATATATATATATATATATATATATATATATATATATATATATATATATATATATATATATATATATATATATATATATATATAGAGTTGGAATTAGACATCTGTGGAAGCACGTGAACAACTGAAGGAAGAAGAAGAAGAAGCTTAGAGCACAACACACAATACTAAATGTATTACCACTAGAATGTACAAAGGTAAGCAGGCCGTTAGGGCAATAGGGGTATATACAAGCCAGGGGAAAAAAACCTCCTAAAGAGGGAGAAAATTCCCTAGTAGTCATAGAGTCTTCACACACATCAGTATTTACATATGTCAACAAATCCCCCTTGGGAGTGATGCGGTGAACAAGGAGCTAACACTCATGTATAAGGAAGTGCTAAGCTGTGTGGAATCAATCCACAAAAGTAAGTAAGCCCAAAGCTTTGCGAAAAACTTCAAACTTCTCCTTAGGTAGAGCCTTCGTGAAAAGGTCTACAATGTTCTCCTACGTGGGCACATATGCCAAGATGATCTCCCCAATAGAGAACCTCTCCCTAACATAATGATAATGCACCTCAATGTGCTTAGTGTGAGCATGGAACATAGGGTTCCTCGCAATTGGCAATGCCCTCTGCTTGTCAGTGAAGACACTGGTGGCATAAGACTCACCAACACCCAAATCAGCCATAAGGCATCTAAGTGACACACACTCAAGAGTTGCTCTAAAAGCTGCCCTATACTATGCCTTAGAACTAGAAGTGGCCACATTAGGCTCCTTCTTTCTCAACCACGATATACATGAGCTACCAAACATGAAGCAAAAGCCACTAGTGGACACAAGAGTGTCATAGCGATTGCCCAATCACTATCAAAAAAATCATGCAAATCTGGTAGTAGTGATCCCCCTTGGGATAAAACAATCCAAGTATCCGGGTACAACTCAAGTAGCAAAACATGCACTTAACCCCCTACCAATGCTTGACACCTAGGCAATGCATAAACTTGCTCAATTGTAAGATAGCAAACTGAATATCTGGCCGATTAATGCATTAATAAATCAAGCATCCAATAGCCTGCTGATAGAGAACATCATCAAATGCATTTCTAGCATCATGAAGACTCAAGCATAAACCTATCTCTATAGGAGTGGCAATAGGCTTATAGTCTTCAAGGCTAAAATGTTGCAATAATATGTCAATATATTTCATTGGACACAAATCCATTCCACGATCAACTTGCATAAATTGAATGCCCAAATAGAAATGCAAAAGACCCAAATCAGACATTTCAAATGAATCATGCAAATCAGCCTTAAAATCAGCAATATGCGTGTCATGAGGACCACTGAGCAACATGCCATCAACATACACAACAATGATCAGAAGCACATCATCAGCATGCTTAACATATAAGATGCTTTTAGTTTGATTGTTCTCAAAACCATGTGCAATCAGATAGCCATGTATCTTTTCATATCAAGCATGTGGTGCTTGCTTTAAACCATATAATGCCTTCTTTAACCTCCACACCTCGCTTTCATGCTCTTTTTGCACAAAGCCACGGGGCTGACAAACATACACTTCTTCATGCAAGTCACCATTCAAAAATGGTGTTTTAATCTCCAATTGATGTACATTCCAACCATGATGAGCTGCAAGTGCACAGATGCTACGAAGAGTAGTCATTCGACAAGTAGGAGCAAAGGTTTCATCAAAATCAATACCTCTTTCTTGTGCATAACCCTTTCCAACAAGCCTAGCCTTATACCTACCAACTATAACATCACGCTTATGCTTCAACTTGTATACCCACTTAGTACCAATGGCCTTCTTACAAGGAGGCAAGTCACATAAAGAGCAAGTAAGATTCTTCATTGTAGAATCATATTCAGATTGCATACCAGCCATCCAATTTTCTGAATTTTGTGCTTAATCAAATGAAACATGTGCATTCTCATCTGAGAGACTAGATGCATCCATAGCATAGCAATGTGATGCAAAAGAGGCACTATGAGAGCCTGAACGAGTATGATATGACAGAGGTGCAAACATTTTGGCATAGTTTTGGCGTGCTCAATATTAGCTCTCTTATCAACAAGTGCATCATGTAAATCTGCATAGGAAATGTAATGATCTGCATCATCACATGAAACCTGCAAAGGTTGAGAAGTTGCCTCATTAGGACCAACACTAGGTTGTCCACCTGTAAAAAGAGGCAACAACATATCATACATGTATTTGGAGCTAACAGATGTCTCCTTCCTACATGAACGTAAGGGTTGAATAGCATCTTCCACAAAAATAACATTAGAGCTAAGCAAAATGCATTCTGTCTATGGATGATACAGATGATAACCTTTGCTTTCAGAACTATACCCAACGAAAATACATTTTAGTGCTTTGTCATCCAATTTTCAATGATGTTGTCCAGGCACTAATGCATATGCCAGACAACCAAAAACACACAAATGAGCAACAAATGACTTGCAACCATTCCAAGCCTCATATGAAGTGATAAACTGCATTACTTTAGTAGGAAACATGTTAAGTACATATGATGCACACATGACAGCCTCAAGCAAGAAACTATGTGGTAAAGCCTCACTCTTGACTATACACCTCGCCATTCGCATGAGTGACATGTTCTTTTGTTCAACAACTCCATTTTGTTGAGGTGTATATGGTACTGTACTTTGCTGTTTTATCCCACGTTCAACCATGCATACATTAAAGTCAGAAGACATATATTCCACCTTCGATCAGAACGAAGGGTGCCCATTTTACATGCTGATAAATTTTTAGCCAAAACCAAAAACTGCTTGAAGCACATGAACACTTCGGACTTTGCCTTCAATGGTTATACCCACGCATGCCTGGAAAATCATCTATGAAAGTCATGAAGTAAAGATAATTTCCAAAAGAAGTTGTCTGCATAGGACCACAGACATCACTATGTAAAGCTGCAATTTTTTAGTAGCCCCGAAGTGAACCATATTTTGGAAATAAGGAACACTGCATTTTGCCCAAAATACACCCTTCACATACATGTTTATGGGGTGCCTCAAATTTTGGAAAGGAGGACACCATTTTCGATTTTTGGGGGCATAGCAAACTAGCAAAATTCAGATGACCAAAGCGTGCATGCCAAAGCTTTGCATCTGACATAGCGAGAGAATTATGTATTGCACACCCTCAATCATTTACAGCTCTTTCATAGTCCATAAGCTCATACAACCCACAACACAAAATGCCAGAAGAAATAATGACATCGCCATTTGATAGATCATGAACTATACATCTATCATCAAGAAATTTCACAACCAAACCAGTCTTGGCAAATGTAGAAACTGATAACAAATTCTTTTTGATCCTTGGCACAAACAAAGCATCTGAGAAAGTGAAAGGACTAGCATCAGCATTAGTCAAAATGATCTTACCAACTCTCATACCACGATAAGAGGAGCTGTTGGCACATGTAACACTATTCCATGTAGGGGTAGGCTCCAGTGAATAGAAGAAATTACACTGCGAGGTAATATGTTTGGCCACCCCACTATCAAAGTACCAAACATCTGAGTCTATTAAAGACATGCACTGCTCATGAGAAGATGGGTCAAAAGTGCAAACAATAATAAACACCCATTCTTCTTCCTGCACAAGATTAGCAGACTCTGTTTTCGGTGTAGAGGCCTTTGTAAGAACTATTCTCGCCTTTTTCTTCTTTGCTTCTTTAGTAGACAGTTTTGGACAGCTCTTAATGACATGATCATGTGCTTTACAATATTTGCAAAACTTTTTTTGCTTTTCTGATTTCTTCTCATCTTCATCTTCCTTCTTTGAATGTGTAGCATTTGCAGATTTTTTGCTTACTAGTAGAAGAGCTCCATTTTCCTTTGCCCTTCTGACTAGCTAGGAAAGCTTGATCTGTAACATGCATAATACACCTGTTCTGCCTAGACTGGTCTTTCTACAACAAAATAGAAACTAACTCTTCAAATGTTAAGGCATTTGGATTGCCTCTCATTATCAATCGAAGAGTAGAAGTGAAACTCTGATATGAGTTGGGAAGACCATTTAGAACATTCTGCACAAGTGAACTATCAGGAAAGACTTCATCTACATAAATCAATTGTTCCTTCAATTCCTTTATCTTTGTCAAAAAACTATCCATAGAATCACCTTCATTTGTGTGCTCACTCTCCAAATACTTTCGAAGGTAAGCAACACGAGCTTCATTCATGGCCTGGTACAATGTGGTAAGTGTATCCCAAGCATCCTTAGCTATTCGGCAAGAGCGAATGTGACAAATCATGACCTATTTGACAGATAAAGATATCAGCACATGTGCCTGAGCATCTTTGACATCCCAAAAAATGTTCCTTGTAGTAGGTGCAATAGAAACAACAACATGGATAGGAATTAGCAGAATATCACCATCTTCGACACCTTCTGCATCAACTTTAGTACCTACAGTTGTCATAGTTATAGTTGTGATATGACATTTCTCAACACCTTGCACAATGTTTCATAGTCCTTTTGCAACCAATACATGTTGCATCATATAAGCCCATAACGGGTAGTTGGTACCTTCCAACTTATCCTCAACAACCAAATATGGAATACATCACTACTTTTAGCCATGGCCGGTGACTAAAATACCTTGATGCAAAAAACTGACTATATCTCAAAAAGTTGAATAGAACTATAGAGACAAATTTTGCTAAACCTGTAGGAGACTTCAAGATGCTTATACTAGAAAATCAAAACTGGTATATAGATTTGGCACAAAAAGACAAAATAGCATGCACAAGAATAGTGATAGTGAGTTTGGAGGCCAAAATGAGCTCATATCATGATTTTGGCACCATAGAATGAAGGTATTATGATCTATGAAAGACCCTAATTATGCTCACCAAAACTCATGTGATTCTGAGACTACAATCGAAGGGATGTCAACGACACCCTAGATGAAGTGGTGACCTACTTTGCTACGAATTGTTGGAGTTAGACGTCTCTAGAGGCATGCGAAGAACAGAAGGAAGAAGAAGAAGCTTGGATCACAACACACAATACTGAATGTATTACCACTAGAATGTACAAAGATAAGTAGCCCGTTAGGGCAATAGGCATATATACAAGCCGGGGGAAAAAACCTCCTAAAGAGGGAAAAAAATGCCCCAACAATCCTAGAATGTTCACAAATATCACTAACTAAATATATCAACATATGTGTTTGTGTGCATATCAATGTAAATAATACACGCAATGTAGGAGGTTAATCATCTGAATCCCCTCCCTAATCATGATCATCCAATTCATTATGGTCACCTTTATGCTCATGATCATCTTCATGATGTGATGTATCTCAAGAGGCATGAAATCAAATATCCAAAGACATTGTAAGTGTGCATAAAAACATTTATGCCTCAAAATCATAGACTCAAATAGAAATATAGAAGCCCACTTTTTTTACTACCTAAAAATGGCACTTTTCAAAGCCCTTTAGATAAAAAGTAATGAGGAATTGACTTAAGCTTGTAAGACACAAAAAATGTTCAAATCTCTGATCTTCACAATAGTCTTAGAAATGACCTAGGTAAAAATCTACCATTGAGTGTTACTTTTGAGCCTTGCATGTTTAGAAGTTCTAGAGGGAAAATAAAATCAAGCCATTTTCTTATAGTGAACTAAATGAAGAGCCTTAAACGAGGTTCTTGAGACATGACTCACGAACATTTTGCAGAGACACTTTTATTCATCAGTCTTCTTAGTCGAATTCACACATGAGCATCTAGATCTCACCTACATTCTCCTCGCCCTGGGATTTTTTTCTCTCCCCTCACACACATCCATCCTCCTCTCTTTCCATGCACACACAAATCTCTCTCTATCCCCACATGCCCGAAGATCTCTATCTCTCTCTACATACTTCTTTGCCTCTCTTACATCTTGGTAAGTGATGCACTACTTCGCCCTCTCTCTTTCTCTATTCGTTTTTCTTTCCTAATTTCTCTTTGATTTTGTCTTGTAGAAGCTTTTCTAAGTCATTTTTGTTTATGAGATGTGACATTGATTGTGTTTTGACAAGCGATCTAGAGGAACTAACATTGATGTAAGTGATTTATGTACATGCATGTATTGTTTTGTTGAACTAACATTGATGTAAGTGATTTATGTACATGCATGTATTGTTTTGTTCTTTATTAGAGACAAAGAGAAAGAGAGAGATAGAGAGAGATAAAGAGAGAGAGAGAGAAATGAAAGAGAAAGAGAAATGAAAGAGAAAGAGAAATGAAAGAGAAAGAGAAATGAAGTTAGTCTTTGTTAACGTTTAATTTTTGTTTTAGAGCATACACACTTATACACAGATGCCCACACTCACATGCATACATACACACACATGAGTACACACACATACATACACATATACACACACATACATGCACATGCATACATACATATACATAAGGTACACACAGATACATACACACATACACTCACATACACACATACATACACATAAACACACATATTCATACACACACTTTTCACACATACACACATATAAACATAAACACATAGACACACAATTACATGCATAAATACACACGCATGCATATTCATGCATATGAATGCATACATACACACATATACATATATGCACATACATACACACATGCATATGCATTGATACATACACATGCATACACCCACCCATATACATACATGCATGCACACATACATATACATGCACATAGATACACATATGCACACACATACACTTACATGCATATATAAACACACAAAAGAGACACTTGTATACGCACACATAGACACACATACACATAAACATACACACCCATGTACATACACACATATACATAAATACACACATATACATATATTCACATAGACATAGACACACATAGTCACATAGACATATATATACACATGCATAGACACGTACACAGACACACACATGTACATATTCACAAATACACATGTTTTATAGTTATTGTTTTAGGGTTAGGGTTTTGGGGTCTTACATACATCCACACATGCATACACTCATGCATACACACATATACGCACATGTATGCATACACATATATATACACACACATACCCACATATACATGTTTTAGGGTTAGGGTTTCAGGGTTTTACATACATACGCACATGCATACATGCATATACACATACACAGACATATACATACACACATATACATGTGTTAGGATTAGGGCTCACTCTCCAAATGTTTCTAGAGGTAAGCAGTATCATCCTCATTTGTTTCTTGGTAAAATCCTCCATCTTTTTTTGTTTTGAAGGATAGAATCTGAGAGATAATGGCATTTTTGATAGAAAAACATTATCAACGCAAGAATCTATGGAAACTTTGAAAGGGAAGATGCATAAGTATTTTCTTGAATTCTCCCAACAAATATTATATATGAATCGCCCTAAACTAGTATGCTAGAACTATTAGAAATTATAAGAATAGGTCCGCATTGACATAGGAAAGTCTTTTTGTTCGGAAAATAAGCTTGAAAGTACGAAAGCTTCTAAAGAAAGTGATGAAAGGATCTTGAGCATCCTTTCCTTCTCTGATTAAATATCTTATATGAATCTTTTGCATAATTTGATTTTTTTCTTGGTAGAATATCATTTGTTTTTTTATTTAATGTATTCATTGACAATAGCCCCATAGTTATTCTTCTCATGTACAAAAATGAATATTCCACTAGAAAGATCATGATTTAGGGACTTATACCCCTTTTAAGATCTGACATAGTGTATTTGTAGGGATTGTGGGAAAATCCGTTTATCATGCATACTTACATGGCATCTCACATGAGTTCCATATGTCAGCTTGGATTCAAATATGAGATCCTGGATGCATACACAAACGAAGTTCTTGATATCCACAACGTAAATTGTAGTGGTGGTCCTAGAGTCATCACAATGTGCATCTTGAATCCTTAGATATCTTCAATCTTGAGCCCCCATAGGAAGATTGTGTGCATCATTCCTTAAAGTTGAGCAACTTAAATCCACTAAGGTGTCAATTATGGGAGTCTATGAGGGTGGAATGAAAGTATCGTTTAGGGTGTTACATCAAGATATTCAATATAAATAAGTATCATCTTCCACGTAATTTTGTGAATGGTGTTCCAAGAGAAGATATAATCACTCATAGGCTCCCTAAACAACAATCACAAGCATTTCAAGGAGATACTCTAGATTGTAGATTTACTCAAACACATTAAAATGTTGCTCATTTGCATATTGAGGGTCTAGGTAAGAAAACATGCATAGGAAAAATCCTCCTAAAGCGCAACGGCCAATCAGAAGACCTCATTTAGGTAGGAGATATATAATCCTATAAGTTTCTAACTCTATGCAAGACTCGTATGAAGGTCGTGGGCATCCCCATGACGATATCCCCCAATTCCAAAAAATTCTATATGCCCAGCAGATAGAGGAATTTGTCATACTGTATGAGGCCTTTGTGCTAAGACTCAAATTATCTTCTTTGGCATAGATCAAAACCTTACTGATTCATAACTTTGTGAATCTTTATAGACTTCTGGAATAATTTATTTGAGAATTTTCCAAAAGTGAATTTAGACATGACACCTTCAAAGAATCTAGTGGAGATAGTGTGGTTAATTTTAGAATGGATCAAGAAATGTATATCAAGATGTACACCTCTTCAGTATCCCTTGGAGGGAAATATGGTATCTTTATTCATTGACGGACTATCAATTAACAAAATGCGATATTTATTATACATTAGATAACTATGGAAAAATAGAGTAAAAGAGTGTATTTTTTTGCAGAGTAACTTGCAATTACCAAAAGTCTCCTAAAAGTAGAAACATTGCAAGCGTGCAACTTGATTCTTCATTAGATGATGTTGTAGAGAAACTTGCAAAGAAGCTAAATCTCCCCACTAGGACTCACAAGCATCAAGGTATATCGCACCATAGTAGATCTTGCACTCTACTAGATTTCTCCCTATTCAAAACCAAGGTTATGGATTTCAATAGCATCATAAACATAGTCAAAGATGTGTCATGAGAAAAAAATGACCAATCATACAACTATAGATTTCTATTTCAATAGATAGGCTATATATGATTAACACTCTAATCAAAAGTCATAGACATATCAAAAACCACTAGAGTTTCAACGTTCACATTTCGAATATCAATAAGAAAAAAAAAATACTAAAATAGTATAATCAACAAATACAAAATGAATATATCAAAATAGGCATATCACTTGTGGAAAAGGGCAAAATATATAATTAAGGGCCAGTAGATAATAAGTATGGTAAAAACCAAGATAATGCAGTCCTAGGGCAATGACCTCCTCATCTCTACAAGGTCATTCTACTCAAGTATACAATTGAATAAAACTCTAAAAGGGTCAAGTAATGATTTGAATTATGGCCTTGGTTGTGATTCTTAAAATGAGGAGCAAGCGGTGTCCTAGATTTCTTAGAAAGGAGTTCAACGCAAATGAGCGGCCTTGACTTCATTCCAGGTCTCTATATAATTAAGATGAAGATTAAAATATTCGTCAAAAGAAAAGTAAGCCTTCAAGTGAGTTTACTCTTTAATGATCCGAGTAGTATAAACATGAAGTTCACATTTTCATGCACATACATTCACACACATGCTCGATCACTAACAATTGGAATTAGACAGATATATCCATAAAATAAATTGTTTGATACTTTCAAATCAGACATTGAAAGCATGCTCATCACTTCTTATATTATGTACAAAGGAAACGACAACATTGATATACATTGTGATAAGGACTTGCCTGTATTTCTGTTTCTATTTCACTCTCACTATCTTAATAGCACACGGTGTATACATGATTGTTAAACAATGTCACCAAACACGATATTGTATTAAACTAGTGCGTACATGTCAAATATCCTTAGCTCTTCATGATCTGAATCATACCATTCAAGAACTTGTCGAGCCTCTTCTTCAGTTGGAGGTAACACCTTGCGAATCATGAAGCCAAGCTCTGCCTTTGGATCTTCTAATTCTATGTACAAAACATGGGACTTGAAATGTAAGAAGTCTCCCACATCCATAGGATTAAGGAAATCTATGTGATCAACCTCTAAAATGAGTGGTTGAGAGCCAACAAATATGTAGCATGTAGAAAAGGCAAGTTCATAGGCCATGCGCGTCAAAAACCCACCAAATATTCTACTATGCATGCTACATTGGTGAGATTGGTAGATATGGACTTCTTTAAGGCTCATCTCCTATGTTAATAAGCTATTTCGGTCAGCCAACGTAGACATGTCGCTCAATACATGGCCCTCAGCTAGTAAGGCCTTTAAACTTTTAGCATTATGAATAGGTTCACACTATTGTCTATATTTGGTAGTCTCCTTTTCTTCTGATGATCATCAATTTTTTTTTCTTTTCCAATATACATCCTTTAGATATATCTTTCAGTTGACAAAAAAGTGGAAACATCCACAAAGTTAGTGTCTGAAGGTAAGTTTTGGTCCTCTAACCTCGGCAAAAGCTCTTGCCTCTTATGATCGGTTGAAAAAAGAAAATTCTTGTACAAAGTATATGTCAGCATCGCAATTCTATTTAGGTCCTAAAAAAAGTATATAAGAACATGATTTATTGTCCAGAGCTTTGTCTTTAGCTTCCACAATAAGAACCACCAAAGCATGAGTGTAATACTGTGGCTTTTGCTAAATCATAGTCTATCCCCAATCACAATCTTTCGATCACTAAAAAATAATAGAGGAGAGAAGAACACAGAGATCGCACAAGGTAAGAGAAAATCTGATGCGGAAGAGTAGAAACAAATATGATGCAGAGAAGGAAGAATTTTGATATTATAGATGTGAATCAATGGTTACAATAGCTTTGGACAATAGCTTCCTTATGAAGCGTCTACCTCCCGACCACCCCTGAGCTATCACAACCACATTCACACTTCACTCTCAATCACACTCTCACTCTCACTCTCACTCTCAATCACAAGGTAATTCTCAGATTTTTGTGTGTTCCCTGTGTTGATGTGCATGTCTCCCTATATCAGAATTTGATCTTTGCCCTCCCAAACAAGTGTGTGATCTCGAGCTTCTCCAAAATTTTTGCAAAAAGCCATGCGATCATAGTGTGCTTTCTTTCTTTAGCGTACATATCAAAAATAGGATAAAAACACCAAAAAGACATATCCAAAAATATCCATAATTTGACATGGTGAAACATGAGCATCAGATTTACGGATTTGAAAAGAAGTAGATAAGCCCTCGTTTTTTTTTGTGTTGGAAAACGACACTTTCAAAACCCTGTAACTCAAAAATGCTGAGGAATTAGGTTAAGCTTGTGAGAGACACTTTTACTCAATTTTGTGATCTCCACAATAGTCTTAAAGACGTCTGAGGTCCAAATCCACCTCCGAATGCCACTTTTGAGCCCTACAAGTTTCACAATTCTAGAGAGAGAAAAATCAAGGCATTTTAGTATAATAAATCAAATGTAGGACCCTAAACGAGGTACTTAAAACATGATTCACAAAAATTTCACACAAGCACTTTTATTTTCTTATACTTGCTCTACCTTTCTCTCATAGAGAGGTTTCCTTAATTCTTTCATCTTCACGTTCAAAATTCCACTAGAAAACATGATGCAAATAAGTTCTAGAGAGAGAAAGCTTAGATAAAAAGAACAAAAACATTAAATATCATAAAAATAATAAAAATTAAAATACTCAAAGACACATTAAATTTTGAAATTTAAAAGTGAAAAGAAATCAAACTTAAAGTCCAAAAACAAAAAATAAGAGGGATCAAGTTCAAGAAAGAAGTCAATTCAAGTAACCAAGATCAAAAGAAGGGATAGATCAAGTCAAATTTAAGTGAATTAAGTTTGAGAGATCAAGCTAAATGATTAGAGTAAATTAAAGTAAGATCAAAGAAAAAAAAGGAATTAAGTAACTCAAGATATTCGCAGAATAAGACCTTGGAAAGAGAATGTGCTTAGGTATTGTAGATAAAAGAGATCTTAAGAATTGTTTCCACCTCTTGTCTCAAGACTCATCTAGTCTCTTCTCTGAATTCTACTCCTAGTTAATAAAAATAGTCAAGCCACTTACCATAGACATTGTTCTAAACACTAGGACAAACTAGAGGAAAGAGATAGGGGAAGTATTTAAAGAGTTAATGATCAAAAAATAGGGGGCTCCATTAGTCGAATATATCTCAAGAGACAATGGGAAATTTAAAGGGTAAAATACATAACTCAGTACTTGGAGGTTTTTGAAGAACAAGCTTAGAACCATGGATTACCTGCAGAAATGTTGAATCATTTCTTCACTGAGGTAGTCTCCTGGTGAATCTAAGCATCCTTCTCAGTACACATAGAGAACAATTGGTGAGATTTTAGAAAGGAATTACATAAGCTCTTCTATCTAGAAGATTTTAGTCAACACAGTAGAGAGGGTTTTATGTGATTGGTTCATTCCCCAAAACTCACAACATATTTGACACACCTACTAATGAGTTCCTCATGAGGTATGCTTATCTTTGTTAGGCCGACCTAGAGTGTCTAAAGCCTGACCTTATGATTATCAAGATCTTAACTCCTAAAGATAGGAACGAAGTCAAGAGAAGGATTGAGGAGGCTACAAAGAGATTCAGAATCATTGAAGATTGAGCAACGGTTATAAGATAAGTAGAGGCAGTTGGCCAGATCAGGCAACAACATGTCGTGGCTTATGATAGACCTCTATACAGTGCTCTATTATAGCCAAAAGAGGCACTTTTTCCTTTAGGTCTGAATGTGTCTCTAACACAAGCTATGGCTAATTTTGCATCTAGATCACACACATCACTAGAATTACAATTAGAAATCTTGAGAAAGCAAATCGAAAATGTTATGAAAATGCAAGCCTCTATGTCCAAAGATATGGATAGCTTACACAATAACATGTACTCAATGGGTTAACAAGATCCCATCCTTCCTGAGCGAAGCACTAGTTATAAGGATCCATTCCAAAGAATTACAATTCCAATGCCTAATATACAGGGATACACGATACCTGCGGCTATACCTCCCATGCAATCCACTATTCAAGAGACCGTTGTACCACCGATTTAGCGCATGTATCAGAGAAAAACCATTCCATTTGATAGATGAGGAATTAGTAGTTTGGAGGAGCAAAGAGGTGTGTCTATGGTGATGCATGGGAACACTTTTCAAATGCATGTGAAGAGCTAAAGTACGCTAAAAAACATAAATTAGTAATAGATATAGATAAGAAGCTTTGTGACTTTAGGAATTAGCCTCCTCTACCTATACACATGGGAGGGGAGGCATAAAGAAGCTTTATGAAAACCTATCAAACACAAACACCAACACATCAACAACATAGTTAGAGCCAGTAGAAGAAGGAAATCAAGACTAGATGAGACCACATATGCAAAATAATTACTTAATAGAAGCTCTAGTGAGAGCTAGAGATGTGATCATTTTGAAGACTGCTTAGAAGTCTCCTATGAATCAATTCTTTGACTACTCACATATATCTAATGTTGAGGATAAGAGGGGAAGAGATGAAATACAAGATGATATTCTGCCAGAAACATGAGTAACTTAGAAACAAATTAAGGATGAAGAGGGAAATGCTAAAGAGATAGAAAAGAAAGGCCACTTTGAGGAGCCTATTGTTTCTCAGTAAGGAGAAAGAAAAAAGGAAATAAGAGAGTGAAAGACGCCAACCAAGACAATTAAAATTTAAGAAACAAGGCAAGTGGATGAATCGAATCAGGATAGTACTAAAAAGACCAAAAATATTCAAGAAAGTGAAGAGAAATAGAAGAAGAATGCTCCAAAAAGTGTAACTAAGTTTGGAGCTTTAGAAGAAGAACAATTCCAAGGAGATTTTAAATGATATTGTACTAAAGATTCAAGTAACCATGTCTTTGGACCAATTCCTCTCAACTGGGAACCTTGATTTCAAAGATAGTTTCATTAAAGTGATAAAAAGAAAGAGATCTCCATTACTTGAGGACATCCAGATGGAAGACACATCTAAGGCACTCTTGTTATAAATGAAGCACTTGCATTCTGTGACTCACTTGATGAGGAAATTGATTCTATTGCAATATATCAAGTGAATAGGGATTCTTTAGGACCAATTCTACCTAGCAATGCAACAAGGAAGTTTGAGAGTGATTATAATAGGAAGTTATGGCAAGAGGGATACCAAAAGTAAAAGTAAAACTAAGAAATGATAGAGATTGAAGTAGTCTTTGATTTCTCTCTCTCTCTCTCTCTCTCTCTCTCTCTCTCTCTCCACCACACGATTAGAGAGCTTTTGCCGCACTTCATCTGCACATCATCAATCTACCCTTCTCTATCTCTCTATCTCTCTCTCTCTCTCTCAATAATCAGGGCAATCCTTGATCCATCTGTCTTTCTCTCTCTCTCTCTCTCTCTCTCTCTCTCTCTCTCTCTCTCTCTCTCTCTCTCTCGCCCTCTCTTTCTCTCTCATATTCTACTGCGTATTCCCTACATGCAATTTCTCTCTCTCTCTCTTTCTTTCTCTTGCTCTCACTCTCTCTCTCTCCCATCACTTTCTCTCTCTTTTGTGCACTCTCACACGAGTAGTAGCACATTCATATCATCTTTCTCTTTCTCTCTCTCTCTCTCCCTCTCTCTCTTTCTATCTATCTATCTATCTATCTATCTATCTATTTCTCTCTTTCTCTCTCTCTCTCTCTCTCTCTCTCTCCCTCTCACTCTCTCCTCCCTCTCCCTCTATTGATCTCTCTATGCATCATGATTTTTGTAGCACTCCTTTGATCCTCTTTGAGTCTTGTAGGTGTACAATCAAGGTCACCCTTGGTCCATTTCTCTCTTTCTCTCTCTCATTCCTATTTCTAGTTCTCTTTCTTTCTCTCTATCTCTCTCTCTCTCTCGCCTTGTTTCCATCTCTCTTTCACTCTCTCTCTCTCTATCTCTCTCTTTATGTATGTCTATCCACTCTGATTCTATCTCTCTCTCTCATCTATTCTACCACTTTTTCCTAATTTGGAATTTTTTTCTCTCTCTCTATCTACATTTCTCTTTCTATCTACCTTTGTCTCTCTATCCCTCTCTATTTTTTCATCTCTCTCTAGACTCCCTCTCAAATATGTATGCATCTCTAAAACTAGAGAGGGCATCAAAGACTTTTGCATCTCTACAATTAGAGATTTAAGCCTATAAAAGGTGGGGATAACTATGCAATTATGGGGGGATCAGTTACCTTCAACATGACAAGATTTTCATCTGCATGACGATCGGCTCTCCAATCATTAAGAAAACTTTCAATTATTTGTTGCTTCTTAACATGTCTTCTCAGAGCCTCATGGACGAGTCTCCAATCTTCTATGAGGCTCGAGTCGGAGCCTATGTATTCTAGAAGTGCAATTAGTTCCTCTCGAGATTTAACATCAATTCATTGAAGAAACAATGAAACCTTTTCATGTCTTATACACCTCTTATCGTGCTCAAAAAGATCATCAAATTAGTGCTCAAACTCTCTTTTGATCCCCAAAATCCGTTGGTCCTTCGCCATATGAACCCACCTTTGGAAGGATTTACAAGTAACTTTATCTATGTCTTGTAACATGAACCACTTGAGGAGCATCACTTAGTATTGAGACTATGCCGTCTCTTTTATTTGCATGAGTTGATCACACATGTCAAATTTGGACACATAGACAAAGTTCTCTCATAGTTCATGATCTGCCATCAGTGAAAAACCAACCCCTAGATACTTTGCCTCAAGTTCATACTCTTTACATAACTTGGATACATTCTTCCCATTGAAGAATCTTCTTCGCTTGTTTAATGGCTCATGAAATGAGTGGATAGCTTTTTTTCCATCTATCCTCTTGTTGAAAAGGTAGGAATTGGGCTAGGACATCTCCCATTTTGAGTGTGTTATACCTTGTGTAATTGAATCTATTACTCACTCACCCCCTCCTATCATGTCAGGTTCACCAAGTATGTCGTAGGGTTCATGGAAAGGAGGGTTCACATGTAGCAAAAGGGGCTAGAGAAATTCAACTACTTAATGGTTCACAAATCCATATAAAAAGAAGTGGACTATCGTCTTTTTCACTTTTTCTTCCTATTCAAGAGGACCCTTCGAGTGCTTGTTTTTGAAATTTAGGATGAAATATATGATGGATAGGTCTTTGAATAATTAAGATAATGCTTTTATTGCACGCATCGATTCATTCCATTCCTAATTACATGTCACTTTTTTTTAAGAAAGGGAAATATTTTTTCCTCATATACACTCGAAAGTTTCTTTTAAGTTTGGAGCACAAAAGGGAATTGGAACATTGCTCACATTTATCTGATTACAAGTAATGAAAGATCCATGGTACCTATGTTGAAGGTATGGTCGTCAAAAATGTTTGTTCATTTAAAAAGAAGAAGATTAGTTTAATTTCCGCATCTATTCCCAAATTCTTTTGTTTGCAACTCCTGGTCAATTGTCGCTCGTATCCTCACAAATATTTTAAGATGAAATATGAGCGCTCAACCTATTGCCTTTCTTTCATAGAGAACCGGGGCCTTTAAATGCACCTTATTTTGTTGATAGGCACGCAACAGTCTTCCAAACCGAATGCAACAGACTCTAGATGTGTCATTGGAGCTAGCTTTATTGCTTTTTATAGTCTTTCAATTTAATCCTAAACAAGTACAGAATTTATGAAGTTTATTAATCAAAGATATATGTTCCTGCACAAAGGTATTGATGTTCTTGGCAACAAATCTCCCATGTTAACTAATCACCATTTCAAGCCATTGGAATATGAACGCCATAATTCAAAATTCTTTCACTATTCTTCACAATTTTTAGACCAACCTTTTTTCATTCTTTGATTCACAGTAAAGAACTTTTAAGTGCCAGTTTTTCACTGCCCTTGGCTTGAACCATGTAACAAGTTTGTAATCTTCAAAGCATTGATGGTCAATGGAAAGCTGACTAGTGATGAGTTCAAACAGGACAACACCATACCCTTATACATCACTACGAGTTGTGAGATGATGACATAAGAAATACTCTAGATGCAAGTACAACAAAAGAATGTAGATAATCTAGTTGTTGAGCAATAGCACGTGCAATTTCTAGCCTTCGATACTAGTTTAAGAACATTACTCCTTTTTCAAACAGTCTGGCGATCCAAGTTTCCATTTACCATATACTCGTACATTAGAATCTGAATTACAAGGTGGTCACCAGAAGTTAAAACAAGATCAAATTTTCCTATTAAGATAAGATTATTTTTGTGGTATTTTAAAATACAACCCTAGACATAGCTAGTAGCTAAACCTATTCATGACATTTGAAGAGTTTCAATACTTTTGCTCCACCACCGTCCCGTATCAGCATGTGAGGTTCTTGTTGAATTTATGTACACATGTGTCTATCATAGCAAAGCATACAACTCTTCCTCCCTTGGTCACCATCAGGTCGTTGAGCTTCACTTGGACTTGAAATGGTGCAAAAATTAATATTTTTAGCTGAATGGGTGCTTGTTAAGGATCTTCAACAGTCCATTTGTATGATGTGCAAAACTCCTTTCATGTTCTAGTCCTCGTTCCCTTCTCCCCAAATGCCCCTATCTTCTTCATTTTTCTAGAAGCCACCCCACGATGTGCCTTTTCATCATTGCTTAGCTACTCTAGCTCAATCATTTCTCTATTGGATAGTTGTCCTTTGGAGCCAAGAGCTAGTTAAGCTAATGTCTCAGAGGAAAAAAACCACATTTCTCATGATAAACCAAACTATAGCGTGTGCTCCTGGAATAGATGCAATGTGGGTGCCATGTTCGCATGACTCTGGTAGGTATAATGGGTATTTTGAATGTGACTCAGGACTCCCACCACCTTATGACACTAAGCTTCGATGAGGTTTAGTTGGTGGGGAAGGATATCAAAGCTGCTTCCTTCTTTGAGGATATATCTGACTTGCCTTTATGTATACCTTTGTCCGAGGGTGATAAATTCCTTGTGCCTTCACTCCTTGGAGAGCGAGACAAGAAGAGCTGCTAGGAAACCTTTGAGCTTCTCGGTGTTTCCATTATTGTTTGCATCAGTATCCCTTGGTTGGCTTCCCTTCGGACTCGAGTGTGGGTGGTCATTGTTTTGAGGGTGATCCTCAGAAGGGTTGCGACTTTGACCTTGGCTAGGGTGCCTTTTTTCACCCACTTTTCTTATGAACATGCCAATTTATAGGAGGACTTGCCATGTGAGACACACTTCTACTACCACCAAGCCTCTACTTGCTTGTCCTTCCCCACGGAATCCCCCTCCGATCCTCCCCCTTGCTCCCCAGAACCTCTTGTCCTTTGCGAAGGCCCAAAACAGAAGTCGGCCCTTCCGGATGTGTTGACATCTTGCCTATGTGTAAATAATTGTGCTCTCTAAATAGCATATGGTGTTGCATCGTATGGATCCAGTCTAAACACATGCTCAACAATACGTTTACCTCATACTACACCAATATTTTTGTCTGCATGCATTGAGCAATATAAGCCAAGTGATTGATGATGCTTCATCTAATATTTCCTTTATGCACTCATGTGCCTCATCTAAGCCTCCTTCCCTTCTTAAGAGATCTATTATGAAATTGTGATGCTCCACATCTGGTATCAGACCATACTCACTCCATCGATGGAATAAAGTGACTAGCTTCACTAAAAGAGGCCAACATGAGTGCATGCAGAAAGTATGCTAAAAAACCTAAAACATTTAGAGAGTATCCCATCCATTGCAGAGGTAGAAAGAACACTAATATAAGAGGCCTTTCCTCGTAGCAATCCTTCTTGTTGCATTTGCTCATACACCTGAAGAGAAACTCTCCCATCCGCATTCCGTAAATTAGTTTCCATGAAAGCATCCCATGCAATTGTGTCTCTTTCTTACATATTGTGGAAGAGCACACCCTTGCACTCTTTAGACTCCCATAGCTCTTATACATGTTAAGCAGAGTAGTAGAAAGAAGAACATGCATCTACAATCCTTTACATGAGCTTTGAATTCACTACAATAGATCAGTCGTATACCGAGGTTTTTACCGAGGGAAATGAACACGGCTATTTTTGCCATGACGTCGGTGTAGTTTTCTTTATGCACGTCGTTACTATAGCGCTCGTATGGGCATCGGTATAAGCATCGGTAAGGGCATCGGTATGAGCATCAATATAAGCATTGGTATTACTGATGCTTATACCGACGCCCATATCGACGCGTCTGTTGGGTGCACCGTCATGTATACCGGTGCCCCCTAGGTGTACCGATGCTTATTCCGATGACATTACTCGGAATACCGTCGCTTATATCGATGACCATGTCTGCAAATTTTTTTTTTGGGCAGAGTGTGTTGTCTTTTGCTACGGCAACATTACCACGATGTTGCTTAACAAAAGACAATACACTCTGCCACAAAAAAAAAAAACCGAGTACATGTGATGTGTATTCTATTGTCAACCGAAATATGATTTCATAAAATAGAATATTATTGGACACAAAAGAGATAATCAGAATGAACCATGAACCATGTACAAAGAAAGTGATATATTTCATAAATGAAGCATGTACAAGAGTGTGGTTAACCACTGTCATATGTGATGCTTTTACAAAATGTGGCAAAGCAATGCATTGCCATATAAAAATCAAATACAAAATTTTGGTGTGTCACTGCCATATGCAAAGGACGTTCCATATCAACAGTCCAGCAACAAAAGAATATTAATAGAATGAGATAACTTCACATGAGATTACAAACAACAAGTAAAAACCAAATTTATAAATTAATCACCTCATCGCAAATGCTCCCATGAAACTACCACACTGCGTCCCTCCAAGTCCTCCAATAGTGCAATCAATCCATGCTAATATTCGTAAGACTCTTCCATTGGTGGTGGA
>CM035412.1:82802766-83127766 GCA_020310875.1 Ceratopteris richardii | reverse complement strand
GCAATAAAAGAAGGAAAAGTTACATACTTCGAGTTTCTCGTTGTATTTTACTAGAAGTGTATAAAAGGAATCTTTTCAAGAAAGGCATAAATACTTTAATTTTTTAACTTTTTTCATTGTAACAGTATAAAAAGCAATTTTGCACATACATACTTGCACATTGTTTGACTTGTTTTTATACTTTTGCATATGTGCAAAGCAAGCACACAGAATGGATATTTTAGGAGAAGAGGAGGTGAAAAGGATTCTTCACAAAATACATTCTTACATTTCCCAACTATATCTAAATTAAGACTGAACAACATGATGTCACAATTTAAAGAACAAAGAATTTAGAAAATCATAGATTCAATTAAAATGGTTAGAGGGCAATGTGATGGTTTGAATGCTCCTTTGTATCTTAGGTATTATGAATAGATTAGTGAGCAATATGGATTGCCAAAAGATTAAAAGAAAGATATGTTTATTCGTATCTCTTATGGCTTTACTAGGGAACACATTCAACTTTCGGTAGTCACCCCAAACATGATTTGGGCTAATTTTAAGACCTAGTTCTTTGTAGAGTTCTCTCATGGGGACTACAGCAAAAATAATGGGTCCAAAGTTTTAGGGTGGGTAGATACCTCTAGAAGTGATAAACATATTACACAATACTAAATTGAGGCCAAAATTAAATTCAAGCAGTTGCTTGAAACCGATCTTTTAACTTTAGAATCGGATGAGCTTCATAATTTCCTAGGAATCCTTGTAATTTCTCTATCAAAAGAATTAGATCCAATTTTAGAAGACAAGATAATTGCAAGTGGTCTTACTAAAACTTGGGAGAATGTACATGCAGTTGTTCATAGAATAGCTCAAAGAAAGGAACGAAACTTTAGCCAAGCCCGTAGAGTGAATGAGAGAGGGACACATTCTAAGATTGAATTTGAACAAACCTTGTTAGGAAGAGAGAATCCAAAGAAAAAAATGTTAGAAACCAGATTAGATTCAATAGTAAAACACGTTGCAACTTTAGTGATTGAGATAGCAACTTTCAAAGGCATTCAAGTGTCTAAAGCAAGAGAGCAAGAGCAAGAACATAGGAATCTAGAGAAGGGAAGAAGACCTTATAATTAGCCTCAATGTCGTTGGTGTGATGAGTTTGATCATCCACACTTGACATGCAATCTATTTAAGGAAGACAAGGATATGAATTGGGTCACTAAAATAGACCGACAAAACTGTAACTATGTGACCAAGAGATCATTAGGAAGAAATTTTGGCCAAGGGGTTAAAAACAAATTTATGAAGGTTCAACGTGCTAGAATATTTATCTGTTTAGACTTGATGGGAATGATCAAGACGTTAAGTTTTGAACTCATGTGTATGAGTGTTGTGAAAGTACAACTACTACTCATAAATCTAACTATCAAGACCACACTCATAAGAGAGAGCACATCTCCACCCAACCAACTCCACCCATATATATACCTCTAGCCCAAGGGGGTGCATGTCCTTGAGATTGGCCAAGTGTCAAGCCAAGTGTCCCTCATGTGAACACTTTCCCAAGGGTGATCACATGCCTTCTAATTTCCCAAGGTCTATCACATGCCTTCTAAATCAAATGAGGATTCTTCTCTCACATACACACAAGGTGGCTCCTCGAGAAGCTTCTCCCAAGACTAAGGTTTCAACACCTTAGGATAAATCAAGCCTAAGGTTATAACAATTGAATTGGGAGCTCATATGAATAAATACCTCAAGGGTTAAAACCAAGGGTTTCACTCAAAGGTTCAAGGCATGTTCCAAGGGAAATTCAAGGGTTAGACCAAAGCAAACATACATCATATTCTAACCTTTAGAATCCATATGTTTAACCTTCTGAACCCATCAATTATACAACATTCTTCCCCCCTTTCACATTTTCATCCTCAAAAATGTGTGTAGGTATAATATGTGAAGTATTCCCCCGTGCACCATGATCTATACTCTGAGCATGGTCATCTGTCTATTTAGATTCATTTCTAATAATCAGATAGAGGCTAATCCCTACCTTAATCTGAAAGGAAAGTAATCAAAATCCCTGCCCAAATCACTTTTTTTTAGTCCACCCAAATGTACATGCATGCCTTGTACCTGTGAGATGGGTGGACTTCTTTGGTGGTCTTTTTCTTTTGGCACTTTCACAAACCTAGAGCTCCATAAAATAATAAATTTCAGTACACTTTGTACTTGCTTATAATTTATAATTTTAGAGTCTATGATAGAGATCGTATCTCTATCTTGAAAGGGCTAAATACTAGATTCATCTTCCACTCTCAACAGAAAGGAGAGGAATCTTTAGATGTACTGCACTTAACTTATTCTTTTATAGTCCTTTTCAAATACAAATATACTTTATTTGTATTTGATAGGACTTAGCTAAAGATGTGAACTTAGCAAAGTTGGTCTAGTGAGTCCCTGCCAAAACATGCTCAATAAAATGAGGAGAAATACTATCTTCTCATTTCTTGGCAACTTAGGTGGACTTATTTCCATCATCTTGGTTTTCTTGAAACATAAAGTTCAAGTACTCTGAATGACCATATACCCAATTTTGAAAGTTCATATCTACAAGTGCATCGCTATCTTGATCATCTTTGATTTTCCCTAAATTAATTCTCATAGTAGATTTTTATCCCTTTGTAAAATTCGACATTCAAGACTTAGATCCAAAGAAGATTTTAAGAATTGGAATTATTTGGGTCTCTACCTTGTTCTTTGTTAGCCGGTTCTTTCCAATGAGAATCAGTACTAACTATCTTGAGCTGATTATGGTTCATATTCGAGATAGTTATGTATGCTAACCTCAAAGGTCACCAAAGCTTTGCAACGCGAAAGAGAGCTTACTAAACCAATTCCTTCAAATCCTCAACATAATTGAGGAATAATGCTTCAAGTCTTTGGCTAGCTTACCTTAGTTTACTTGCCAAAATGGAATTCTTTAATGAATTCCCTTCCTACATATTTGGTTCTTATTGTGTTTGAGATTTAACTCAAACACACTTAGATACTTGGACATCCAATGTACTCCTTAACTTTCATGAAAGAGTTAAGGAATATCTTTTGCTTAGAAGTATCTTATTGATGATACCTTTCTTCCCCCCTTTAAAGAGTTTTCGTCCTCGAAAATTGTAGGAAATTGATCATCTTTTAATTTCCTATCCAAATGGGAGGTTCATTTATGCTAAATCCTTCACTCAAAAAGCTCTCCAATATCCTTGAGCTTAAGCTTCTATTATCCTTAAGTTTAGTGTCCCATACCACTGAACCTACTTCAGTGACATTGTAAACCTAGATGTCCCATACCATCCGATTTACAATCCCACCTTAGCATAGACAACTTTAGCTCTTACTCAAGGATTAAACTCCATTTGTTTTAGTCTTATCAAATATAATCAAAATCTTTGTAAGTAACATTCTTATAGAGTCTTGATTTGTTCTTTGAAAAGACTTTGAGCTTTCATTGAACTATTTACTTGATTAGATGCAATCAAAGGTATCTTTGTTTATGTCATTTGATAATACAGCTAGTATTGTCATACTAGATATTATCTATTGACATAAGTAGGCATCTATATCAAAGGATATAGTCAATCATAAGCTTTGTTAAATGGTTACCTTTTTAACCATCTTGATAAATTGTTTCTTACTCATAGAGCATATTTGGAGTAGAGTTCTTAAGAGTTTCTTTCAACCCTTTAATCTTCCTCTTCTCTAGACATGCTTAATGAGTTACAATTCTTCACTCTTGAAGCAATTTTCTTAAAGCTCCAAATGGATCGTACCTCTTGTCAATGAAGGAAGAAGCTTATTGGGGAAGAAATGAATGCTTAAAAGGGTAAAATGGTTCAACCATTTTTTCCCTAATATGTCATTTGAAGGCATTCTCTTCCCCCTTTTAGTGTGATCATTGTCCTCAATGATAAGATGTTGAAATTCCTCTGAACTTCTTAACATCATTCACAATGGAAAATTATCCCATGTATGTAGGGTCTCATATAAGCTTCTAGTTTCTCCTTTGGATTTTTCAATCCAAATTCTTATTACTACCATTTATGGTTTAATAAGAAGAGAAACTTGTTGGATTTGAAGCTTAAGTGCTTGGCCTTGTTGATCAGGCATGCCATGGGTATTATGGAACTTGGGGGTCCATAAGTAGGACTCGAAGTTTAAGTTTCCTCTTCCTAAGTTGAATTTTGTTGGCTGTTGAATTAAGTCAACATATAAAAAGCATAAAAGTTAATGTGCCTCATCTCAACACACCATTAAACTTTTATGCTTTTGACTTCATATGAAAAAGTCTTTTTTTTGTCTTAAACCTTAAACTTAGAATACTTGATTTCTCTCTCATGTCCCCTTAACCCATGCATATGAGATTCAATTCATGCATCATTGTGTATGCCAAAAACATTTACATCTCTTCTTGAAGATGTTTAGCATGCGTAGGGTCCAAAAGTTGAACCCCTCTTTAAAGCATGCATGGAATTCACATTTAGAACTCCATTTAATGCATGAATACATGCTTGTGCCATCCATTCATGTTCATGCCATGCTATAATGAACATTCCATGCTCATTTTATAACAAGCTTCATGTAGTGCGGCATTTCCATACTTAGACACCACTTTGTACTCCTTTGTGCCTCTAGTGCATTACCTTAACGATCCGATCTATGCACCATTCCATAAGCATGTAGACTTCACCTACTCATTAAAAATGCATCTCTAAGTGCATTACTTTTTGCACGACAACATAAAACGAGCAGAAAGGGAAATAGTACTTATCTTCGTCATAGCTTCATCCATCCCTTGATTCTTGCATGGTGAGGCTACATTCGATGTTGCCATCTTGATCCATAATGACTTCTCAATCTCCTATATATATATATATATATATATATATATATATATATATATATATATATATATATATATATATATATATATATATATATATATATATATGTATATGTATATATATATATATATATATATATATATATATATATATATATATATATATATATATATATATATATATATGTGTATATATATTAATATATATATATATATATATATATATATATATATATATATATATATATATATATAACTTTATGTATCCTTTTCGGGCATTTTAGATACTATTTACATGCCCAAAAGCTCACTTAATATACAACAATTTTCAGGGTGCCTAGATGCATACTTGCATTCACATATGGAATCCATTTCATACATATATTTCTTCTCACAAACACTCTAGGAGTTCCCAAGTGCACATATGAGGTAATCTTAATGTGTATTCATTATATGTGACACTAATATATAGGTCACAAGAAAAAAAAGGAAGACCATTTAATAAATTTGGATAATTTCCTTACTTGAAGGAAGATATGCAGTAAGCTTTGAACTAACATTCCTTTCATGAGTTCCTATATTCATTTCCGTAAAAAAATATAGGAAAGACTTACCTCTATAGTTTCGATTTCTTCCATATCTCATGAATTAGCATCGAGGAAATGCATACATACCTTTTCTTCATTCCGCTTGGTTCCTTTGCACCTCCAATCTTCTAATGTTCTTCATTTGACCAAGCTTTTCTTCAAAGTTTGTGCTTCATGATTGGAGCTTCAAATAAGTTCTAGTCAATGCTCTTGGTTTGGTTTTTAATCTAATGAAGAAGCCAATCGATGGACGTTCTATATGTGAACCAAAAACTCGTGCTATCTCTTTCGAATAGAGAGAGCTTAATTACGAAAAATAAAAGGATTAAAGTGGACTAATTTGCTATGAACATCTGCCTTTCTGTTGACGCACGCGTGGGCATATAATCCCATATACGCAATGCAATGCTTAGTCTTAGTATATATAAAAAAGGCACTCGCTTACTCCCTCAACACAAGAGAAGGAGGAACACCGATCATGAGCGGAACTCTTCCCTCCTACTACCCCACTTGTGGCTGCGCATGCTCAATACACGTGGCTCGATGTGTATAGAGACCATCTGTGAGATCTAGCCTCATGGTACCAATGTTGTGAAAATACAACTACTACTCATAAAACTAACTATCAAGACCACACTCCTAAGAGAGAGCACCTTACCATGCCTCATGGTACCAATGTTGTGAAAATACAACTACTACTCATAAAACTAACTATCAAGACCACACTCCTAAGAGAGAGCACGTCTCCACCCAACCAACTCCGCCCATATATATACCTCTAGCCCAAGGGGGTGCATGTCCTTGAGATTGGCCAAGTGTCCCTCATGTGAACACTTTCCCAAGGGTGATCACATGCCTTCTAATTTCCCAAGGTCTATCACATGCCTTCTAAATCAAATGAGGTTCTAACCTTTAGAATCCATATGTTTAACCTTCTGAACCCATGAATTATACAACAATGAGTTTGCCAATAGAGGTAAGATGTCAGCTAAACTTTTATATGCCTCAAGTTTCGTTATTTGTTTGAAGACCTGTTAGAATGAGCCTTTACATATGTTCTCTATTTATGCTCATGAAAATAAATATTCATGAGAAAAGAAAAAGAGATAAAGATAATGAGGGTCAAGCTAAACGGACTACTAGGTCTAGGA
Organism: Ceratopteris richardii; assembly: GCA_020310875.1. Taxonomy (NCBI): domain Eukaryota; kingdom Viridiplantae; phylum Streptophyta; class Polypodiopsida; order Polypodiales; family Pteridaceae; genus Ceratopteris; species Ceratopteris richardii. Next base: position 83,121,152 of record CM035412.1, on the reverse strand, counting down.
AAGAAACAGAGAATAAAGAGGTGAGAAAAGCACACGAGAATCTAGAGCATAGGAAAAAGCTAAGAAATAGGAACAAGAGAGCATTAATAAAGGAAAGGTGAAATAAAGTATGGAGAAAGTGGAAAGGAAACCTTTGAATCCAGATAAAGGGCAAGGTAAACCTAAGAAAAAACAACCTACTCAAGAGGAAAATGAAAAAGGAGAGAAAATAGGAAAGAAACAACCTAACTTCCGATTGATCTCGCAGTTAGAGAAACATATAGCTATTAAGAAATTGTTGGATGAGAAAATAATGAAAGCACATGTAGGTATAACACTGAAGTAGTTGTTAGTATTGGCATGTATAGATGTAAAAGAGGATTTTATGACTTCTATAAGAAGACAAAGAGAGCCAATTGTTGAAATGGATGAAAATAAAGAAAATGAGGAACCTAAAGTGAGTACAATTAAGGTAAATAAATCTGAATATGATAGACCTTATCATGACAAGAACTATTTGGGACTTATGGGAGGACATATAGAGAACACTAATGGGAAACCATACTTAGTTCATTGGAGACCGAATTTGGCAGTGGGTGGTCTCATAACTAGTGTTTGAAAGAGACGTGGATACTTATGGCACATCATCGTGATAATGCAAGGTATGCATTGCTTTTATTTGCTATATATATATATATATATATATATATATATATATATATATATATATATATATATATATATATATATATATATATATATATACACACACACACATATATATATATATATATATATATATGTGTGTGTGTGTGTGTATGTGTTTGTACATTTATGTATCTGAGTCCAACAAATAACACATAGAATATAGTAAATTGACCTAAGCCTCAAAAAACAAAGTGTAATAAAAAAAGCCTTACCGAACATGGCAATCACATACAAGTAAGTAAATTCAGGAAAGGGGGTTCATGATGCATCAAGATCCAACCTTGGACACATGTATATGTACTTTTGTACATGTAAGCATTTTCCATATTTTTGAAGCATATATACACATTGCATCTAGTCCTCCCACCACCTACTAGAGAGATGTCTCTTTTTTCAACCTTATGCCTCTATATATAGCTACTCAAATTAACGAGGACCATAATACATAAAGATACATATACATCATGTATATACACATACATATATATAAAACACACATGTAGATACATACACATCAAACATACATGCGTACATGCACACATGTATATATGTACATGTATACATATTTATAAACACACTTACATATATCACACAAATGCATACCAATAGGACTAGTGTCAACACTCAATATGATAGATTTGCTGATAGAGTAGATTACATGCTTAAGGATGGGAGCTTCAAGCAACAACCTCTTTAATTTTTGCAATGCTTATATGTGCTTTTCAGTCCAATTATGTTTTCTTTCTTTCTCAACAAGTCATATAGACAATCAACAATGTGAGCAAAGTGTGCAATCCAACTAACATAAAAGATGCAAGCACCAAGACATCTATGTACATCACTCATGTTGTGACATGCTGATGAAATCTTGCTAATGGCATCAACTTTGTGGGTGTGGATTTCAACCATAGTGACCACAAAGGTGTCCAATGGTCAGAACCTCATTGATACCAAAAATAGATTTCTATATTGAGAAAGTTATCCCTACTTTAATAAATCGATGAGAAGTCTCTTAACAATCAAGAAAACGGGCTTTAATAAATTATTGACATACATCTCTATCAAAAGTATGTTTTTTTCTATTTCTAGAAAAGTCTTAATGGGAATATCATAGAAGATAGGCATAGCAATGTGTGGTATAAAATCGTGCAATACTGAATTCATTGTGTTCATCACATAAACAACGGAATTGGTTGCACCTTGATGTATCATCCATATTCTAACCACTCCAAGAGGTGTTTTCATAGTAGTTATACCTCTACTTTCTATCACCAATAGGAATTGATCATACGGTCAATAGAAATCTCCCATCGAGTAAATGGAATGCCCTCTAAATGCTTCTAAAAGTTTATCAACAATCAAACTCACTTAAAAAGAAAAATTTCATGTTAGTAAAACATAAAATATAAATCTCAATGTATATGTTAGACCAATACTTACTTCCACTTCAAGTGAACAAAACGTAGGTAGCAATGACATAAAGCTCTCATTGTTGTTTTAAACTCTAGCCCATGCCTCATGTTTACTATATTCCCCTCAAGTTCTATGTCACACTCTAGTCCTAGGCAACCTGTGCATTTCCTCATAGGCACCTGTGCTATACTCTCATGAGTTGAATGTGGTATATGTGTCCTAAAAATAAATAGATAAATATGAATAAAAAGATGTGTTATAATATCACTAAAAATATTAATCTATGACAAGAAAGCATACCTATGGGCAGATACATCTCTTGGAGTTAGACGTCTGCGGAAGCACGCGAGCAGCACAAGGAAGAAGAAGAAGCTTGGAGCACAACACACAAGACTGAATGTATTACTAGAGAATGTACAAAGATAAGTAGCCCTTTAGGGCAATAGGCATATATACAAGCTGGGGGAAAAAAAACTCCTAAAGAGGGAAAAAAGTGCCCCGGCGGTCCTAAAGTGTTCACACACATCACTACCTAAATATATCAACAAATCCCCCCTAGGAGCGATGCGGTGAACAAGGAGCTGGCACTCATGTATAAGGAAGTGCCAAGCTATGTGGAAATCACTCCACAAAAGGAAGTAAGCCCAAAGCTTTGCAGGAAGCTTCAAACTTCTCCCTAGGCAGAGCCTTCGTGAAAAGGTCTGCAATGTTCTCCTATGTGGGCACATATGCCAAGCTGATCTCCCTAGCAGAGAACCTCTCCCTGACATAGGGATAGTGCACCTCAATGTGCTTAGTGCGATCATGGAACACAGGGTTCCTCGCAACTGCCAATGCGCTCTAACTGTCAGTGAAGATGGTGGTGGCAGAAGACTGGCCAACACCCAAATCAGCCATAAGGTGTCTGAGCCACACACACTCAACAATCGCTGTGAAAGCTGCCCTATACTCAGCCTCACAACTAGAAGTGGCCACAGTAGGCTGCTTCTTGCTCAACCAAGATATACATGAGCTACCAAGCATGAAGCAACAACCACTGGTGGACACATGAGTGTCATAGCAACCAGCCCAATCTGAGTAAGAAAAAGCATGCAAATCTGGCGGTAGTGATTCCACCTTGGGATAAAACAACCCAAGTAGACGAGTACCACTCAAGTAGCTAAAGATGCGCTTAATTGCCTTCCAATGCATGACTCCTGGGCAATGCATAAACCTGCTCATCTCTGAGACAGCAAACTGAATATCTGGCCGAGTAATGCATAAGTAAATCAAGCATCCAACAGCTTGTTGATAGAGAACAGCATCAAACGCATCTCTAGCATCATGAAGACTCAATTGTAAACATGTCTCCATAGGAGTGGCAATAGGCTTACAGTCTTCAAGGCCAAAACGCTGCAATAATGTGTCATGTGCAATCAGATAGGCATGTATCTTCTCGTACCAAGCACTTTGTGCTTGCTTTAAACCATATAATGCCTTCTTTAACCTGCACACTTGGTTTTCATGCCCTTTGTGCACAAATCCACGGGGCTGAAAAACATACACTTCTTCATGCAAGTCACCATTCAGAAATGCTATTTTAATGTCCAACTGATGTACATTCCAACCATGATGGGCTGCAAGTGCACAAATGCTCCGAACAGTAGTCATACAGCATGTAGGTGCAAAGGTCTCATCAAAATCAATGCCTCTTTCCTGTGCATAACCCTTTGCAACAAGCCTAGCATTATACCTGTCAACGGTACCATCACGTTTATGCTTCAGCTTGTATACCCACTTAGTGCCAATGGCCTTTTTGCCAGGAGGAAAGTCACATAAAGACCATGTACCATTCTTCATTATAGCATCATATTCAGATTGCATAGCAGCCATCCAATTTTCTGAATTTTGTGCTTCATCAAAAGAAACAGGCTCATTCTCATCACAGAGACTAGATGCAGCCATAGCATAGCAATCTAATGCAAAGGAGGCACTATGAGAGCTTGAACGTGTACAATATGACAAAGGTGCATCTAATTTTCTATCACGCAAAGTTTACACCAGCCATTTTGGCATAGTTTTTGCCTGCTCAATATCAGCTCTATCATCAACAAGTGCATCATGTAAATCTGCATCAGAAATGGAATGATCTGCATCATCATATGAAGCCTACAAAGGCTGAGAAGTTGCCTCATTAGGACCAGCACTAGACTCTACACCTATAAAAAGAGGCATCAAAGTATCATACATGTCTTTGGAGCTAACATATGTCTCCTTAGTACATGAAAGCAATGGCTGAATAGCATCTTCCACAAATACAACATCACGGCTAACCAGAATGCGTTTAGTATGTGGATGATACAGATGATAGCCTTTACTTTCAGAATTGCCCCCAACAAAAATACATTTTACTGCTTCATCATCCAATTTTCTGTGATGTTGTTCAGGCACTAGTGCATATGCCAAACAACCAAAAACACACAGATGAGCAAGAGATGGCTTGCGGTCATGCCAAGCCTCATATGGAGTGATAGACTGCAATGCTTTAGTGGGACACCTGTTCAGTACATATGCTGCACACATGACAACCTCAAGCCAGAAACTATGTGGTAAAGCCTGACTCTTGACCATGCACCTCGCCATCTCCATGAGTGACCTGTTCTTTCGTTCAGCAACTCCATTCTGTTGAGGTGTATACGACATTGTACACTGGTGTTTTATCCCACGTTTAACCATAAATGCATTAAAATCTGAAGACATATATTCCCCCCTCGATCAAAACAGAGGGTGCCCATTTTACATGCTGACAGATTTTCAGCCAAAACCAAAAACTGTTTGAAGCACATGAACACTTCGGACTTTGCTTTGAGTGGATATACCCATGCATGCTTGGAAAAATCATCAATGAAAGTCACGAAGTAAAGGTAATTTCCAAAAGAGGGGATCTGCATAGGACCACATACATCACTATGTACAAGCTGCAATTTCTGCGTAGCCCGAACTGAACCATCTTTTGGAAAGGATGAACGTTGCATTTTTCCCAAAATACATCCCTCACAAACATGTTTTCCAGGTGCCTCAAGTTTGGGAAAAGAGGACACGATTTCTGATTTCTGCAGGCGTAGCAAACTAGCAAAATCCAGATGACCAAAGTGTGCATGCCAAAGCTTTGCATCTGACATAGCCTGAGAATCATGAACTGCACATGCCGAATCATTCAAAGATCTTTCATAGTCTATGAGCTTATACAGCCCACGACATAAAATGCCAGAAGCAATAATAACATCTCCATTTGATAGATCATGAACTGTACATCTGTCATCAACAAATTTCACAACCAAGCCAATCTTGGCTAATGCAGAAACTGATAACAGATTCTTCTTGATCCCTGGCACAAATAAAGCATCTCACAAAGTGAAAGAACTACCATCAGCAGTAGTCAAAATGCTCTTACCAACTCCCATAACAGGATAAGAGGAGTTTTTGGCGCATGTAACAGTATTCCCTGTAGGGGCAAGCTCGAGTGAAGAGAAGAAACTGCGCTGCGAGGTAATATGTTTGGTCGCCCCATTGTCAAAGTACCAAACATCTGAGTCTACTGCAGACATGCACTGATCATGAGAAGATAGGTCAAAACTGCAGACAGTAGTAAATGCCCATTCTTCTTCCTGCACAAGATTTGCAGACTCTGTTTTTGGTGTAGAGGCCTCTGCAACAACCATTCCAGCCTCTTTCTTCTTTGCCTCTTTTGCACCCAGTTTTGGACAGTTCTTTATGATACGATCATTTCCTTTATAGTACTTGCAAAACAATTTCTGATTTTCTGATTTCTTCTCATCTTTATCCTGGTTCTTTGATTGTGCAGCATTTGCAGATTTCTGCTTACTAGTAGAAGAGCTCCATTTTCCTTTGCCCTTCTAACTAGCCAGGAAAACTTGATCTGCAACACGCATAATGGACCTGTTCTGCCTAGACTGATCTTCCTACAACAGAACAAAGACTAACTCCTCAAATGACAAGGCATTTGGATTGCCTTTCATCATCAATCGAAGAGTAGAGGCAAAACACTGATATGAATCAGGAAGACCATTTAGAACGGTCTGCACAAGTGAGCTATCTGGTATAACCTCATCACCAGAAATCAATTGTTCCTTCAGGTCTTTGATCTTTGTGAGAAAATTGTCCATAGAATCACCTTCATTCATGTGCTCACTCTCCAACTGTTTTCAGAGGTAAGCAACATGAGCCTCATTCCTAGCCTGGTACAAAGTGGTAAGTGTATCCCAAGCATCCTTTGTTGTTCTGCAAGAGCGAATGTGAGGAATAATAGCAGGTTTGATAGACAAAGTTATTAATGCATGTGCCTGGGCATCTCTACCATCCCAACAAATCTGCTCTGCAGTAGGTGCAACAAAAACAGCAGCACGAACAGGAATCTGCACAATATCATCTTTGACACCATCTTCATCAGCTCCGGTACCTATGTTTGCAGTACCTGTAGTTGTAGGTGTAACAGGATGTCTTTCAACACCCTGCACAATGTTCCACAGTCCTTTTGCAACCAATACATGTCGCATCATATAAGCCCATAATGGGTAGTTGGTACCATCCAACTTATCCTCAACTGCCAACATACGGAATACATCACTGCTTTCAGCCATGGCCGGTGACTAAAATACCTTGATGCAGAAAATTGATTGTATCTCAAAAAGTTGAACAGAACTGCCCTGACGAGTTCTGCTAGACCTGTAGCAGACTTTGAGACGCTTAAACTAGCAAACAGAAATTGGTATATACCTTTGGCACAAAAAGACAAAATAGCCTGCTCAAGCACTGCAATAGTGCGTTCGGAGGTCGAAACGAGCTCAGATCGTGATTTTGCCACCACAAAGCGAAGATGTTTTGATCTTGGAAACACGCTGAGTATGCTCACCAAAACTCGTGCGATTCTGAGACTGCAAACGGAGGAGTGTCGACGGTGCCCTAGATGAAGCGACGACCTGCTCTGATACCAGTTGTTGGAGTTAGACGTCTGTGGAAGCACGCGAATAGCACAAGGAAGAAGAAGAAGCTTGGAGCACAACACACAAGACTGAATGTATTACTAGAGAATGTACAAAGATAAGTAGCCCTTTAGGGCAATAGGCGTATATACAAGCCGGAAGAAAAAAACCTCCTAAAGAGGGAAAAGAGTGCCCCGACGGTCCTAAAGTGTTCACACACATCACTACCTAAATATATCAACAACATCTCTCCCTACAAATGGATCCATAAAGGAGCCTTCATTGACCCCTAGGTAAGCATCTGCATAGTAGAGTCTAATTCCTTATCATGCATGTCTACATACTCATGCATTGTAGCCCCTAAGGAATCAGGCAGAACTTTCCATCTCATAAAATTCTTTATGAGAGTATGTTTCTCCTTTCTCTCTCTACTATAATCCATAATATTTGTACATATAAAACAAACGGAATTATATATATATATATATATATATATATATATATATATATATATATATATATATATATATATATATATATATATATATATATATATATATATATATATATATATGTGTGTGTGTGTGTGTGTGTATGTATATATATGTATATGTGTGTATGTATGTGTATCTTTGTATGCATATGTATGTGTGTATGCATGTGTATGTGTGTATGCATGTGTGTATGTATGTGTGTATGTGTGTATATGCATGTATGTATATGTTTGTGTATGTATATGTATGTATCTATGTATGTATGTATATGTGTGTATGTGTGTATCTAGGTGTCTATGTGATGTGTGTATGTATGTGTGTATGTGTGTATATGCATGTATGTATATGTTTGTGTATGTATATGTATGTATCTATGTATGTATGTATATGTGTGTATGTGTGTATCTAGGTGTCTATGTGAGTGTATACATGTGCGTATGTGTATGTGGGTGTGTATGTGTGTGTATGCATGTATGTATGTATTCATATGCATGTGCCTTGTGTATGCATATGTATGTATGTGTGTGTATATGTTTATATGTGTATGTCTATATGTGTATCTATGTGTGTGTATGTATATGTGGGTATATGTATTTATCTCTGTGTATGTATATGTGTGTGTATGTGTGTGTATGCATATGTTTGTATAGTGTTTTATGTGTGTGTATGTATACATGTGTATACATGTTTATGTGTGTGTATCGGTTTATGTATTTTTATGTATACATGTGTATGTGCAGGTATGCATATGTATGTATAGTGTGTGTATGTGTGTTTTGATGTGCACATGTGTGTATCTTTGTGTGTATGCATGTGTATGTGTGTGTCTCTATGGGTATGTATGTGTCTCTATTTCTCTATGTGTGGGTATGTATTTGTGGGTGTATGTATGTGTGTGTATGTATACATGTGTGTATGTGTGTGTATGTATACATGTGTGTATGTGTGTGTATCTGTGTGTATGTGTGTGTATGCATATGTATGTATGGTGTGCGTATGTGTGTTGTGTATGATTGTGCATGTATTTATGCATGTGGATGTATGTATGCACGTCTGTGCACATATGCATGTGAGTGTATGTGTATGTCTCTATGTGTGTGTATGTATGTTTAAGTATATGTATGTATATTTGTATATGTGTATGTGTATATGTATACGTGTGTCTATGTGTGTGTATGTATGTGTAAGTATGGTTGAGAATCAAGTCTCAATCATGGAAAAGGACTCAACAAAACATTTTCAATTTAGAAAAATAAAAGAGGAGTCTTGGAATCAAGTTAGAATCTCCACCAAAATCAACCCGATTCCAAACTCATCAATCACCCACCAAAAAGTGCATCTACACCAATTGGTGGGTGGTTAGCTAGATTCTAGGAAATGTAAAACTTTATATAAGCACCATCATGCCTTTGTTTCTTGAGTTGTATGCATTTGAGGAGTTTCCCACTTAGTTAATTAATTCATAAACTCCAGCAAGAAGCCCCCTTGCTTGATTACCTCATTTTCTGATGAGGTTGCTCCTCTTTTTCTAGAGTTGTAGTTAAGATTTCTTGAATTTGATTATGCCAAATTATATGTAGCATTGTTTGATCTCACATTGTACTCATTTTCATTGGTTTCAAGCTTCACTTGGTATTTCATACATTTCCCTAACATTTCTCAAAGTTTCAAGTTCTTTGACTAAGTGAGCTGGAGAAATGGCCAACTTTGTGATGGTATATCTCTGCACATAAGCTAGAAAGTGTTACAAAAAGGTAGCCTAATTTGGAGAGGATGGTTCTCATAGACGGAATATCTATTTGTGATTATTTAAAGCTTGTTGTGTAGGTCTCGTATTCTAATCTAATTATGCAAAGTTTTAGTTTAATTATCCGTAAAGGTGTCCAAAAACATTGAGAAGAGTGAGCATGTACCACTGCTTGTGGACCTAATGGTGGTCAGCTATCTTCCATTGTTGCATTGAGGTGTTAAAATAATCCCCCTTCAATCATATGAGAGCAATTTTGGAGGCTTTTAGACATCAATGATCATCATAGGGAAGCCTTGAAGGGTTCAATAAAACTTGTGGAAGCACAAGCAAGACTTATCAAAGCAATAAGACATCAAAAGGGGGATACATCGATCGAGATTTCAACTAGTTGAAGGTTAGAAAGGGAGAAACTATAAAAAGTTAATATCAGAACGTTCTAAAAACTATAAAAAATTTGAGGAAAAGCTAGAGGATCATGTTAGAGCTCAATGTGGCTAAGTATAATGCACAAATATAGAAGTTAGACGAAGGCAGGTCTCAACTATGGAAATTGAGAGTTAGCAACTACCTTATGGGTAAAGGATTGTGGGGATTAGTGAGCAGCACGGAGCCAATGCCTCATGTACATGATACAACACTTTAAGTGTAATTCAAGGACTTAATGAATGGAAATAATTGATAGGAGAGTCATTTTCATTATATCCCAACACATAAGCAATAGCATAATAGGGTATGTAGAAGATGTGGAAACATCCAAGAAGGCTTGGGAGACCTTGGAGAGATTGTGCTCTTCATCAAACAAGGCAAGGAATACTCAGCTCAAGAATGCATTAAATAATCTTAGTAAAGCACCAAGTACTAGCATAAATGAGTACATTTTCAAGGTTAAGGAGCTTGTAGATGCCCTACACTCAATTGGGAGCCCTATAAAGATGAAGATCTTGTCGTGCATGCTCTCAAAGGTATGAGAGAGGATGAAAGATGGAAAGCATTCAGTACATCAATTTATGTCAGGGACTCCCTACTAAAATTTGATCAATTAGTCAAATTGATGGTGATTGAGGAGATGAACCAAGGAGGTTCACAATCAAAGGGTAGCCAAGCCCAAGTTTTCTATGGAGGTAGAGACAAAGGCATAAGAGGTGGGAAAAACTCCCAAGGTAGAGGAGACGAAGGTCAAACTCAAGCTCACGCAACCAAGAAGGCTCCAACCAAAGCTATGGGTCAAGAGGAAGTGGAAGCAGTAGAGGAAGAGGAGGAAGATCACATGGAAAAAGAAGCATTTAATGGAGAATGCTACAATTGTGGAAATCGGGCCATTATGCAAGAGATTGTTGGTCCAAAGGAGGAGAAAATCAAGGATACAAAATGAACCAAGGTAATTATGCTAGTACATCAACAAATTCTAAAAATAAGAGCTTTGTTATGATGTATGGATCAAGTGAAAGAATCAGTTCATATTTACATGGTACATTGACAGTGGTTATAACACTCATATGAGTTGCAATAAAAATGTTTTCTTTAATTTACATTCACCCATCACTGAAGGACATGTGGAGATAGGGGATGACCCTGAGCAGAAGATTACACATGTGAAAGATGTTGCATTGAATTGATCGCAAAGCTCCAAGGTGTTAAAGGATGTGTTGCATGTGCCAACGATCACAAAGAACTTGGTTTTAGTAGGTCGAATGGTTGAAAGAAGTTATGAGGTGAGGTTGAATGATCAAGGATTTTTTTTCGAAAACCCCATATAGGAATACAAGCTCATAGCAAAAGGAAAGAAGCAAGGAAGACTCTTCACCATGGAGGTAAAGCCGTCAACCCCTCAAACTATCTACTTGTCAATTGGAAATAAACAGATTACAGAAATTGAATTATGGCATAAATGAATTGGGCACATAAACTTACAAAGGATGAAGGACATGCAAAGGAAGGGCTTGGTGAGTATTCTACATAATCTTACAACTCAGAATATGCAACATTTGTGCCATGCTTGTCAATTCGGGAAATAAAGCAGATTGCCATTCAAGAAGGGAGCAGATGTGAACAATGAAGTGTTGAATCTCATACACAGAGTTGTATGGGGACCTACAAGGGATCTATCCATTGGAGGTGATGGATTTTTTTTTTCACATTTATAGATGACCATTTAAGTTATGTTTGGATGTATTTCCTAAAGTCAAAGTTAGAGGTGTTTTACCACTTCAAGAAGGAAATAGCGATTAGATACTCTCTGATTGGATGGATAGGAGAGTATTTTTCAAATTTATTTTCAAATTTTCTTCATGGACATGGCATCAAAAGGAAACTCAATTGTAGGTATACACCTCAAAAAAACGTTTTGGCAAAGAGGAAGAATAGATACATACCAAAAGTGGCTAGAGCTTTGTTAAATGAAATGAATGTTCCTAACTCTTATTAGACTGATGCAATATATATAGCAATATACATTACGAATGGGTTTCCAACCTCAGAAGTACATGGAGTTACACCTTATGAAGCTTTGCGGCATAGGAAACCCAACCTTTCACATTTCAAAATATTTGGTTGTGTGTGTGTTATGTTCACATACCTCAAGAATTAACACACAAGTTAGACCCGAAGGCAGATAGATGTATATTTCTTGGATATTCTTCACAGCAAAAGGGTTTTAGATGCTATAATCCTTGCATGAAAGATCTTAAGGTGTCTAGGGGTATAATATTTTATTGGTGGTCACCTTGATATGGTAGCAAAGATGTGTTATAGTTTGATGATGCATATGAAGCCAAGAAGAAGTTCAGAGAGCAACAACAAAGCATGGAGATGAGTGGTCCAACCACTTCAAGCACACCACTAGAGGAGAGTACTACATTAGCTTGACATGGAAGGACAAGAAATGATGCTCATTCAAGTGAAGAAAGTAGCAAAGGAAAGGAAACACCAAATAACAAAGATCATAGATGGGTAGACATGGAATCTACAAGTGACAAGAAATGGAAAAATCAGAAACTCTAGGATCTAAAGCATCTAAAACAAGGAGGAGGAAACACCACCTAATGATGAGGTTAGGTCATCCAATAGGGTTAAATACCCTTTTTAAAGGTTAAATTATGATTCATTCATTACAAGACACTCTGCCTACATGAGTCAAGTTATAGCTTATAAAGAACCTAACTTTTTATGAAGTAAGTAAGAATAGGGAATGGAATGAAGCCATGGAGGAGGAATTCAAGGCAATTAAGGAAAATGATACTTGGTCATTGGTGACAAGAACAAAGGACATGAAAGTCATTGGCAAAAATTGGGTGCACAACGTAAACAAGCATACAAATGGGAGCATCTCTAGGTATATAGCAAGTATTTTAGCCAAAGTTTTTGCTCAAACATATGGCAAAGAATGTGAGAAAACCTTCACTCCAATAGCCAAGATGCCCATCATAAGAAGTTTGATTACAATTTTAGCCTCAAAAGGTTGGAAGATGTACAAGTTGGATGTGAAGAATGCTTTCCTAAATGGAGAGCTTGAAGAGGTAGTCTTCATGGAGCAGCCCTAAGGATTTGAAGATGAGAGGTATTCACATCATGCAAACTAGCTTAAGAAGGCTCTTTATCCACTCAAGAAATCCCAAAGCCTTGGAACCAAAAACTTGCGAACTACTTGGTAAAATTTGGATACAATCCGAGTCATGTAGACCCATCACTCCTTGTGAAGAAGGAAGGTAGCAAAATTATTTTCATTTGTATGTATGTTGATGATTTGATCTTTACAAGGATGATGAATCCAATAGAAGGGAAATAAAGTGGAATCTTGGATGTGAGTTTAAAATATCTAATTTAGCGATTTTAAGGTACTTCTTTTTTATTGAAGTGCTATTTAAATAGGAACATAAATACTTGATGCAAAGGAATTACATTCTAGATCTTTTGAAGAAGTTTGGATTTTGTGATTGCAAGTCCATTTCAAAGCCACTAGAAGTAAATGTTAAACTAAGTGCTCATGAAGGTAAAGAACTGAAGGACATCACTATGTATAGGTCAATAATTTGTTCTCTCTTGTATGCTACTATGATGAGACGAGATATTGCACATGTAATTGGAGTTTTATCTCAAATGTTGCAGGCACCAAGAGTACCTCATCTTGTTGGAGCAAAAAGGGTACTTAAGTGCATCAAAGGATTAGTGAATGAATGTCTATATTACCCATCTGATGATGGATTAGATGTAAAATCTTATTATGATGTTGATTGGGCAAGTTCCAAAGATGATAGGAGGAGCACTAGTGGATATGTTATCATGCTAGGGAAGAAGACCATCTCATGGATGTCAAAGAAACAACCAACATTGGCTCTTGCATCGATCAAAGTTGAGTATAGAGGCTTAGCACAAGTCTTACCTATGTTTTTGTGACAACATAAGTAGCATAATCTTAGCTCAAAATATGGTATTCCATGCAAGGCTGAAGCATGTAGAATTTCATTAGCACTTTATAAGAGAGAAGATCCTATCAAAGGATGTCAAGGTGGAGCATGTCAATACAAAGGACCAAGGTGCAGATATCTTTACGAAAGTTGTGGATGAAGTAAAACTACAACACTTCAAGGCATACATTGGAATGGAGGAACCAGGCATCGAGACTTGAGGGGGAGTGTTGAGAATCAATTCTCAATCATGCAAAAGGACTCAATCATGAGTTTTGCAAGTGGACTCATAAAAATGGATGACCCAAAGTCATGGAATAAAGTTAGAAAATCCAACAAACTCTACACAATTCAAATCTCATCAATCACCCACCAAAACGTGTTGGTTTTATGCATTCCACTAGTTCCCCACTTATTTTCATGAAGTCATAAACTCCAACAAGCAGCCCTCTTGCTTGCTTACCTCATTTTCTCATGATTTTTCTCCTCTTTATCTATAGATGTAGTTAGGGTTTTTTGAATCTAGTTGTACCAGATTAAAGAGCATTTTTTCCTCTCTTATTGTACTCATTTTCATTGATTTCAAGCTTCATTTGATATCTCATATAGTTTCCTAACTGTTTCCAAAGTTTTAAGTTCTTTGACTAAGTGAATCCTGAGAAATCGCCAACTTTCTGAAGGTATATCTCTGCACATTGGCAAAGAGTATTGCAAACGGTTAGCCGCTTTTCTAGAGGATGGTTCTCCCAACTAGAATATTCATTTGGAATGACTTAAATCTTGTTGAGTAGATCTTAATGCCTATGTTAAATATGCAAAGCTTTGGTTTTATTTTTCTATACACCTATAAAGAAAAGTTCAGAACATTAATAATGTAACAATGATTGTGGACCTAGTGGAGGGCAGCCATCTTCCATTGTTGCATTGGAGTGTTAGAATCATCCCCCATCAACTATCTGTATGTGTATATATATGTGTATGTGTATGTATGTGTAAGTATTGATATTTGTATGTGTATGTATGCATGTAAGTGTATGTATGTATGTCAGTGTATATGTGTGCCTATGAGTGTGTATGTATGTGTAAGTATCTATATGTGTATTTGTATATGCATATGTGTGTGTATGCATGTGTGTGTATTTTCTTATGTCTATGTATGTATACATATGCATGTGTGCATGTGTGCATGTATGTATACATATGTAGGTGTGTGTATGAATGCATGTATGTATGCACATGATTATATGTATGCACATGTGTGTGTATGTAGATTTTTATGTATGTATGTGTGTATATACATGTGTGTATGTGTGTATGCATGTTTTTCTATGTGTGCATATGAATGTGTTTGTATAGTGTGTTTGTGTGTATATATGTGCATATGTGTGTATGTATATATGTGTATGCATATGTGTGTATGTACGTGCATGTGTGTCTATGAGCGTGTCTATGTATGTATGCATATGCATGTGTATGAATGTGTGAGTATGTATGCATGTGAGTGTGTGTGTCTATTTGTGTGTATATATATGTGCAGGTATCTATATGTGTATGTGTATGTGTATGTGTGTGTATGCATATGTGTGTGTATGTGTATGTGTGTATGTGCGTGTGTGTATATGTGTATATGTGTGTATGTATGTGTCTCTATGAATGTGTATATGTATGTGCATTTGTGTGTATGCATGAATCTATGTATGTATGCATATGCATGTGTATGCATGTTTGTATGTATGCATGTGAGTGCATGTGTGTGTGTGTGTGTCTATGTGTGTTTATGTATATCTGCAAGTATGTATATGTGTATGTGTATATGTATATGTGTATGTGTGTGTATGTGTGTGTATGTGTATGTGTGTATATATGTGTATGCATGTGTGTGTATATGTGTGTATGCATGTGTGTGTGTATGTATGTGTCTGTGTATATGTGTGTATGTATATGTGTGTATATTTGTATATGTTTATATATGTGTTTGCATATATTTGTGTATATGTGTGTATGTAGGTGTGTGTGTGTATATGCATAAGTGTGTTAATGTGTGTATGTATATGTGTGTGTATATGTGTGTGTATATGTGTGTGTATATGTGTATATATGTACATGTGTGTATGTATGTGTGTATGTATGTGTGTGTGTATGTGACTGTATGTATGTGTGTGTATATGTGTATACATGTGTATGTATGTATGTATATGCATATGTGTGTACATATGTGCATGTGTGTATATGCATGTGTCTATATGCATATTTGATTATGTATGAGCATGTATCTTTGCTCCTTCACTTGCTCCATTGCTTGCTTCTTGTCTGGCTTCCTCGTTCTCTATATTGATGTTAGCACAAATGTGCCTCAAGAAATCAATTTTTGTTTTCAATTCCCAGAGCGTGGCTTAAGAGATGCTAAAGTGTCAATTATGCAATGCTAAAGCATCACTACCAGTTTTCCACCATGGCTACAAGCATCCCTAGGCTTCTTGAGAGTTTGCAAAGTCCTCTTGAGATGTACAACATGCTCAAGATCATGTTTAGAGTATACATATTTATCATCCAAAAATACTAAGATGAATTCATTTAGGTAATCATGAGAAAAAAATTCATCAAGCACATAAATGTGGCAATAGAATTTGTTAATCCAAAAGGTTAAACCATAAACTTGTAGTGACAATATCATGTTCAAAACATTGTCTTGGGTCTTTCATCTTCTAAAATAAACCAGATGCATCCCAAGTTGAAACAGTAGGTCTCATCAAGGCTTTCTCCAAAAGATCATCTAATTGAATCTTAAGTTCCTTTAACTCATCTATGTCAAATCTATAGAGTGTTCTAGAATATGGTTCACTCCTTGGATACAAGTCAATGGCATGGTCAATCTACCTAGGTGGAGGTATACAAAGAAGGTCTTCTAGAAATACATCTACATGTGCTTTCAAAAGATTTTCTATATAATTTGGAAAATTTTCATCATTATCTTCCTCATGTAGATTGTTCATATACACTAAAAATGTTCTATAGCCATCATGTATATATCTAATTATGTACATAACAAAAATGAGAATAGGTTTAGGACTATGCACATCACCTAGAATGTGCATAGATGCATTGTCTATACTTAAAGTGATTGTTCTTTGTTTGCAATCAATTGTTGTAGAATTCTAAATGATCCAATCTATGCCTATGATTGCATCACTCTATTTCATCTCAATCACATGAAAAATTCCAAAACAACACCTATGAATCCTTAAATAGTGTATCCTTTCATATAGTGTACTCATCCATTGGCCATCTCCAAAGGTCTTATTATTTTCATATTTAGGGGTATTCCTAAAGTTTATACCAATTTGAAAGATAGAAAAGAATATGTACTACTTGAATGGATAAAAATATATGATTCTTTGTGTATGGTTATGGCACTTAGCTCCATCATCTTTTTTGTCAACTATTGTACCTTCCTCAATGAAGTTTATCACATTGCACTGAGTACGCCAAAAGATTGGCTTTTTCGAGGACTCATATGTCTGATGCCCTTGCTTGCTGCAATGAAAAATGGACCATATCTTTTTTCACCCTCAATAAAATCATGGTCTCATTGCCAAAGGATGGTTTGATGCCTCCTCTGATTTTCCACTTGAACATGATTCTTACCTTGCATATTAGAAGATGTAGTCTTCTTTGAATTGTTCATGTTCATTGCAATAGGTCTTTATGGCATATGTCCCATCACAATGAATCTCGTTCTATTTGCCTTCAGCAAATTCAGTTTCTCCATCTTCTCAAAATTATCGATCACTACAACAACATTGAGGAAATGGACACATCCACATATGTTGCATGATGGCAAAGTTCCTCATGAAGCCCTTCAATAAACTTGCTCTTCTGTGCATCACCACTAGCCTCCAATGCATATTTGTGAAGACATAGGAACTTTTCTTTGTGCCCATCAAGAAACAGCCTATGCTGTCACTTTTGTGTTGTAAAAAATTGTAGAACTCCATCCTCTTCTCCATATGGTAGTGTGGAAAAAAATATAAGTTTTTTTTGCTTGTTCTCTAAATTCCTTCCATAGAACCGGACCACAATGCATCCAAGTCTACATATATGACTTCCACCATAGCTTTGTGATGCCACATAGATGCAAGATTTGAACTTTTTCCTTCAAATCCTCACTAAACTATCAAAGGTTAGAGACATCTTTAAGCTGTTCAATCCATGCCTCTAGATCTTTTCCACTCATCATCTCACCATCAAAATCATTCAATTTTGCCTTCTTGAAGACTTGGACAGGGGCAAAATCACCTGGCTCCATATCTTCATAATTGCATTTTTGTTTTCCTTTAGGCACATTCCATGTTTCCACACCTTCATCCACTTCATCATTCAATGCGATGAACAAATTTGTTGTGCCTTCTAAATTCTTTCCACTTCATTCTTTCCATAATTCTCCAAGAAGCTTTTGAAAATGCTCCTCTTGCTCATCAAATTTTTGTGTCAAAGCTTCCATCATTCGTGATGATCGATATGCTCTCATACCACTTGTAGCATTTCATCAATCACAATCTATCCTCAATCATAAGCTTTCAATCACTCAAGAATACTACATGAGAGAGCAACAAAACTTTCAATATCCAACTTTTTTTGGAAATCATCTAAGTTCTCTCAAGACAAATCTTCTACTAGATATGTGTGCCACTTCACAAAAATATCTACTATCGATCTATTTCTAAGTAATATTTCCTTCCTATCTAATACTATTTATGGTTTAAGCTCAAAAGGCCCATCATCCTTTAGCTTATAATTATCCTCCAAAATGTGAGCGATAGTAGGTGCATATCTTTTGAGTAAGCTGACATCAAATACAAGATGCACATTTAAATGTTCAAGTAATTGTAGTAAATAAGCAAGAGAACCAATCTTTTTCAAAATATTAAAAGGAGGTACGTATCGTCCAGAAGGTCTATGATCCTTCCCTAGAAACACATTAGATCGTTGAATATTGACTTTAAGAAATACCATATCATTAGTTTTAAATTCAAGTGGTATTCTCTTCAAATAATAGAATTTCTTTTATCTTTTTGTATGTGTTGCTTAATTTTTCCAAGTCCTTCATCGATCTTCTCAAGCGTTTCTTTTGATACTTCTACTTTCTTTTTGGAAGACCAGCAAACAAAGGTGCTATCAAAGAATTATAATCATAAATATCCTCAATAGGAGTCATTTTTATAGATGCATGCCATGCACTATTATATGCAAACTCAACTAAGGGAAAATATTCACACCAATTATCGTGCTTGTCATTTCCATACATATGCAACATATCTTCAAGTATTCAATTAACCATTTCCATTTCCCCATCAAATTCTAGATGGAAAGGAGTACTCATCCGATGTTGAGTTCCAATTGATTAAAATGTTACCTTCCAAAAGTTTGATCTACATCTAGATTCCCTATCAGAAATTATGCTTTTAGGCATTCCATGTAATCGAAAAGTTTCTTTTACAAATAGTCTTACAACATTCAAGATAGTATCAATCTTCTTCATAGGAAAGAAATATGTCATCTTGGTAAGTCGATCAACTACCAAAAATATGGTATCACTTTTACTTCTAGTTGTAGGTAATTTAGTGAAAAAGTCCATAGAGATAGATTCCCACTTCTAATTTGGAACTTCCAAATGTTGAAGCATTCCAAACATTCTCTTAAACTCAGATTTCACCTGTTGGCAATTTTAGCATTCACTAACATATTTTCTAATATCCTCCTTCATAGACGGCAATAAGTAAGAATAATTTGTTTTAACATAGGTCCTTGAATACTGTGGATTTGTATAAAAAGGTGCATCATGACAATGATAAAATATTTTAACCTTTAATGGGGACTTACAAAATATGCATAATCCATTGTCACAATACAAAGATCCATTTTTCAAATGAAATTTTTATTGATACATCCAACGCTTTTGCCTATTGTTAAGCACTGCTTGTGTGAAAATGTAGTTTAGACTCTGATGATATGTTTTCAATTCAAAATTAACCCTTAACAATAAATGCCTTCAATGATTAAGTGCATGTACAACAAAAGCCATTTCTAGATCATGAGTAGGATAATAAAGTTCATGTTTTCTTGATTTTCTTGACTTATGTGCAACCATCCTACCATTCTATGAAAGAACACATCCTATCTGACTAGCACTTGCATCACATGCAACCACAAAAGGTTTTTCCATTTTTGATATTTTCACAACATAGATTTTTGTTTCAATGATCCAAATGTTTTGATAGCCATCAATTGACACAAATCCTACATTTTGTTTAATCAAATATGTGAGGGGATTAGGTTTCTTGGAGAAATACTTAATATGTGCTCTTTCATATTGCATCAATCCTAAAAAACGTCTAACATCACTTAGAGTTTTAGGAAGTGGCCAATCAACTATTGTTTTCACTTTATCTTAGTCAATATAAATTCCTTCATTAGGTATGACTCTCCCTAGATACACACGTTTATCCTTAGCAAAGAAACACGTACTCCCCTTTCCATACAATTTGTGTTCTCTAAAAGTTGCAAAGCATTCATGTAGAGCATGCTCAAGATCATCTTTCGAGTATACAAATATATCATCAAGAAATAATAAGATGAATTCATCTAGGTGATCATAAAAGACATTGTTCATCAAGCACATAAATATGGTAATTGCATTTTTTTATCGAAAATGTAAAACCATAAGCTCCTATAGTGAACATATCATGTTTGAAAAGCTATCTTGGGTATATCCTTTATTTTTATCTTATTTGGTGATATCTAGATCTTAAGTCAATCTTAGTGAATATAGTCACTTCACTTAATTGACTCAATAACTCATCTATGTGAGGGAGTGTGTACTGATTCTTAATTGTTCTTTTATTCATGCCTCTATAGTCAATACATAATCTATAAGATCCATCTTCCTTTTTCTAAAATAAGACAAGTGCAACCCAAAGTGAAACAATCAATATTATCAAGCCTTTCCTCAAAAGATCATCTAATTGAATCTGTAGCTCCTTGAATTTATCTATGTTAAATCTATACGGTGCTCGATATGGTTCACTCCTTAGATACATATGAATGGTGTGATCACATTATCTTCCTCATGTAGATTGTTCATATACACTACAAACGTTATACATCCATCATGTACACCTCTAATTATCTGCATAGCACAAATGACAATAGGCTTAGGATTATGTGCATCACCTAGAATCTGGGTAGATTCACAATCTAGTCTTAAAGTGATTATTCGTTGTTTGCAATCAATAATTGCTAAATACTAAAGTAGCCAGTTCATGTGTATGATTTCATTTGTATAGTGTAGTCGTCCATTGGCCATCCCCACATGTCTTATTGATTGCATAATTAAGGTTATCCCTAAATTCTATACCAATTGTATAGAAAGCAATGTGTTCTAGTTGATTCGATAAGAAACCTGATTCTATGCATAGAAATCATACTCAAAACCATAATTATAGAAGCCTTTGAAAAAGAACTACCGTGCAATGGAAAGTAGAGTAAGGGAACTTACCTCTATCATCTAGTTTCTCAATTTTTGTACCTTCTTCAATGATGTTTATCTCCTCCGATTGTGCAAGCCAAAAGATTTCCTTGTTCAGGCACTCGTATGTCTGATACCCTTGCTCCCTACAATGAAAACACATACCAAGTTTTTTGTGTGCGTAATAAAATTAGGGTCTTAATGCGAATGGATGGATTGATGCTCTCTTTGATTCTTCACTTGAGCATGATGATGACCTGGCTTATTAGATGATTGAGTATTCTTTGAAATTTTCATGCTCATTGTAGAAGTTCTCTATGGCTTATGTCCATTCAAACTCCTATAGAAAAACATCAATTCCTTGTTAGAATGAAAGCAAAGAAATATAGTTTTTGAGAAAATCCTAGTACACAATCCCCGAGTGATTGCATCCCCACAATATATGCTTCGATTTCACAGATTCAAATTGAAATAGAGAAGCCAATTCTTTTAGGTTCCCAAAAAAATGGATCTTTTCCAAGCCTTGTAATTCATAAATACTGACGAATTAGCTTAAGCTTCTGAGGCACAAAAAGGTGTTCAACACTTCGATCTACACAATAATGTTAGACATTAGCTAGGTCCAAATCTGCCTCCAACTATCACTTTTGAGACCTCCAAGTTTAGAAACTCTAGAGAGAGAGTAAAATCCAAGACACTTCTTACATTGAACTAAATGTAGAGCCTTAACTGAGGTACTTAAAACACTCATACAACATTCTATTAATTCTTTCATCTTCACATTCAGTTTTCAACTAAAAAACATTCTATGGATAAGGTTTAGAGAGAGAATATAGGCTTTTTATCCCTAAGTTTTCCCTACATGCATGAAATGTCCTATTTATTTGGTCTAAATAGTTTCTCACAATGTAATTTGGAAAGTCCAAAATGAATTATTTCGCAATTGAAAGTCCTATTACAATGTATGTGTGCCAAAGTATAAATTTTCTTTTGTGTATTTATGTGTGCAATATATGGTTCTTTGTGTGTATTTATGTCTGGATGGATCATAAACCGTTGCTCAAACAATTGATGGATGAAACCAAGCCATCTCATATAAACACTCAAGAGGTTGCTCATGGTATATGGAAATGTGTCAAGTCCTACAAAGGATCTATTACTAATATCAGCCACAAACTCAATTCTAGGTGGAAGGTTCTTTTGTAAAATAGAGAATTAAAACGCATTTGAAATCTTTTAGTTTTAAAACTACAATAAAACCACTCTAAAGTCAACAACGGATATAAATCAACCAACGATAAGCATAGCAGATGGACTATTTTTCTCTTTACAAAAAGTGAGAATAAAGTGTTTGATTGCTTGAAAACGTATCTAACTCATAGGGGGAACCATACAGGTAGATCACTCAAGAAGCTCTAATGTGATGGAAGGGGAGAATACTTCTCCAATGGATTTGATGCATTCTTGAAAGATAAAGGTATCAAGAGGGAAGTGACCACCATGTACTCTCCTCAACTCAGTAGAATTACATAAAGAAGTAACAAGAAATTGGTTGGATCATCTAGATCAATTCTTGAATAGAAGAGGTTGCCACATTATCTATGGGTAGAGTCTATTTCAACTACTGTCTACCGTGACAATAGACTACCATCCAAATCACTTCAAGGTATGACTCCTTATGAAGCATGGCATGGAAGAAAACCTATTCTTGGACATTGCAATGTGTTTGATTGTTTAGCTTATGTTCAAGTACCATCACAAATAAGAGGTAAGCTAGATGACAGGGAAACAAAGGTAGCACTTATTGGGAATGACTCGACAGAGATGGGTTATATATTCTACAATCATTTAACCAGAAATTCACTACAAGTAGGGATGTTGTGTTTGCAGAATACAAGTCTTGGTATCATGAAGACAAACAAAAGGTAACTCTACCATATGATCTTAGTCATGATTCTCATCAACTAGGAAGCAAGCATGATAAACATGTCTAGGAACCAAAAAGTTATAAAGATGATGACCAAGATGAAAGGGAGAAGGTTTAAGAACTATGGAAGTCAAAAGGAAAAACAATGATGCAGGAGTTTGGAGAATTCCTGAAGCCAGCCCCTAGAAGATCAACAAGGGAGAAGAAACATCCAAAACGGCATGTATATAACTCTACATTTGTTAGAAACCATTCAATCTACTTGGAAAAAGACTAAATTTCATAAGAAACCTCAACCTATGAGGCGGGAAATGGAAATGCTAATTGGGAAAAGGCCATGAAAGAAGAAATAGATGCATTGAAGGAGATAGACACTTGGAATTTGGTTCAAATATCACACAATCAAAAGGTAATTGGCTACAGATGGGTATATAAACTCAAAGAGTTTTGGATGGATCGATTTGGAGGTACAAGGCAAGATTGGTTGCCAAAGGATGCTCACAAACTCATGGTATAGACTATGAGGACACATTATCCAAATGACTGTACTTTAGAAAAAAAATATGAGGCATATGTATAAACATTCATAGCCCAAGTGGTGTTAGAACTAATCAAGAACTCCTAAACCTCATCACTCAACACTTGATTCATGCACAAAGAGTTTCTTGCTAGTCAATATCCATATAAAATATAATGCAAAGATGATTTCCAAAGGCCAAAATATGGCATTTAACCACTTATAAAGGATGTGAAGTAAATCATCTATATCCATTTGAATTTCTTGATTTGGACCTTTTAGGATGACGCTATAGCCAATGCATCTAGGTAGATGGGCAACATCTCTCTTTGAAAAAATATATAGAGAAATAAACGATCTCTATGGGTATGCTTTAAGGAGACGCATCTAGCATACACCTTATCATTTGCAAGGATTCCATAGTACTTTAAAAATTTTGAGCTCAACATATTGGCACTCGTGTTTGTTAGATATGCTCAATACTCAACCCTCATGTAACCACAAATGATCCATGGTGCTCTAAGTTGTAAGGCCCCCATTATGAGGAGAATCCATTATGAGAGCCCATACATTTTTGGAACCCTAACTTCCAAGTTAGATAAGGTCTATGTGTGATTGTTGATGGTTATATATGATCTTTGTGAGCCTAGCCATTAGGTTAGGTAGGGCATAAACTTTCTAGCCATTGGGTTGCCATTTAATGTGAAAATAAAGGCCCTATGGTGTCGTGTGATTTCCCCATAGAACCTTAATGGGGGGAGTGTAGAGGGGGGTTACCCCCTTCTATGGGGCCTAAAGGCCTATCCCCCCAGCCCTTAGGGCCGAGATGGTAGGACTTCTGGTTGTGGAGATATTGTTGGATCATATATTTTACCAACAATTTTGTATGTCCCGACTATGTTTATCTATACCAAACTACCTTGTAAAAGCTATATAAGCACCGCCCAGGTTGAGCTTTACATAGCATTGGGCACTAGTAAGCCCTTCATCTAGAGCATGTCTAAATCGCCATCTAAGCTCCACATTGGGAGCGCATGGGTGGATAGCAGCTTCATTGAAATTGCATTATGCTAAGGCAATCTAAGAATTTGAGTTCTCTATCTCTTAGTCTACATCTATCTTTGTTTGTGTTTTTCTCTCAACTCTGTCTACACATCTATTCCATTGTGATATTATTTTCGTACATGTTATCAGAGCTCAGGAGGCTTTGAGTGATGCAGAAGAAGAAACGCAGAGGTTGCAAAGGTCTGAACGACAAAAGAGAGAAGATTTCAAGTGGCGCATCATCATCTACGATAGGGATTCAAGGTGGTTCATCAATAGGAGTAGGTGGCGCACAAGCAAGAGCAGCAATGATGCCAATCATCCCAACATTGTGGATATAGCCACCAGCCTTCACAGAAGGTAAACTTGATGGTAGGAACTACACCTTGTGGAAGTTTAAAATCACTTCTATCCTTGATTCATATGAGCTTTTGGAGACTGTTCTTGGGACTGATCATGAGCCCCTAGAAAGACCCGATCCAAATAGTCTTGGTGGAATGACTCCTCCGGATGCTAAGCTTCTATGTGCTTGGAAATGTAGCAATGTAGATGTGATTTGTGCTCTAGTTACAAGTACTTCTGATAGTGTTCTGACTCTCATTCAACATACTACAAAGGCATGTGAAGCATGGAACATATTGAGAAGTCAATATGAAACTCGTAATCAGATAAGGATTCAGAACTTGGAGAATAAGCATGCAATGGAACGGTTTGTTGATGGGGAGACTGCAGAGGTGTTTATCACTCCTGTAAAGAATCTATGAGATCAAATGGTGGGAGCAAGTGTTCAAAAGTCAAGTGAGGAGCTAGCTCGGGATTGTCTTTGAATTTATCCACCTAAATTTGATGGTTTTGTAAGTGCTCTTAACACTCAAATGAGATCTCAACCACTAACTTTTGAAGAATTTAGTGTGTTACTCATGGAGGAGGAGTTGCGGCTCGATGGAGACAAAAAGAAGAATGACAAAAAGAAGCTCAAGGGAGAGTGTTTCAACTGCACGAAGAAAGGACATAGAATCCAAGACTCTCGCATCAAGAAGGCAGAAGAGAAGAGTGGCTCTTCAAAAGGTGGCAAGGGCAAGGAGCCTTCCAACATAGTAGAAACAGAGCTTGAATTATTTGTTACGATAGAGGAGGTGTGCTCCTCAGCTGAAGATTCAGGAACATATGACTCATGGGTGTTGGACACTATTGCATCTCGTCACATGACGAGTAGAAGAGACCTTTATAGTTCCTTACAGCCTCCAAAGGAACCCATCACAATAAAGGTAGGGAACAATGCAAGATGTACTGCAAAGGGTCAAGGTATGCTTTCTTTCATTAACTCTAATGGCGATATCTGAAATCTTTCAAATGTGTTGTATGTTCCACAAATAAAACAAAATCTACTTTCAGTAGCTTCTGTAACTAATCAAGATCATCAAGTATCTTTCAGTGAGACAGGAGCTAAGATCATGGATGGTAACAACAATACTGTTGGGAGTGGCATAAGGAGGAACAACCTGTATGAGTTGTATGCTCTTACATCCACTAAAAATGTGGGCACAAGTAAGCTATGGCATGAGAAATTTGGCCACATTGGAAACCCTATACTAAAGGAGATGCACACCTACCATCGATTGCAGAAATGAAGGAACCATGTGAAGCTTGTATGATGGGCAAGCAACAGAGGAAAAAAGCAAGAACAGGGCAAGCTATCTTCTAGAGTTGGTGCATGTTGACTTGTGCAAAAAAATGCCTACACAGGCTTTGGGCAGATCTTCCTACTTCATGTTGCTTGTGGATGACTATAGCAGGAAGATGTGGGTGTACTTTCGTCACGATAAGGCTCAAGCTTTTGGTAAGTTTAACGAATGGCTTCAGCTTGTTGAGACTGACACAGGGAAGAAGATGAAGAAATTTAGGACAGACAGTGGTGGTAAGTTCACATCAAGAGAGTTTGAAGATTTCTGCCAGAGTAAGGGAATCATTCATTAAATCACAGTGGCACATAGTCCTCAACAGAACAGTGTTTCAGAACATCAAAATCGAAACATCATGGAGATGACAAGGTGCATGTTGAAAGGAAAGGGTTTCCTAATCAATTTTGGGTAGAGGTTGTCAAGACTGCTATCTACATCTTGAATCAAAGCTACACCAAGGCACTTGATGGAAAGACTCCACGAGAAGCCTACACTAGTAAAAAGCCTTCTGTTTCCCATTTCAAAGTATTTGGAAGTGAATGTCATGTACCTGTTCTAGATATGGAGAGAAACAAGCTTCAATGAGAAAGCATCAAATGTATCTTCCTAGGGTATAGTGAAGATAAGAAGGCTTATAAGATTTATGACCCTGAGGCTAAGAAGATTATGACAAGTCATGATGTGGTGTTTAAGGAGGAGCAACCACATGTAGTGGAGGAGGAAAAGAGAGTTTCCACTTTATCATCATGTGAAGGGGCAATCCACTATGAACCTAGCCCAAGAGCTATCCCTTCTACACAAGTGAAGGAAGCTTCATCTTTAGATGATGAGTCTGAAAGTCACCAACTTGCTGACACCCAAGTGGAAAAGCCATTGCCACGTTGGGTGAGGTAGCTCTATGAGTCTGCAAACCCCATCCCATAGTCACTAGAATACTTTGTAGATAGACAGAGGTGTTCATAGAGATTAGAGGAACATAGACAGGCAAGTACTCATATAGTAAACACAGCCTTGATGATTGATCTCATTCAAGAAGAAGCAAAGGAACCAACCAATGTGGAAGAGGCACTCCATGATCCGAATTGGAGGGTTTCCATGCAAATAGAATACAACAATATCATGAAGAATGGAACTTGGCACCTAGTGGATTGACCCCCTCAGCATAAAGTCATTGGCACCAAGTGGGTCTAGAAGCTAAAGTACAAGGCTGATGGTACTCTAGAAAAGTATAAAGCAAGACTTGTTGCACAAGCCTACTCACAAGTTGAAGGCATTGACTTTTGTGAATCATTTGCCCCAACTGCAAGAATGACTACTATCTCAGTAGTACTAGCTATGGCTGCACATAAGCATTGGCCTATCTATCACATGGATGTCAAATCAAGATTCCTGAACGGAGACATCATGGACGAGGTATATATGTCTTAGCCACTAGGGTTTGAGGCTCCCCATTTAGATAAAAAGGTATGTAAGCTGAAGATGGCACTAAAACAAACCCCTAGAACATGGTACAAGCGGATAGGTAATTATCTCTTGGATCTAGGTTTTAAAAGATGTGCTTCTGATGCTAACTTGTATGTTCTAAAGAGATGAGGGAGGACAATTGTGCTTCTACTTTATGTAGATGACCTTGTGATTACAGGAAATGATGATGCTCTTCTTCAACAAACAAAAGATGTCCTCAGTTCAAAATTTGAAATGACAGACTTGGGCTTAATGCATTATTGCTAAGGCCTTGAAGTTTGGAAGGAACCACGGAAGATTTTCATCTCTCAACAAAAGTATGCAAGGTAGATATTGAAGGCATTTGACATGGAGGATTACAAGGAAATTTCTACACCTATGGAGGTCAACACAAAATTATCTAGTGAAGATACTTCACCTCCAGTGGATATTGGAAGATACAGGAAATTAGTTGGAAGACTCATCTACTTGTGCAATAGTAGACCAAACATCTCTTATGTTGTTGGAGTAGTAAGCAGGTTGTCTAATAAGTCTTGCCAAAATCATTGAAAGGCTAGCATGCGAATACTCAAGTATGTGAAGGGAACCACTTAATATGGTATTTGTTATGAAGAATGATCATCTCTAGTTGGATATTGTGAGTCAGATTGGGCACGATATATTGATACCAGAAAATCAGTTTTTGGATATTGCTTTTCTTTAGGATCACGGATTTTCTCTTTGATTAGTAAGAAGCAACCGACTGTAGCATTATCTTCTAATGGAGACCTCTAAATTACACCAACTCAGAAAGATAACTCTCTAGAACATCTATCACATGAACTCTTGAATTCTAATGACTCTATCTCTCAATTTCTTTACATTATTGACTTATATACATATGATTCTAGACTCATCTTGTATTTATTAATTATTCCTTTATGATTCTAATGAACATTTATACCTATTGTACAAGAATTTTCATCTATAATGTACATATGTATACAAGCTATATTTTTGAGATCTCTTCACTTTCTTCAATGACTTAAGCTATATTTTTGAGATCTCTTAAGCTTGTGAGAAACAAAAAGGTGTTCAACACTTTGATCTACACAATAGTGTTAGACATTAGCTAGGTCCAAATCTGCCTCCAACTATCACTTTTGAGACCTCCAAGTTTAGAAACTCTAAAGAGAGAGTAAAATCCAAGATATTTTGCTTTATCAAACATTGTCGCTTGATGGAATGTCCTCAAGATTTTGTCAATCTATCAAATTTTCATACAAGTTGCCATCAGCATCTTAATTCATCAAGAAATTTGTTCCTCAGCAGAGAAAGCCAAAGAATCTCTTCCCTCAATCCTCAAGCTTCCATAATTTGATAAACATTAGTCCATAAACTGATAATCAGCAAACATTAGTTCAACATTAGGTCAACATTAGCTCAACATTAGTTAATAATTTGGTAAACATTAGTTCAACATTAATCTGATTTGAAGCGCGACCTTTTCAAAATCCTTTGAGCGCCAAATTTAGAGTGTTAATATTCATGATGGAAATAAGAAACAACCACCAAACTAGAGAGAACCGATACTTTAACTCTCCCTTAAATCTTTATCGATGCATGGATCCTTACTTTCTTCAGTTGTTTTAGACCCTCACCTTGTGTTTCTCTGAGAGCCCTCCAAAATTTGCCACCATGCTTTAATAAAAGGTTTTCGCTAGGCATTTGAAGAGCTCTCATGAAAAGCATACCCATAGAGATCGTTTATTTCTCTATATATTTTTTCAAAGAGAGATGTTGCCCATCTACCTAGATCCATTGTTTTGGCTATCCTAGAAGGTCTAAATCAAGAAATTCAAATGGATATAGATGATTTACTTCACATCCTTTATAAGTGGTTAAATGCCATATTTGGGCCTTTGGAAATCATCTTTGCATTATATTTTATATGGATATTGACTAGCAAGAAACTCTTTGTGCATGAATCAAGTGTTGAGTGATGAGGTTTAGGAGTTCTTGATTAGTTCTAGCACCACTTGGGCTATGAATGTTTATACATATGCATCATATTTTTTTTCTAAAGTACAGTCATTTGGATAATGTGTCCTCATAGTCTATACCATGAGTTTGTGAGCATCCTTTGGCAACCAATCTTGCCTTGTACCTCCAAATCGATCCATCCAAAACTCTTTGAGTTTATATACCCATCTATAGCCAATTACCTTTTGATTGTGTGATATTTGAACCAAATTCCAAGTGTCTATCTCCTTCAATGCATCTATTTCTTCTTTCATGGCCTTTTCCCAATTAGCATTTCCATTTCCCGCCTCATAGGTTGAGGTTTCTTATGAAATTTAGTCTTTTTCCAAGTAGATTGAATGGTTTCTAATAAATGTAGAATTATATACATGCCGTTTTGGATGTTTCTTCTCCCTTGTTGATCTTCTAGGGGCTGGCTTTAGGAATTCTCCAAACTCCTGCATCATTGTTTTTCCTTTTGACTTCCATAGTTCTTAAACCTTCTCCCTTTCATCTTGGTCATCATCTCTATAACTTTTTGGTTCCTAGACATGTTTATCATGCTTGCTTCCTAGTTGATGAGAATCATGACTAAGATCATATGGTAGAGTTACCTTTTGTTTGTTTTCATGATACCAAGACTTGTATTCTTCAAACACAACATCCCTACTTGTAGTGAATTTCTGGTTGAATGATTGTAGAATATATAACCCATCTCTGTCGAGTCATACCCAATAAGTGCTACCTTTGTTTCCCTGTCATCTAGCTTACCTCTTATTTGTGATGGTACTTGAACATAAGCTAAACAATCAAACACATTGCAATGTCCAAGAATAGGTTTTCTTCCATGCCATGCTTCATAAGGAGTCATACCTTGAAGTGATTTGGATGGTAGTCTATTGTCACGGTAGATAGTAGTTGAAATAGACTCTACCCATAGATAATGTGGCAACCTCTTCTATTCAAGCATTGATCTAGATGATCCAACCAATTTCTTGTTACTTCTTTACGTAATTCTACTTAGTTGACGAGAGTACATGGTGGTCACTTCCCTCTTGATACCTTTATCTTTCAAGAATGCATCAAATCCATTGGAGAAGTATTCTCCCCTTCCATCACATCAGAGCTTCTTGAGTGATCTACCTGTATGGTTCCCCCTATGAGTTAGATATGTTTTCAAGCAATCAAACACTTTACTCTCACTTTCTGTAAAGAGAAAAATAGTCCCTCTGCTATGCTTATCAATAAATGAGACATAATTCCTTGATACTACCAATGAAGGTTCTAGATGTAGCCTTTATAGTTGAATGGTTGTCTTTGTGCCTTCCCAATATGACATGCATAACATCTATTGATCATGTGTTTCTTGCTATGTTTGGCAGCTCTAGAACACTTTGATACCTGCAAATATCCTTCAAGTTTCTTTCATTCACTAGGGGAAGTCTCTTATGCCACACTTCCAGCTCACTTAGGGTTTGGGACCCAAAGTTGAATAGAGCTATGTTCCTAGTTTCTCCTACTTCAAAACTAAAGAGCCGACCATACTTCTCACCTCTCCCGATCTTCTTGAAGCCTTGACATGGGTCCTCCACAAGAGCTCCATGTTGGGTGAACCTAAATTGTAAGCTTTTTTCAACTATTTAGCCTTCACTTATTAGGTTTTTAGTGATAGTGGGCGCATAAAGAGCTTTACTCAGAATGTTTTTCCTACCATTTGAAGCTTCCATGTTACCAGTCTTCTCCAAATTGTGATTACTATCATCTCTTATTTGCACTTCATGCCTATGATTTGGATTTTATAAGTTACATAGGAGAGTAATGTTGCTTACAACATGGTTTGAACATCCTTAAGATATGTAGAGAAAATGATCATCTTCTTTACCTTCTATGGCTTAGATTCATTAAAATCAATGAGTCTTTATGTGGTTGATCTTCTGATTTATTGTTAAATTTTCTTCTATTGTGATTTCCATAGTTGTTGTTGGCGTTTTGTTTGCCTCTACCTCTAGTGTTGCGATATCCACCTCTTCCACTTCCTTTCTTGGTATTTCCATCGAACCAACAATTTAGAGTGGTGTGGTTGGTCTTATCACATATGGCACAAGGTTGAACATTCTGGCCTTTAGTTTTTTCATGCGTTGATCCTTCCCTTTATTCTTGTTCTTTCTTGCAAAGTTAGCTTGGGAAGTGTCCTCTTCATCCTCTTCCTACTCCTTGCCTTTCAATTTCTCGTTCTTCTCATCAGCATATAGAGCACTATTTGAATTACCATGATAGGACTTACCCTCCATTATGCTATTGTTGGACACTTGATTGAAGAGCTATCCAAGAAAGATGTTGAAGTCTAGAGTTTGCAAGTCCATAATGAGATCATAAGCCGTGGTGTAGGATTGCCATTGCTTATCACTTCTAACTCGATTTAGAATGTGCCTCATGATGGCTTCTTCTTTAATCAAGTCTCCAATGGATGGTATCTGATCAATAACATCTTTAACCATGGTAACAAATCTTGTGATAGTTTGTTTAGGTTCCTTCTTCATTATGCAAAAGAAGGTGCTGAATAAAAGAATGTTTTACGTTGATGGAGAACTCCGATAGAGCTTTAAGCTAGTATCTCCATTGATAAGGAGACAAAAGAAAATTCCACCTAGAATTGAGTTTGTGGCTGATCTAAGTAATAGATCCTTTGTAGGTTTTGACACCTTTCCATATACCATGAGCAACCTCTTCAGTGTTTATATGAGAAGGTTTGGTTTCATCCATCAATTGTCTGAGCAACGGTTTATGATCCATCCAGACATAAATACACACAAAGAACCGTATATTCCACACATAAATACACAAAAAAGGATTTATACTTTGTCACACATACGTTGTAATAGGACTTTCGATTGCGAAATAATTCGTTTTGGACTTTCCAAATTACATTGTGAGAAACTATTTAGACCAAATAAATAGGACATTTCATGCATGTAGGCAAAACTTAGGGATAAAAAGTTTATATTCTCTCTCTAAACCTTATCCATAGAATGTTTTTTAGTTGAAAACTGAACGTGAAGATGAAAGAATTAATAGAATGTTGTATGAGTGTTTTAAGTACCTCATTTAAGGCTCTACATGTAGTTCAATGTAAGAAATATCTTGGATTTTACTCTCTCTTTAGAGTTTCTAAACTTGGAGGTCTCAAAAGTGATAGTTGGACGCAGATTTGGACCTAGCTAATGTCTAACACTATTGTGTAGATCGAAGTGTTGAACACCTTTTTGTTTCTCACAAGCTTAAGCTAATTCGTTAGTATTTTTGAGCTACAAGGCTTGGAAAAGTGCCATTTTTTTAGGTACGTAAAAAAATTGGCTTCTCTATTTCAATTTGAATTTGTGAATTTGAAGCATATATTGTGGGGATGCAATCATTCGGGGATTGTGTACCAAGATTTTCTCAAAAAATATATTTCTTTGCTTTCATTCTGACAAGGAATTGATGTTTTTCTGTAGGAGGATGAATGGATTTGTAAATTGTTCAAGTATTTGTTTTATTGATTGTATGATGAGAAACATTTCATTGATATATTAAACATGTATTTGTACTTGTATAAAGTCCATTAACGCCTTAAAAACCCGAACCTCTGTCACAAAGATCCTCTCTCCTTAAGCGCACAAGGTAAGCTTCTTGTTCTAGGGATCAAAAGGAGTGTAGGAAATCTGAGTAGATGAAGAAAAGAGAGCTTCTTGCTAAGTGGCTCACCATCTGTAAGCGAGAGACATTCACATATGTTTTTGAAGTTACAATTCAAAATGCAACGCATATCCCACTATGAAAGCTATCAAGTGATGCTCATGGTCACACGTGTAGAAACATGGCTTATGTTCCTATTCACAATGGTGTACTAGAATTACTTTTCGAAGCAACATATTAGAGTTAAACCCAATGAAAGGTGCAATACAAGTTTGGCACATTGAACCTGATAGTAATTTGAGCTATGTGAAAAATGTGAGGATCATCTTTTCTTTGGCTTTGTCATTTGCAAATAGGGCACCCTTATATATGTATACCATATATGTGTGTATACATGAATGTACATGTGAGCATGTGAACCTGGTGTATACTTCATGAATACTAGTGTGAAACAAATAAACATGAGTTTCAAAATAGAGAATTAAAATGCATTTTGAAAATTTTTTAGTTATTAAGCTTCAATTAAACCAATCAAAAGTAAACAACGGATATAAATCAACCAACAATCGAGAGCTCTTCAAATGTCTAGCGAAAACCTTTTATTAAAGCATGGCGGCTCTCAGAGAAACACAAGGTGAGGGTCTAAAACAACTGAAGAAAGTAAGGATCCATGCATCGATAAAGATTTAAGGGAGAGTTAAAGCATCGGTTCTTTCCAGTTTGATGGTTGTTTCTTATTTCCATCATGATTTTTAACACTCTAAATTTGGCGCTCAGAGGATTTTGAAAATGTTTATCAAATCAGATTAATGTTGAACTAATGTTTATCAAACTATTAACTAATGTTGAACTAATGTTTATCAAATTTGGCGCTTCCAGTTTGATGAAAAGGGAGGGAAAAGGGACTAATGTTGAACTAGGGTTTATCAAATTATGGAAGCTTGAAGATTGAGGGAAGAGATTCTTCGGCTTTCTCTGCTGACGCTGATGGCAACAGCAACTTGTATGAAATTTTGACAGATTGACAAAGACTTGAGGAGATTCCATCGAGCGACAATGTTTGATAAAGCAAAACAAAGTTTGTTTAATTTATGTATGCTTCTTTCGAATCATCCTGCAACAGATTTGTGTCAATAATCTATCACATGTTAATCTTGCGTGTAATCTCGAGTTTCCGGCAAACATCATATTATTAACTTCTATTATATCTCTTAATTTTGCGTGTAATTTGGAGTTTCTGTCAGTTCATAAATCTCCAATTCTCTTAACCATACAACACAGTTCATTTATCAGAGGAAGATTAAGATACGAGGAGGAGATCAAAATATCAGAGGGACTCCAAAATATCAGAGGAAGATTAAGATACGAGGAGGAGATCAAAAGGAGAAATCTTCAAATTTATTTTAAGGAATGGTGGGCGGGAAAGGCAGATAGACCTTCCAAAGAGATGTGCAATATTCTCAGAAGAAAACAAATTTAGAGAGGAGATCCCGCTACTGCTTGACAAGGATGGGGCGGAAATGTAAAACAGCGGAAGATAACATTGGCATTATAGAAGCACACTTCACGAGTCTCTTGGGTAGTGCTTGTCACCTCTCCCCCCATAGGCGGGATTGCATGGCCACCATCTCTCGGACTTCCCTGCATAGAATCCCACGCAACTTGAGCGCTCTGCTTGATGCTTCCATTTCTGAACAAGAGATCTTGGAAGTTATCGATTCGCTTCCGAACGGCAAAAGCCCAAGGCCTGATGGGCTCACTAATGAGTTCTTTAAATCATTCAAATATGTGGTGGCCACCCCCTTGCGTCTTGTTTGGCTTGAAGCACTCAAGTTCGGCGCTCTTCCCACATGTCTCAACAACGGCATCATCAAACTTATACATAAAAAAGGGGAGAGAAACAGAATTGAGAACTAG
The DNA here is from genome assembly GCA_020310875.1 of Ceratopteris richardii. Classification (NCBI taxonomy): domain Eukaryota; kingdom Viridiplantae; phylum Streptophyta; class Polypodiopsida; order Polypodiales; family Pteridaceae; genus Ceratopteris; species Ceratopteris richardii. The sequence continues at coordinate 83,085,671 of CM035412.1, read as the reverse complement.
AGACCTATCACAATGCTCCAAACCAGATATAAGATTCTTGCTAAAGTCTTGCCAACAGGATTTCATGTCATTTAGACCAATGGCTTAGCAAAGACCAAAAAGGCTTCATTAAGGGAAGGTCAATATTGGAAGCCATCATTGATATATGGGAAGGTCTGGACTATGCTGAAGAATCTAATGAGGACATCGTCTTCCTCAAGATTGACTTTGACAAAGCCTACGACAGATTGGAATGGGACTATATTTTACAATCGCTAAAAGACCTCGGGTGTAGTCAAAGATTCCTCAGGATGATTTCCACTCTCCTTGGCAATGCTTCGACCAAAGTCAATGTCAACGGACAACTTTCAAAGGCAATCAAACTCAAACGGTCCATCAGGCAAGGTTGCCCATTGGCCCCACTACTCTTTGCCATTGCCACTGAAGGTCTGAGCCGACTTGTGGAGCAACGGATGGAGCTTGGTCACATAAGAGGCATCTCTTTGCCTCATAACTCTGGGCAAATGACCATGAGGCTTTTTGCAGATGACACAAATGCCTTTGTTCTCAATGATGATACGAGCTTGGAAACCTTTTGGTGGTGCCTCGACACGTTTTGTGAGGCCTCTGGATCCAGAATTAACCATACAAAGACTGCATTTAGGGCTATCAAAGGGAATCAACCCAATCTCCTCACTGTGCAAGGATGCCAAAGCATTCAATCTGGTCAGGTTGTTCGGATTCTTGGTATCCCCTTGGGATTCGGTGTTACTTTGGAACAAAGGTGGGCTTGGGTCCTCGCTAGACTTAATAATAAACTTAACTACTGGAGGGGTTTGCAACTCAATCTTGCTGGACGAGCCATGGTGATCAACACGTTCCTCATATCCTCAATCATATACTTTCTTTCTTGCTGGAGACCAAAGAATCAAGATTTAGCCAAATTAGAAAGTAGTTGTAGGAAATTTCTCTGGACTGGGGACCATAACAGGAGGGGTGTGCCTAAAACCAAATGGTCCATATGCACTAGCCGAAGGAGAATGGAGATCTGGGTATTATGGACATTGGTAGCATGGCCAATAAACTTGCAGCTAAGTGGATGATTAAGGCGTGGGACAACAAATATTCCTCTTGGGCCACATGAATTCTTAGAAACACAAACGCGATTACTTTGGTAGGCTACCCGGGATGGAAAAACCTCGACATCCTCACCCTCCTATTCTCTCCGATTCCGGTCTCACCCAAAGGATCGATCCTGGTTAGATCCTTGTGGCTGAGTTGGAACACATTCAAACCTCACATCAAAATCAGTGAAGATTGGAAGTGGGCGGCAGGTATAAGACAAAACGACTCTATTTGGTTCCCGATCCATGGCATGAGAAATGTGGAGCCGTGGAATGTCTTGAGTGCCAAGAGACTCTGGAATAAGGGATTCAAACAATGGAAGCACCTCTGGAAACAGGATACAAGCAGATGGGTGGATTTTGAGGACCTTGACCCTACTATTGCGGTCACATATGAGGAATGGAATGTTTTACTGAGCAGAAGCCACGCTTGGGACCGATCTAAAATCCGTCTACTTATGGGACATGACTCTCCGAACCCAATGGGCCTTAAGTGGTATAATGGTAACCACCTCTCCAAGCTCCCATATGTCGAAGCCTACAATGACATTCACATCAGTCTCAACAAGAAATGGTGTCTCAACTGGACGCGACTTCGATGGGATATGAAATTTATGTCTATTTGGCACCCTCTCATTGAAAACAAAAAGTCGGTTCTCCTTTGGAAAATCCTTCATCGTGGAATTTGGACCAACGCAAAAGCTAACAAGATCTGCGGGGTTCCACCCTGGTGCAAGCAATGTTGCCGCAGCATAGAGGATGTAGGTCACCTGTTCTTTGCTTGCCCTAAATCCCTTCGATTATGGAGGGTCCTTGATCGTTCTTTGGGACTCCAAGAACAAATCAATTGGAAGCAAGCCCTCATTGGTGAAGCGATCGGTTGTTCTGCTACATTGTGGAATGCAATTAGGGGAGAGATCCTTTGGAAGATTTGGTGAGAAAGATGTGCTCAAAACTTTGGCAATACCCCCAAGGAGTGGTCGATCGAGAAGTCCCTCTTCCTCCTCGGTAGAAGAATTGCTAATTGTAAGAAAACCCCCCTCTTCAGACATCACAAAGAGCTACAGTATGTCAACAATAAGCTTAAAACCAAGTGGGCTCCACATGATGGGGATGCGAGGTTTATCAACCTCCTCTATAACTCCATGTAAGCCTTGCAAGGCCTACCACATAGGCTATGATGGATGATCGGAATGAAAATTAGTCACCAGAAATATATAAGTTGCGAGACTCCTCTGCTGGAAGAAGCGAATAGTTGCTCCGTGAATCTCTGGAACGCTCGAAACTCTGGTCGATTGAGTATTCACTGTTCCCTCTTGGCAAAAGGATTGCTAATTGTAAGAAACCGCCCCCTTTTTTTTAGGAGTCATCAAGTTTTCCTTTTGATCAAGAACACACTTTAGCTAGGTGGGCCCCGCTTAAGGATGATGAGTGGGCGATTAACTCTTTTTTGTAAAAGCTTCCCCCGCTCTGTGGGATTTGGGGGTTCCCATAGGCACTAGTCCCCTTCTTTTGTATTTTTCCTTTATTTAATTCAAGTCTGGGAGAGTAGGCTAAGGCCGAACTTCCTCTAATTAAAAAAAAAAAAACACAATTCATTTAAGTTTCTAGAGATAATCAAAATAGAAATAATCCTAAAATTGTTCAATTAGAATTTAAAGTAGATTCCCCTGCAAAAAACAATGAAACATTGCTAACGCAAATTGTTATTTTAAAAACTCTCTGAGGATAGGAAGTCAAACGTACAATCAAAGAACCAATTAAAAAGCCTTTTAACCAACTCAAAAGATGTATATGGTGTAATGATCTCGACAACCCTTATTGGACATGTACATCTCTCTAAGAGGCAAAAGAGAGAAATTTAGTTTTGGAAAATGAAAGGACCCTTTAGGATCTTAGACAAAACATCCGCTAGGAAGAAACTTCAGCAAAGGAGGTTTGAAGAAGCTCTGTTAAGGTTGTACAAGGAAAATTCCTACTCTTACAATTGGATCTTGATCAAAATGATGATCATTTTTGGACAAATGTGTACGATGCTTCTTTCAAAGGTAAATTTATTGAACAAACACTTATCAAATGTAGCTCTAATATACATGTAGAAACATATTGAGATGAACCTGTTGACCTTCTTCCTATGTATGTGCATGAATTAAATAGAGAAGAGAAACGAAAGAGAGATGAGGCGAAAGAAGATAAAGATATGAGAGTGAATACATCTAGGAAGAAGGTCAAGAACAAAAACTAAATTAACAAACTGAAGACCATAAAGAGAGCCATAAGAAAGCAAAAGGGAGAACACGTAAAGGTAAAACTCACAAACAACAAATTGAAGCAAAACTAGTGAGAGAATGATACCAAATTGAAGAAAAGGGAGAAAACCCAACAAAGAAACCTCAATCTTATAAATTGATTTCTCAATTGGAGAAGATTAATGTCATTAAAAGAGTCATCTATGAGAAGATTTTGAATGTCAAAGTAACACTTTGTGTAGAGGAGGGTTTGTCAATGTCAAGATCTAGTGTAAAGGAAGAAATAATTAATATGATATCAAGAGGAAGGGAGCCAATAACAAACAAAGAGGAGGATTTAGAGATGGATGAGCCAAAAATAACCATTGCAAAAGTGAATGAACATGAAATGGATGATAAGTTTGGGCAGAGAAACTTTTAGGAGGAAGTTCCCTAGATGAGGCAATGAGAGGTTGTGCTTTATGATAGAATTGAATAGACTACATTGTTTTATCTTTCTACTTTTACATGTGTAAAGCTCAAAACCTTTACAATGGTAAAAGATCCATAAAAAAAACTTTTAAAAATTTACAATAAGTGAACATAAGAAAAAGGACTCTCCAATCGATATTCCTTCGACATAATCCAAGCGATAGCTTTTGATGTAGATCAAATCCACCTCAAGCATACTGTAAGCTTGATGTTCCAACAAATGAGTTTGAAGATAAAGTTAATCAATTACCCCAAGCAAATAGGACGGTTCCTAAAACCTCATCAACTACAAATCCTCTTAGATATGCTACAGGAGTATCAATGAAAAGAGTTAGAACCATGACTCGAAGAGGTAGATATGCCCAATGGTTTAACTATGGACTCGAAAATAGTAAACGAGGAGGTTTGTCACTTAGAATAACAGCAAGTAAGGCATTTTAACGGCATAAGTACTAGGGATGTATCAGCAAAATGGGAGGTGCCTATGGCCAAAGCAAACCATAAAAATCAAACCAAAGATAATCCTTAAATTGTTAAATCAAAATCTAAGGTAGATTCCCATGCCAAAGACATTGAAACATTGCTAACTCAAATTGTTATTTTAAAAAGTCTTTAAGGATAGGAAGTCAAACATACAATCAAAGAACCAATTAAAAATCCTTGTAACCAACTGAGAAGACATATATGGTGTAATGATCTCGACCACCATTACTGGACATGTACATCTCTCCGAGAGGCAAAAGAGAGATTTTTAGTTTTGGAAAATGAAAGAATCCTTTACGATCTTGCGACAAAACATCCTCTAAGAGGAAACTTTAGCAAAGGAGGTTTGAAGAAGTTCAACTAAGGTTCTACAAGGAAAATTCCTACTCTTACAAATTGGATCTTTATGAAAATGATGATCATTTCTGGACAAATGTGTATGATGCTTCGTTTAAGGGTAATTTTATTGAGCAAACACTTATGAAATGAAATTCTAATATACATGCAAAATGACATTGAAATGAACCTGTTGACCTTGTCTCTGTGTTTGCAAATGAATTAGAAGAGAAACGTAGAAGAGATGAGGGGAAAGAAGATTTATATATGAGAGTGAATACATCTAGGAAGGAAGGTCACAAACAAACACCAAATTAACAAACTCAAGAGCTTAAGGAGAGCCCTAAGAAATGAAAAGGGACAGGACCTAAAGGTAAAACTCACAAACAAGAAATTGAAGAAAAATTAGTGAGAGAACGAGAGAAAACTAAGGAAAAGGGAGAGAAAAAACAAACAAACCTCCATCTTATAAATTGATTTCTCAAATTGAGAAGATTATTGACATCAGAAGAGTCATCTATGAGAAGATTATGAAAGTCAAAGTAAGGGTTTTTGTAGAGGAAGCTTTGGCAATGTCAAGATGTAATGTAAAGCAAGAATTAATTAATATGATACGAAGAAAAAGGGAGGCAATAACAAACAAAGATGAAGAAGTAGACATGGATGAGCCAAAAATAACCATTTCAAAAGTAAAGGAACATGAAATCGATGATAAGTTTGGACATAGAAACTATTTAGGAGGAAGTTCCCCAGATGACGCAATGACACGTGCTTTATGATAGACCTACATAGAATACATTGTTACAACTAGAGAGATATGTGTTCGAGTAGGGCTCAATGTTTCTACATCTCCAGCTATGGTTAATGTTGCATCCACATGATACACACCACTATAATTACAATTAGAGATCTTGAGCAAGCAGATAGAAAATTTTATGGCAATGCGAAACACTCCATTCAAAGAGATGGCTAGTTTACACAATAGGGTGTACTCCATGGGTTATCAAGACCCCATGTCCACTTAGCGAAGAACTATTTATACATATCCATTCCAAAGAGATACTATGACAATGCACTAAATCTCAATAGTGCATGATACCTCAAGTTGCACTAAAGCTCACTAGCCCCATGCACCACCAAATCAGCCCATGTATAAGATAGATAATATGCCATTTGATAGACAAGCAACTAGGGGATTTGGAGGGGCAAACAGGTGTGTTTGGTGTGATGCAGATGAACACTTTTCCTATGCGTGCGAAGAGCTAGAAATGGCTTAAGAAGCTTTGTGACTTTAGGAATTGACTATCAATGTAGCACTAGATTGTGCTCTATGACTACACTGGACAATATTTTAGAATTATAGTTTCAATTACAAGATCACCCACATAGGAAAACTAATAATAGAATATTTCCTTGGTATGAGAAGTCCCACAACCATGGAGTGATAGGTATGGATAATTGGCCTAGAGATTATACAAGACATCCCACAACCTCCGATCATATGTATGAAACAAGATATCTTGTTTACAAGAACTCCAAGCAGATGAACTAGAAAGAATAAATAAATTGACAATATCTCGCACTACAAGATGACAATGGGACACAATAGGATGTCCAAGATACAAGACTAGACAAGACTAGAGCAAGGACAAGACAAGAACTTTAACTAGAACTTGGAGAGTACTTGCTTGGTGGTCACAAATCCTTGAGCTTCCAAGATTAGCATTAGCAAGAGTGAGGACGTATGTGGCGAAACCCTTCTTATATAGGTGTTCAAGGGAAGTTATGAAAGGTGGTTCAAAGGTGGTTACAACATGATGGTGTCAGCAATCCAAATAGGACCTCTAGATGTCAAAATTTAGCAAGTAGACAGTCGATCTTTGGGTTTTGGCATGTTTCAGATTCAGTGGATGCATTGGTTTCTTTTGAAGTGTGAATCAATCATCAGATATAGAAAGTTACATAGCATCTAAGGCTTAAAATGGTTTTCTTTATGTCCATGATATAATCTCACCCTCAAGAAATGAGTTTCATGAGGAGCAGCCATGTTTTCTAGTTTGGCTTTCATTGGATTATTGTTATGGAACTCATGAACCTTAGTTTCTGATTTCCAAATATTTTTTGTAAGTTCCCAAGTACCATCACCAACATCATACCCCTTCCAATGATAAGGTATTTCAATCTTCCATAGGATATTCTTGAGTCGAATACATGCTCAACCTCGAATTTTTGATGATCCCAAATCTAGATAGCTAGTGAAGGACTCGGTCTCTCTTGAGCTTCCTTGGTTTCTTCACACAATAGATCCTTTGAGATTCTAGTAGTACATTGTGGTGTCTCCAAGATCTTTGATGGAGAGCCTTGAGTAAGCACACCTCCTTGATTGAACACGAACTCCTTGTCCTTTACCTTTGTGTTATCTTCATAATATGTATAATCCATATCATTTGTAGCAATTCATTGATCTTCAAAGATTCTTGATTCATATTCATGATGAAGGGTGTTCGAATCTATGAATTTGAAGCATACATTGTCAAGATGGAATCATTCACGGTTTGTGTACCAAGATTTTCTGAACAATATATTTCTTTGCTTTCGTTCTAACCAAGAGTTGATGTTTTTTCTTAAGGAAGATGAGTAGATACTATTGTTCAAGGATCTGAATGATTGATTGTATGATTAGAAACATTTCATTGATATATTAAACTTGTATGTGTACTTGTATAAAATCAGTCCATTAACATTTCATTCGTATAGTACTTGTATATGTACTATGCCAATGCACTAAAGCTAAGTAGTGCATGATACCGCAAGTTGCACTAAAGCTCAATAGACCCATGCACCACCAAATCAACCCATGTATAAGATAAATACTAGGCCATTTGATAAACAAGAAACTAGGGGATTTGGAGTGGCAAACAGGTGTGTTTGGTGTGATGCACAAGAACACTTTTCCTATGCGTATGAAGAGCTAGAAATGGATTAAGAAGCTTTGTGACTTTAGGAATTGACTATCAATGTAGCACTAGACTCTGCTCTATGACTACACTAGACAATATTTTGGAATTATAATTTCAATTGCAAGATCACCCACATAGGAAAAATAATAATAGAATATACCCTTGGTATGAGAAGTCCCACAACCCTAGAGTGATAGGTATGGATAAATGGCCTAGAGATTATACAAGAGATCCCACAACCTCGGATCATATGTATGAAACAAGATATCTTGTTTACAAGAACTCCAAGGAGATGAACTACATCGAAGAAATAAAATAAGTTGACAATATCTCGCACTACAAGATGACAATGGGACACAATAGGATGTCCAAGATACAAGACTAGACAAGACTAGAACTTGAACTAGAACTTGGAGAGTACTTGCTTGGTGGTCACAAATCTGTGAGCTTCCAAGACTAGCATTAGCAAGAGTGAAGATGTATGTGGTGAAGCGCTCCTTATATAGGTGTTCAAGGGAAGTTATGAAAGGTGGTTCATAGGTGGTTACAACATGATGGGATCCACAATCCAAATAGGACCTCTAGATGTCAAAATTTAGCAAGTAGACAACCGATCTTAGGGTTTTGGCACGTTTCGGATCCAATGGATGCATTGGTTTCTTTTGAATTGTGAATCAATCATCAGATATAGAAAGTGACATAACATCTGAGGTTTAAAAATGGTTTCCTTTGTGTCCATGATATAATCTCACGCTCAAGAAATGAGTTTCATGAGGAACAACCATGTTCTCTAGTTTGTGTTTCATTGGATTATTCCTAAGGAATTCATGAACCTTAGTTTCTAATCTCTAAATATTTTTTGTAAGTTCCCAAGTACCATCACCAACATCATACCCCTTCCAATGATAAGTTGAAGGACTCGGTCTCTCTTGAGCTTCCTTGGTTTCTTCACAAAAAAGATCCTTTGAGATTCTAGTAGTACATTGTGGTGTCTTCAGGATCTTTGATGAAGAGCCTTGAGTAAGCACACCTCCTTGATTGAACACGAACTCCTTGTCCTTTACCTTTGTGTTATCTTCATAATATGTATAATCCATATCATTATGGTAGTTCCTTGATCTTCAAAGCTTCTTGATTCATATTCATGATGAAGGGTGTTTGAATCTATGAACTTGAAGCATACATTGTCAATATGGAATCATTCAGGGTTTGTGTACCAAGATTTTGTCAAAAATATATTTCTTTGCTTTCGTTATAACCAAGAGTTGATGTTTTTTCTTAAGGAAGATGAATAGATACTATTGTTCAAGTATCTAAATGATTGATTGTATGATTAGAAACATTTCATTCGTATATTAAACTTGTATATGTACTTGTATAAGATCAGTCCATTAACTCTTTAAAACCCAGAACCGTTGTCGGAGAGAATCTCTCTCCTTAAGAGCAAAAGGGAAGCTTTCTCTTCCAAGGATCAAAAGGAGTCTAGGAAGTCTGAATAGATGAAGAAAAGAGAGTTTCTTGCTAAGTGGCTCATCATCAAAAAGCAAGAGACAATCAGATATGTTTTCGAAGTTTCAATTCCAAACACAAAGCATATCCTATTAGGAAAGCTATCAAGCGATGTTCATGTTTATACCTATAGAAACATGTCTTATTTTTATATTCACAATTGTGTAGCATCTACATGAAAGATTTAAGAGGGATAATAAGAGGTCTAGAGAAATAAAGTACCTCAACATAAGCCAAATTCTAATTTTTATGAGGAAGAAAAACTCACAAAATAGCAAGGCTCCATACAGTTTGGACACTCTTTCACAAAAAGAGTGAACAATACAAGGATTGCAAAAACTACATCATAGAGGTGATCTACTGAGTACATGCTAGCACCTTGGCACACCATTGTAAGCGCAGAGTGGATTCAGAACAGGGCACACGAGGCGATGTCACAAAAATAAAGGATATTATAAAAACTAAGTTGACCATGTTATTCCATCGAGCACATCAAAGAATGACAATTTACTCGCAGGACGAGGATAGTATAGAGCATACATAGTTCATTGATAGTGTCTGCTCCGATGATATGGGTTCTCAAAAAACAGTGTTCTTTGAGTCTTATTAACTCACCACTCAAAGATAAAAGGAGATAAGGAATGACGGAGAGTTTAGCATTACAGCTGTGAAATATTTTCTAGTAGATGGTTCAAGGAACCGATGTATTGCATGTGACACACATCACTCAACATTTAATGTCAGTTTTATAGATGGTAAAAAGAGTTTATGAAGTAAGATTAGATGAAGAAAATGTGTATTTTTGAAAATTGCGAGCAAATACAAGCTAATCAAAAGAGGCTGAAAGCATGAAAGCATGAGAGACTCTTGAACGCGATGATAAATTGCATCAATTGATTTGTGACACAAAATAACTGAGCATATGAACCTACAAAGGATGGGGGCAGTGCATAAACGACCTTTCTTGGTGAATTAGCAGATTTTACATCATAGAGTATGAAACATTTTTAGTAACCGTGTCAATTATAGAAACCAATAAGGAACGCAAAACAAGCAAACAATGATTACATTTCACACATAAACACGTAGGGAACCCTAAAAGAAATCCATCAATTGGAGGCCATAGGTATTGTTTTCATAATGGTAGGTGATTTCTCAATATTTGTATGACTCTATTGTTGCACCACTTCAAAAGGTTGACAACTTTAGTGGAGAAGATACGTGGAAGTATATGAAGATGCGCAGATCAAATGAAGTGGTGATATTATTCTAAAATAAAGGTTATGGGTTTCTTTATGAGAATGGTATCAAGAGGAAGTTTCATTGTTTGTTGCGAGAAAGAAGTTATAAAAGGGAGACGTTAAAGAATTTATAAAAGAGAGCTAGGACAATGTTAAATGAGATGAATGTTCTTTATTCTTATTTGGGCTGATAGAGCAATTACAACTATTAAAATCATAAACAAGTTTCGAGCATCAGTACTCTATACATTAAGCCATACCAATGAACATTTGGAAAGAAACCTAAATTATGACTCCTTGAAGTATTTTGGATGCGTGTGTTGCGTACACATACATAAAGACTAAATGTACAAGCTAGATCCCGACGTAGTTAAATATGTGCTTTTCGGTTATTCATTATAGAAAAAGGGCTTGAGGTATTCCTATGCTATCACTAAAGGGATTTCTTTGTCTAGGGGCATTATCTTGGATGCATGTTTGATTTGGTACAGATACAACAATACAGCTAAGTCTTGGACACAACAACTAAGTGGTTATCCTTACGTACTAAGTTCAGACACAAGTGATTCAGAAATGTCTTTGAGCATGGGAAACCTGCACGAGGCTCATGCATTGCCTATCTACAAGCACCAGAAGGTCCATATAAGACACAATTGGAATATATTCAGACTAACCGATTAGGTGCTCGCATCTATGAGGATGGCCTAAGCCGATTAGTGGTCCAACTCAAAAATCCAGATCAACCCTTTGGACGTGAATACGCAGTAGTCAAGTTTGAAGAGGGTTCATACATTGATAAGGAAGGAATCATGTATGTGGTCACCAACTTACCAGATAGGACAGATGAATTTGGCAACATCATCCCAGAGAATGAAATAGAAGACTTAGAGCAAGGAGATGTAGGACGAGAACCCAAGAGCCCGAGAGGTAAGTCAGTGTTGAACAGAGTAATCAGTCTAGAGAAACAAAGGAAGCCTTTTGGAGATTCAAGCCAAACCAACCTAGCCAATTGGGCATAGTCATAATCTATAAGTTCAAAGATCCCGAGACACCACGCAAGGCTGTCTATCTAGATAACTCATAAGAGAAAATGTTATTGGTATCAGAGCATGATAGGCACGCAAATACTTGGCAGGGTGAATTGATCTTTCCTTCACCACGGTCTAATATTTCCCATGGCCATTAAGGAGCGGGATCATCACATGCTCATGAAGCACAACAAGAATGCACAAGAGAGAGACTACTGAAGTAAGATTTGCAAACACTAGGGGTAGAGACAGATCAGGACTTGAGGGTGAAAGACTTGACAGAGAGAGACATCGAGCACATAGGCATACAAATAGATGAACATGATTTGCATTGCCTAGACCCCGAGAGTACCCAAGAACCCTTAGACCTCTCAAGTGGTCAAGACAATGAAGAAGTACTTTGATGGTTCAAGAGATCCTTATGATCATGTGGCCGAGTTCAAACAAGTGTTAAGACCTAAACAGGTTGAAGACTTGTTCACTCAGCTCAAGGCATTTGGTTTGAATCTTAAGGGCACTCCCTTAGCTTGGTTTCAACCATTGAACAATCGTAACTATCGAGATATAGGTCAACTACTAGAAGCATTCATTCTAGAGTTCTCCAAGAGTGACATGATCAAATACATCATCCATGATCCACAACTTCAAGCAAACACCCCAAGAAACAGTGCGACTTGCAGGAAGATGGTTCAGACAATGCTTAGAAAGATGCCCTGTTCCACAGTTACCCACACCAGCCAAACAAGTGGCCTTGTTTTTAGATGGCTTATTAAGCACAAAGTTAAGATCATATGCGTACTTGAAAGAGCCTAGATCCATAGAAGAGTGTGTGCGAATGTGCATTGACATAGAAGATAACTTGGGTGAGGAGTTAGGACTATCCAAAGTCTATAAGGATTCTAACAGTTCTACTACTCATACCTCCAAGGCCTCCACGGAGATAGATGATATAGCCGAGCAAGTTGCCAAGAAGCTATGAGTCCAAAATAGACAAACACCAAGAGTCACCTCATTGAATTGATGTTATACTTGCAGAGGGGACCACATGACTAATGTCTGCCCATTGCAAAACCAAAACGTGAGAGAAAGGAATGCCCCATATTGCACTAACGAGAGGAAATACAGCACCCACGGCTCAAGATGGTCCCTACAATAGGCAAACTGTTAGACAAAATTATCAGCAACCTTGTCAACAAGGTAGGTATCAGAACCAATACCAACAGCCATAGTATAGACCACAACAACAATATCAGGCACCATATAGACCACAACCTGTACTAGGAAACCAACTGTCCCCTCTTGCCAATATAATTCCAGTTAAGTATGCAGTGGCAGAAGAGAACCTTAATAGAGCATTTGTGCCAGTGACCCCATTGGCTTAGAGAATGACTATCATGCTCGGAATTTTGACTATTCCTATGAAGATAGTCCACAAGCTTATTACATAGAGTCACTTGAGCATAGTGAGACTTATCCTTATCACTACTAGGCACCACCTATGGAACAAAATTGGGAGCTAGAATACTCCAATGTCATGTACATAAATCCTTTTGGAGATTCAAGCCAGATGAACCTAGCCAATTGGGCAAAGCATGATAGGCACGCATATACTTGGCAAGGTGAATTGATATTTCCTTCACCACGGTCTAATATTTCCCATGGCCACTAAGGAGCAGGATCATAACATGCTCATGAAGCACAACAAGAACGCACAAGAGAGAGACCTGAAGTAAGATTTGCAAACACTAGGGGTAGAGACAAATCAAGACTTGAGGGTGAAAGACTTGAAAGAGAGAGACATTGAGCACATAGGAATCAAATAGATGAACATGATTTGCATTTCCTAGACCCCGAGAGTACCCAAGAACCCTTAGACCCTCTCAAGTGGTCAATACAATGAAGAACTACTTTGATGGTTCAAGAGATCCTTATGATCATGTGGCCGAGTTCAAACAAGTGTTAAGAGCTGAACAGGTTGAACACTTGTTCACTGAGTTCGAGGCATTTGGTTTGAATCTTAAGGGCACTCCCTTAGCTTGGTTTCAACCATTGAACACTCGTAACTATCGAGATATAGGTCAACTGCTAGAAGCATTCATTCTAGAGTTCTCCAAGAGTGACATGAGGCATAATACATCATCCCTGATCCACAACTTCAAGCAAACACCCGAAGAAACAATGCGACTCGCAGGAAGATGGTTTAGACAATACTTAGAAAGATGCCCTGTTCGAGAGTTACCCACACTAGCCAAACAAGTGGCCTTGCTTTTAGATGGCTTATTAAGCCCAAAGTTAAGATCATATGTGTACTTGAAAGAGCCTAGATCCATAGAAGAGTGTGTGCCGATGTGCATTGACATAGAAGATAGCTTGGGTGAGGAGTTAGGACTATCCAGAGTCTATAAGGATTCTAATAGTTCTACTACTCATACCTCCAAGGCCTCCACGGAGACAGATGATATAGCCGAGAAAGTTGCCAAGAAGCTATGAGTCCAAAATAGAGAAACACCAAGAGTCAGCTCATTGAACCGATGTTATACTTGTAGAGGGGACCACATGACTAATGTTTTCCCATTGCGAAACCAAAACATGAGAGAAAGGAATGCCCCATATTGCACTATCGAGAGGAAATACAGCAACCAGGGCTCAAGATGGTCCCTACAATAGGCAGACTGTTAGACAAACTTATCAGCAACCTTATCAACAAGGTAGGTGAACCAATACCAACAACCATATTATAGACCACAACAACAATATCAGGCACCATATAGGCCACAACCTGTACTAGGAAACCAATTGTCACCTCTTGCCAATATAATTCCAGTTAAGTATGTAGTGGCAGAAGAGAACCTTAATAGAGCATTCGTGAGAGTGACCCCATTGGCTCAGAGAATGACTATCATGCTGAGAATTTTGACTATTCCTATGAAGATAGTCCACAAGTGTATTACATAGAGACATTTGCGCATAGTGAGACTTATCCTTATCACTACGAGGCACGACTTATGGAACAAAATTGGGAGCAAGAATACTCCAATGTCATGTATGTAAATCCTTTTGGAGATTCAAGCCACATCAACCTAGCCAATTGGGCATAGTCATAATCTATGAGTTCAAAGATCCCGAGACACCACACAAGGTTGTCTATCTAGATAACTCATGAGAGAAAATGTTATTGGTATCAAAGCATGATAGGCACGCATATACTTGGCAAGGTGAATTGATCTTTCCTTCACCACCGTCTAATATTTCCCATGGCCACTAAGGAGCAGGATCATCACATGCTCATGAAGCACAACAAGAACCCACAGCAGAGAGACCTGAAGTAAGATTCGCAAACACTAGGGGTAGAGACAGATTAGGACTTGAGGGTGAAAGACTTGACAGAGAGAGACATCGAGCACATAGGAATCAAATAGATGAACATGATTTGCATTGCCTAGACCCCAAGAGTACCCAAGAACCCTTAGAGCCTCTCAGGTGGTCAAGACAATGAAGAACTACTTTGATGGTTCAAGAGATCCTTATGATCATGTGGCCGAGTTCAAACAAGTGTTAAGAGCTCAACAGGTTGAAGACTTCTTCACTCAGTTTGAGGCATTTGTTTTGAATCTTAAGGGCACTCCCTTAGCTTGGTTTCAACCATTGAACAGTCGTAACTATCGAGATATAGGTCAACTGCTACAAGCGTTCATTGTAGACTTCTCCAAGAGTGACATGAGGCATAATACATCATCCCTGATCCACAACTTCAAGCAAACACCCCAAGAAACAGTGTGAATTGCAAGAAGATGGCTCAAAAAGTACTTAGAAAGATGCCATGTTCCAGAGTTACCCACACCATCCAAACAAGTGGCCTTGTTTTTAGATGGCTTATCAAGCACAAAGTTAAGATCATATGTGTACTTGAAAGAGCTTAGATCAATAGAAGAGTGTGTGCGGATGTGCATTGATATAGAAGATAACTTGGGTGAGGAGTTAGGACTATCCAAATTCTATAAACATTCTGACAGTTCTACTACTCATACCTCCAAGGCCTCCACGGAGACAGATGAGATAGCCGAGCAAGTTGCCAAGAAGCTATGAGTCCAAAATAGACAAACACCAAGAGTCACCATATTGAACCGATGTTATACTTGGAGAGGGGACCACATGACTAATGTTTGCCCATTGCAAAACCAAAACATGAGAGAAAGGAATGCCCCATCTTGCACTATCGAGAGGAAATACAACAACCACGTCTTAAGATGGTCCCTACAATAGGCAGAGTGTTAGACAAACTTATCAGCAACCTTATCAACAAGGTAGGTATCAGAACCAATACCAACAACCATATTATAGACCACAACAACAATATCAGGCACCATATAAGCCACAACATGTACTAGGAAACCAACTGCCACCTGTTGCCAATATAATTCCAGTTAAGTATGCAGTGGCAGAAGAGAAGCTTAATAGAGCATTCGTGCCAGTGACCCCATTGGCTCAGAGAATGCTTATCATGCTTAGAATTTGACTATTCCTATGAAGATAGTCCACAAGCTTATTACATAGAGTCACTTGAGCATAGTGATAGTTATCCTTATCACTACGAGGCACCATCTATGGAACAAAATTGGGGGCCAGAATACTCCAATGTCATGTACATAAATCCTAACCCTAGGCCCCAACTGGTACAGATGAGAGCACAAGCCCCTGGACGACCATGTTTTAGATGTCAGGGTAACCATTTCATTCATGATTGTCCCCACCCACCATCTCTGGGACAAGGACAAAACATTACCGTGGCAAAGACCATCTCCCCAAAGATTGTCCAAGAAACCCCTCTAGTGCACCCAAGGTTACACCCATTAATGTGGTAGGCTTAGTGGTGGATTCAAGTGCTAGTAGCAGTAATGCAACTCCTATACAAGCTCTCACTAGAGCACAAGCCTTAAAACAGGATAAACCAATTGAACAATGAGAGTTAAGTGAATCAAGAGAGCCTAGTAAGAGGAAAACAAGAACATGGAAGCATTCAAGGGAGAAGGCCAATCCCAAGTGGAATAAAAAGCTATCTGAATTAGAAGAAAGCTTGGGAATCTGAAGCTCTTCAGATCAGAGCTCCCACAATATTGGTAGGAAATGAAGACTGAGTGGTCCCCAAGAACACTCATGTCATGAAGAACACTAAGCTTTAGTGTCATCTCACCATAGAAGAGCTGCTCAAAGCAAAAGTTGAGCTATGGAATCATGTCAAGGATCAGGTCCCAGAACTTGATTCCAATATGCCAAAAGCGGGCTCTAGCCAGAAAGTACCTGAGATACCTCTAGACAAAATAGGGAACATCGGTGAAGGTGAAGAAGTTAATACTTATCTTTCGATCACCTATCAAGGTTACACAACCAAAGCAATCGTAGATTCAGGTGCTAGTGTTGCTATTGTGACCACCTCCTTGTGGAAGCAATGGGGCAAACCCATATTAAGACCAACTAGAATGAAACTTCAAATGGTGGACGGCCATGTCAAAAGACCTCTAGGATTTCTAGAAGGGATAACTCTAACCACTTGTGGTGTAGAGTTTGAACACACCTTTGCTATATGTGACTTTGAGAAAAATAATGTCTATGAGATGATCCTACGAAGACCCTTCCTATGAAAATTACAAATAGCACAGGATTGGGGAACCAAGTCCTTGTACTTGCAACAGTTAGGGGTCACCATCAAGGTCAATCTAAAAGATTATACATTTAGAGATGTACCACCCCTACAATGCAATCCTGTCCACAAAGCAAAAGAAGATTCTATCTCCGTGCATTCTGGAAGTTCACCTAAACCATCATGGATGCATGAGGATACTCACTTGTGGATGTGCGAGGTCGTAGAGGAAGAGGATAAGCACCTAAAATCAAGAGAAGAAGGAACTCCCCTAGGAGATAGACCGGTTAACAACCCAGCCTATACACCGATGATATTTCTAGATGAGGAATTTGAGCCTCATGGTTGGGTGGAAATTGGGTGGAAATCTTGGCCACCATGTAGATTGCTATGAATGAAGAACAATGCACACCTCATTGTGATGAGGAGGGTTATGCTATCTTAGTGTTCATGTGTCAGCCATTGCTAGAAGAATGTGATCCTAGTGCCATCATAGAAGAGGAAGAATGACAATGATCTAGAGTCCATTGTGATCGATAGTTGCTTTAAATCAGAAAAGCACTATTTAGAAAATGTACAAGTGTTTAATCAAAAGGAAGAAGAAGCTCTTAGAAGCATTAAAATGGTAAATTCAAAGGATGGAAGTGAGAGCAGTCAAAAGAAAAAGAAAATAAAAGCAATGAAACAAGAAGAGGAGGAATCATTGTTCGAGATACCAAACAATTTCAAGAAATATGAAGTGGAGGATAGAAAAATTTTGGTACACATTCCTAAGAGAGAGGCCACCATACGAGAAGCATACGATAATAAAGAAAAGACCAAAAAAATTGTTGTAACCATTGAGGAGAACGAAGAGAGATGTACATACATAGGAGAAGACCTAAGTGCAGAAGAAGAAGCAGATCTTGTAGCTCTATGAAGGGAATATAGGGATGTGTTTGCGTGGCACTATAGAGACTTAAAGGGGGTAGATTTGAGAATATGCTCTCATACGATTCCCATGACTACTGATGCCAAGCCCACCAAACTGAATCTCTATAGATATAATGATACTTATGTAGCTAAAATAAAAGAAGAAATTGATAGGTTGATTGAAGCTAGATTTATCTATGAGATTGATCATACTGAATGGGTGTCCCGCATTATAGTGGTGCCCAAGAAGAATGGGAAGTTGCGAGTGTGTATTAACCTTAAAAGCGTTAATGCTGCTACGATTCGAGATAGTTATCTGCTTCCAATCATTGAACATTTATTGGAGCGTGTTGCAGGAAAGGAAGTTTATAGCTTCCTTGATGGATTTTCTAGTTACAACTAGGTAGCCATTGCCCCAGAAGATCAACATAAGACTACTTTTGCCACAGAATGAAGAATTTTTGCATTTCGTGTGATGCCGTTTGGGCTCACCAATGCACCTGCAACATTCGAGAGGCTTATGTGTCATGTCTTCAAAGCATTATTGCAAAAGAGCTAATAAGTATATGTCGATGAGTTATGTGCTCATTCCCAACAAAGAAGATACCACATCATTGAGCTCAGAAAGATCTTCAACAAGTGCAGAGAATATCGAGTGTGTCTGAACCCAGAAGAGTGAGTGTTCATGGTATGACAAGGTAAAATCTTGGGTCACATCATTTCTAAGAATGGAATATCAACAGATGAGGATAAAGTATGAGCCATAGCAGAGTTACCAAGGACAAGGAATGTTAAAGAGGTACAAGCCTTTATGGGCCATTATGGATATTACCATAGGTTTATCCACATGTATGCAATCATAGCTAAGCCTCTTTATGCTTTGTTGACAAATTTTTGAGTGGAATGACGAATGTGAAAATTCCTTCAGTGAGCTGAAGAGACGTTTGTGCACAACACCAATATTGACCACTCCTGATTGGAATAAGCCATTCCATGTCCATGTGGATGCATCCAATCATGCCATAGGATGTGTGCTAGCACAACCCATAGGTGAAGGAAATTTGGATTTACCCATAGCATACGCTAGCAGAGAGCTAATCATAGCTGAACGAAACTATTCCACCACTAAGCGAGAGGGCTTAGGCAGGGTATATGCTCTAAAGAAGTTTAGGAACTATTTATTGGCCAAAAAGCTCAAGTTTTTCACTAATCATCAAGCTGTGTTATATTTTTTCAATAAACCTTGAAATACAGGATGCTGAGTAAGATGGTTCCTCTTAATAATGGAATATGACTTTGAAGTTGTTGTTAGGAAAGGTAGAGTCCACCTCAGGGAAGATCACCTTTCTCGCATCACTTCTGGAGAGCCACCGCAAGGAATGTCTGATGAGTTGCCTGATGCTTATCTATTCAATTTAGAAGATGTTCCTAAATGGGCAAATAAGTTCGTACCAGTCCTAACCTTTGGATCCACGAATAAGAATGTGAAAACAAATTAAGAAGAAATTGTAAATTCACAAAAATATCACAGATTGGCAGGAATCATGTACAAACAGGATATAGAGGGAGTATTAGCTTGTTGTGTTGACGATGATGAACATAGTAGTTAGCTGCAACAAGCCCATGAAGGATTGCTAGGAAATCACTATTCTAAACAATGAACATTGCAGAATTTGAAATGTTTAGGAGTGTATTGGCCTAGCATGGACAAAGAAATACATGAGTGGATTAAGAATTATCAAGTGTGCCAGGAAAAACCCCCCAGTGGAGCACGTGACTCTTTATCATGTATCGTTGATTGATTAGAGTTCTCCATTGGTAGAATTCATGAGATCAGGGACATTACCCAAAGAGGCGAGTCTAGCAAGAAGAAGAAGCATGGAGCAAGAGGCTCAGGACTATGCCTTAATCAGAGACAACCTATATCGAAGAGGCAAAGATGGTTACCTAAGATTGTGCGTTCATGAATCAAACTATTTGAAATTATTAGAAACTGCACACAGTGTTCTTGCACGTGGATATGTTGGGCCGAACTAAGTAATCAACACCATTCTATTCTGAGGACTTTGATGGCCCACTCTTCATATGGATGCACATACCTATGTGAAGAAACGTTACAGATGCCAATGTGCACAATATCTGGTTAGAAAAGACGAGATTCCTTTGAGGCCAATGATGGGAGGACATGCATTTTCGAAATGGGGTATAGACTTTGTAGGTCCTATTAACCCCCCAGCTAGACACTCCCATGCAGAATATATTATTGTAGCCACAGATTACCTTACGAAGTGGGTAGAAGTAAAGGCCACAACAAAGAATGATGCTGAAACAACAGTTAAGTTCTTATTTGAGAATGTGTTCATGAGATATGTACTACCAATTGAGTTAGTGAGCCATAGAGGCACACACTTCTTGAATGAAGTCATTGAAAATATTCTCCAAGAATTCTTGGTGATACATAAGAAGTCTACCCCCTATCATCCACAAGCTAATGGACAAGCTGAGAGCACAAACAAGATCTTATGTAATGTCTTGACCAAGCTTGTAAATAACAAACGCTCTAATTGGGATAAGTAGTTTCATCATGTTGTTTGGGCTTATAGAGTTGCCTACAAAACGGTACTCAATGCCACCCCATTTCAGATGGTCTTTGGACAAAATGTTGTGCTACCATTAGATTTCTTAATCTTGGATTTAAAAGTAGCACAAGAGCATGAGTGGAATGGAGATGAATGTCATCCACGATCTTCGATCTAGAATGCTTAGGTGAGATGAGGCTACGAGCGGCAGCAAGTATCTATGCTGCAAAGAAAAGGCAAAAGGCATACTTGGATGCACACATCAAGGATAAGGGACTGAAAGAGGGAGATTTAGTGCTGGGTATACACTAAAGCAACATGCCCATAAATTGGAAAAGTGAGGATATGCACCCATGATCATTAATAGAATTTCCAGAAGCGGTGATGTTCAACTGGCGACTTTAAAAGGTGATATCTTGCCAAACTACATAAGTGGTTTTCGAGTCAAGTTATACCAAGAACCTCTTACAGAAGATATGCTAATGAGGCTCAACACTGCTAAGAAGCGAAAAGAGCGCATAACGTGAAATAAGTTAAGGCGACTAGGCCTAGATGTCAACTCAAAAGCTCCAAAATATCACATTGACATGTGCCAAAAATTAGGCATAATAACTCCTCAAATAATCAACCGATGCCCCTTTATGACCATAGAGGTAGGATGAGGAAAGAGTGTAAGGATTGTGAGAGCATTCATTGACTCAGGTGCAACAACTAGTGCAATTAGACTTTCATACTGCCAAGACCTACAATTCAACATCAAGCCCATAGAAGCCTATCTCATAGGATTGGGAGGTGTGGAAACCCCTTGCTTGGGCGAGGTGGACCTTCCCATCTATCTTCATGATGTCCCAATGAAAGTCAAAATGCTAGTGTGTCATGATGAGAACCTTACAGAGCCACTTGTCTTGGGTCAAGATTGGATTTACAACCATGCAGTCAACTTGAACCTAAGAAGTCAATGTCTTCAAGTTTGGGTACATGACCAATGCATTACAATGGAATTACAAAATTGTACGATTAAAAATCTAGGTTTCACCCATTCTTATAGTTCTTCTAAGACAAATCCTAGAATATAAGATGTTGTATGTGTCCAAAGCTCTATGATGCATAAGGATGCTGCCTCTAACAAAAGAGTTGGAGACATGTTGAGACTTCCTTCTTGTAGGAAGTCTCAACCATCTGTAAGAGTTCAACCCCACAGGCTAGAGCAATAGTACAAGACAACTCTTGTATCAACTAGACAAATAGATTTCAAGAAGAAAGCAGTTATGGGTGTGAACCAGATCTGGGTACAAAAAGGAGAGCAACCACCAGCTTTGCCACACCAATTCCTATCTAGGGAGGCTGAGCATGCTAAAAGCAGAACCCAGCAACTAGGACAAGTTCAACCAAAAGGTATTCGACAAGTTTGGGTGCCCACAAAATTAGTGGCAGCTCAAGAAGGTTAGGCATGCCTGTGGGTAACTAAGGTACTCTTACATGCACAAAACCCTGAGTCTTCACTCATGCAAAATGTCTCAATAAAGACACCAAGGCGAGGTAAGGGACTGAATCAAGCACAGAGCTCCAAAAAATATCAAAGAACCTCTTCTGCAATAATCAACAAACAATCATCAATGATATGGGTTTGGAAAGCAAAGAGCCAACCACAATGGATCAAACCCTCAAGAAAGCATTCAAACATGAAGCGGCCGCAGGTGATCAGTACACAATCAAACACTATTCTCAAAGGGATCCCTATAAGGATGAATGATCAATTTTCACTCATGGATCCAATGGGTACCTCCAACAAGGGCCACATCAGCGTCTGCAGGAAACATTGAAATCCTCGATGTGGTACAAACCATGTGCCTTTGGCACAACCTTGTCTTTTGCACCATTCAGGTCATGCATTTCCAAAGTATGCATCAATAATAGGGACACATTACACGGCTGTGCATAAACACATTTGAGAGTCCGATGCACAAGAACACATTGACATATGTCAACTATTTTTACTAATACTAACATCTGTCTTCTTGTTTTGTGACATTGTTTCGAAAAAAGGGGAAAAAAGTGAGACAAAAAAAGAGCAAAAAAAGAGAGAGAGGGAGAGAGATCTTGTTTCCAGGTTTGACTCATGGAACATGAATGAGTCATGCCTAGTTGAAGGTGGAACCGTTGATGAGTGGGCATATATCAGTTTTGATAGAAGTGTGTCTTGGCTAGTAGATGATATTATTGCTGCCTTATCTAGTAGATGTCAAGAACTTGGCAGGAACATGGCATCCACAACTCTTGTTTCCCCTTACCATGGTAGGAGAGAAGATCTCGAAGGTCCACAAGTTGAGAGATTCTTAACTACTATATGTCCTAGAGCATCCAAGGTGGGATCTGCAAGGGGTAGTTTTGGTACCCTACAAATCCTTGTATGTATGCTAAATGAGAAGACTCGTGCTTATGGTGAGCTAAAGAGAATATGTGAAACTAATTTTGGTGTAGTTACCCAATGTTTTTTGTCAAGGAATATAAAGAAATTCAATTCTCAGTATTTGAAAAATGTTTCTTTGAATAGAGGAGACAGGACGACGCACTCAAAGAATTTCATCAGTGAACCATCAACACGGACATTCATCGACAATGAAAGACTAGCTAATGGTCGATCACAATGCCAGCTGTACAACATGAAGAGATCAACATCGATCGACCATTCACCATGGTAAGAATCCTTACTTTGGCAACACCATAACCATGATGGTTTGGAAACCTCTTCGTCAGCATACCCTTGAGCACTTAGCTCAAGACCTCCAATTCTTGCACCATATTTCTTCCCATGCATTTTCCAAGTATGCATGCATAGGGCCACCTTAAAGGCCGTGCACAAGGCACATACTTTAGTCAACCCATGCACTAACACACTTACCCATCACTCATTATGGATCACTCGTAAAAATCATCTTTGGAAGATCTAGAGGACATCAATGGAGGCCCACATTGACACATTCATGCTCGAATCCAAGGAAGAAGCACATACCAAGGGACTATAACTTGCACAAGCTTGCAATGAAAAATGAGGAACTAGACAACAGAACCTACTACAATTGGAAGATAGATGGCTCTTAGGATGGAGACTACCTCTCAAAGCACAACATGGAACAACCATTACAACAAGGGTCTGTCAGGGATGACTGACTCGAGAGGGGGGGGGAGTGTTGAAGCTTAAGGTCAAGGACAAAGCACAAGAGCACATCAAAGAGGTGGACACACAAGAAGAAGGAGCATGTAGGGAGGTCCATGAAGTACATGTCAAATTTTCAAAAGGAATCCCTATAAAAATAGTGTTTTTCATCACTAAAAGCCATTGTAAATACCATTTCATATTTTTCTAACTCCATTTTGTTCAAGCTGAGGAGTGCTCAAGCTTGATGAGAATTAGAAGTATCATCTTACCAATTTTCATAATTTTTAGACTTCCTTTGAGCCCTCAAATAAGCCCTGAACCTAATTTATGACTAGGCCGGACACTACATCTGGACACGGCAAAAACTACTCAAAAAACTATAAAAAGATCTAGAGAGCTCATTTTTGAGGTTATCTTGTTAGAGAATAGAGCTTTTGTAAGAGAGTTAATTTGCAATTGAAAGCTTTCCATTGTTCCTCTCTTTGATCTTATCATGTGTGCGTGTGTGTATGTGTGTGCATGCTTGTGTGCTTTCACTCACGCACTTGTCCCTTCACTCCCTCAAGGTCTTCATACCGGTCCTCATGTCTCCATGGATTGAAAAGTAAAGGAGGTGGTGCTTATGCTTGAGCTACACCCACCACCCCACGACCTCGTGAACCCATCACTCCATGACCCCACAAACCGACCACCCCACGACCCTGCAAACCCACCACCGCAATCCCACAACCATGTGAACCCACCACCCCACAACCCACCCCATGAGCCCACGAACCCACCACCCCTCGATCCCACCAACAAGGTGCTTCATGCTTTGAATGATGTTCTAAACCTGTCACGAGTGCTGGGGATGATTTCTCTAGAGGCTCTAATTCCTCCGAATTCTTTTGCTCCATAATGCGTGCGAAGGGAAATGACATTCTCCTTCACCATCTCTCTACTTGGCTCATTCGCTTCTTGGTTATCATTCTCTTAGCCTTCATAGTTGATGGTGTCCCTTGTTGAATTGATGGTAAGCCATGAGTTTGTAGTCTTCTCTCTCTCTCTCTCTCTCTCTCTCTCTCTCTCTCTCTCTCTCTCTCTCTCTCTCTCTCTCTCTCTCTCTCTCTCCCTCTCTCTCCTTCTCTCTCTCTTTGTCTCTCTCTCTCTATCTCCCTCTATCTCTCTCTCTCCCTCTCTCTCTCTCTCTCTCTCTCTCTCTCTCTCTCTCTTTGCATGTGACTTCCACCCACACACTAGCAGTTCTCTCTCTCTCTCTCTCTCTCTCTCTCTCTCTCTCTCTCTCTCTCTCTCTCTCTCTCTCTCTCTCTCTCTCTCTCTCTCTCTCTCTCTCTCTATCCCTCCCTCCCTTCTTGAAGCCCCCCAACTTGCAAACCCATAGCATCCCAACCCACAGCCCTATAACACGCCCAACCCATAGCCCAACAAACTCGCCATCCTGCCAACCCCCACATCCCTCCCCTCCGTAGCTCCACGCCTCCACTAGCTCATAGCCACACTGCATCCATTTCCCTACTACACTTCCTCCCCCCCCCCCCCCCCCCCCCCCCCCCCTCATGTGACTGCCATGGTGCCCCCGTCTCATACAGATAAGTTGATGCATCTTGCACTAGTAAGATGATTCCTACATTCATGAATGACCATAACTCAACAAGGCGCAAATGTGTCACAAAGCTTATAGCTACCAACTGTGATGGAGAAAAGCAAATGGAAAAGGATTGAACAACAATAGAAATTGAAGGCTCACACCTCTTGCACTCATCCCATAGTGTCATTGTGGCCTTGCTACACACCATCAAATAGACTTATGCAAGAGTCAGATAAACCATAGAGTAAAGCAAGAGGTTGTTCAAGTAAGATCAAGGATTGGTGCGACTACGATCAATAGAGATCATTTTATGAGCTTTGGGAAATTAAGGATGAATGTGGCGAACTTTAAACAACATTTGGGAAATTTTGGGTCGCATTGAGCCACATTCTCTAGTTTCACCCCCTCTAGGTTTGTGACTTGGCCAAGAATCAATTTTTTTCTAAAGTTGTTGGATAAAGAGCAAGTTTTGAGGTGGTTGATGACGTTTGGAAGAGGCCAATCTATGAGCTTCAAGGCCGGCCATCTAAGCAAAGTAGTACCTAGCATCACATAGTGTAGTTCCATTAATGCCCCGAAATGACTTGTGACGGACATGTTTGTGAAAGGGCTCATGAATGTACTAAGTAAAAGTGCCGATGAATCAAGGGCTAATCAGTAGGATGATAATCAAGGGCTAATCAATGTGAAAGAAACAAATTAGAAGGTGATGATCATATGGTGTTATTGACCAAACACCTTCCGAGAGATGTGCTCCGCAATAGGCCATTACCACACTACGATGGGTTCCACTAGGACATGTTTTCAGTAAAAGCGTTGTCGCAAGTTTTCAAGGAAAGGAGGTAACCAGTGTGAGCTGAATAAAAAAAAAAAGTGTTTGTCTTAGACTTTAATCGGTTGCATATTTCATTTGTGCCACTATAGTTTCCAATTTTTGACAAGCAAATCGTGTCAAGAAGCAAATCGCACTAGCCTAATTTGCTGAAACCTCATTGCATTAATTGGCGCATCTGGTTTCCATTGAAACAAGCATTTCGCTTTGATAAGAGTTGGCACCTAAGTGTACGCAAGTTATTGATAAGGGATGAAATTGGTTGTTAGCTTAACTGATGTTTGAGGGCTTATGTCAAGTTTGAAGATTAAACCTTTTCCTTATTCAATCTTTCGCTTTAGTTCTACCACCAACTAAGAAGGCTTTGTGTTTCTAAAAAAAATAATTCTAATTAGAGTCCACAAATGATCTTGTTGATGTATCTCGGCAGATTTCGTGAGTTCTTCAATGCCATGTTTCTTCCTTTAGATTTAAAAACCTTTTATTAATTACACAGAACTTGTTTACCATTAATTCGTTTTTCTCACAAATTTCATTATAAAAGACATTCATGTTTTTCTGTCACTCTCATATCACTCCTAGTTTGTGAACAAAGGTACAACGCAAGTACAAACCACACTCCTTCACCTTCTTCTTTGCGATACGATTTGCATATCTGTGTTAAATTGCTTTGACATTAAAATAACCACACAAAGATTTAGTTCAATTTAATCCATTAAAAATAAACTCTGTATCTGCATACATCAAGATCTACACGCATCTGCAAAAGTATACAAAACTCACAATAGTGTTTATAAACTGTCCTTTTGTATTTGGTTACATGTAGTTCTACGCAAACTAAGGATCAAGGATGCAACAGAAACAGAACGAGCAACGCTCTTATATGCATATATCTTATCGTCAAGTTATTTATTACAAGCAGGCAACAGTCACAGTAAATAATCGAAATAGAGGGATTACCATGATCTCTTATAGTTTAAGTTCAACGTTTCCTTAACACAAGCTACTTCAGTAATGTTCAGAGAATCTACAACTTTAGACGTACAAAAAACAACCAATCAAACCTCTTTTTAATCATTAAGCAACAAAGTACATTGTCTGTGCGCAGATGGAAATTTAAATCATTTCTATTCATTGAGCATACATCAAGCTCTATTTCATGCATTAATGAATAGATAGATGAAGACACACCTATCTTTGTACCACTGTTTCATACAGAAAATTGAATTTAGTCCTGTTACCTTCCCTGCCTCGACGGTTAGCAGTGCTTCCATCAATCATTAGTATAGGCTGAAATCCTCCTTGGAGGTGTACTTTATTGAATGTGCAGCAATGAGACAGCAGATACTCCCACCCGCCAAATCACAATCCAACGACAATCTGCCATGCGTCCTCTTTTAACGAATTCCATATAATTTCTGAAGCATCTCCACCTTTTCTATCAGAACTGCATCATAGTGCAGGATTCCTCTTCTAATGTAGCTAGCAGAATCGATTTCCAACACGGGTCAGCATTAGTACAGGAAGCCGTTCCCAACAACTCAATCTTCAAAACAGTAAAACTCCATCCGTCACTCTACAAGCTCTCTCCAGCTTTTAAACGTGGGACTTCATAATCATTTTTCTCGAGTGTGACTTTTCTGCACTTCCTTTCGTGTCAGTTCACTGTCCAAGAGCTACATTCCTCTGAAGTTGAATTTGATACCCGCAAGTCCTCCTGAAGCAGAGAAGTACTCCGAAACTATATATTCCTTATTGTCAACTGCACGCTGCTCCATCAACCTCATTCATCTTTGTTTCCCACACTTCTCCTCTGTTATTTACGGTAATTCTGCGAGTCTTTCCCGTTCCATCTTTGCACCTCCTACAGCCTGCCTCTTCAATGAGTGCCCTCACTTCAAAAGAAAGTCTGCTATCAAAATATTGAAGAGCCGTTTCAATTCCTCTTGTTCTCCTGCGATCCTCCTCTTCTAATAGCGCCTCCCTTCTCAATCGCTGAACAATAGCACGATGGGAGTCTTCTCCTCAGATTACTGTGTTCCTCCACTCCGAGAGATGTTCTGCGGTAGATTAGGAAAAAAAACATGGAATCCTTTCCCTATGACTCTCTTTCTTTTCTCGTTGTTTTTTCTCAGATCGGCCCGCTTGTACCAGCCTTCTTCTAGATGTAATTTCATCTTTTCGAATCCTTTGCGATCACAGAATCTCCCCTTTCCCTGGGCTTCCCTTCGAGTGCATCCCAAAACAGAAGGTTTCCCTCACACACTAAGCCCAATAAGATTTGGAAATCTTCCTCAGCTTCTGCTAATCTTTCCATTAATCTGGGATGCTCATGGAACTAAGTCCGTGCATCTTCCTTATGATCCTCGCACATCTGTTCCTTTCTCCAAGCTTCCCCAAAGAACTATGTCGCCCTCTTTTACGTCATCCCTCTCTCTTTACTTTAAGCATCTGAATCTTCAACAGATTTTCCTTGGCAATTTCACGTGTATGAATCTCAACCTTATTTTCATAGAAGCGGCATACTTCCAAATCAGCCACATATCTTTTATTCCACGCACAACTATATATATATATATATATATATATATATATATATATATATATATATATATATGCAGATACATATATTCGTATATATACCACTATGTATACATGCGATCGTATGCACATTGATTTACACATAAGAAAATGAAGATTCACATATAAGTCTTTTTCACGCGTGTATACAAATATGTGTGGAGTTTCTCATACAAAATCCTATGCATATATAACACATCCAATGCACATATTTACATAGACTTTATCTTTATGTTCTTATGAGAAGATCTATGGAACGCATGAAGCGAAGCACAGATTGTTTCATGCATTTGATCATACACAAGTTCAAACAAGTATTCAAGTAATCAGTACCTGATAATCAAATTGATAAACAGTAAAGTCTCCCATATGTAACTATGTTAGAAGCACTTCAACCGAATCGAATATTGTTCATCAACCCTACCTGTCAATTCAACATACAAACTTGTTTTGATTGATTTATACTCACCATGGTCAAACCTTTGATTTATTACTTTTGATCAATTCATAAGCTTGGTTTGCAAATCTCTACCACATCCACCCCCTCTGAGCCTGTGCATCCTCCGGATGCGCCAATCTTGCATACATAACATCAAACACAAGCAAGGATCAAGTAGTCATAGCATATAAACAAGACTTAAAGAAAATTTTAACTTGATGCATGAAATCTGAAAACACATTGAACTTGGCATACATTAAGAGAAGAGGGTAGACAAGAACATCTCATACAACATATCAGAATACACTAATGCACTTAGACTAGAAATCATATGAGTAAATCGAAAACTTCTTAGCTCCCTCGTTAACTCGACCCGGTCAGATCTAGTAGCCTATCCGAAGCATTTGCATATACCAGTCTTCACTAACTCGATTTATGAAACCTGCTTCTGGCTTCCCTATTGATCTTCCATCATTTGAACCCCATCAGACCTTTTCTTATTTTTCTCTTATTTTTGTTCTATTTTTCTTTATTTTCATTCTTTGACCCAGCTCAACCTTCATTTTTTTTTGTTTATATTTTTATTTATTCTTTTTCTACACGTCGGCCTATGCCGAAATCGGATGTGACTCGTGGACCTGACCACCCGGACAGGTTTAGCCCACCCATCTACCGACCCGACATAGCGCACGATGCACAATGTCAGCCTCATACGAAATCAACGTCAGCTCGTGGCTCTAACCACCCGGTCAGAGTGACTCCACCCGCCTATCAACCTGTATGAGTGCGTAACAACATGTAGGTCAGGCCATACGACACAACTAGCGTCAGCTCGTGGCCCTGATCACCCGACCAGGGTAGTCCCACCCGCCTGCTAGCTTATCGCAGCGCCCAACGGCACATACACGTACACATAAATAGCTGGCTGGTATAAGAATTCTTTTCTCAAGACATAATCTGTCTGAAGATTAGGTCAGATGAGAGATC
The DNA here is from genome assembly GCA_020310875.1 of Ceratopteris richardii. Classification (NCBI taxonomy): domain Eukaryota; kingdom Viridiplantae; phylum Streptophyta; class Polypodiopsida; order Polypodiales; family Pteridaceae; genus Ceratopteris; species Ceratopteris richardii. Next base: position 83,055,576 of record CM035412.1, on the reverse strand, counting down.
AAGAGTAGAAGTCGAAGTGTCTCACTCATCAAGTGCTCGTAAACACTACTATATACAGATACTTAGTTTAGGTCTTCCCTTCACCTTCCTAGGTCTTGTTCTCGAAAGTTTTGGTCCATGTTCTAATCTTACTCATATAATCCTGGTCCTTATACATTACATGTAATCTAATTAGTGGCACGAGATTTTTGTTCTACTTAATTTTTCTTAATTATGCATTTATTTACATGTTATATACCCAACTCATGTAGTCTTTTCATATGGATATATATATACATACATACACATATATGCATGAGAGAAAAAGAAACTGAAACAATAACATCTCACCAGTATAAAATCAGAAGCCGCTCGAGCTTGTCGCCTTTAATCATTCTTTCTTTAGAAAAAAACTTGAACTTGGTCATCCTGCATAAATCAGAGGCTTATTTCACACGAATTTATATAAAAATAGTTATTCAAAAGGAAAATATTACCTGGCTTTATTTATATACATTGGTATTCGTTTTCTTGCCGATCTCCGAGGATCTTTCCTGACTTTATTCTTCATTAAAAAAACCTAACTTGATTCAAAATAAACATTATTTACACATAGCTTTAATACAACATTTTAATCTATCTTTAAGATGTCTCACCCCCCTCACGTTCCCTACGGAACAAGGCAAGCTGTTGTAAAAGTTCTGCATATTCTGCTAAGTCACGACTATATACAAGAAGTGTTGTTGGGTCCACTTGCATATATGACTCACGGTCATCCGAAGTGTCATCTTCTCCATATGTTCGTGCCCTTCGATACCTGAGCACACTTCCTTCATTTGATGATGAGATCAACGTCTCCCTAGTGATACGATCTTTAACAAACTCTTCTACAGGAATTCTTTCTTCATTTTCAGGTGTAGGGAGCAAGTAAGTTGATATGAAAGAACTATCTAAGGCTCTCCCTTCAGGCACACTCCTTGACGTTTCTCTAAATTTTTCAGGAATGCTACCCTCAGGAATGGATGTATCATTGGAATCTTCACTGTCCATTCCAGATCCTAAGATAGTTAAACAGTCCAATCAACCCTAAAAAACTTCCTATTAATAACCTGATCACAAATCTCTGTCAGTACCTTGCAAGGAACAAAAATTAGTATTAATAGAAGGTCATGAATAAGTAAAACACATACATTTAATTTATTTGCTGCTTTACTTATTTATTACATCTAGACGGATTCATATCTTGTTATTTATCTACATGGTTTTATTATATACATACATATATATATACGTGTTTTTATATATATACATCATCTTACGATATAATTTATTTTAATCATTTTCCTTATTGATGTCTTCATTTTCATCATCTCCACTTCCTTCCTCTTCACTTCCCTCTTCTTCGTCTTCATTTATTATCGTCTCATAATTCTCATTCTCTCTTCTTTTAAAGAGCTTAACTCTCTTTCTAGCGATTAAATCCTTTAACTTGGTCCCATCTAATTCTCTAAGTGAGTATGTTCCATTATCGAAAACTTTACATACCACATAGGGACCAAACCATCTCTTAACCAGTTTTCCTCGAGCTTCATATTGAGTATTCAATGAGCTATCATAGACAAGTACCCAGTCTCCTTCCTTCAACCTTTTAGGCCTTAACCTGTGGGACTTGTCAAATGCAACTTTATTTTTCTCTCTAGAAGCTCTAAGCTTAAATGCAGCTTCTTCTACCAGATTTCTTCCTCTCTCTAGTTGAAGAATCTGCACTGCTAGAAGATCTTCTCTTGACACCTCATCTTCCCAAGGCAAGGAAGTCCACGCTAAAGCATGTGACTCCGTCGGCAAAATAGGTTTTTGACAATACATCAGTTCTGCTGGCATATATCCAGTAGTTCTAGTGTATGTCATCCTGTCTGCCCAAAGGGCAAAGGGAAGGTAATTTGGCCAATTCTTTATTTTCCCCTCACAAGCCTTAGCCAAAGCTTTAATAATTGGTGGATGACCACGCTCAATTTTTCCATTAGCTTCAGGATTGTAAGCAGTGGTGAGCGATAATCGAATTCCATATTTTTTAAAGAAGTCTTTGGCTTCCTGAGCATCAAGCTCACCTTTATCGGCAACTATTTTCTCCACATAACCAAATCTACTAAACACATCTTCTAGTAGAAACTTGCATACATTGCTTGTAGTTTTCGTCCTTAGAGCTCTTCCTTCAACATGATTTGTTAGATCTTCTCTTGCTAACACAATATACCTCATCTGATGCACCCCTAATGGCATTGTAACTAAATCAACAACCCACTTATAGTGAATATTAAGAGGATATGTTGGATGTAATTCATCTCTGTGTCTAACATTGGAGTACATCTGGCAAGGTTTACAAGTGGCTACATAATTTTGGGTATCCACATACATCCCAGGCCACCAGTATCTTTCCCTTATCTTTTCATAAGTTCCTTGAAAGCCTTTATGACCGGCCCATAGTGAGCTATGCATTTCACGCATAATCCTTCCTCTCGATTCTTCACAACCTACAACTCGCTGGGGCATCTTACCTATTCCAATCTTTTGCTTCCAGAGTAATCCATCTTTCAGGAAATAATTGCTTGACTTTCTTCGAATGGTACGAAATTTTTCTTTGCTCCAACTAAGATCAGGACACTTCATACTTAAATATCTCCCGATTTCCTTCCACTCATTTTCATATTCGTCTTCATTAAATCTTTCTGTTATTCCTATTTGAATCTTGTAAGGTTCTTCTTCTATCCATCTGTTATCTTTCCCGCTTCCTAAGCTTCTTCGAACTTCTCTTGAAGACTCAATACAAGTCCCAAGCCTTTCATTTTGACGCTTAGGCTCTTTTCTATTTAGTCCAGTAGATGCTTCATTTAGGCTCAAATTATGTACATGTGAAGCATAAAAGTCCAGGCCTATCTCTTCATCATTAGAAGTCATCGAATCTTCATTTTCATATATAGCTCGTGATAGCATATCAGCCACCACATTATTCCTTCCAGCTATATGAACAAACTCAGGGTTTAGCGACTTAATGTATGCTATCCATCTTAACATGGCAATGTCTGCAGTGGAACGATTCACGATCATTCCCAACAATGGTAAACAATCTGTTTCCACTACCACATTTGCCCCAATCAGATATTCTTTATCATTCTTTAGTGTAGTCACTATTCCCCAAAGCTCTCGCTTAATTTGAGGGTAACCTCTCTAGTGAACATTTAGAACTTTAGCTCCGAAACGAATTGCATATCTTTTTCCTTCATCATCCTCTTGGCCAATCGCCCAACCTATACCTGTCGGACTCGTATCTATGGTGATATAAATTTCTTTATTATCAGTGTAATCAGCCTTTCTAAGCAGTGGTGCTTCTGCAAGTTCCTTCTTTAATTTTCTCACAGCTTGAGTATGGATATCTTTCCATTGAAATCTTTGCCCTTTCCTAAGCAATTGATAAAGTGGGTCCGCAACATGGGCAAAATGAGGAATCCACACAACATAGAAAACACATGCCCCAAGAAACCTCCTCACTTCAGTGATCGAGGAGCAGACCTCTTTCATGTGTTGAATGGCATCTACTTTCTTTGGACATGGCTTCCTTCCTTTAGGTCCACATAAACTTCCCACAATTAAAACCTCTTGCACTCCAAATACTGATTTTTCAGCAGACAATGTCAAATGAACCTCTTCCAACCGACTGAGAATGGATTCACAATCAGTTATGTGCTTTTTAACAAAATTCCTACATCCATCCTCATCAAGAGTCTCGTCTCTATCTCTTTCTTCACAGCCTTTAATAAGGACATCGTCAATGAATGGTATAGTCAGATGTGGAATAAAATCCCTAAGAATTTTATGCATACCATTCATCATATGTGCCATCGAGTTCGTGGCGCCTTGCGGCAAAGTGCACATGCGCACAAGCCCAAGTGGCGTCCTCATAGTCGTCAAATCACGGCTTTCGAGAGCTAGCTGGAATTGATCATATCCAGAGTGTAAATCTCCCATTGAATAAATAGATCTTCCTGCAAAGGCTTCTGCATACTCGTCTACAATAGGCCCAATTCCCATATTTCTAATTGTCACTTTATTCACTGGCTGTAGATCTTGGATAAATCTTAATGACCCATTCTTCTTTGGTACAGTAAACCAACGGTTAGAATAAGGAGCACTTGATGGCTCAAGAATCCCCATTCTAATCTTGTCATTCAACAGATCAATTAACTTTGAAATATGAGCTTTTGGTACCGGAATTGGTCTGAGATTCCAAGGTACATGTGGTATCGTGAAAATTATCATAGGTGTCACCACAGATGGATCTACACATCCAATTTCTTGGGCATTGAAAGAGAAAGCCTTTCCATGCTTGAATAACATCCGAGAGAATACATTCTTCTCTTCTTCACTGAGGAAACCATCTTTCCCCAATTGAATTTGCTCGAGTGTTTCTTTAGTGAATTCATGGCCTATTTTTCTTTTATCTCTGAGAGGTGGCTGAGATTTTGCACCATCCATAAGTTTATTACTATCTTCAGGAAGCGGAACTGCGACTGGCTTTATCTTTTTATCAATTGTTTTGTATTTTGTTTCAACGAAGACTTCTTTACCTGTTTCATCTTGCTCAAACTTTGCTATTTCCTTATACATGGAAATAGAGTGCGTTTGAATCACATAATCACTCCTTTTTCCTTGAATTAACTCTTGCAGATCAAACAGTGTGTCTGCAAAAGATATCTCATCAAAGACTCCGGAGATTTCCTCGTCGAAGTCAAGCACTCTACATCCATAAAAGTTTCTTTGAAGATCTGCTATGTATTGTTTTTCCCACTTTTTTAACTCAGAAAAAACACGAAACTGAAATGAATTTGTCGAAGAAAGTGCTATGAAACTTGATATAAACATATTTACATTCGGGATATTTTCACTTTTCAAGCTTTCATAGTCCCGACTTATGAAAGCTTCCTTTAAAAACTTTGATCCTCGAATTCTTCAGGAATAGGTCTTGTCCGAAGAGAAGTTCTATTCCTGATATGGTCTACACAAACCGTCATAAATTGGACTGCCTTCTTTCCATCCTTACTACGGATTCGCGCATAGGCCGATCCATCTTCCAAGACTCTTGTTTCCATTCTTAAGGCAGTAATATATGGATGCCCTAAAATCAACGAGTAACTAGAATGATCTTGCACGAAAAAATTTTGATAATCACTAACATCTCCAATTGTAACTAGAACCTGCGGGCATGCACCAAACAACTCACCTGGCATCGAGTTTGCAGCCTTAATTCTCCAACCAGGCTGCATGTCTATTGGCCATTTCCCCTTCATGTAGAGATCTTTGGACATCAAGTTAACTTCAGATCCGTGATCAATAAGAGCGACAACTGGAGTGCTAATTTTCTCTAATCTCACCAACGTCTCAGTTGTGGCTCGAGCCCAATGATCTCTAGTATAATAACTTGAAGGAGTTATTTCTGAAGGATTTCGCTCCAAGAATATTTCCTCATGTACGCATGGTTGAACATTAGTCTCAATTGGTTCAAGTACATTTTTTAGCTCTTGTACTTGTGCTTGCACAGTATGAACAGGAGTCTCTTCATCCATTCTTTCAGTCTCTTGCATGTCAGCTATTGGTTGCCGTTTTCTTCTTAAGAGGTCAATTATTACTTCTAAAAATTCTCTTTTTGCTATCCCCAATAACTCACCGAGTGTAAATTCGATTACACTATCGAGCACTCTTTTCTCGAGAACTTGTTTTAGATTTGTGGCTTGCTCTATGTGCGATTTTAGCATATATGAGGGATTTCTCACTCTTCCTTGTCCTTTTCTCACAGGTTGCATCTCTTGATCTTGAGGAGGAATATTATCGTGGGTAGGAACTGGCGTCTCAGCAGAAGTAGGAATTTGAACTTGAGTTTACCAAAAACACAGGTCTCCGCAAAGTTGTAAGACCTTGTATGGGGGCTGAATCTCGCCTTAATCACCACCTTTCAGGATTATTTGGAGTGAGTTCGTTGGCTTGGATGATTTGGTTGGATTATTGTAAACGGTTGTGATGGTGGATCTACTTGAGTGGGTTGGTTTGTTTGTTTTGGTTGATTTTGGTTTGGTATTTGAGGTTGTTCATGTGAAGCTTCTACTTGACGCCTAGTTCTTCTTTTCTCCTCTTCACCCTCATTGGTTCTCCTTCGTTTCTCTTCCACTACTGCTTCATGCTCTACTGAAGAGCATAGATATGTAACAACCCAGAGAGTATCTACAGGATCATTCCATCCACTTACCCCTCGGATTTCATTGCTGGCTGTTTTTAAAATTTCATGATGCATCTTTCCGCGATCTAAGGACTTTATCACTTTAGACCACGGTTCTATATCATTATTTTCGTCAATTACCTGACATGCATACGTATGCGATGTTGAAGCAACGTTTTCACATGTGCCAGGGAAGAATATTCTCATGCCTCCCCGACCAAAGTTAATGTTTACCTTTTCTCCAGTCTTAGAGTCATATATCATCTTTTCCTTAACGAATACCAAATTCTTTGCCAAAGCTTCTTTGAAGCTCTCACACGAGTATCTGTTATGCTCCAAAGAGTCACACCAAATACATCTTTTAATTTCAGGAGCTTTTGGGTTTTTAGGTGTCGGTGCTTGTAAAGATTGAGATTCAATCATCTGCTTCATACTTTGAATCGTAAGGTCACTAAATTTTTTAAACATATCTTCCATTGCATTAGTGGGCACAACATCCTTTGGTGTTGGTAGGTTTACCTGAGGGTTCTGTACAGGTTGCTGAACAGCCTGAGCTTGTTCTTCTTGCATATCATCATGCCAGCTCTGCATGAACTTAGACAAAGTTCTTTGCTTTTCAACGTATCCTCTAACAGCTTCGTCCACATTACCCCAGTCTTCGGTAAGACCAGACTCAGTTCCTACCTGTTGTAATTGTGGAAAAATTTCTTCTCGGGCTTTCGAATCTATAGCCCGGAGAAACAAGGATACCTTTTCTTGATCTATAGCCCTCCTATCATAATCAGATAAGTCCGCAAATTGCTGATCAAACTCCCTTTTTATATCTAGAATGGATTGATCTTTTGGTTTATGTATCCACTTTAGAAATGTGGATCTAGTCACTTTATCTTCGTCATCCAGTGCAAACATCCTTGTGAGTATCATCTTGTATTGTGACCATCTTATTTGCCCTTCTACAACTAGTCGAGGTGCATCCACAACTAGTCGGTCACGCAAATGCAATTCTGAAACGTATACAAAATTGTCTATTAATTCTTGGTCACTTAATGGTGTTAGACCCGTACCAAGGTATCGTGCCTCCAATTCATATTCCTTATAAAAACGAGTAACATTTTTACCACTGAAATATCCACTTCTTCTGATTACTCGCTCATGAAATGCCTGGATGGCACTCCGTCTTTTCTCGTCCTGCTGAAAGCGCAGGAGTTGGGTTATAACATCCATCGTTGCGTCGCCCATAAATGATCAAGCACAATGAGCTCACTCAACCGCACCACTCTTTAAACTAGGATCAGGATCTCTACCCTCTCCTCCTTTCACGTCGGGTTCACCAGGTATGTCGCAAGTTTTCAAGGAAAGGAGGTAACCAGTGTGAGCTGAATAAAAAAAAAAGTGTTTGTCTTAGACTTTAATCGGTTGCATATTTCATTTGTGCCACTATAGTTTCCAATTTTTGACAAGCAAATCGTGTCAATAAGCAAATCGCACTAGCCTAATTTGCTGAAACCTCATTGCATTAATTGGTGCATCTGGTTTCCATTGAAACAAGCATTTCGCTTTGATAAGAGTTGGCACCTAAGTGCACGCAAGTTATTGATAAGGGATGAAATTGGTTGTTAGCTTAACTGATGTTTGAGGGCTTATGTCAAGTTTGAAGATTAAACCTTTTCCTTATTCAATTTTTCGCTTTAGTTCTACCACCAACTAAGAAGGCTTTGTGTTTCTAAAAAAAATAATTCTAATTAGAGTCCACAAATGATCTTGTTGATGTATCTCGGCAGATTTCGTGAGTTCTTCAATGCCATGTTTCTTCCTTTAGATTTAAAAACCTTTTATTAATTACACAGAACTTGTTTACCATTAATTCGTTTTTCTCACAAATTTCATTTATAAAAGACATTCATGTTTTCTGTCACTCTCATATCACTCCTAGTTTGTGAACAAAGGTACAACGCAAGTACAAACCACACTCCTTCACCTTCTTCTTTGCGATACGATTTGCATATCTGTGTTAAATTGCTTTGACATTAAAATAACCACACAAAGATTTAGTTCAGTTTAATCCATTAAAAATAAACTCTGTATCTGCATACATCAAGATCTACACGCATCTGCAAAAGTATACAAAACTCACAATAGTGTTTATAAACTGTCCTTTTGTATTTGGTTACATGTAGTTCTACGCAAACTAAGGATCAAGGATGCAACAGAAACAGAACGAGCAACGCTCTTATATGCATATATCTTATCGTCAAGTTATTTATTACAAGCAGGCAACAGTCACAGTAAATAATCGAAACAGAGGGATTACCATGATCTCTTATAGTTTAAGTTCAGCGTTTCCTTAACACAAGCTACTTCAGTAATGTTCAGAGAATCTACAACTTTAGACGTACAAAAAACAACCAATCAAACCCCTTTTTAATCATTAAGCAACAAAGTACATTGTCTGCGCGCAGATGCAAATTTAAATCATTTCTATTCATTCACCATACATCAAGCTCTATTTCATGCATTAATGAACAGATAGATGAAGACACACCTATCTTTGTACCACTGTTTCATACAGAAAATTGAATTTAGTCCTGTTACCTTCCCTCCCTCGACGGTTAGCAGTGCTTCCATCAATCATTAGTATAGGCTGAAATCCTCCTTGGAGGTGTACTTTATTGAATGTGCAGCAATGAGACAGCAGATACTCCCACCCGCCAAATCACAATCCAACGACAATCTGCCATGCGTCCTCTTTTAACGAATTCCATATAATTTCTGAAGCATCTCCACCTTTTCTATCAGAATTGCATCATAGTGCAGGATTCCTCTTCTAATGTAGCTAGCAGAATCGATTTCCAACACGGGTCAGCATTAGTACAGGAAGCCGTTCCCAACAACTCAATCTTCAAAACAGTAAAACTCCATCCGTCACTCTACAAGCTCTCTCCAGCTTTTAAACGTGGGACTTCATAATCATTTTTCTCGAGTGTGACTTTTCTGCACTTCCTTTCGTGTCAGTTCACTGTCCAAGAGCTACATTCCTCTGAAGTTGAATTTGATACCCGCAAGTCCTCCTGAAGCAGAGAAGTACTCTGAAACTATATATTCCTTATCGTCAACTGCACGCTGCTCCATCAACCTCATTCATCTTTGTTTCCCACACTTCTCCTCTGTTATTTACGGTAATTCTGCGAGTCTTTCCCGTTCCATCTCTGCACCTCCTACAGCCTGCCTCTTCAATGAGTGCCCTCACTTCAAAAGAAAGTCTACTATCAAAATATTGAAGAGCCGTTTCAATTCCTCTTGTTCTCCTGCGATCCTCCTCTTCTAATAGCGCCTCCCTTCTCAATCGCTGAACAATAGCAGGATGGGAGTCTTCTCCTCAGATTACTGTGTTCCTCCACTCCGAGAGATGTTCTGCGGTAGATTAGGAAAAAAAACATGGAATCCTTTCCCTATGACTCTCTTTCTTTTCTCGTTGTTTTTTCTCAGATCGGCCCGCTCGTACCAGCCTTCTTCTAGATGTAATTTCATCTTTTCGAATCCTTTGCGATCACAGAATCTCCCCTTTGCCTGGGCTTCTCTTCGAGTGCATCCCAAAACAGAAGGTTTCCCTCACAGACTAAGCCCAATAAGATTTGGAAATCTTCCTCAGCTTCTGCTAATCTTTCCATTAATCTGGGATGCTCATGGAACTAAGTCCGTGCATCTTCCTTATGATCCTCGCACATCTGTTCCTTTCTCCAAGCTTCCCCAAAGAACTATGTCGCCCTCTTTTACGTCATCCCTCTCTCTTTACTTTAAGCATCTGAATCTTCAACAGATTTTCCTTGGCAATTTCACGTGTATGAATCTCAACCTTATTTTCATAGAAGCGGCATACTTCCAAATCAGCCACATATCTTTTATTCCACGCACAACTATATATATATATATATGCACATACATATATTCGTATATATACCACTATATATACATGCGATCGTATGCACATTGATTTACACATAAGAAAATGAAGATTCACATATAAGTCTTTTTCACGCGTGTATACAAATATGTGTGCAGTTTCTCATACAAAATCCTATGCATATATAACACATCCAATGCACATATTTACATAGACTTTATCTTTATGTTCTTATGAGAAGATCTATGGAACGCATGAAGCGAAGCACGGATTGTTTCATGCATTTGATCATACACAAGTTCAAACAAGTATTCAAGTAATCAGTACCTGATAATCAAATTGATAAACAGTAAAGTCTCCCATATGTAACTATGTTAGAAGCACTTCAACCGAATCGAATATTGTTCATCAACCCTACCTGTCAATTCAACATACAAACTTGTTTTGATTGATTTATACTCACCATGGTCAAACCTTTGATTTATTACTTTTGATCAATTCATAAGCTTGGTTTGCAAATCTCTTCCACAGTGTGTATGTGACCAGAGTCAAATTTGGCATACTCCTCCAATTTCAGGTCAATCACTTTGGTGCATATTCAGTGAATGTTGGAATTCGGCAAGGTCACTCTTGGCCTCTTGGAGCCCATAAATAGCTGCTGCAAGGAGTTGGAGACTCCTCCAACTTGATGTCAAAAATGCATTCTTAAATGGTTGGACAAGTGAAGAGGTATACATATCACAACCACCAGGTTTTGAAAACCCTCATCATCCATCTTATGGTTTCAGACTTAAGAAAGCATTGTATGGATTGAAACAAGCTCCTAGAGCTTGGAATTATAGGTTCATTACATATCTTCAAGATCAAGGGTTCAAACCTAGTAGCTAAGATCCTTCACTATTCATCAAAAGGGATCACGATGAGGTTATCTATCTATGTGTATATGTAGATGATATTATTCTGACAGGTGATGATCTAAATGGCATTCAAAACGATCAAGAGACACATGAGAGAGGGGTTCAAAATGAGTGACCTAGGTGAGCTCACATATTTCCTAGGTATGCAAGTGACACATATAGATGAAGGAATGTATTTGATTCAGAGAAGATACATTCATGATCTTCTTCTCAAGTTCGAAATGGAGAATACTAAACCTGCAGGTACACCTTTGGAGATGAATCATAAACTTAGGGTTTGTGAAGGTGAGAAGATTGAAGACATAAAAGAACATCAAATCTTTGTAGGTAGCTTGATATATGCTACTCATACAAGGGTAGATATCTCATATAGTGTGGGAGTGCTTAGTCAGTTCATGCACTCGCCAAGAAGACCACACATGGATGCAGCTAAGAGAGTACTTAAGTATCTCAAAGGTACAATCAACGAAGGTATATTCTATTCTTACTCTTCAGATTTGGATATCAAAATCTATTCAGATGCAGATTGGGCAAGAACAAAGGATGATAGAAGAAGTAATTCTAGTTACTTAGCATTTGCAATAACCAACCTACAATTGCTTTATCCTCAACTAAAGCAGAGTAGAGAGGTTTGACCATAACAACTCAAGAAGCAATATGGTTAAAAGCATTGTATATAGATTTGGGACTTGTAAGTTCCAAACCTCACATATTTGGAGATAATGTGGGATCCATGTATCTAGTGGCAAATTGTATTTTCCATGGGAGAACCAAACACATAGAGGTTCATTACCATTTCATCAAGGAGACACTCATGGCAAAGGAGATTGACATTTCTTTTGTTTCTACTAAGCAAGTAGCAGACATGATGACGAAGGCACTTGAGTGAATAAGGCTTTGTAGATTCAAAGCTATGTCATGTATTCAACCTATTAGAGAATGAAGACTCAAGCATACTTTAGCTTGAGGGGGATCTTTTGGAACATCAAGCTTACACTATTCTTGAGGTGGATTTGATCTACATCAAAGTACATTGTGATGAAAGAATATGCGTTGGAGAGTTCTTTTATTTATGCTCACTTATTGGAATTTTTTAAAAGTTTTTTAAAGGATCTTTTACCATTGTAAAAGCCATGATATTTACACATGTAAAAGCATAAAGAGAGAAAATTCCACAAATTTCTGGTGGTTAAGTAGAATTCAATCAAGCAATCAATCACCTAAAAGTAGATCAAACTAGATCTTCACTTTTCCTAGATTGTAAGAAAGTGAATTGATTCCCTCCAACAACCATTCACACCTTCATTTGAATTCAAAATCCACTTGTAGAACTTGTGGATCACTTCTAGAGTCTATGTAAAGACGTAAAATCACTTGTACAATACATGGAAGCAATATACATACACTTGTGACCATCATTGTCTTGCTCCAATTTTTTGCATCATCTTCTTTGCCAATAGAAATTGTGCAGAGGCTACTGATCTCTGTGTTAAGAAAAAACAAAGATAGAACATACAAGTATCACACGAGATCGCATGCACATACAAGCATGTATGTTCACATATGTACTCACAACAACATGCACATAAATCACACATTCACATGCACTCAAACGAATTGCCTTACCAACTCATGGACATTTAATGACACATTTTTGTTCTCGATGCTCAGACTAACATTTTTTGCAAGTACAAATTATTACGGATATGGTAATAAATTAATGATTCAATCAGAAACTCAAGACCACATAATCCAACAATATAAACATATATTCTCATGTATATACATGTTAACGTACAAACACTAATTAATCATAAAAAAATGTATTCGTTTTGTTACCATGTTATGGGTTGGATGCAGTTTCATGTAGTTCATTTTCATGAGTCTTGGACATTTTACTCGGTCTACTTGCATCTTCCAATTGTAGATTTACTCACTTTTGATCGAGAATTTGATTGGCGTTTGTGGCATGAACGCAAGGTTCTGATCTTTCTTTTGGTGTTACTTTCAGTTCTAATCCTTGGTCATGGAGTTTCAGTGGGTTGGCAGATTTTACATCATACAATATGCACCATTTGTAGTAATCTTGTCAATCATAAAGACAAACAAGATTACCATAAAGTCAACGATGCAACACAGGCAAATAATTAATTGTTATATTTCATAGATAAAAATGTATGGAACCTTTATGAATGAACAATTTACGACAACGGTATTTTTTTCATAATTATAGGTTATCTCTCATGTATAAATCTGTTCTACACAGGCAAAGCCATAATCGTTTGACCACTTTATAAGGCTCACAAATTTATCTGAGAAGATACATATGGAAGTATATGAAGATGCTTAGATCAAATGAATGGGAGATAATTTTCCAAATAAAGCTTATGGGTTTCTTTATGAGCATGGTATCAAGAGGAAATTTTATTGGTGGTATAAAGCCCTACAGAATGGGGTATTTGAGAGAAAGAAATAATAAATAGGAGAAGTAGCTAGGACAATTTTAAATGAGATGAATGTTCTTTATTATTATTTTTTTTATAAAGCGATTATAGCTATTAAAACCATGAACAAGTTTTGAGCATAAGTAGTCTATAAAATAAAGCTATATCAATGAACATTTGGAAAGGTATAAGCTATATTCATACACAACACACTTGAACTATTTTGGATGTGTCTGTGTTGTGTATGCACACATTAGGAGTAAAGGTATCAGCTCGATTCCAAGGTAGATCTCAAAGCATTGAAGGAAGAATTCCCTCTCGGCATTGAACTTATGAGAAGTTTGTCTACTTTGAATCTTATATTCGTAAATAACAAGCACTTTCATGTTTCAATGGGTATCTACTCGAGCATCAATATCGTTTGAGGAACAAAATAAGAACATAGTATTCAGTGGAGCAACAAAGGAGGATTGCAAAGCATTCAAGAATAATAAAACTTGGAAATTGCTATTTAAAACAATGAAGATGAAGAGCATTTGCGACAAATTGGCCGAAAAGGTAAAGAGATATGCAAATAGAAGCATTTTCATATGAAATTTGAGGTAAAATTCTATCAAGCGTTTTTGCAGAAGCCTATGCCATAAACATTTGAGGTGACATTCCATCAAACTTCAAAATTGTAGCTAGCACGGGTTCATTACATGGTTGCTTGATAGTGAGTGATTCTCGTATGGGATTACAAGAAAAGTTTATTGATTGATATTGTTTTTGAAGAGATCGTGAGCTTGCTTTGATGTGGGGCTAATTAGGCACCCATTTGCAAGCTATTTTGTGAAGTCATTCACATGGCTTCTGAGATACAAAGGCACTCATTCTAGGTGTATAATGAGTAGGGATAAACTGGAATTTCCTAAAAGATGATAGTATGTGTGGGGAGATCTATATCTTCAAGCAATTCTTAGACACCTAGATGCTTGAGTTTTTAGGGCATGCCATCATCAACTGCTTGGGTATCCAAATTTATCAAGTCATATATGGTTGCTCTTTTCCTTGGATCTTTGGTTGTTGTGCTGGATTCATGTTCCATATCTTTAGTGGTGACTTTGGTTTCAATGTAGCATCCAACTGCTCACCCTTTCACACTTAGAATTGCATTATGCCTATAGTAATTGGGTATTTGCATTGCTTGAATGACATGGTGGAGGGTGCTCATTGCTCTTTATTTTTCACTCTTGGGTTTGATTTTACACCACTACGATTGAGGTATCGATGCAAAACTTTCTTTGGAAAAGAAGAGAGTTCCAACACTTGCAAGTCTTCTCCATCATGGACTAAGGGATTCTACACAACAGACCTAGTGCTAAATTTTGCATGTCTAGACTTATAGCTAGAGACCCTCAGAGTCTCAAGTTGTATGATAGTTAGAGAGCTAGAAGACCTAAGAGTCTTCAATTCTACTATAGATTTATCTCTTGAAATCTCAAGAGACCCCAATGTTATGGTACATGGAGAAATAAAGACCCAAGAGCCTTCATATCTACCAATGTTCCTACCTAAAGGTCTTAAGAGTTTGTAAATTTACCATAATAAATCGTTTATTCACCCAAACCTAAAGAAGATGTTTTCAAATATTCAAATCAAGTTAATGATCATATTTATAATCTAGCACCAATATCAAAGGTTGTGTAAAATATTCATCCTGGAAAAATAGTAGCTTTGGTGGAGCTTCCACCTCTCGAATGCAAGGGGTTTCACAAACTGCTAATCCTATGAGGTAGAAACTAGTGGATTCATTTGCAAGTTCACGTTTTGACAACATGAATATCTAATGGCACAAGTGGGTGCACCTAAATAAATGAGGGACTTGATGTTCATGATTGTAGGAGCTTTTCCTATCTCAACATCAATGAAGGGTCTTCTATGTGAGAAGTGGAGAATGACCTGCCTTGGACTCACCTCCCAGGCTATTTATAGCCCCTGCCTAGTCACCATCTAGACTTGTCTCTAAGGTTCCTCTACTCATCTAGCCATCATGCGTAGGTACCTCGTATGAACTCTTTGCCTTTTGGACTTGGCTAACCCCCTAGTAAGGAACTTCTTGTTCCTCTAAGCATGTACATCTCTGGAATATAACACTCTCTCCCCCTTCTAAAGATCATTGTCCTCAATGATACAAAAGGAGCTATAAACCTAGGAATCATAATCTATGATTCCAAATAATAAGATTAGAGTGTACTCGGTGTTTGAAATACTAGATAATAAAAAAGTAGACAGCTAGTCTCTTTGCTTGCTATCTAGCATTTCCACCAATAAATAGTAATCCTTGCCTTGGGAATACTGTAGGAATCTCTATGAGTTGCAATGAGTCCATATGTGCGCAGCATAAGTACTCTAAATATCCTCGGACTCCCTATGTCTACACCTTGACCACTAACTTGTGATGGCTTGTCATCTATAGAGACCTTGGCAGCTTTCCTTTGTCTGTTTGGAATACCCGCTAACATCTTGTCATATGGTATAATCATGCAAAATCACTTACTCCACTAGAGTAATGAAAAAGAAAAAACTTTGCTCATCCAAAACAATTTGACTATGTCCCCAATCTCTATGAAAGAAAATACTAAAACTAAATGGAAAATTTTTCCTAATAATGCTTAATCTTTACGCTTGAGTAAACCTACTTGATTTACTCACTGAAATGAGAATGAAACTCAAGAAAGTCTCTTCATGATCCAAACTATGAATCCAAGATGACAATCTATCAAAGATCTAGAGTATGGTCGAAGATATCCATATGTCAATGATCCAAACTGTGGACCAAAATCTCAATCCATCACATCCAAACTATATATCAAAATCTCGATGTGTCATATATAATAATCCCAACTATGGACCAAAATATCTTACATATAAAGTAAGTCTCAATCCACAATATGGAACTAAATTCATCATGCCAAGTGAAAATGTGCTAAAAAAGTATAGCAATTGGTTGAACTACCACCGCCTTCTCAATAATAACATGCAAGATGTTCTAAGTGGATGAAACTTGCTTTATATTTGACCACCATCTCATCGGTACTATGATCAAATCATTCCTAACTAGGAAAGAGGTGTCTCTTGTAAACTACTTTAATAATCACGCACTCCTAGATATAATAAGGACCATAATATAAGTCCACTAAATACATTCAAAAATGGTAAGTAGATGTGTGCACGCTCATAGCCCACTAGGCTAAGCATCTAGCTCACCTCATACACACTATGTATGAAACATGGCCTCTCCTCGGCATATCAAAGAAAGTAGTACGTATATGAATTTCTTCTTAATGCAATTGCCTATTCATAGTTCTTATGTGCAAACCTTGCCTTTACGCTTCTAGGCTGCTTGCCTATGGACTTGCCTTGTTTGCGATCACATACAGAGTAACTGCCTCAACTGCCCGTCTGTTGTCTAATAATAAGAAGATCATATGAATGAACTCCAAATGATATCAAAATTACAATCTCAAAGACTTCTCTCCCATACCATTTGTCCTTCACCTAGGTAGAATACAAAGTTTGATATCCCATACCACCAAAGTTTATACCCCACATAGATGTGTGTATGAGATTAAAGTCAAATACTTTTGTCCAAAACAATAAGACTAACTCGATGAGTACTTACAACCATAAATAATGTAATGAAATCATGAAGTGTTTCCTTCCCTCGATGGAAAGAATAGAGTCATTCCTATGACTCTATCACTCATAACTATCTCTAATATCAACTCATCTTGAGTTGAGAAATGAGAAATTATATGATACGTTATCTCAACTAGAGTTGTGAAGGATGTGGCTTGCATCAAATATCAATTAATGCGACTTGAATCAAATATTGACTCACAATAAATTGGAATTCATACAACTTGTATCAATCCAAAATATATGAAATGAGAACAACTAGTAAAGTTCTCCTATTCCATGCTCTCATGGCACTATATATATTCTTGAAAATTTCCACAGAGTCTCCTCTGTCCTACTGAGAATGGTCACTATGAACCAATGCTCAAGAAACAAAGATCTAGGGCATGGATAGCCCATGGTGATCACACCATATCAAAAAGAATATTATAAAAGCCTATATAAAATCTCTTCCTTTCAACAATGTCTCCTACATAAACAATTTCCAATAGCAACACATTAAATCTTAATTTTAACTAACATTTAGTTAGCCAAATTGTATGAAATTTTTCAATCTTATGTAGCTTTCCTCAAGCTTGAATTAGGCACAAAAATCATTGATTTGGATATTTTCACAGACTTTTATGACCATTTTAGGGGAAGGGTCGAACACTTGATGACTAACTCTGAAAATGTATAGGGTCATCTTCTTGAAGCCCTTTGACTGATGAAAAAAGCTCCAAATTTCATTTTCTTTGTGCATAAATCTAGATCTACGTATCTTTTTTGGTCTCTAAAAATGTAAATTCAAAATTAAATCAATTACGCATCAAATGTATCATTCTATCTCTGCTACACTTGCACCTAAGTGAGCTTAAAAAACAATGTTGCTGCATTTTAAAAATATCTTCTAACTATGAAGCTAAATTCGAGAATCTTTCAATTTTGGATATATCATAGTGTGTGTACTGGAGTAGTTTTGCCAAGGAAAAGTTCTTAAATTCAATCTTCCAATATGAAATAATCAATTATTCATGCAACACATGTACCACTCTTTGGCAAATCCTCACCAGTAACTGTTCTGAGATGAATAGGTCATTTGACCGCCTAAATGATGTCCAATTTCTTTCCAATTTGAATAGCATATAGCTACTACTATGTAAATTAATTTATATAAATCTCATAATTTTTGGACATTTGGATCTTTCACAATGACCAAAATACTAAGCGTCTATAGCTGCAATATTTTAAACACTAGCAAAGTCTAACTTTTACTCTTTTCTTTATATCTCTTAAATGGAGAAAGATTTTATTTTGAAATTTTGTGCACACCTTTAGGAGGTGGTGAGCTAACCTTATAAATAAAAAGCATTGAATTTGAGTAAAGGAGCTAAAAGAACCAATCACCTCTATGTGACATGGTCTCTGATCATTTCATAAATTTCAAAGGCTGCACTTTGATGTGCAGAGCTTGTTTCACCTATCAAATGATCTTCAAAGATACTCAAAATTGGTGTGAAAAAATTGCATGTATTCACCTTTCAGTTCCATAAAAAGCCATGCAATTTGGATCTACCAATGAAGAGAAATGTCCTTTGTCATAGGCCTATGTGAGTTGTTTTAGGCCTCTACCTGTACTAGTAGCACGTCTAGTACAGAGGTCATTTGACTTTCTAAAAGTATCCAAATTACTTGAAATATAACTTAAAGATACAACTATGGGATATGTTCCCACCAAATTTCAATAAATGTGGGCATTCCCTCAAAGAGTAGCATCCAAATCTCTATGAGGTTGCTACCTCACTAAGTATTTCCTCAATTATTTTGTTAAACTTGAAAGTGATGAGACATGTTAATCCTTATCATTAGAAAAACTCATTCATTATCTTGGATGGATTATGACATGGAGATATATCCATGCATATAATGATTGCCTACATCAATGCAAATCAATCAACCATCACAAATCGTCTCGTTGAAAAGTCATTTCTTTACAATATCCACTTTTCAATGAAAGTGAATATGCATGGATGTCATTCTATTTATTGTGATTCTTGCACATTCATTAATCTCATCACATGCAAGATTTTAATACTTGTATTGATGATCATAACCATAGCACGAACATGTGCCAACTACGGATACAATTCCATATCAACTTCATAGATTTCCATGAAGAACAATTCATGTGCTCATGAGTTACTAGACAAAAACACGTCTTAGTTGATCTTGATGTATATACCTTGTCCTTTACTCTCTAAAGGCACAATTAGCCTATGTATGGTACCTCTCTCACATACCTCATGCTCACCCTAACTCATCGTGGTGATACATAAGAAAGATCTTCTATAGATAGAAAATGCATAATGCATTTCAACTTTCTAGAAGTCATATTGTCTATGTATGCATGCATCCACTCATGCATCTTCTTCTCTACTACAATAAATTTATATGCTTTTAGCTATGCACACATAAGACTTCCTCTCTGTCACATCACAACATCACTCTAGTTCTCACATGGCATATAACACCATGTGGCTACAAAATTTTCGGCAACATTTCCCGAAGAAAATGAAGCCTGAAAAAATAATAACCATGATATAATGATAGGCATCAGCCTAGTGGTTGGCAAACCATGTTCTTTACTCCAGAAACCTGCAAATAAGAAACTTTTCCAAAATATGGCATGATTCATAAGTTAGTGTAACTTCATGTGCATAGAGAAATTCATGTAAAAACTAACTTTAATGCACATTCCAATGTTGCTTTCATGTAAGTTTGTGTAATTTCATGTGC
The DNA here is from genome assembly GCA_020310875.1 of Ceratopteris richardii. Lineage (NCBI taxonomy): Eukaryota > Viridiplantae > Streptophyta > Polypodiopsida > Polypodiales > Pteridaceae > Ceratopteris > Ceratopteris richardii. The sequence goes on along the minus strand of CM035412.1, from coordinate 83,035,614 downwards.
ATAGATAAATTCATGTAAAAACTAACTTAAATGCACATTCCAATGTTGGTTTCATAAAAATGGAAGACCATACAAAGAAAAATTATAAACTTTGATGCAAAAAGTATTCAAATGAATATATTCAAGAGAAAACATATGATGCAAAGGTATGGAAATTAATTCATTGCTATCCAAAATGGTTAAAAATATGATTAGAAATTCCTAAAGATCATAATTGGACACTCAAAAAGAGTTTCTCGTGAGTCAAGAGCCATCTAAAAGCTTATGCAGAGATGGCTTGCAATAGTCAAAATATGAATATTCAAAAGAAAGCTCGTGAAGTCTAGAATCCATACCAATTTGAATTTCTTGGTTTGGATATTTTGTGAGGAAGTTATGGCCAAACCAATGGAGGTAGGTGAGTGGGCAGCATACCTCTTTGAAGAGACATGCAAAGAATTAAATGCTCTCTACAGGTTGTTTGCAAATGTCCAATCATAGCTTCAACCGAATCATTGGAAATCTCTTAGAGTCTACTGTCTATACCAAGTAGAGTCATCCAATTTGGACATCATATGAGAGTGTTATGTCCGTTTTTGTGAAGGTAGGTATGCTAATCTTGGTCTCTCTCTTATTTCTTATCTTTATTTTGTTTTTTTGTTTTCTATACTCTTCTCTCTCTTTCTAATCTTTTCCTTCTCTCTATAATCTTCATATTACCTCACTTAGGATCTCCTTCTTCTTCTCTCTTTCTCCTTCTCTTTCTTTCCCTCTTTCTTTAATCCATCTCTTTTTTTCTTCCCTCACAAATCTCTCTTTCTTCTTTGTTCTCTTCTTCTTTTCTTCTCTCTCTATTTCTTTCTCTCTTTATCTCTATATCTCTTGACATGTCTCTCTTCCATTATCTCTTTCTCTTTAATTTTTTCTATTTCTCTTTCTCTCTCTTTCTTTTTCTTTCTTTCTCTTTCTTTCTATCTCTACTTCTTCTCTTTCTCTCTTCTCTTTCTCTCTTTCTTCTCTTTCTTTCGTTCTCTCTCTTTTCTTCTCTACCTTTCTCTTTCTTTCTCTTCATTCTCTTCTACTATCTTTTCTTATTCTCTTTCTCCTTCTCTCTTTCCTTCTTCCCCTCTGTCTATCTCTTTATTGCGTTAAGATTTTAGAGCAAAAAAAGAAAACGAAGGTATTTTCAATACTATATTACAAAGATGCAAGCTTCTTTGTACACAACATTTCATGGGCATAGTTGGATAGACCATATTCATGCCAATCTGTAGACGAGGGTTGGAGTCCTCCCTTTGCCAATCTGTTGTTATTGAACTTCTGCAATCCAACAAATATACTACCTGAATTTGGGTAGTGCAAGCCTTTTTTGGCACTCCTCGGCTAGCCGACTTCGAGTTGAATGTCAATGCAAGATTCCATGGCTGCTCACGTTCTTCTTTTTTGTCACCACAGAGATGATGATCCCGATATTAGCATCGAATTACTCCATGAATCATCAAAGGAAGCTCTTTCTTCCATCTCCCCAAGGTCTCTCTGCGTGAAGCTCTGATACCAAATGTGACAAGTAGAGGATGACATTCCTGGGACTCACCTCCTAGCCTATTTATAGCCCTTGCCTAGTCACCATCATGAGTAGGTACCTCATATGAACTCTCTGGCTTTAGGCCTTGGCTATCCCCCGAGCAAGGAACTTCTCGTTCCTCCAAGCATGTACATCTCTGGAATATAGCATTCTATTCACTATGCCAGGAGAGGAATTCTACTTTTTTTTTTGCACATCATCAACACGTGGTACATGGGAACATAGGGTTTGGGGGGGGGGGAGGGGTTACATTCTCAAAATGAAGCCATTCAGCATTCGAACTCCTATATTGGCCTATGTTGTGTTGTCTTAACTTCATATGTTTAATGTGCTCTATAACTTTGGCCTAAGATTCTTCTCAAATTCTTTTCTCCTCCTCTTTATGCTTCCTAGTTATGTTCAGCTTTTTAAGCATCTCTTTATTCAAAGCTTCTAGATAAAGTTTGACTATGCATCCACTAATGTAATTTGGCACTACACATCCTTTGAAAGTGGTTAATGTCCTATACCACTTGTTGACTTTCTATTGATAATAATGGGTCCATAACCGTGCTTGAGTCTAACTTATAAGCTTGTTGATTCAGGGTATACACCAATACTAAATCACCAAATTTCAAGCCTTTATCTTTCTAGCGTGCATCAAAATAAGCCTTTTGTCTTTTGTTAGATACATGCATACATGATGCTACTCTTAATTGTAATTCTTCTAAGGAATCTAAGTCCATTCTCCTAGAAGATAGCTCATGAATGGTCCATGTGTTCTTCTATAGCCTTTAGGAAATGTACATATGAAAGGGACTTGCATTAAGTAGTGTTTGATATGCCACACAATATGCCAAAAAAGCATGATGTAGCTATTTGTCCAAATCTAAACATTTGTTATCTAAGAGTTTAATCAATACATTTCATAGGATCTTATTCTTACTTTCACGTTGTCAATTTTCTTGTGGGTCATATGACCCTGATTTCTATTGAATCACGATGAAGTCATGATACTCAATCACTTCATCTAAGAAATTGTGAGGAGATGGTTGAATACACTCTAGAGATAAGGTGGTTCTCCACAAATCCTGCTCTACACCTGCGAATGTAGCTTCTGAGTACCTTAGCAGACACCTTTAGATTCCCAAATATGCATTTGGATTCACTATGCCCTTTGGAGCATCATCCTCAAATAGTATTAAAACAAATAACTTTTAGAGTTGAGGAGTTCAAAAACTTGCTATTAATGGACTAGGTTCCTCTCATAAGATTATTGAGTCCTCACTTATTGTTTACAATTGACCCAAGATCTTTTAGATATGTTGAAATGAGGACCTTAACTCACTATTAGAAGTGATTTCACTAATTTAGGATGAGTAGATGATGAGAAATGATCTTAAGAAGTTGGGGGTGTAATATCGAGTTTTTAGGAAGATGACAGAGAGTAGACATAGTTTACTTGTAGAGAACATACTGACCATCTAATGAATCAAATGATGTAAAAATTGATACATAGCACATAGATGGAGCATGCTACCTATTCCAAGTTCATTTTCATCAAATGGATTAGTATACGCAGAGAACTAGACTGATCAAAATCACTAAAATGAAGACTTTGCAACAAACAAGAGTACATAGAGAATGACTTGCACTAAATGAATCAAATGTATATGATTATGAAAGTATGATACAAGGGAGATGATGTAGGCTTACTCATACATGTGGGCCTAGTGTAGCCACACTCTTGAAGCTCAATGAATCCTTCTTCTTTGCTCCATATCGACGACTAAAAGTGATGTGATCTTATAGTTATCAAGTGGATTTGAATTTTGAATCTACCACCTAGAAGTGTTCCTAAATTTTTGGTAGTGATTAATTTGATTGTAATCACTTAGGTAGGTCTGACATACAACTCGAAATGCTATAAGATTCCTTCAATAAATATATTTTACTTGGAAATAAATTTTTGGGGAGGATAATCTAATAGAAGTAATTGTTTCTTTGTGCGAAAGGAATAACACAGATCATTCTCTAGAGAGGATATTAGATCGGAGAAAGACGTGATTGCGGAATCATGCCATCTAGGAGTATCTAGTAGCCTAGAGAGGATTACCACTTTATAATTCTATTGAGAAACGAGAAGCTCTAGTTCATATGTACTTTCCCTCATTGATGATTGAGGACTATGATCATTAGAAGGAGGAGAGAGTATCAGACATTGATCCACAGGGATTAGTCCATATGATCCATGGGGATACCCTAAGGTACTTTTGTAGTAATGGAAATTACTTGGGTAGTAATGGGAATAAGTGTTACATGATGGCCACATGTTCACACTAGACTATTCTAGATCATTACTATTTCTAGAGTATACCATTCTTATTTTTAGAGTATAATGAAAGAACTTGGAGAAGCTTGTCGGAGGTAGAAAAGTGCGTTTAGAAGCGAGGAAGTTTGGTCAAACCAACCGGCACAAGACCAGCCCTTGAGCTTATGGAGACTCAAATACACCTTATAGGCATGCGACAAGTGCAAAGAAATTCACTATGTACTTTGGAGCATCAAGGAGAAGGAGTTGGTAAAAAATAGATAGGTTCGCATGTCAATTAGCTCAAAAAAAATTACTATCTATGGAAGTGATACACATAGGATTGAGTGTATATAATGCACAAAAGTATAAGGAATAAGCAAAATATGCTATAGGAATGAATGAGACACTCAACGGTGGTACCTCCTATTTTTCAAGAATACATAGAGATTGACCCCCAGATAGAAAAACAGAGATTTCTCCTATTCTAGTTAATCAAATGCTATGAACATTTAAACAAACAAACTAGACACCAATATCTTTTCTATGAGCCATCTCTCATCAAATTTAGAGCTCTAAAGAGAGATCAGTAGCCTCTGCACAATTTCTATTGGCAAAGAAGATGATGCAAAAAATTGAAGGGGGCAAGACAATGATGGTCACAAGTGTATGTATATTGCTTCCATGTATTGTACAAGTGATTTTACGTCTTTACATAGACTCTAGAAGTGATCCACAAGTTCTACAAGTGGATTTCGAATTCAAATGAAGGTGTGAATGGTTGTTGGAGGGAATCAATTCACTTTCTTACAATCTAGGAAAAGTGAAGATCTAGTTTGATCTACTTTTAGGTGATTGATTGCTTGATTGAATTCTACTTAACCACCACAAATTTGTGGAATTTTCTCTCTTTATGCTTTTACATGTGTAAATATCATGGCTTTTACAATGGTAAAAGATCCATTAAAAAACTTTTAAAAAATTCCAATAAGTGAGCATAAATAAAAGAACTCTCCAATACATGTTCTTTGATCGCAATGTACTTTGATGTAGATCAAATCCACCTCAAGAATAGTGTAAGCTTGATGTTCCAAAAGATCCCCCTCAAGCTAAAGTATGCTTGAGTCTTCATTCTCTAATAGGTTGAATACGTGACATAGCTTTGAATCTACAAAGCCTTATTCACTCAAGTGCCTTCGTCATCATGTCTGCTACTTGCTTTTTAGTAGAAACAAAAGAAATGTCAATCTCCTTTGCCATGAGTGTCTCCTTGATGAAATGGTAATGAACCTCTATGTGTTTGGTTCTCGCATGGAAAATACAATTTGCCACTAGATACATGGATCTCACATTATCTCCAAATATGTGAGGTTTGGAACTTACAAGTCCCAAATCTATATACAATGCTTTTAACCATATTGCTTCTTGAGTTGTTATGGTCAAACCTGTCTACTCTGCTTTAGTTGACGATAAAGCAATTGTAGGTTGGTTCTTGCAAATGCTAAGTAACTAGAATTACTTCTTCTATCATCCTTTGTTCCTGCCCAATCTGCATCTGAATAGATTTTGATATCTAAATCTGAAGAGTAAGGATAGAATATACCTTCGTTGGTTGTACCTTTGAGATACTTAAGTACTCTCTTAGCTGCATCCATGTGTGGTCTTCTTGGCGAGTGCATGAACTGACTAAGCACTCCCACACTATATGAGATATCTACCCTTGTATGAGTAGCATATATCAAGCTACCTACCAAGATTTGATGTTCTTTTATGTCTTCAATCTTCTCACCTTCACAAACCCTAAGTTTATGATTCATCTCCAAAGGTGTACCTGCAGGTTTAGTATTCTCCATTTCGAACTTGAGAAGAAGATCATGAATGTATCTTCTCTGAATCAAATACATTCCTTCATCTATATGTGTCACTTGCATACCTAGGAAATATGTGAGCTCACCTAGGTCACTCATTTTGAACCCCTCTCTCATGTGTCTCTTGATCGTTTTGAATGCCATTTAGATCATCACCTATCAGAATAATATCATCTACATATACACATAGATAGATAACCTCATCGTGATCCCTTTTGATGAATAGTGAAGGATCTTAGCTACTAGGTTTGAACCCTTGATCTTGAAGATATGTAATGAACCTATAATTCCAAGCTCTAGGAGCTTGTTTCAATCCATACAATGCTTTCTTAAGTCTGAAACCATTAGATGGATGATGAGGGTTTTCAAAACCTGGTGGTTGTGATATGTATACCTCTTCACTTGTCCAACCATTTAAGAATGCATTTTTGACATCAAGTTGGAGGAGTCTCCAACTCCTTGCAGTAGCTATTTATGGGCTCCAAGAGGCCAAGAGTGACCTTGCCGAATTCCAACATTCACTGAATATGCACCAAAGTGATTGACCTGAAATTGGAGGAGTATGCCAAATATGACTCTGGTCACATACACGCTTTTACTGAAAACTTGTCCTAGTGGAACCCATCTTAGTGTGGTAATGGCCTATTGCGGAGCACATCTCTCGCAAGGTGTTTGGTCAATAACACCATATGATCATCACCTTCTAATTTGTTTCTTTCACATTGATTAGCCCTTGATTATCCCTTGATTAGCCCTTGATTATCATCCTACTGATTAGCCCTTGATTCATCGGCACTTTTACTTAGTACATTCATGAGCCCTTTCACAAACATGTCCGTCACAAGTCATTTCGGGGCATTAATGGAACTACACTATGTGATGCTAGGTACTACTTTGCTTAGATGGCCGGCCTTGAAGCTCATAGATTGGCCTCTTCCAAACGTCATCAACCACCTCAAAACTTGCTCTTTATCCAAAAACTTTAGAATAAAATTGATTCTTGGCCAAGTCACAAACCTAGAGGGGGTGAAACTAGAGAATGTGGCTCAATGCGACCCAAAATTTCCCAAATGTTGTTTAAAGTTCGCCACATTCATCCTTAATTTCCCAAAGCTCATAAAATGATCTCTATTGATCGTAGTCGCACCAATCCTTGATCTTACTTGAACAACCTCTTGCTTTACTCTATGGTTTATCTGACTCTTGCATAAGTCTATTTGATGGTGTGAAGCAAGGCCACAATGACACTATAGGATCAGTGCAAGAGGTGTGAGCCTTCAATTTCTATTGTTGTTCAATCCTTTTCCATTTGCTTTTCTCCATCACAGTTGGTAGCTATAAGCATTGTGACACATTTGCGCCTTGTTGAGTTATGGTCATTCATGAATGTAGGAATCATCTTACTAGTGCAAGATGCATCAACTTATCTGTATGAGACGGGGGCACCATGGCAGTCACATTGGGGGGGGGGGGGGAAGTGTAGTAGGGAAATGGATGTAGTGTGGCTACGAGCTAGTGGAGGCGTGGAGCTACGGAGGGGAGGGATGTGGGGGTTGGCAGGATGGCGAGTTTGTTGGGCTACGGGTTGGGCGTGTTATAGGGCTGTGGGTTGGGATGCTATGGGTTTGCAAGTTGGGGGGCTTCAAGAAGGGGGGAGGGATAGAGAGAGAGAGAGAGAGAGAGAGAGAGAGAGAGAGAGAGAGAGAGAGAGAGAGAGAGAAGTGTTAGTGTGTGGGTGGAATTCACATGCAAAGAGAGAGAGAGAGAGGGAGAGAGAGAGATAGAGAGAGAAGAGAGAGATAGAGAGAGAGAGACAAAGAGAGAGAGAAGGAGAGAGAGGGAGAGAGAGAGAGAGAGAAGACTACAAACTCATGGCTTACCATCAATTCAACAAGGGACACCATCAACTATGAAGGCTAAGAGTATGATAACCAAGAAGCGAATGAGCCAAGTAGAGAGATGGTGAAGGAGAATGTCATTTCCCTTGGCACGCATTATGGAGCAAAAGAATTCGGACAAATTAGAGCTTCTAGAGAAATCATCCCCAGCACTCGTGACAGGTTTAGAACATCATTCAAAGCATGAAGCACCTTGTTGGTGGAATCGAGGGGTGGTGGGTTCGTGGGCTCATGGGGTGGGTTGTGGGGTGGTGGGTTCACATGGTTGTGGGATTGCGGTGGTGGGTTTGCAGGGTCGTGGGGTGGTCGGTTTGTGGGGTCACGGAGTGATGGGTTCACGAGGTTGTGGGGTGGTGGGTGTAGCTCAATCATAAGCACCACCTCCTTTACTTTTCAATCCATGGAGACATGAGGACCGGTATGAAGACCTTGAGGGAGTGAAGGGACAAGTGCGTGAGTGAAAGCACACAAGCATGCACACACATACACACACGCACACATGATAAGATCAAAGAGAGGAACAATGGAAAGCTTTCAATTGCAAATTAACTCTCTTACAAAAGCTCTATTCTCTAACAAGATAACCTCAAAAATGAGCTCTCTAGCTCTTTTTATAGTTTTTTGAGTAGTTTTTGCCGTGTCCAGACGTAGTGTCCGGCCTAGTCATAAATTAGGTTCCAGGGCTTATTTGAGGGCTCAAAGGAAGTCTAAAAATTATGAAAATTGGTAAGATGATACTTCTAATTCTCATCAAGCTTGAGCACTCCTCAGCTTGAACAAAATGGAGTTAGGAAAATATGAAATGGTATTTACAATGGCTTTTAGAGATGAAAATCACTGTTTTTATAGGGATTCCTTTTGAAAATTTGACATGTACTTCATGGACCTCCCTACATGCTCCTTCTTCTTGTGTGTCCACCTCTTTGATGTGCTCTTGTGCTTTGTCCTTGACCTTAAGCTTCAACACTCCCCCCCCTCTCGAGTCTATCATCCCTAACAGACCCTTGTTGTAATGGTTGTTCCATGTAGTGCTTTGAGAGGTAGTCTCCATCCTAAGAGCCATCTATCTGACAATTGTAGTAGGTTCTGTTGTCTAGTTCCTCATTTTTCATTGCAAGCTTGTGCAAGTTATAGTCCCTTGGTATGTGCTTCTTCCTTGGATTCGAGCATGAATGTGTCAATGTGGGCCTCCATTGATGTCCTCCAGATCTTCCAAAGATGATTTTTACGAGTGACCCATAATGAGTGATGGGTAAGTGTGTTAGTGCATGGGTTGAATAAAGTATGTGCCTTGTGCACGGCCTTTAAGGTGGCCCTATGCATGCATACTTGGAAAATGCATGGGAAGAAATATGGTGCAAGAATTGGAGGTCTTGAGCTAAGTTCTCAAGGGTATGCTGACGAAGAGGTTTCCAGACCATCATGGTTATGGTGTTGCCAAAGTAAGGATTCTTACCATGGTGAATGGTCAATCGATGTTGATCTCTTCATGTTGTACAGCTGGCATTGTGATCGACCATTAGCTAGTCTTTCATTGTCGATGAATGTCCGTGTTGATGGTTCACTAATGAAATTCTTTGAGTGCGTCGTCCTGTCTCCTCTATTCAAAGCAACATTTTTCAAATACTGAGAATTGAATTTCTTTATATTCCTTGACAAAAAACATTGGTTAACTACACCAAAATTAGTTTCACATATTCTCTTTAGCTCACCATAAGCACGAGTCTTCTCATTTAGCATACATACAAGGATTTGTAGGGTACCAAAACTACCCCTTGCAGATCCCACCTTGGATGCTCTAGGACATATAGTAGTTAAGAATCTCTCAACTTGTGGACCTTCGAGATCTTCTCTCCTACCATGGTAAGGGGAAACAAGAGTTGTGGATGCCATGTTCCTGCCAAGTTCTTGACATCTACTATATAAGGTAGCAATAATATCATCTACTAGCCAAGACACACTTCTATCAAAACTGATATATGCCCACTCATCAACGGTTCCACCTTCAACTAGGCATGACTCATTCATGTTCCATGAGTCAAACCTGGGAACAAGATCTCTCTCCCTCTCTCTCTTTTTTTGCTCTTTTTTTGTCTCACTTTTTTCCCCTTTTTTCGAAACAATGTCACAAAACAAGAAGACAGATGTTAGTATTAGTAAAAATAGTTGACATATGTCAATGTGTTCTTGTGCATCGGACTCTCAAATGTGTTTATGCACAGCCGTGTAATGTGGCCCTATTATTGATGCATACTTTGGAAATGCATGACCTGAATGGTGCAAAAGACAAGGTTGTGCCAAAGGCACATGGTTTGTCCCACATCGAGGATTTCAATGTTTCCTGCAGACGCTGATGTGGCCCTTGTTGGAGGTACCCATTGGATCCATGAGTGAAAATTGATCATTCATCCTTATAGGGATCCCTTTGAGAATAGTGTTTGATTGTGTACTGATCACCTGCGGCCGCTTCATGTTTGAATGATTTCTTAAGGGTTTGATCCATCGTGGTTGGCTCTTTGCATTGATGGATGCTATCGGTGCTTTCGGCTTCCAAACCCATATCATTGATGATTGTTTGTTGATTATTGCAGAAGAGGTTCTTTGATATTTTTTGGAGCTCTGTGCTTGATTCAGTCCCTTAGCTCGCCTTGGTGTCTTTATTGAGACATTTTGCATGAGTGAAGACTCAGGGTTTTGTGCATGTAAGAGTACCTTGGTTACCCACAGGCATGCCTGACCTTCTTGAGCTGCCACTAATTTTGTGGGCACCCAAACTTGTCGAATACCTTTTGGTTGAACTTGTCCTAGTTGCTGGGTTCTACTTTTAGCATGCTCAGCCTCCCTAGATAGGAATTGGTGTGGCAAAGCTGGTGGTTGCTCTCCTTTTTCTACCGAGATCTCCTTTGCACCCATAACTGCTTTCTTCTTGAAATCTATTTGTCTAGTTGATACAAGAGTTGTCTTGTACTATTGCTCTAACCTGTGTGGTTGAACTCTTACAGATGGTTGAGACTTCCTACAAGAAGGAAGTCTCAACAGGTCTCCAACTCTTTTGTTAGAGGCAGCATCCTTATGCATCATAGAGCTTTGGACACATACAACATCTTATATTCTAGGATTTGTCTTAGAAGAACTATAAGAATGGGTGAAACCTAGATTTTTAATCGTGCAATTCTGTAAATCCATTGTAATGCATTGGTCATGTACCCAAACTTGAAGACGTTGACTTCTTAGGTTCAAGTTGATTGCATGGTTGTAGATCCAATCTTGACCCAAGACAAGTGGCTCTGTAAGGTTCTCAACATGACACACTAGCATTTTGACTTTCATTGGGACATCATGAAGATAGATTGGAAGGTCCACCTCACCCAAGCAAGGGGTTTCCACACCTCCCAATCCTATGAGATAGGCTTCTATGGGCTTGATGTTCAATTGTAGGTCTTGACAGTATGAAAGTCTAATTGCACTAGTTGCTGCACCTGAGTCAATGAATGCTCTCACAATCCTTACAGTCTTTCCTCATCCTACCTCTATGGTCATAAAGGGGCATCGGTTGATTATTTGAGGAGTAATTATGCCTAATTTTTGGCACATGTCAATGTGATATTTTGGAGCTTTTGAGTTGACATCTAGGCCTAGTCGCCTTAACTTATTTCATGTTATGCGCTCTTTTCGCTTCTTAGCAGTGTTGAGCCTCATTAGCATATCTTCTGTAAGAGGTTCTTGGTATAACTTGACTCGAAAACCACTTATATAGTTTGGCAAGATATCACCTTTTAAAGTCTCCAGTTGAACATCACCGCTTGTGGAAATTCTATTAATGATCATGGGTGCATATCCTCACTTTTCCATTTTATGGGCATGTTGCTTTAGTGTATACACAACACTAAATCTCCCTCTTTCAGTCCCTTATCCTTGATGTGTGCATCCAAGTATGCCTTTTGCCTTTTCTTTGCAGCATAGATACTTGCTGCCGCTCGTAGCCTCATCTCACCTAAGCATTTTAGATCAAAGATCGTGGATGACATTCATCTCCATTCCACTCATGCTCTTGTGCTACTTTTAAATCCAAGATTAAGAAATCTAATGGTAGCACAACATTTTGTCCAAAGACCATCTGAAATGGGGTGGCATTGAGTACAGTTTTGTAGGCAACTCTGTAAGCCCAAACAACATGATGAAACTACTTATCCCAATTAGAGCGTTTGTTATTTACAAGCTTGGTCAAGAAATTACATAAGATCTTGTTTGTGCTCTCAGCTTGTCCATTAGCTTGTGGATGATAGGGGGTAGACTTCTTATGTATCACCAAGAATTCTTGGAGAATATTTTCAATGACTTCATTCAAGAAGTGTGTGCCTCTATGGCTCACTAACTCAATTGGTAGTACATATCTCATGAACACATTCTCAAATAAGAACTTAACTGTTGTTTCAGCATCATTCTTTGTTGTGGCTTTTACTTCTACCCACTTCGTAAGGTAATCTGTGGCTACAATAATAGATTCTGCATGGGAGTGTCTAGCTGGGGGGTTAATAGGACCTACAAATATACCCCATCTCGAAAATGCATGTCCTCCCATCATTGGCCTCAAAGGAATCTCGTCTTTTCTAACCAAATATTGTGCACATTGGCATCTGTCACGTTTCTTCACATAGGTATGTGCATCCATATGAAGAGTGGGCCACCAAAGTCCTCAGAATAGAATGGTGTTGATTACTTAGTTCGGCCCAAAATGTCCACGTGCAAGAACACTGTGTGCAGTTTCTAATAATTTCAAATAGTTTGATTCATGAACGCACAATCTTAGGTAACCATCTCTGCCTCTTCGGTATAGGTTGTCTCTGACTAAGGCATAGTCCTGAGCCTCTTGCTCCATGCTTCTTCTTCTTGCTAGACTCGCCTCTTTGGGTAATGTCCCTGATCTCATGAATTCTACCAATGGAGAACTCTAATCTGGAATCAATGATACATGATAAAGAGTCACGTGCTCCACTAGGGGGTTTTTCCTGGCACACTTGATAGTTCTGAATCCACTCATGTATTTCTTTGTCCATGCTAGGCCAATACACTCCTAAACATTTCAAATTCTGCAATCTTCATTGTTTAGAATAGTGATTTCCTAGCAATCCTTCATGGGCTTGTTGCAGCTAACTACTATGTTCATCATCGTCAACACAACAAGCTAATACTCCCTCTATATCCTGTTTGTACATGCTTCCTGCCAATATGTGATATTTTTGTGAATTTACAATTTCTTCTTAATTGGTTTTCACATTCTTATTCGTGGGTCCAAAGGTTAGGACTGGTACCAACTTATTTGCCCATTTAGGAATAGCTTCTAAATTGAATAGATAAGCATCAGGCAACTCATCAGACATTCCTTGCGGTGGCTCTCCAGAAGTGATGCGAGAAAGGTGATCTTCCCTGAGGTGGACTCTACCTTTCCTAACAACAACTTCAAAGTCATATTCCATTATTAAGAGGAACCATCTTACTAAGCATCCTGTATTTCAAGGTTTATTGAACAAATATAACAAATCTTGATGATTAGTGAAAAACTTGAGCTTGTTGGCCAATAAATAGTTCCTAAACTTGTTTAGAGCATATACCATGCCTAAGCCCTCTCGCTTAGTGGTGGAATAGTTTCGTTCAGCTACGATTAGCTCTCTGCTAGTGTATGCTATGAGTAAATCCAAATTTCCTTCACCTATGGGTTGTGCTAGCACACATCCTATGGCATGATTGGATGCATCCACATGGACATGGAATGGCTTATTCCAATCAGGAGTGGTCAATATTGGTGTTGTGCACAAACGTCTCTTCAGCTCACTGAAGGAATTTTCACATTCGTCATTCCACTCAAAAGTTTGTCAACAGAGCATAAAGAGGCTTAGCTATGATTGCATACATGTGGATAAACCTATGGTAATATCCATAATGGCCCATAAAGGCTTGTACCTCTTTAACATTCCTTGTCCTTGGTAACTCTGCTATGGCTCATACTTTATCCTCATCTGTTGATATTCCATTCTTAGAAACGATGTGACCCAAGATTTTACCTTGTCATACCATGAACACTCACTCTTCTGGGTTCAGACACACTCGATATTCTCTGCACTTATTGAAGATCTGTCTGAGCTCAATGATGTGGTATCTTCTTTGTTGGGAATGAGCACATAACTCATCGACATATACTTATTAGCTCTTTTGCAATAACGCTTTGAAGACATGACACATAAGCCTCTCGAATGTTGCAGGTGCATTGGTGAGCCCAAACGGCATCACACGAAATGCAAAAATTCCTCATTCTGTGGCAAAAGTAGTCTTATGTTGATCTTCTAGGGCAATGGCTACCTAGTTGTAACTAGAAAATCCATCAAGGAAGCTATAAACTTCCTTTCCTGCAACACGCTCCAATAAATGTTCAGTGATTGGAAGCAGATAACTATCTCGAATCGTAGCAGCATTAACGCTTTTAAGGTTAATACACACTCGAACTTCCCATTCTTCTTGGGCACCACTATAATGCGGGACACCCATTCAGTATGATCAATCTCATAGATAAATCTAGCTTCAATCAACCTATCAATTTCTTCTTTTATTTTAGCTACATAAGTATCATTATATCTATAGAGATTCAGTTTGGTGGGCTTGGCATCAGTAGTCATGGGAATCGTATGAGAGCATATTCTCAAATCTACCCCCTTTAAGTCTCTATAGTGCCACGCAAACACGTCCCTATATTCCCTTCATAGAGCTACAAGATCTGCTTCTTCTTTTGCACTTAGGTCTTCTCCTATGTATGTATATCTCTGTTCGTTCTCCTCAATGGTTACAACAATTTTTTTGGTCTTTTCTTTATTATCGTATGCTTCTCGTATGGTGGCCTCTCTCTTAGGAATGTGTACCAAAATTTTTCTATCCTCCACTTCATATTTCTTGAAATTGTTTGGTATCTCGAACAATGATTCCTCCTCTTCTTGTTTCATTGCTTTTATTTTTTTTTTCTTTTGACTGCTCTCACTTCCATCCTTTGAATTTACCATTTTAATGCTTCTAAGAGCTTCTTCTTCCTGTTGGTTAAACACTTGTACATTTTCTAAATAGTGCTTTTCTGATTTAAAGCAGCTATCGATCACAATGGACTCTTCATTGTCATTTTCTTCCTCTTCTATGATGTCACTAGGATCACATTCTTCTAGCAATGGCTGACACATGAACACTAAGATATCATAACCCTCCTCATCACAATGAGGTGTGCACTGTTCTTCATTCATAGCAATCTACATGGTGGCCAAGATTTCCACCCAACCATGAGGCTCGAATTCCTCATCTAGAAATATCATCAGTGTATAGGCTGGGTTGTTGACCGGTCTATCTCCTAGGGGAGTTCCTTCTTCTCTTGCTTTTAGGTGCTTATCCTCTTCCTCTACGACCTCACACATCCACAAGTGAGTATCCTCATGCATCCATGATGGTTCAGGTGAACTTCCAGAATGCACGGAGATAGAATCTTCTTTTGCTTTGTGGACAGGATTGCATTGTAGGGGTGGTACATCTCTAAATTTATAATCTTTTAGATTGACCTTGATGGTGACCCCTAAGTGTTGCAAGTACAAAGACTTGGTTTCCCAATCCTGTGCTATTTGTAACTTTCATAGGAAGGGTCTTCGTAGGATCATCTCATAGACATTATTTTTCTCAAAGCCACATATAGCAAAGGTGTGTTCAAACTCTACACCACAAGTGGTTAGAGTTATCCCTTCTAGAAATCCTAGAGGTCTTTTGACATGGTCGTCCACCATTTGAAGTTTCATTCTAGTTGGTATTAATATGGGTTTGCCCCATTGCTTCCACAAGGAGGTGGTCACAATAGCAACACCAGCACCTGAATCTACGATTGCTTTGGTTGTGTAACCTTGATAGGTGATGGAAAGATAAGTATTAACTTCTTCACCTTCACCGATGTTCCCTATTTTGTCTAGAGGTATCTCAGGTACTTTCTGGCTAGAGCCCGCTTTTGGCATATTGGAATCAAGTTCTGGGACTTGATCCTTGACATGATTCCATAGCTCAACTTTTGCTTTGAGCAGCTCTTCTATGGTCAGATGACACTAAAGCTTAGTTGTTCTTCATGACATGAGTGTTCTTGGGGACCACTCAGTCTTCATTTCCTACCAATATTGTGGGAGCTCTGATCTGAAGAGCTTCAGATTCCCAAGCTTTCTTCTAATTCAAATAGCTTTCTATTCCACTAGGGATTGGCCTTCTCCCTTGAATGCTTCCATGTTCTTGTTTTCCTCTTACTAGGCTCTCCTGATTCACTTAACTCTCATTGTTCAATTGGTTTATCCTGTTTTAAGGCTTGTGCTCTAGTGAGAGCTTGTATAGGAGTTGCATTACTGCTACTAGCACTTGAATCCACCACTAAGCCTACCACATTAATGGGTGTAACCTTGGGTGCACTAGAGGGGTTTCTTGGACAATCTTTGGGAAGATGGTCTTTGCCACGGTAATGTTTTGTCCTTGTCTCAGAGATGGTGGGTGGGGACAATCATGAATGAAATGGTTACCTTGACATCTAAAACATGGTCGTCTAGGGGCTTGTGCTCTCATCTGTACCAGTTGGGGCCTAGGGTTAGGATTTATGTACATGACATTGGAGTATTCTGGCCCCCAATTTTGTTCCATAGATGGTGCCTCATAGTGATAAGGATAACTATCACTATGCTCAAGTGACTCTATGTAATAAGCTTGTGGACTATCTTCATAGGAATAGTCAAAATTCTAAGCATGATAGTCATTCTCTGAGCCAATGGGGTCACTGGCACGAATGCTCTATTAAGCTTCTCTTCTGCCACTGCATACTTAACTGGAATTATATTGGCAAGAGATGACAGTTGGTTTCCTAGTACATGTTGTGGCCTATATGGTGCCTGATATTGTTGTTGTGGTGTATAATATGGTTGTTGGTATTGGTTCTGATACCTACCTTGTTGATAAGGTTGCTGATAGGTTTGTCTAATAGTCTGCCTATTGTAGGGACCATCTTAAGACGTGGTTGTTGTATTTCCTCTCGATAGTGCAAGATGGGGCATTCCTTTCTCTCATGTTTTGGTTTTGCAATGGGCAAACATTAGTCATGTGGTCCCCTCTCCAAGTATAACATCGGTTCAATGAGATGACTCTTGGTGTTTGTCTATTTTGGACTCATAGCTTCTTGGCAACTTGCTCGGCTATCTCATCTATCTCCGTGGAGGCCTTGGAGGTATGAGTAGTAGAACTGTCAGAATGTTTATAGAATTTGGATAGTCCTAACTCCTCACCCAATTTATCTTCTATATCAATGCACATCCGCACACACTCTTCTATTGATCTAGGCTCTTTCAAGTACACATATGATCTTAACTTTGTGCTTAATAAGCCATCTAAAAACAAGGCCACTTGTTTGGATGGTGTGGGTAACTCTCGAACAGGGCATCTTTCTAAGTACTTTTTGAGCCATCTTCCTGCAATTCACACTGTTTCTTGGGGTGTTTGCTTGAAGTTGTGGATTAGGGATGATGTATTATGCCTCATGTCACTCTTGGAGAACTCTACAATGAACGCTTGTAGCAGTTGACCTATATCTCGATAGTTACGACTGTTCAATGGTTGAAACCAAGCTAAGGGAGTGCCCTTAAGATTCAAAACAAATGCCTCAAACTGAGTGAAGAAGTCTTCAACCTGTTCAGCTCTTAACACTTGTTTGAACTCGGCCACATGATCATAAGGATCTCTTGAACCATCAAAGTAGTTCTTCATTGTCTTGACCACCTGAGAGGGTCTAAGGGTTCTTGGGTACTCTTGGGGTCTAGGCAATGCAAATCATGTTCATCTATTTGATTCCTATGTGCTCGATGTCTCTCTCTGTCAAGTCTTTCACCCTCAAGTCCTAATCTGTCTCTACCCCTAGTGTTTGCAAATTTTACTTCAAGTCTCTCTCTTGTGGGTTCTTGATCTTGCTCCTTAGTGGCCATGGGAAATATTAGACGGTGGTGAAGGAAAGATCAATTCACCTTGCCAAGTATATGCGTGCCTATCATGCTTTGATACCAATAACATTTTCTCTGATGAGTTATCTAGATAGACAACCTTGCATGGTGTCTCGGGATCTTTGAACTCATAGATTATGACTATGCCCAATTGGCTAGGTTGATGTGGCTTGAATCTCCAAAAGGATTTACATACATGACATTGGAGTATTCTGGCTCCCAATTTTGTTCCATAGGTCGTGCCTCGTAGTGATAAGGATAAGTCTCACTATGCGCAAATGTCTCTACGTAATACGCTTGTGGACTATCTTCATAGGAATAGTCAAAATTCTGAGCATGATAGTCGTTCTCTGAGCCAATGGGGTCACTCGCACGAATGCTCTATTAAGGTTCTCTTCTGCCACTGCATACTTAACTGGAATTATATTGGCAAGAGGTGACAATTGGTTTCCTAGTACAGGTTGTGGCCTATATGGTGCCTGATATTGTTGTTGTGGTCTATAATATGGTTGTTGGTATTGGTTCTGATACCTACCTTGTTGATAAGGTTGCTGATAAGTTTGTCTAACAGTTTGCCTATTGTAGGGACCGTCTTGAGCCCTAGCTGCTATATTTCCTCTCGATAGTGCAATATGGGGCATTCCTTTCTCTCATGTTTTGGTTTTGCAATGGGAAAACATTAGTCATGTGGTCCCCTCTACAAGTATAACATCGGTTCAATGAGGTGACTCTTGGTGTTTCTCTATTTTGGACTCATAGTGTCTTGGCAACTTTCTCGGCTATATCATCTGTCTCCGTGGAGGCCTTGGAGGTATGAGTAGTAGAACTATTAGAATCCTTATAGACTTTGGATAGTCCTAACTCCTCACCCAAGTTATCTTCTATGTCAATGCACATCCGCACACACTCTTCTATGGATCTAGGCTCTTTCAAGTACACATATGATCTTAACTTTGGGCTTAATAAGCCATCTAAAAGCAAGGCCACTTGTTTGGCTAGTGTGGGTAACTCTCGAACAGGGCATCTTTCTAAGTATTGTCTAAACCATCTTCCTGCGAGTCGCATTGTTTCTTCGGGTGTTTGATTGAAGTTGTGGATCAGGGATGATGTATTATGCCTCATGTCACTCTTGGAGAACTCTAGAATGAATGCTTCTAGCAGTTGACCTATATCTCGATAGTTACGAGTGTTCAATGGTTGAAACCAAGCTAAGGGAGTGCCCTTAAGATTCAAACCAAATGCCTCGAACTTAGTGAACAAGTGTTCAACCTGTTCAGCTCTTAACACTTGTTTGAACTCGGCCACATGATCATAAGGATCTCTTGAACCATCAAAGTAGTTCTTCATTGTATTGACCACTTGAGAGGGTCTAAGGGTTCTTGGGTACTCTCGGGGTCTAGGAAATGCAAATCATGTTCATCTATTTGATTCCTATGTGCTCAATGTCTCTCTCTTTCAAGTCTTTCACCCTCAAGTCTTGATTTGTCTCTACCCCTAGTGTTTGCAAATCTTACTTCAGGTCTCTCTCTTGTGCGTTCTTGTTGTGCTTCATGAGCATGTTATGATCCTGCTCCTTAGTGGCCATGGGAAATATTAGACCGTGGTGAAGGAAAGATCAATTCACCTTGCCAAGTATATACGTGCCTATCATGCTTTGCCCAATTGGCTAGGTTCATCTGGCTTGAATCTCCAAAAGGATTTATGTACATGACATTGGAGTATTCTGGCTCCCAATTTTGTTCCATAGGTGGTGCCTGGTAGTGATAAGGATAAGTCTCACTATGCTCAAGTGACTCTATGTAATAAGCTTGTGGACTATCTTCATAGGAATAGTCAAAATTCCGAGCATGATAGTCATTCTCTAAGCCAATGGGGTCATTGGCACAAATGCTCTATTAAGGTTCTCTTCTGCCACTGCATACTTAACTGGAATTATATTGGCAAGAGGGGACAGTTGGTTTCCTAGTACAGGTTGTGGTCTATATGGTGCCTGATATTGTTGTTGTGGTCTATACTATGGCTGTTGGTATTGGTTCTGATACCTACCTTGTTGACAAGGTTGCTGATAATTTTGTCTAACAGTTTGCCTATTGTAGGGACCATCTTGAGCCGTGGGTGCTGTATTTCCTCTCGTTAGTGCAATATGGGGCATTCCTTTCTCTCACGTTTTGGTTTTGCAATGGGCAGACATTAGTCATGTGGTCCCCTCTACAAGTATAACATCAATTCAATGAGGTGACTCTTGGTGTTTGTCTATTTTGGACTCATAGCTTCTTGGCAACTTGCTCGGCTATATCATCTATCTCCGTGGAGGCCTTGGAGGTATGAGTAGTAGAACTGTTAGAATCCTTATAGACTTTGGATATTCCTAACTCCTCACCCAAGTTATCTTCTATGTCAATGCACATTCGCACACACTCTTCTATGGATCTAGGCTCTTTCAAGTACGCATATGATCTTAACTTTGTGCTTAATAAGCCATCTAAAAACAAGGCCACTTGTTTGGCTGGTGTGGGTAACTGTGGAACAGGGCATCTTTCTAAGCATTGTCTGAACCATCTTCCTGCAAGTCGCACTGTTTCTTGGGGTGTTTGCTTGAAGTTGTGGATCATGGATGATGTATTTGATCATGTCACTCTTGGAGAACTCTAGAATGAATGCTTCTAGTAGTTGACCTATATCTCGATAGTTACGATTGTTCAATGGTTGAAACCAAGCTAAGGGAGTGCCCTTAAGATTCAAACCAAATGCCTTGAGCTGAGTGAACAAGTCTTCAACCTGTTTAGGTCTTAACACTTGTTTGAACTCGGCCACATGATCATAAGGATCTCTTGAACCATCAAAGTACTTCTTCATTGTCTTGACCACTTGAGAGGTCTAAGGGTTCTTGGGTACTCTCGGGGTCTAGGCAATGCAAATCATGTTCATCTATTTGTATGCCTATGTGCTCGATGTCTCTCTCTGTCAAGTCTTTCACCCTCAAGTCCTGATCTGTCTCTACCCCTAGTGTTTGCAAATCTTACTTCAGTAGTCTCTCTCTTGTGCATTCTTGTTGTGCTTCATGAGCATGTGATGATCCCGCTCCTTAATGGCCATGGGAAATATTAGACCGTGGTGAAGGAAAGATCAATTCACCCTGCCAAGTATTTGCGTGCCTATCATGCTCTGATACCAATAACATTTTCTCTTATGAGTTATCTAGATAGACAGCCTTGCGTGGTGTCTCGGGATCTTTGAACTTATAGATTATGACTATGCCCAATTGGCTAGGTTGGTTTGGCTTGAATCTCCAAAAGGCTTCCTTTGTTTCTCTAGACTGATTACTCTGTTCAACACTGACTTACCTCTCGGGCTCTTGGGTTCTCGTCCTACATCTCCTTGCTCTAAGTCTTCTATTTCATTCTCTGGGATGATGTTGCCAAATTCATCTGTCCTATCTGGTAAGTTGGTGACCACATACATGATTCCTTCCTTATCAATGTATGAACCCTCTTCAAACTTGACTACTGCGTATTCACGTCCAAAGGGTTGATCTGGATTTTTGAGTTGGACCACTAATCGGCTTAGGCCATCCTCATAGATGCGAGCACCTAATCGGTTAGTCTGAATATATTCCAATTGTGTCTTATATGGACCTTCTGGTGCTTGTAGATAGGCAATGCATGAGCCTCGTGCAGGTTTCCCATGCTCAAAGACATTTCTGAATCACTTGTGTCTGAACTTAGTACGTAAGGATAACCACTTAGTTGTTGTGTCCAAGACTTAGCTGTATTGTTGTATCTGTACCAAATCAAACATGCATCCAAGATAATGCCCCTAGACAAAGAAATCCCTTTAGTGATAGCATAGGAATACCTCAAGCCCTTTTTCTATAATGAATAACCGAAAAGCACATATTTAACTACGTCGGGATCTAGCTTGTACATTTAGTCTTTATGTATGTGTACGCAACACACGCATCCAAAATACTTCAAGGAGTCATAATTTAGGTTTCTTTCCAAATGTTCATTGGTATGGCTTAATGTATAGAGTACTGATGCTCGAAACTTGTTTATGATTTTAATAGTTGTAATTGCTCTATCAGCCCAAATAAGAATAAAGAACATTCATCTCATTTAACATTGTCCTAGCTCTCTTTTATAAATTCTTTAACGTCTCCCTTTTATAACTTCTTTCTCGCAACAAACAATGAAACTTCCTCTTGATACCATTCTCATAAAGAAACCCATAACCTTTATTTTAGAATAATATCACCACTTCATTTGATCTGCGCATCTTCATATACTTCCACGTATCTTCTCCACTAAAGTTGTCAACCTTTTGAAGTGGTGCAACAATAGAGTCATACAAATATTGAGAAATCACCTACCATTATGAAAACAATACCTATGGCCTCCAATTGATGGATTTCTTTTAGGGTTCCCTACGTGTTTATGTGTGAAATGTAATCATTGTTTGCTTGTTTTGCGTTCCTTATTGGTTTCTATAATTGACACGGTTACTAAAAATGTTTCATACTCTATGATGTAAAATCTGCTAATTCACCAAGAAAGGTCGTTTATGCACTGCCCCCATCCTTTGTAGGTTCATATGCTCAGTTATTTTGTGTCACAAATCAATTGATGCAATTTATCATCGCGTTCAAGAGTCTCTCATGCTTTCATGCTTTCAGCCTCTTTTGATTAGCTTGTATTTGCTCGCAATTTTCAAAAATACACATTTTCTTCATCTAATCTTACTTCATAAACTCTTTTTACCATCTATAAAACTGACATTAAATGTTGAGTGATGTGTGTCACATGCAATACATCGGTTCCTTGAACCATCTACTAGAAAATATTTCACAGCTGTAATGCTAAACTCTCCGTCATTCCTTATCTCCTTTTATCTTTGAGTGGTGAGTTAATAAGACTCAAAGAACACTGTTTTTTGAGAACCCATATCATCGGAGCAGACACTATCAATGAACTATGTATGCTCTATACTATCCTCGTCCTGCGAGTAAATTGTCATTCTTTGATGTGCTCGATGGAATAACATGGTCAACTTAGTTTTTATAATATCCTTTATTTTTGTGACATCGCCTCGTGTGCCCTGTTCTGAATCCACTCTGCGCTTACAATGGTGTGCCAAGGTGCTAGCATGTACTCAGTAGATCACCTCTATGATGTAGTTTTTGCAATCCTTGTATTGTTCACTCTTTTTGTGAAAGAGTGTCCAAACTGTATGGAGCCTTGCTATTTTGTGAGTTTTTCTTCCTCATAAAAATTAGAATTTGGCTTATGTTGAGGTACTTTATTTCTCTAGACCTCTTATTATCCCTCTTAAATCTTTCATGTAGATGCTACACAATTGTGAATATAAAAATAAGACATGTTTCTATAGGTATAAACATGAACATCGCTTGATAGCTTTCCTAATAGGATATGCTTTGTGTTTGGAATTGAAACTTCGAAAACATATCTGATTGTCTCTTGCTTTTTGATGATGAGCCACTTAGCAAGAAACTCTCTTTTCTTCATCTATTCAGACTTCCTAGACTCCTTTTGATCCTTGGAAGAGAAAGCTTCCCTTTTGCTCTTAAGGAGAGAGATTCTCTCCGACAACGGTTCTGGGTTTTAAAGAGTTAATGGACTGATCTTATACAAGTACATATACAAGTTTAATATACGAATGAAATGTTTCTAATCATACAATCAATCATTTAGATACTTGAACAATAGTATCTATTCATCTTCCTTAAGAAAAAACATCAACTCTTGGTTATAACGAAAGCAAAGAAATATATTTTTGACAAAATCTTGGTACACAAACCCTGAATGATTCCATATTGACAATGTATGCTTCAAGTTCATAGATTCAAACACCCTTCATCATGAATATGAATCAAGAAGCTTTGAAGATCAAGGAACTACCATAATGATATGGATTATACATATTATGAAGATAACACAAAGGTAAAGGACAAGGAGTTCGTGTTCAATCAAGGAGGTGTGCTTACTCAAGGCTCTTCATCAAAGATCCTGAAGACACCACAATGTACTACTAGAATCTCAAAGGATCTTTTTTGTGAAGAAACCAAGGAAGCTCAAGAGAGACCGAGTCCTTCAACTTATCATTGGAAGGGGTATGATGTTGGTGATGGTACTTGGGAACTTACAAAAAATATTTAGAGATTAGAAACTAAGGTTCATGAATTCCTTAGGAATAATCCAATGAAACACAAACTAGAGAACATGGTTGTTCCTCATGAAACTCATTTCTTGAGCGTGAGATTATATCATGGACACAAAGGAAACCATTTTTAAACCTCAGATGTTATGTCACTTTCTATATCTGATGATTGATTCACAATTCAAAAGAAACCAATGCATCCATTGGATCCGAAACGTGCCAAAACCCTAAGATCGGTTGTCTACTTGCTAAATTTTGACATCTAGAGGTCCTATTTGGATTGTGGATCCCATCATGTTGTAACCACCTATGAACCACCTTTCATAACTTCCCTTGAACACCTATATAAGGAGCGCTTCACCACATACATCTTCACTCTTGCTAATGCTAGTCTTGGAAGCTCACAGATTTGTGACCACCAAGCAAGTACTCTCCAAGTTCTAGTTCAAGTTCTAGTCTTGTCTAGTCTTGTATCTTGGACATCCTATTGTGTCCCATTGTCATCTTGTAGTGCGAGATATTGTCAACTTATTTTATTTCTTCGATGTAGTTCATCTCCTTGGAGTTCTTGTAAACAAGATATCTTGTTTCATACATATGATCCGAGGTTGTGGGATCTCTTGTATAATCTCTAGGCCATTTATCCATACCTATCACTCTAGGGTTGTGGGACTTCTCATACCAAGGGTATATTCTATTATTATTTTTCCTATGTGGGTGATCTTGCAATTGAAATTATAATTCCAAAATATTGTCTAGTGTAGTCATAGAGCAGAGTCTAGTGCTACATTGATAGTCAATTCCTAAAGTCACAAAGCTTCTTAATCCATTTCTAGCTCTTCATACGCATAGGAAAAGTGTTCTTGTGCATCACACCAAACACACCTGTTTGCCACTCCAAATCCCCTAGTTTCTTGTTTATCAAATGGCCTAGTATTTATCTTATACATGGGTTGATTTGGTGGTGCATGGGTCTATTGAGCTTTAGTGCAACTTGCGGTATCATGCACTACTTAGCTTTAGTGCATTGGCATAGTACATATACAAGTACTATACGAATGAAATGTTAATGGACTGATTTTATACAAGTACACATACAAGTTTAATATATCAATGAAATGTTTCTAATCATACAATCAATCATTCAGATCCTTGAACAATAGTATCTACTCATCTTCCTTAAGAAAAAACATCAACTCTTGGTTAGAACGAAAGCAAAGAAATATATTGTTCAGAAAATCTTGGTACACAAACCGTGAATGATTCCATCTTGACAATGTATGCTTCAAATTCATAGATTCGAACACCCTTCATCATGAATATGAATCAAGAATCTTTGAAGATCAATGAATTGCTACAAATGATATGGATTATACATATTATGAAGATAACACAAAGGTAAAGGACAAGGAGTTCGTGTTCAATCAAGGAGCTGTGCTTACTCAAGGCTCTCCATCAAAGATCTTGGAGACACCACAATGTACTACTAGAATCTCAAAGGATCTATTGTGTGAAGAAACCAAGGAAGCTCAAGAGAGACCGAGTCCTTCACTAGCTATCTAGATTTGGGATCATCAAAAATTCGAGGTTGAGCATGTATTCGACTCAAGAATATCCTATGGAAGATTGAAATACCTTATCATTGGAAGGGGTATGATGTTGGTGATGGTACTTGGGAACTTACAAAAAATATTTGGAAATCAGAAACTAAGGTTCATGAGTTCCATAACAATAATCCAATGAAAGCCAAACTAGAAAACATGGCTGCTCCTCATGAAACTCATTTCTTGAGGGTGAGATTATATCATGGACATAAAGAAAACCATTTTAAGCCTTAGATGCTATGTAACTTTCTATATCTGATGATTGATTCACACTTCAAAAGAAACCAATGCATCCACTGAATCTGAAACATGCCAAAACCCAAAGATCGACTGTCTACTTGCTAAATTTTGACATCTAGAGGTCCTATTTGGATTGCTGACACCATCATGTTGTAACCACCTTTGAACCACCTTTCATAACTTCCCTTGAACACCTATATAAGAAGGGTTTCGCCACATACGTCCTCACTCTTGCTAATGCTAATCTTGGAAGCTCAAGGATTTGTGACCACCAAGCAAGTACTCTCCAAGTTCTAGTTAAAGTTCTTGTCTTGTCCTTGCTCTAGTCTTGTCTAGTCTTGTATCTTGGACATCCTATTGTGTCCCATTGTCATCTTGTAGTGCGAGATATTGTCAATTTATTTATTCTTTCTAGTTCATCTGCTTGGAGTTCTTGTAAACAAGATATCTTGTTTCATACATATGATCGGAGGTTGTGGGATGTCTTGTATAATCTCTAGGCCAATTATCCATACCTATCACTCCATGGTTGTGGGACTTCTCATACCAAGGAAATATTCTATTATTAGTTTTCCTATGTGGGTGATCTTGTAATTGAAACTATAATTCTAAAATATTGTCCAGTGTAGTCATAGAGCACAATCTAGTGCTACATTGATAGTCAATTCCTAAAGTCACAAAGCTTCTTAAGCCATTTCTAGCTCTTCGCACGCATAGGAAAAGTGTTCATCTGCATCACACCAAACACACCTGTTTGCCCCTCCAAATCCCCTAGTTGCTTGTCTATCAAATGGCATATTATCTATCTTATACATGGGCTGATTTGGTGGTGCATGGGGCTAGTGAGCTTTAGTGCAACTTGAGGTATCATGCACTATTGAGATTTAGTGCATTGTCATAGTATCTCTTTGGAATGGATATGTATAAATAGTTCTTCGCTAAGTGGACATGGGGTCTTGATAACCCATGGAGTACACCCTATTGTGTAAACTAGCCATCTCTTTGAATGGAGTGTTTCGCATTGCCATAAAATTTTCTATCTGCTTGCTCAAGATCTCTAATTGTAATTATAGTGGTGTGTATCATGTGGATGCAACATTAACCATAGCTGGAGATGTAGAAACATTGAGCCCTACTCGAACACATATCTCTCTAGTTGTAACAATGTATTCTATGTAGGTCTATCATAAAGCACGTGTCATTGCGTCATCTGGGGAACTTCCTCCTAAATAGTTTCTATGTCCAAACTTATCATCGATTTCATGTTCCTTTACTTTTGAAATGGTTATTTTTGGCTCATCCATGTCTACTTCTTCATCTTTGTTTGTTATTGCCTCCCTTTTTCTTCGTATCATATTAATTAATTCTTGCTTTACATTACATCTTGACATTGCCAAAGCTTCCTCTACAAAAACCCTTACTTTGACTTTCATAATCTTCTCATAGATGACTCTTCTGATGTCAATAATCTTCTCAATTTGAGAAATCAATTTATAAGATGGAGGTTTGTTTGTTTTTTCTCTCCCTTTTCCTTAGTTTTCTCTCGTTCTCTCACTAATTTTTCTTCAATTTCTTGTTTGTGAGTTTTACCTTTAGGTCCTGTCCCTTTTCATTTCTTAGGGCTCTCCTTAAGCTCTTGAGTTTGTTAATTTGGTGTTTGTTTGTGACCTTCCTTCCTAGATGTATTCACTCTCATATATAAATCTTCTTTCCCCTCATCTCTTCTACGTTTCTCTTCTAATTCATTTGCAAACACAGAGACAAGGTCAACAGGTTCATTTCAATGTCATTTTGCATGTATATTAGAATTTCATTTCATAAGTGTTTGCTCAATAAAATTACCCTTAAACGAAGCATCATACACATTTGTCCAGAAATGATCATCATTTTCATAAAGATCCAATTTGTAAGAGTAGGAATTTTCCTTGTAGAACCTTAGTTGAACTTCTTCAAACCTCCTTTGCTAAAGTTTCCTCTTAGAGGATGTTTTGTCGCAAGATCGTAAAGGATTCTTTCATTTTCCAAAACTAAAAATCTCT
This sequence comes from Ceratopteris richardii, assembly GCA_020310875.1. Classification (NCBI taxonomy): domain Eukaryota; kingdom Viridiplantae; phylum Streptophyta; class Polypodiopsida; order Polypodiales; family Pteridaceae; genus Ceratopteris; species Ceratopteris richardii. The sequence goes on along the minus strand of CM035412.1, from coordinate 83,007,900 downwards.
CTTTTGCCTCTCGGAGAGATGTACATGTCCAGTAATGGTGGTCGAGATCATTACACCATATATGTCTTCTCAGTTGGTTACAAGGATTTTTAATTGGTTCTTTGATTGTATGTTTGACTTCCTATCCTTAAAGACTTTTTAAAATAACAATTTGAGTTAGCAATGTTTCAATGTCTTTGGCATGGGAATCTACCTTAGATTTTGATTTAACAATTTAAGGATTATCTTTGGTTTGATTTTTATGGTTTGCTTTGGCCATAGGCACCTCCCATTTTGCTGATACATCCCTAGTACTTATGCCGTTAAAATGCCTTACTTGCTGTTATTCTAAGTGACAAACCTCCTCGTTTACTATTTTCGAGTCCATAGTTAAACCATTGGGCATATCTACCTCTTCGAGTCATGGTTCTAAATATTTTCATTGATACTCCTGTAGCATATCTAAGAGGATTTGTAGTTGATGAGGTTTTAGGAACCGTCCTATTTGCTTGGGGTAATTGATTAACTTTATCTTCAAACTCATTTGTTGGAACATCAAGCTTACAGTATGCTTGAGGTGGATTTGATCTACATCAAAAGCTATCGCTTGGATTATGTCGAAGGAATATCGGTTGGAGAGTCCTTTTTCTTATGTTCACTTATTGTAAATTTTTAAAAGTTTCTTTTATGGATCTTTTACCATTGTAAAGGTTTTGAGCTTTACACATGTAAAAGTAGAAAGATAAAACAATGTAGTCTATTCAATTCTATCATAAAGCACAACCTCTCATTGCCTCATCTAGGGAACTTCCTCCTAAAAGTTTCTCTGCCCAAACTTATCATCCATTTCATGTTCATTCACTTTTGCAATGGTTATTTTTGGCTCATCCATCTCTAAATCCTCCTCTTTGTTTGTTATTGGCTCCCTTCCTCTTGATATCATATTAATTATTTCTTCCTTTACACTAGATCTTGACATTGCCAAAGCCTCCTCTACACAAAGTGTTACTTTGACATTCAAAATCTTCTCATAGATGACTCTTTTAATGACATTAATCTTCTCCAATTGAGAAATCAATTTAAAAGATTGAGGTTTCTTTGTTGGGTTTTCTCCCTTTTCTTCAATTTGGTATCATTCTCTCACTAGTTTTGCTTCAATTTCTTGTTTGTGAGTTTTACCTTTATGTGTTCTCCCTTTTGCTTTCCTATGGCTCTCTTTATGGTCTTCAGTTTGTTAATTTGGTTTTTGTTCTTGACCTTCCTTCCTAGATGTATTCACTCTCATATCTTAATCTTCTTTCGCCTCATCTCTCTTTCGTTTCTCTTCTCTATTTAATTCATGCACATACATAGGAAGAAGGTCAACAGGTTCATCTCAATATGTTTCTACATGTATATTAGAGCTACATTTCATAAGTGTTTGTTCAATAAATTTACCTTTGAAAGAAGCATCGTACACATTTGTCCAAAAATGATCATCATTTTGATCAAGATCCAATTGTTGTTGGGAGTGATGGTAGGATACACTCAGAAGATTGAGTTGGTGCTGCTATACCTGCTTCACACCAGCCCTCCTTTGATTCCAGATATGCTTAGTACACTCCTTAGGCTTTCAAATGATACCAAGAAAGCATAAATGTACTTTGCAAATGATATGTGTAATGACCAAATCAAAACAGATAACTTGGCACTTCAAAAATCAAGAAAAACTTTCTATTTCTATAGTGACACCTGCTCAGTCTTTCACTCAGTGTGACCAGCACACTAACAATTGATCTAATTCCTTCTGGACATATTAAATTAGCTTAACAAGCTACCATTTGCAAGTGGAATGAGCCGAAATGATAAACTACTCACTGAGAAATCAATTTAGCAAAATTATATGTACCCCCGACTTTTTAGGAACTCTGCTGACACAGACCAGTGTGCACTTCGAGCAAGCTTTCTCCGAGATGGCTGATCCAATTGATTTGAAACTTTGTAGGTGTATAGTAGACTTGGAGCTGGCTCCAATGTGCTTTGAATCACTTGATTTGGCTCAGTAGACCCTGAGATATGCTCCTTTGAAGTTGACAGACTTGGAGAAGATAACACAGAGAAACAGATATGATGAATGTGTATACTTCTATTGATTAATGTGTTTGTACAATCTCATTAGCATGACAAGCATACCTAAATGAGGTATTGTGGTGTAGGCTATGAACTAGCACACACACACAATAAGTTACAATAATGAAATGCCTCGGGAAGTGAGCTGAAATGAGTGACACACCCGCGACTTTTCCACTTCATCTTTTATAGAAGTTTTGAGATCATTTGAATTTGAAATTCAAATCTAGGCTCCCTAGAATCTCTCCTCTAAAAGTAGGGAGATATTCTCTCCAATTACACCATCCAAATTCCACAACTAATCAAGTAGGTATGTTCACATGAGATGCCAAGTCATTCTAGACTTTTACAAAAGAGTAAAATGGTAAGAAACTTTAAGCATAAGTTCCTATCGGTCTTGCTTCTCATAGAGATATCCTTCAAGGGGTCCAAGCCAAAGGTGAAGGCTTGATTTGCACCAACAGCTCCCCCTCAAGCCAAACACTTTGGCTTAAGTCTTCATCTTCTTCATCTTTAGCCTTCAATCACATCCTGCAATCCAATCATAGATTTGAATCTGCATAGCTTGTTTCCATGTAATGCTTTAGTGAGTAAATCTGCACATTGCATATTAGTAGACACATATGTCAATTGAATGTCTTTACTAAGCAACTTCTCTCTCACATAGTGGTAGTGAACCTCTATGTGTTTGGTTCTAGCATGATATATTGGATTAGCTGCAACGTGAAGAGAGCTAGTGTTATCTCCAAATATGATTGGTGGCCTTGTATATAGGCCTAACTCTGTATATAGAAGCTTCAACCAGATAGCTTCTTGGGTGGCATTGGCAAGCCCTCTATACTCTGCTTCAGTGGATGACAATGCCACTGTAGGTTGTTTCTTGGCTGACCAAGAAATAGGCTTATCTCCTGCAAAACAAATGTAACGTGATGTGCTCCTCCTATCATCCTTGCAACCTGCCCAATCTGCATCTGAGTAAACTTTAATATCAATATCTGATGTATAAGGAAAGTACAAACCATGGTTCTGAGTTCCCTTCAAATACTTCAAGATCTTCTTTGCTGCCTCTAGGTGAGGTACCCTTGGTTTGTGCATGAATTGACTAAGCACACTAACTCCATATGCTATGTCAATTCTTGTCAAGGTAGCATAGTTCAAACTTCCTACCATACTTTGATATCCTGTAATGTCTTGTATTTCATCCCCTTCATGAGCACTTAGCTTTAGGTTGACCTCCATTAGAGTATTAGACACCTTAGCATCCTGCAAACCAAACTTATTGACCATATCCTGTACATACTTCTTTTGAGTGATATATATACCTGAGTTGGTGTAGACTAACTCCAGACCTAAGAAGTACTTCAATAATCCAAGATCACTAATCTTGAATTCTTTCATCATCTGTCCTTTGATGTGTCTAATTCCATTGACATCATTACCTGTAATGATGATGTCATCAACATAAACACACAAGTAGATTACCTTTGTACTACTTCTCTTTATGAACAGAGAAGTGTCTGCTTTACTCATCACAAATCCTTGGTCTAGGAGGTAGGTTGTCAACCTGTAATTCCATGCTCTAGGTGCCTGCTTCAAACCATATAGAGCCTTCTTCAATTTACAAACATAATTTACCTTCTTGGGGTCTTCATAGCTAGGTGGTTGTGACATGTAGACTTCTTCAGATATCCATCCATTCAAGAAAGCATTCTTGACATCTAATTGGTACATGTTCCAATTTTTGGATGCAGCTACACTCACCAATATTCTGATAGTTGGCATCTTAGCCACAGGAGAAAATGTCTCCTCATAATCAATGCCTTGGGTTTGTGCAAAACCCTTGGCTACCAACCTAGCTTTGTATCTGTTGATTGTTCCATCTGAATTCCTCTTTAGCTTGTAGATCCATCTAGATCCTATCACCTTCATAGAGTCTTTCTTGGGTACCAATTCCCAAGTATCACTCTCCTTGAGAGCTTCCATTTCTTCATCCATAGCTTCTTTCCATTCTGGTTTGGTAATTGCTTCTTCATAGGTACCTGGTTCTTCATTCAACAAATCCTTTGCAAGATATATAGAATGTTTAGTTACAAGTGATGTGTCATACCCAAATCTGATTGGTCTTTTGCTTTCTCTCTGAGATCTTCTAATTGCTTGAGTTGAGGATTCTGGTATATCCTCTAGCTTTTTCATCTTCATCTTTCCTTTGGACTTCCAAGCCTTGAACTCCTCAAGATTTATTGTATCATCATCATCTGAGCTTGAATCTTCTTTCTGAATTGGTTCCTCCTTGGTGAGCCTTGGGAAGTCTTCTTCCATATCATAGGGTAGACTAACCTTCCTGCAATCATTCTCATACCATGATTCATTCTCATCAAAGATGACATCTCTGCTTACCTTGAAGCCTTTGTTTGTTGGGTTGTAGAATCTATATCCCTTTTGGTTCAAATCATAACCAATGAAGATACATTTTTCAGCTTTAGGATCTAGCTTTCCCCTTACCTGTGAGGGAATATGCACATATGCTACACAACCAAAGATTTTACAATGATCCAGAGAGGGTCTCTTACCATGCCAAGCTTCATATGGTGTCATGCCATCAAGTGATTTGGATGGCAACCTATTGATGAGATAGGTGGCAGTGGATACACTCTCTGCCCAAAGATAATTTGGCAACTTCTTTTCATTAAGCATAGACCTAGCTGTTTCTACTATGAGTCTATTCCTTCTCTTAGCTACCCCATTTTGTTCAGGTGAGTACCTTGTAGTAATTTCCCTTTTGATGCCTCTTTCCTGCAAGAAGTCTTCAAACTCATTGGAGAAGTACTCTCCTCCACCATCTGACCTTAGCCTCTTCAAGCTTCTTCCTGTTTGATTTTCAACAAATGCAAGATACCTCTTGAAACAATTAAACACTTCATCTTTATGCTTCATAAAGTATAAGATGGTCCATCTGCTATAATCATCAATGAAGGACACATAATACCTTGAACCTGAAATGGAAGGGTCCTTGCTAGGTCCCCAAACATCTGTGTGTACCAAGTCCAGGTAGTCTTTATGCATGAAACCTTTCCTTGAATAAGCCAACCTGTGAGACTTACCAAACTGACATGCTCCACACTTATAAATCATGTGTTGCTTGGACACATTAGGTATCCCAAGCACACATTGATCCCTGCACATTTGCTTTAGGGTTCTTTCAACTATGTGACCTAACCTCTTGTGCCATATTTCTAACTCTGAAAGTGTTTGATCCTTGTAATTATACAAAGCAATGTTCTTGGTGTCTTCTAGCTCAAAAGTAAACAATCTACCTGATTTCTCTCCCTTGGCTATCCTTCTAAATCCATGTCTTGGGTCCTCCACATATGCTCCATGTTGTGTGAATCTGACCTGCAAACCTTTCTCCACAATCTGGCCAACACTCATTAGATTCTTGGTGATGGTTGGTACATAGAGTACCCTGCTCAATAGGTTCTGGTTACCATCACATGTCTTTACATTTCCAATTTTTACAACAGAATGTTTAGTATCATCACCTGTCTGTACCTGATGTTTGCCCTTGGGTTCTTCCAAATCAGAAAGTAATGCCACATTGCCAGCTACATGGTTAGAACATCCTGAGTCAATATAAAATAAATGATCATCATTTGTACCTGCCTTGGAGGTCATATTCATGATCAATAAGGAGTCATCTTGCTCCTCTGTATAATTGTTGTAATCCCTTCTATTTCTGAATCCACATTGGTAGTTACCATTGTGGTTGTGGTTGTAATTGTTGTTGTATTGATTGTTGTATCCATTGTAGCTTTGATGTTGGTTGAATCTGCCTCTCCCTTGAGAGTATCCACCTCTTGAGTAGCCTCTTCCTCTCTGATTCTTGTAGTTCTTGTAGCATTCATCTGTGGTATGATTGGACAATCCACAAATGTTGCATGGTGATGAGTTGTAGGGTCTCCCCCTACCTGACTTACCTCCTCTGCCCCTCCCTCTTGATGATCTACCTCTCTCTGCATAATTAGCTTGGGAGGTAGAGCCTTCTTCATCCTGTTTCTTCCCTTTACCTTTATCCTTAACTTTCTTATCAGTATAGAGAGCAGAGCGGTTGTTACCTTTTGATTGATCTCCTGCCTTTGTAAACTTTGCTTCATGTGTGAATAGTTGGCCCATGAGTGTTGTGAGATCTGGGGTATGCATGTCCATATAGAGGTCCATTGCAGTGGTGAAACTTTCCCACTTATCATCTGCCTTGAGTCCATTTGTTACTTGCCTGACTATTTGTTCCTCTTCAATCTCCTCTCCAATGCTTGCTAATTGGTCTACCACATCTTTAATCTTTGTCACATACTCTAAGACTGATTGCTTGGGCTGCTTCCTAAGGGTTGTGAATTCAATCCACAGTTGATTCTTCCTGGCCCTTGTGTTGGAAGAAAAGTAGTTTGACAAGGTTTCCCAAGTCTCTTGGGAAGTCTTACAATTCCTTACATGAGGTAAAAGAAAGTCAGATATAGAGTTAAGAAGGTAAGACCTTGCCAAAGCATCTTTTGCACACCATTGGTTGAGCTTCTCATGTTCATCCTTTGTGGGTAGTCCTCTAGTTTTGAATGAGGGCAATTCCTCATCTCCTGATATGTATCCAAATAAGCTTCTGCCTTGTAGATAGGTCTTCATCCTCAGAGACCAAGCTTGGTAGTTTTTCCTGTCCAATTTGTCAATGAATGAAGGAAAACCATCTCCCATGTTTACCTTATTTGCTCTGATACCATTGTTGGGAGTGATGGTAGGATGCACTCAGAAGATTGAGTTGGTGCTGCTATACCTGCTTCACACCAGCCCTCCTTTGATTCAAGATATGCTTAGTACACTCCTTAGGCTTTCAAATGATACCAAGAAATCATATATGTACTTTGCAAATGATATGTGTAATGACCAAATCAAAACAGATAACTTGGCACTTCAAAAATCAAGAAAAACTTTCTATTACTGTAGTGACACCTGCTTAGTCTTTCACTCAGTGTGACCAGCACACTAACAATTGATCTAATTCCTTCTGGACATATTAAATTAGCTTTACAAGCTACCATTTGCAAGTGGAATGAGCCGAAAAGATAAACTACTCACTGAGAAATCAATTTAGCAAAATTATATGTACCCCCGACTTTTTAGGAACTCTGCAGACACAGACCAGTGTGCACTTCGAGCAAGATTTCTCCGAGATGGATGATCCAATTGATTTGAAACTTTGTAGGTGTATAGTAGACTTGGAGCTGGCTCCAATGTGCTTTGAATCACTTGATTTGGCTCATTAGATCCTGAGATATGCTCCTTTGAAGTTGACAGACTAGGAGAAGATAACACAGAGAAACAGATATGATGAATGTGTATACTTCTATTGATTAATGTGTTTGTACAATCTCATTAGCATGACAAGCATACCTAAATGAGGTATTGTGGTGTAGGCTATGAAGTAGCACACACACACACAATAAGTTACAATAATGAAATGCCTCGGGAAGTGAGCTGAAATGAGTGACACACCCGCGACTTTTCCACTTCATCATTTATAGAAGTTTTGAGATCATTTGAATTTGAAATTCAAATCTAGGCTCCCTAGAATCTCTCCTCTAAAAGTAGGGAGATATTCTCTCGAATTACACCATCCAAATTCCACGACTAATCAAGTAGGTATGTTCACATGAGATGCCAAGTCATTCTAGACTTTTACAAAAGAGTAAAATGGTAAGAAACTTTAAGCATAAGTTCCTATGGGTCTTGCTTCTCATAGAGATATCCTTCAAGGGGTCCAAGCCAAAGGTGAAGGCTTGATTTGCACCAACAATTGTAAGAGTAGGAATTTTCCTTGTACAACCTTAATAGAGCTTCTTCAAACCTCCTTTGCTGAAGTTTCTTCCTAGCGGATGTTTTGTCGTAAGATCCTAAAGGGGCCTTTCATTTTCCAAAACTAAATTTCTCTCTTTTGCCTCTTAGAGAGATGTACATGTCCAATAAGGGTTGTCGAGATCATTACACCATATACATCTTTTGAGTTGGTTAAAAGGCTTTTTAATTGGTTCTTTGATTGTACGTTTGACTTCCTATCCTCATAGAGTTTTTAAAATAACAATTTGCGTTAGCAATGTTTCAATGTTTTTTGCAGGGGAATCTACTTTAAATTCTAATTGAACAATTTTTGGATTATTTCTATTTTGATTATCTCTAGAAACTTAAATGAATTGTGTTTTTTTTTTTTTTAATTAGAGGAAGTTCGGCCTTAGCCTACTCTCCCGGACTTGAATTAAATAAAGGAAAAATACAAAAGAAGGGGACTAGTGCCCATGGGAACCCCCAAATCCCACAGAGCGGGGGAAGCTTTTACAAAAAAGGGTTAATCGCCCACTCATCATCCTTAAGCGGGGCCCACCTAGGTAAAGTGTGTTCTTGATCAAAAGGAAAACTTGATGACTCCTAAAAAAAAGGGGCGGTTTCTTACAATTAGCAATCCTTTTGCCAAGAGGGAACAATGAATACTCAATCGACCAGAGTTTCGAGCGTTCCAGAGATTCACGGAGCAACCATTCGCTTCTTCCAGCAGAGGAGTCTCCCAACTTATATATTTCTGGTGACTAATTTTCATTCCGATCATCCATCATAGCCTATGTGGTAGGCCTTGCAAGGCTTACATGGAGTTATAGAGGAGGTTGATAAACCTCGCATCCCCATCATGTGGAGCCCACTTGGTTTTAAGCTTATTGTTGACATACTGTAGCTCTTTGTGATGTCTGAAGGGGGGGGGTTTTCTTACAGTTAGCAATTCTTCTACCGAGGAGGAAGAGGGACTTCTCGATCGACCACTCCTTGGGGGTATTGCCAAAGTTTTGAGCACCTCTTTCTCGCCAAATCTTCCAAAGGATCTCTCCCCTAATTGCATTCCACAATGTAGCAGAACAACCGATCGCTTCACCAATGAGGGCTTGCTTCCAATTGATTTGTTCTTGGAGTCCCAAAGAACGATCAAGGACCCTCCATAATCGAAGGGATTTAGGGCAAGCAAAGAACAGGTGACCTATATCCTATATGCTGCGGCAACATCGCTTGCACCAGGGTGGAACCCCGCAGATCTTGTTAGCTTTTGCGTTGTTCCAAATTCCACGATGAAGGATTTGCCAAAGGAGAACCAACTTTTTGTTTTCAATGAGAGGGTGCCAAATAGACATAAATTTCATATCCCATCGAAGTCGCGTCCAGTTGAGACACCATTTCTTGTTGAGACTGATGTGAATGTCATTGCACACTTCGACATATGGGAGCTTGGAGAGGTGGTTACCATTATACCACTTAAGGCCCATTGGGTTCGAAGAGTCATGTCCCATAAGTAGACGGATTTTAGATCGGTCCCAAGCGTGGCTTCTGCTCAGTAAAACATTCCATTCCTCATATCCGCAATAGTAGGGTCAAGGTCCTCAAAGTCCACCCATCTGTTTGTATCCTGTTTCCAGAGGTGCTTCCATTGTTTGAATCCCTTATTCCAGAGTCTCTTGGCACTCAAGACATTCCACGGCTCCACATTTCTCATGCCATGGATCGGGAACCAAATAGAGTCGTTTTGTCTTATACCTGCCGCCCACTTCCAATCTTCACTGATTTTGATGTGAGGTTTGAATGTGTTCCAACTCAGCCACAAGGATCTAACCAAGATCGATCCTTTGGGTGAGACCGGAATCAGAGAGAATAGGAGGGTGAGGATGTCGAGGTTTTTCCATCCCAGGTAGCCTACCAAAGTAATCGCGTTTGTGTTTCTAAGAATTCATGTGGCCGAAGAGGAATCTTTGTTGTCCCACGCCTTAATCATCCACTTAGCTGCAAGTTTATTGGCCATGCTACCAATGTTCATAATACCCAGACCTCCATTCTCCTTTCGGCTAGTGCATATGGACCATTTGGTTTTAGGCACACCCCTCCTGTTATGGTCCCCAGTCCAGAGAAATTTCCTACAAGTACTTTCTAATTTGGCTAAATCTTGATTCTTTGGTCTCCAGCAAGAAATAAAGTATATGATTGAGGATATGAGGAACGTGTTGATCACCATGGCTCGTCCAGCAAGATTGAGTTGCAAACCCCTCCAGTAGTTAAGTTTATTATTAAGTCTAGCGAGGACCCAAGCCCACCTTTGTTCCAAAGTAACACCGAATCCCAAGGGGATACCAAGAATCCGAACAACCTGACCAGATTGAATGCTTTGGCATCCTTGCACAGTGAGGAGATTGGGTTGATTCCCTTTGATAGCCCTAAATGCAGTCTTTGTATGGTTAATTCTGGATCCAGAGGCCTCACAAAACGTGTCGAGGCACCACCAAAAGGTTTCCAAGCTCGTATCATCATTGAGAACAAAGGCATTTGTGTCATCTGCAAAAAGCCTCATGGTCATTTGCCCAGAGTTATGAGGCAAAGAGATGCCTCTTATGTGACCAAGCTCCATCCGTTGCTCCACAAGTCGGCTCAGACCTTCAGTGGCAATGGCAAAGAGTAGCGGGGCCAATGGGCAACCTTGCCTGATGGACCGTTTGAGTTTGATTGCCTTTGAAAGTTGTCCGTTGACATTGACTTTGGTCGAAGCATTGCCAAGGAGAGTGGAAATCATCTTGAGGAATCTTTGACTACACCCGAGGTCTTTTAGCGATTGTAAAATATAGTCCCATTCCAATCTGTCGTAGGCTTTGTCAAAGTCAATCTTGAGGAAGACGATGTCCTCATTAGATTCTTCAGCATAGTCCAGACCTTCCCATATATCAATGATGGCTTCCAATATTGACCTTCCCTTAATGAAGCCTTTTTGGTCTTTGCTAAGCCATTGGTCTAAATGACATGAAATCCTGTTGGCAAGACTTTAGCAAGAATCTTATATCTGGTTTGGAGCATTGTGATAGGTCTCTAGTTCTCAATTCTGTTTCTCTCCCCTTTTTTATGTATAAGTTTGATGATGCCGTTGTTGAGACATGTGGGAAGAGCGCCGAACTTGAGTGCTTCAAGCCAAACAAGACGCAAGGGGGTGGCCACCACATATTTGAATGATTTAAAGAACTCATTAGTGAGCCCATCAGGCCTTGGGCTTTTGCCGTTCGGAAGCGAATCGATAACTTCCAAGATCTCTTGTTCAGAAATGGAAGCATCAAGCAGAGCGCTCAAGTTGCGTGGGATTCTATGCAGGGAAGTCCGAGAGATGGTGGCCATGCAATCCCGCCTATGGGGGGAGAGGTGACAAGCACTACCCAAGAGACTCGTGAAGTGTGCTTCTATAATGCCAATGTTATCTTCCGCTGTTTTACATTTCCGCCCCATCCTTGTCAAGCAGTAGCGGGATCTCCTCTCTAAATTTGTTTTCTTCTGAGAATATTGCACATCTCTTTGGAAGGTCTATCTGCCTTTCCCGCCCACCATTCCTTAAAATAAATTTGAAGATTTCTCCTTTTGATCTCCTCCTCGTATCTTAATCTTCCTCTGATATTTTGGAGTCCCTCTGATATTTTGATCTCCTCCTCGTATCTTAATCTTCCTCTGATAAATGAACTGTGTTGTATGGTTAAGAGAATTGGAGATTTATGAACTGACAGAAACTCCAAATTACACGCAAAATTAAGAGATATAATAGAAGTTAATAATATGATGTTTGCCGGAAACTCGAGATTACACGCAAGATTAACATGTGATAGATTATTGACACAAATCTGTTGCAGGATGATTCGAAAGAAGCATACATAAATTAAACAAACTTTGTTTTGCTTTATCAAACATTGTCGCTCGATGGAATCTCCTCAAGTCTTTGTCAATCTGTCAAAATTTCATACAAGTTGCTGTTGCCATCAGCGTCAGCAGAGAAAGCCGAAGAATCTCTTCCCTCAATCTTCAAGCTTCCATAATTTGATAAACCCTAGTTCAACATTAGTCCCTTTTCCCTCCCTTTTCATCAAACTGGAAGCGCCAAATTTGATAAACATTAGTTCAACATTAGTTAATAGTTTGATAAACATTAGTTCAACATTAATCTGATTTGATAAACATTTTCAAAATCCTCTGAGCGCCAAATTTAGAGTGTTAAAAATCATGATGGAAATAAGAAACAACCATCAAACTGGAAAGAACCGATGCTTTAACTCTCCCTTAAATCTTTATCGATGCATGGATCCTTACTTTCTTCAGTTGTTTTAGACCCTCACCTTGTGTTTCTCTGAGAGCCGCCATGCTTTAATAAAAGGTTTTCGCTAGACATTTGAAGAGCTCTCGATTGTTGGTTGATTTATATCCGTTGTTTACTTTTGATTGGTTTAATTGAAGCTTAATAACTAAAAAATTTTCAAAATGCATTTTAATTCTCTATTTTGAAACTCATGTTTATTTGTTTCACACTAGTATTCATGAAGTATACACCAGGTTCACATGCTCACATGTACATTCATGTATACACACATATATGGTATACATATATAAGGGTGCCCTATTTGCAAATGACAAAGCCAAAGAAAAGATGATCCTCACATTTTTCACATAGCTCAAATTACTATCAGGTTCAATGTGCCAAACTTGTATTGCACCTTTCATTGGGTTTAACTCTAATATGTTGCTTCGAAAAGTAATTCTAGTACACCATTGTGAATAGGAACATAAGCCATGTTTCTACACGTGTGACCATGAGCATCACTTGATAGCTTTCATAGTGGGATATGCGTTGCATTTTGAATTGTAACTTCAAAAACATATGTGAATGTCTCTCGCTTACAGATGGTGAGCCACTTAGCAAGAAGCTCTCTTTTCTTCATCTACTCAGATTTCCTACACTCCTTTTGATCCCTAGAACAAGAAGCTTACCTTGTGCGCTTAAGGAGAGAGGATCTTTGTGACAGAGGTTCGGGTTTTTAAGGCGTTAATGGACTTTATACAAGTACAAATACATGTTTAATATATCAATGAAATGTTTCTCATCATACAATCAATAAAACAAATACTTGAACAATTTACAAATCCATTCATCCTCCTACAGAAAAACATCAATTCCTTGTCAGAATGAAAGCAAAGAAATATATTTTTTGAGAAAATCTTGGTACACAATCCCCGAATGATTGCATCCCCACAATATATGCTTCAAATTCACAAATTCAAATTGAAATAGAGAAGCCAATTTTTTTACGTACCTAAAAAAATGGCACTTTTCCAAGCCTTGTAGCTCAAAAATACTAACGAATTAGCTTAAGCTTGTGAGAAACAAAAAGGTGTTCAACACTTCGATCTACACAATAGTGTTAGACATTAGCTAGGTCCAAATCTGCGTCCAACTATCACTTTTGAGACCTCCAAGTTTAGAAACTCTAAAGAGAGAGTAAAATCCAAGATATTTCTTACATTGAACTACATGTAGAGCCTTAAATGAGGTACTTAAAACACTCATACAACATTCTATTAATTCTTTCATCTTCACGTTCAGTTTTCAACTAAAAAACATTCTATGGATAAGGTTTAGAGAGAGAATATAAACTTTTTATCCCTAAGTTTTGCCTACATGCATGAAATGTCCTATTTATTTGGTCTAAATAGTTTCTCACAATGTAATTTGGAAAGTCCAAAACGAATTATTTCGCAATCGAAAGTCCTATTACAACGTATGTGTGACAAAGTATAAATCCTTTTTTGTGTATTTATGTGTGGAATATACGGTTCTTTGTGTGTATTTATGTCTGGATGGATCATAAACCGTTGCTCAGACAATTGATGGATGAAACCAAACCTTCTCATATAAACACTGAAGAGGTTGCTCATGGTATATGGAAAGGTGTCAAAACCTACAAAGGATCTATTACTTAGATCAGCCACAAACTCAATTCTAGGTGGAATTTTCTTTTGTCTCCTTATCAATGGAGATACTAGCTTAAAGCTCTATCGGAGTTCTCCATCAACGTAAAACATTCTTTTATTCAGCACCTTCTTTTGCATAATGAAGAAGGAACCTAAACAAACTATCACAAGATTTGTTACCATGGTTAAAGATGTTATTGATCAGATACCATCCATTGGAGACTTGATTAAAGAAGAAGCCATCATGAGGCACATTCTAAATCGAGTTAGAAGTGATAAGCAATGGCAATCCTACACCACGGCTTATGATCTCATTATGGACTTGCAAACTCTAGACTTCAACATCTTTCTTGGATAGCTCTTCAATCAAGTGTCCAACAATAGCATAATGGAGGGTAAGTCCTATCATGGTAATTCAAATAGTGCTCTATATGCTGATGAGAAGAACGAGAAATTGAAAGGCAAGGAGTAGGAAGAGGATGAAGAGGACACTTCCCAAGCTAACTTTGCAAGAAAGAACAAGAATAAAGGGAAGGATCAACGCATGAAAAAACTAAAGGCCAGAATGTTCAACCTTGTGCCATATGTGATAAGACCAACCACACCACTCTAAATTGTTGGTTCGATGGAAATACCAAGAAAGGAAGTGGAAGAGGTGGATATCGCAACACTAGAGGTAGAGGCAAACAAAACGCCAACAACAACTATGGAAATCACAATAGAAGAAAATTTAACAATAAATCAGAAGATCAACCACATAAAGACTCATTGATTTTAATGAATCTAAGCCATAGAAGGTAAAGAAGATGATCATTTTCTCTACATATCTTAAGGATGTTCAAACCATGTTGTAAGCAACATTACTCTCCTATGTAACTTATAAAATCCAAATCATAGGCATGAAGTGCAAATAAGAGATGATAGTAATCACAATTTGGAGAAGACTGGTAACATGGAAGCTTCAAATGGTAGGAAAAACATTCTGAGTAAAGCTCTTTATGCGCCCACTATCACTAAAAACCTAATAAGTGAAGGCTAAATAGTTGAAAAAAGCTTACAATTTAGGTTCACCCAACATGGAGCTCTTGTGGAGGACCCATGTCAAGGCTTCAAGAAGATCGGGAGAGGTGAGAAGTATGGTCGGCTCTTTAGTTTTGAAGTAGGAGAAACTAGGAACATAGCTCTATTCAACTTTGGGTCCCAAACCCTAAGTGAGCTGGAAGTGTGGCATAAGAGACTTCCCCTAGTGAATGAAAGAAACTTGAAGGATATTTGCAGGTATCAAAGTGTTCTAGAGCTGCCAAACATAGCAAGAAACACATGATCAATAGATGTTATG
Source organism: Ceratopteris richardii (assembly GCA_020310875.1). NCBI lineage: Eukaryota > Viridiplantae > Streptophyta > Polypodiopsida > Polypodiales > Pteridaceae > Ceratopteris > Ceratopteris richardii. Next base: position 82,992,632 of record CM035412.1, on the reverse strand, counting down.
CATGTCATATTGGGAAGGCACAAAGACAACCATTCAACTATAAAGGCTACATCTAGAACCTTCATTGGTAGTATCAAGGAATTATGTCTCATTTATTGATAAGCATAGCAGAGGGACTATTTTTCTCTTTACAGAAAGTGAGAGTAAAGTGTTTGATTGCTTGAAAACATATCTAACTCATAGGGGGAACCATACAGGTAGATCACTCAAGAAGCTCTGATGTGATGGAAGGGGAGAATACTTCTCCAATGGATTTGATGCATTCTTGAAAGATAAAGGTATCAAGAGGGAAGTGACCACCATGTACTCTCGTCAACTAAGTAGAATTACGTAAAGAAGTAACAAGAAATTGGTTGGATCATCTAGATCAATGCTTGAATAGAAGAGGTTGCCACATTATCTATGGGTAGAGTCTATTTCAACTACTATCTACCGTGACAATAGACTACCATCCAAATCACTTCAAGGTATGACTCCTTATGAAGCATGGCATGGAAGAAAACCTATTCTTGGACATTGCAATGTGTTTGATTGTTTAGCTTATGTTCAAGTACCATCACAAATAAGAGGTAAGCTAGATGACAGGGAAACAAAGGTAGCACTTATTGGGTATGACTCGACAGAGATGGGTTATATATTCTACAATCATTCAACCAGAAATTCACTACAAGTAGGGATGTTGTGTTTGAAGAATACAAGTCTTGGTATCATGAAGACAAACAAAAGGTAACTCTACCATATGATCTTAGTCATGATTCTCATCAACTAGGAAGCAAGCATGATAAACATGTCTAGGAACCAAAAAGTTATAGAGATGATGACCAAGATGAAAGGGAGAAGGTTTAAGAACTATGGAAGTCAAAAGGAAAAACAATGATGCAGGAGTTTGGAGAATTCCTGAAGCCAGCCCCTAGAAGATCAACAAGGGAGAAGAAACATCCAAAACGGCATGTATATAATTCTACATTTGTTAGAAACCATTCAATCTACTTGGAAAAAGACTAAATTTCATAAGAAACCTCAACCTATGAGGCGGGAAATGGAAATGCTAATTGGGAAAAGGCCATGAAAGAAGAAATAGATGCATTGAAGGAGATAGACACTTGGAATTTGGTTCAAATATCACACAATCAAAAGGTAATTGGCTACAGATGGGTATATAAACTCAAAGAGTTTTGGATGGATCGATTTGGAGGTACAAGGCAAGATTGGTTGCCAAAGGATGCTCACAAACTCATGGTATAGACTATGAGGACACATTATCCAAATGACTGTACTTTAGAAAAAAAATATGATGCATATGTATAAACATTCATAGCCCAAGTGGTGCTAGAACTAATCAAGAACTCCTAAACCTCATCACTCAACACTTGATTCATGCACAAAGAGTTTCTTGCTAGTCAATATCCATATAAAATATAATGCAAAGATGATTTCCAAAGGCCCAAATATGGAATTTAACCACTTATAAAGGATGTGAAGTAAATCATCTATATCCATTTGAATTTCTTGATTTAGACCTTCTAGGATAGCCAAAACAATGGATCTAGGTAGATGGGCAACATCTCTCTTTGAAAAAATATATAGAGAAATAAACGATCTCTATGGGTATGCTTTCAGGAGACGCATCTAGCATGCACCTTATCATTTGCAAGGATTCCATAGCACTTTAAAAATTTTGAGCTCAACATATTGGCACTCGTGTTTGTTAGATATGCTCAATACTCAACCCTCATGTAACCACAAATGATCCATGGTGCTCTAAGTTGTAAGGCCCCCATTATGAGGAGAAGCCATTATGAGAGCCCATACATTTTTGGAACCCTAACTTCCAAGTTAGATAAGATCTATGTGTGATTGTTGATGGTTATAGATGATCTTTGTGAGCCTAGCCATTAGGTTAGGTAGGGCATAAACTTCTTAGCCATTGGGTTGCCATTTAATGTGAAAATAAAGGCCCTATGGTGTCGTGTGATTTCCCCATAGAACCTTAATGGGGGGAGTGCAGAGGGGGGTTACCCCCTTCTATGTGGTCTAAAGGCCTATCCCCCTAGCCCTTAGGGCCGAGATGGTAGGACTTCTAGTCGTGGAGATATTGTTGGATCATATATTTTACCAACAATTTTGTATCTCCTGACTATGTTTATCTATACCAAACTACCTTGTAAAAGCTATATAAGCACTGCCCAGGTTGAGCTTTACATAGCATTGGGCACTAGTAAGCCCTTCATCTAGAGCATGTCTAGATCACCATCGAAGCTCCACATTGGGGGCGCATGGGTGGATAGCACCTTCATTGTAACTGCATTATGCTAAGGCAATCTAAGAATTTGAGTTCTCTATCTCTTAGTCTACATCTACCTTTGTTTGTGTTTTTCTCTCAACTCTATCTACACATCTATTCCATTTTGATATTATTTTCGTACATGGTATCAGAGCTCAGGAGGCTTTGAGTGATGCAGAAGAAGAAACGCAGAGGTTGCAAAGGTCTAAACGACAAAAGAGAGAAGATTTCAAGTGGCGCATCATCATCTACGATAGGGAGTCAAGGTGGTTCATCAATAGGAGTAGGTGGCGCACAAGCAAGAGCAGCAATGATGCCAATCATCCCAACATTGTGGATATAGCCACCAGCCTTCATAGAAGGTAAACTTGATGGTAGGAACTACACCTTGTGGAAGTTTAAAATCACTTCTATCCTTGATTCATATGAGCTTTTGGAGACTTTTCTTGGGACTGATCATGAGCCCCTAGAAAGACCTGATCCAAATAGTCTTGGTGGAATGATTCCTCTGGATGCTAAGCTTCTACGTGCTTGGAAATGTAGCAATGCAGATGCGATTTGTGCTCTAGTTACAAGTACTTCTGATAGTGTTATGACTCTCATTCAACATACAACAAAGGCATGTGAAGCATGGAGCATATTGAGAAGTCAATATGAAACTCGTAATCAGATAAGGATTCAGAACTTGGAGAATAAGCATGCAATGGAACGGTTTGTTGATGGGGAAACTGCAGAGGTGTTTATCACTCCTCTAAAGAATCTATGAGATCAAATGGTGGGAGGAGGTGTTCAAAAGTCAAGTGAGGAGCTAGCTCGGGATTGTCTTTGAATTTATCCACCTAAATTTGATGGTTTTGTAAGTGCTCTTAACACTCAAATGAGATCTCAACCACTAACTTTTGAAGAATTTAGTGTGTTACTTATGGAGGAGGAGTTGCAGCTCGATGGAGACAAAAAGAAGAACGACAAAAAGAAGCTCAAGGGAGAGTGTTTCAACTGCAAGAATAAAGGACATAGAATCCAAGACTCTCGCATCAAGAAGGCAGAAGAGAAGAGTGGCTCTTCAAAAGGTGGCAAGGGCAACGAGCCTTCCAACACAGTAGAAACAGAGCTTGAATTATTTGTTACGATAGAGGAGGTGTGCTCCTCAGCTAAAGATTCAGGAACATATGACTCATGGGTGTTGGACACTGTTGCATCTCGTCACATGATGAGTAGAAGAGACCTTTATAGTTCCTTACAGCCTCCAAAGGAACCCATCACAGTAAAGGTAGGGAACAATGCAAGATGTACTGCAAAGGGTCAAGGTATGCTTTCTTTCATTAACTCTAATGGCGATATCTGAAATCTTTCAAATGTGTTGTATGTTCCACAAATAAAACAAAATCTACTTTCAGTAGCTTCTGTAACTAATCAAGATCATCAAGTATCTTTCAGTAAGACAGGAGCTAAGATCATGGATGGTAACAACAATACTGTTGGGAGTGGCATAAGGAGGAACAACCTGTATGAGTTGTATGCTCTTACATCCACTAAAAATGTGGGCACAAGTAAGCTATGGCATGAGAGATTTGGCCACATTGGAAAACCTATGCTAAAGGAGATGCACACCTACCAATGATTGCAGAAATGAAGGAACCATGTGAAGCTTGTATGATGGGCAAGCAACAGAGGAAAAAAGCAAGAACATGGCAAGCTATCTTCTAGAGTTGGTGCATGTTGACTTGTGCAAAAAAATGCCTACACAGGCTTTGGGCAGATCTTCCTACTTCATGTTACTTGTGGATGACTATAGCAGGAAGATGTGGGTGTACTTCCGTCACGATAAGGCTCAAGCTTTTGGTAAGTTTAACGAATGGCTTCAGCTTGTTGAGACTGACACAGGGAAGAAGATGAAGAAATTTAGGACAGGCAGTGGTGGTGAGTTCACATCAAGAGAGTTTGAAGATTTCTGCAAGAGTAAGGGAATCATTCATTAACTCACAGTGGCACATAGTCCTCAACAGAACGGTGTTGCAGAACATCAAAATCGAAACATCATGGAGATGACAAGGTGCATGTTGAAAGGAAAGGGTTTCCTAATCAATTTTGGGTAGAGGTTGTCAAGACTGCTATCTACATCTTGAATCAAAGCTACACCAAGGCACTTGATGGAAAGACTCCACGAGAAGCCTACACTGGTAAAAAGCCTTCTGTTTCCCATTTCAAAGTATTTGGAAGTGAATGTCATGTACCTGTTCTAGATATGGAGAGAAACAAGCTTCAATGAGAAAGCATCAAATGTATCTTCCTAGGGTATAGTGAAGGTAAGAAGGCTTATAAGATTTATGACCCTGAGGCTAAGAAGATTATGTCATAGTCATGATGTGGTGTTTAAGGAGGAGCAACCACATGTAGTGGAGGAGGAAAAGAGAGTTTCCACTTTATCATCATGTGAAGGGGCAATCCACTATGAACCTAGCCCAAGAGCTATCCCTTCTACACAAGTGAAGGAATCTTCATCTTTAGATGATGAGTCTGAAAGTCACCAACTTGTTGACACCCAAGTGGAAAAGCCATTGCCACATTGGGTGAGGCAGCTCTATGACTCTGTAAACCCCATCCCATAGTCACTAGAATACTTTGTAGATAGACGGAGGTGTTCATAGAGATTAGAGGAACACAGACAGGCAAGTACTCATATTGTAAACACAGCCTTGATGGTTGATCCCATTCAAGAAGAAGCAAAGGAACCAACCAATGTGGAAGAGGCACTCCATGATCTGAATTAGAGGGTTTCCATGCAAATAGAATACAACAATATCATGAAGAATGGAACTTGGCACCTAGTGGATCAACCCCCTAAGCATAAAGTCATTGGCACCAAGTGGGTCTGGAAGCTAAAGTACAAGGCTGATGGTACTCTAGAAAAGTATAAAGCAAGACTTGTTGCACAAGCCTACTCACAAGTGGAAGGCATTGACTTTTGTGAATCATTTGCCCCAACTGCAAGAATGACTACTATCTCAGTAGTACTAGCTATGGCTGCACATAAGCATTGGCCTATCTATCACATGGATGTCAAATCAAGATTCCTGAACGGAGACATCATGGACGAGGTACATATGTCTCAGCCACTAGGGTTTGAGGCTCCCCATTTAGATAACAAGGTATGTAAGCTGAAGATGGCACTAAAAGAAACCCCTAGAACATGGTACAAGCGGATAGGTAATTATCTCTTGGATCTAGGTTTTAAAAGATGTGCTTCTGATGCTAACTTGTATGTTCTAAAGAGATGAGGGAAGACAATTGTGCTTCTACTCTATGTAGATGACGTTGTTATTATAGGAAATGATGATGCTCTTCATCAACAAACAAAAGATGTCCTCAGTTCAAAATTTGAAATGACAGACTTGGGCTTAACGCATTATTGCTAATGTCTTGAAGTTTGGAAGGAACCACGGAAGATTTTCATCTCTCAACAAAAGTATGCAAGGCAGCTATTGAAGGCATTTGACATGGAGGATTACAAGGAAATTTCTACACCTATGGAGGTCAACACAAAATTATCTAGTGAAGATACTTCACCTCCAGTGGATATTGGAAGATATAGGAAATTAGTTGGAAGACTCATCTACTTGTGCAATAGTAGACCAAACATCTCTTATGTTGTTGGAGTAGTAAGCAGGTTCTCTAATAAGTCTTGCCAAAATCATTGAAAGGCTAGCATGCGAATACTCAAGTATGTGAAGGGAACCACTTAATATGGTATTTGTTATGAAGAATGATCATCTCTAGTTGGATATTGTGAGTCAGATTGGAAAGGATATATTGATACCAGAAAATCAGTTTTTGGATATTGCTTTTCTTTAGGATCACGGGTTTTCTCTTTGATTAGTAAGAAGCAACCGACTGTAGCATTATCTTCTAATGGAGACCTCTAAATCACACCAACTCAGAAAGATAACTCTCGACAACATCTATCACATGAACTCTTGAATTCTAATGACTCTATCTCTCAATTTCTTTACATTATTGACTTATATACATATGATTCTAGACTCATCCTGTATTTATCAAGTGAATTTAAGAAACTGCACTATGAGGTAATATGTTTGGTTGCCCTACTAACAAAGTACCAAACATTTGAGTTTAAAACAAATTTACAATATGAATGAGAAGATGGGTCATTGTTGCAAATAGTAGTAAACACCTATTCTTCATTCTGCACAAGATAAGCAAACTCTGTTTTAGGTGTAGAGGCTTTTGCATTAACCATTTCAGCATGTTGCTTCTTTGCCTCTTTTGCAGCCACTTTTGGACAACTCTTTATGACATGATTATTTGCTTTATAGTGTATGCAGAACTATTTCTAGATTTGTTTTCTTCTTGTGTTTTTCTTCCCTTTTTCATTATGTAGAACTAGTAGATTTTTTCTCACTAGTACATGCAATAGAAAAGAGACTAACTCCTCAAATTTTAAGGCATTTAGATTTCCTTTCAACGTATATTCAAAAGTAGAAGCTCCTTCATTCATATTCAAGCCTCATTTCTTGTATACTAAGTGTTTAGTGTATCGCAAGCATCCTTTGCTATATTTGAAGAGAAAATATGAGGGATAATGGCATGTTTGATAGACAAAGCTATTAATGTATGTGCCTGAGCATCTATGCCATGCCATCCAAGTTTCTTTATAGTAGGAGTAGCAAGTCCCATAGCACAAACAAGAATTTGAAGATCATCCTCGTAAATGCCATCTATATCACCTTCAATAATTGTATTTGCAGGTGAGTAGGTCATTTTCCAAAAACCTACACAATATTCCACACTTTTTTTGTGACGGATACATGATGCATCATATATGCCCATAATGGATGATTGGTACCATACAACTTGTCGTCAATAGACAACATATGAAATACATCATGGCTTTCAACCATGGCCGCTCACTAAAATACCTTGATGCAAAACAAAAATGACTATATCTAGAAGAGTTGAATAGAATTACCCTCTCAAACTTTGCTAAACCTATAGAAAACTTTGAGCTGCTTCTAATGAAGAATCGAAACCTTTATATATTTTTGGAAAAAAGGACAAAATTTCTTGCATAAGCATTGTGATAATGTGTTTAGAGGCTGAAACGATCTCATATCAAAATTTTGGAGCTATAAATCAAATATTCTTTAACTCCTTGAGTATGCGTACCATATTTTGTGCAATTCTAAGAGTGTGACTGGAGGGGTGTCAACGATGCCCTATATGAAGTCATAGCCTCCTTGGATACCATTTGTTGCCATTGAAAGTTAGTGTGAGCAGATGAACAACACAAGGAAGAGGAAGAAGAATAAGAAGCTTGGAGCACAACACATAATATTAAAGGTATTACCGAGTGAATGTACAAAGATATGTGACCCATTAAGGTTATACGAGTAGGGGGAGAAAACCTACTAAAGAGGGAAAAATGTTCCTTTGTGGTCATAGTGTGTTCACACACATCACTACCAAAAATATCATCAAGGAACTCCCAAGATCTTCAAAAGATAAAACATCGGCATGAAAGATTATTCGACCAAACCTCTCTATAAATTGTCACGAAAATATAGACTATTGAGTGTAGGAAAAAGAATAAACAAAACTTCTTTGAGTATAACTTGTTAAAAATAAACATATAGCATGAATAAAACTATTTCCAGCATATTGTAGAAACAAAAATCATAATAATAGCTTGAGTATAGCTCACAAATATGTAATTTGAATTCAAGGTATCAAAACCTCCTTGAAACATGCTACAAGATGATGTCCAAAACTATCTCCCTTGAATATTAAATTAAAGTAGATTTAAAGCCTCACGATGCATGAGATAACAAACAATGAGGGATCACGTCCAAGTTAAGCCACTCCAAAACACCTCATATTGGCTAAGATTTGAAAATATAAATAGACGCATGTCTCTAGTGTGGCAACGAAGCCTAACAAATAATATTGTGAAAGAAAACATTTGCATCAAAGTTGTGATTAATTTTGTCAAAAATATGGTATAAAATTATAGTAAATATTTTAAGATTCATAAAGCAACACAAATCACTCAATGTGGCTACATAAACTAAGATAGCCTCTCTTTCTATTGACTTGCTCTTCTAAAAATAGAGGCCACTACTTTCACCGTGACTTTTAATTATTTTTTCTTAAATTTTGCATGTATGAACCTTCCAAAACTGATTTCTAGTAAATAAAAAAAACACAAAACCTAAAAACAAATTTATAGCTTGTACTTATATAACCTAGATGTATGCATGTATCTATGTATGCATGTATATGCTAAAACTCAAGCATCCAGCAAACAATTTCCAGGAAATCAATCATAAATATGTGGAGAAATATAAGGAAGCCAAAATCCATGCTATTGCATCAAGAAAATTGAATCAACCACTCCCTAAGTCATCTCAACTAATTACTCCAATTGAAGATGCTGATTTGGAAAGGTAGTTTGTAGATTTTGGGGGTGGGCTTCTCACTATAAAAGTATCATGTATCCGAACTTCTTTTCGGCCATCCTCTTGGAATTCTAACTTACTTAGAGTGGAAACTAAGTGATGGAGTTTTGATTAGCAGGTTTCTTGCTTAATCTAGCCCCTTGCTTTCTTATTTTTGTTTTTTGAGTATGGACATTTATGTGTGTGTAGGCAATGTTCCAACTCTCTATCCATGTGTTGTTAGCCCTGGTTCTCCCTTATTATGTATCCATTTACTTTAATCCATGTCTCTTTGGATAGGTATACTAATGTAGTTTAAGCTCACGAACTCTCTAGAGTAGTCTTTGAGTATTTTGGGAGAAATCTTGACTTTACTGAAGTTTGGTGATTGATTGTGTGTAGGCTTTGTTGGAACTAATTTACCTTGCATCTTTAAGGTCTTTTTATAATTCTTTATTTATCCATTTTATATCGTTTTTGTGGCATTGGGTAGCCCTTCACATCCCCTAGAGATAACAAATGTTGAGACTCCTTCTCTATATATTCTGTGAGAAAAGCTAACTGGAGTGAAGTGAGGTCTCTATTTGACTAGGAGGTGTAAGCATTCAACTTTCTTATCTTGTGGATATTGTTTGTTTTTATGTAATAATCTTTTTCGCATATATTTTTTCTTCTTTGAAATAAATTGGTGTCTATTATAGATCTACAAATGTTATATAGGTGTTTTTGCATATGCTCTAAGAAAGATCATTTTTCTTATGGAGAGGTCAAAGAAGGCTACCTATGGAGGTTAGTTGAGCTTCGCCATTGCATAGGGGTTGAGGTGCTTCCCCTAATAGTGTTATTAGTGAATTTTGGCAGCTTGGATACATCCAATGCAAAGAAGAAGACCTCTTGGAGCTCATGGTTGAAGTTTTGCATCAACAAAAGCTATTTGGGAAGTAGCTCACATCAAGGGGAAGCTATCCTACTCAAGATTCAAATGTACAATGTGTCAATCTTAGGAAATATTTGGATTAAGGTAACTTTAGAGCCTCATTTGTATTTTAAACACATGAGAGCATGAACCAATGGATAGATAAAATAGCAAAGGCAAGACATGAAAATCGAACGATGACCAACAAAGGACCTTTAAGGAATGGAACTAGAGAGACAAGAGTGTTATATTTATCCTTTCTCAAGACACTAGCAATAGCATGATCGGCCATATCCAATATTTGGATTCAAGCATGAAGATATGGGAGACACTTGAGAAGATTTATCCAACAAACACCAAAGCAAGGAAGATACAAATCAAGAATGATCTCAACAACCTTAGTAAGCTCTTAGAGTAGCATAACTGACTACATACTTAAGGTCAAGGAATTGTTAGGTATATTGGGATCCATTGGAAGCCACATAGATGATGATGATCTTGTTGCTTATACGCTCAATGGTTTGAGGGTTTATGAAAAGTGGAAACCCTTTACCACATGAGAAAATGTAAGGGATAAACCTCCCCATTTAGAGAAATTGTTTGCTCTCATGGTGACATAAGAGATGAACATAGGTGAAAGTTCAAACAAAAGCTAGAATGCACAAGTTTTTTATGCAGATAATCAAAGGGGCAAAGAAAGATGAGGAAAAGGTAAGGGCCAAAGAAAGTTTGGAGGAAGGCAAGCCCACTTACGCATTCAAGGACATGACCAAGGCACCTCATCATAGAAAGATAGAGGAAGAAAAAGATGAAGAGGAGGAAGGCATCAACAAAGTAGGAATCAAGATGGTGAAGGATGTTGCATATGTGGCAGGTTTGGCCCGTATGCTAGAGATTGCAACCAACAAGGAAATCAAAAGAGCTATAATAAAGGTTATTCATACAAAGTCCAAGGTACTTACACTTCTACAAGTTCAAAAAATGATAATCTCTTGATGCTGCACATGAATGGGAATTTAAGCAAAGTAAGTAACACTTCGTATATTGATAGTGAATGTATGTAGCAACTATGTGAGTTGCCATGCTTCTTGGTTTACTAATCTACATGCTCCAAAAGGAAAAGGACATGTAGAAAAAGGCAATGATATAGCCCATGAGATATCCCATGTTGGAGATGTAGCTTTGGATGACAAGGAGGAAGGAAGACGTCTCAAAGATATCTTGAATGTACCTACTATCACAAAGCGCTTGGTTTCCATAGGGCAAATGGTTGAAGGAGGCTATCAACTAAGGTCCAAAAAAGATGGATGCTTTTTCGATAACCTTATCCAAGGGTACAAGGTCATAACAACACGAAGGAAGGAAGGAAAACTCTTCACTTTGGAGGTAAATTCTCATTCCACTCAACATTTCTAATTCAAATATGGAAACAAGAAGATTTCAGAGTTGGACTTGTGGCACGAGAGGAAAGGTCACATCAACATACAAGGAATGAAGGAAATGCAATTTAAGAGTCTAATGGAAGGGATTCCCAACTTCCAAGGATAGTGTAGTAAGGACTTATGTGAATGTTCTCAAATAGGGAAGCAAGTGAGACTTCCATTCAAGAAGAGTGGCTACATAAACCAAGATCCATTGGAGTTGAAACATACAAATCTATGGGGGCCAACCAAAGAGCAATCCATTGGAGGTAACAGGTACTTTTTCACTTTTATACATGTTTGAAAAAGGATGCTTTGGGTTTATTTTATCAAAAACAACTCATATGTGTTTAGATGTTTCAAAACATTGAAGAAAATGGTAGACAATGAGATACGTACATACATCAAGAAGCTAAGGTTCAATGGAGGTGGGGAATATTTCCCTAATCCATTTTTTTTGCTTTTTTATGGGATGAAGGCATGAGGATGCAACATGTAGGTACACACTCCATCAAAATGGTGTATCAAAGTGAAAGAATAGATAAATTGTGGAGATCTCTATAGCAATTCTTAATGTGATAAATGTAGCTAACTTGTTTTGGAGTAATGTAGCAAACACAGCGTGTATCTTATGAATAGGGCTCCCACTTCAGGGACCCATGTCTTGACACCATACCAAACCTATTATGGTAAGGAAGCTGATTTTTCCCACGTGGAGATAATGAGATCTACTTGTTATGTACATGTGCCAAGTGAGGTGAGCTAGAAACTACAACCATAGGCAAAAAAATGTGTTTCTAGGAAATTCAAATGATCACAAAGAATACATTTGCTTCAAACCAAACACAAACGACTTGAGGATATCAATGATGGAGAGTGTTAATCTACAAAATAACAAGTTATCCTTGATGTTAGAGCACCTCTATGTCAATAACAACTCAAAACCTTTACCAATTTGGAGGATCAATGCTAGATTATCAAAATCTTGAACTAACTGTGAAGAGAATTACTTCTCAAAAAGTCTACTAGACATAACTCACTCATTGATTGATCAAATGTGTAAAGTTTTTTATACACCTTTGAACAATATGTCCCCTATATTTTTCACACCTTCTCCAAGTTAAATCATCTCAAAAGATTAAGTATATCTTGAGAAATGACCTTTACAATTCACCTATCTCTAAAATTGTACTTTCTTACAGTCGACTTTGACACCTGTAACTTCTAAATCTTGGTTCCCTCAAAATACAACCCATTTATGCACATGCTTTTAGAAATAGGTAGCTTACCTTTCAACTTAAAGAATGGGTGCTTTTTTGCTCAAAACTTTACACTATGGAAGGAGAACCGACCAAAACATTAGCATCAAATTTTGCATCTGTTGCAACTTCACTTCTTCACATTTACACATGTAAATGTTTCTACTCTCAATTCTCTCAACATGATTAGAATTAGAAGCTAAAAACTTGTACAAAGGTAAGTCAACTATATAATTAGAGTTGTACAAAAGCATTACACAAAAGATTAAACACAAAAGGAGTGTTACTTTAGGGATATTATTCAGCTCTTACTTCACTTCAGTTCATCGATCAATAGAGAGAGTTATTCCAGCCATGTTACCACATACTTGATACTTGATACTGGCTAGAGGTTTTTTCCCCATGTTACCACATACTTGATACTGGCTAGAGGTTTTTTCCCCATGTTACCACATACTTGATACTCTACTATGTGGTGGTACTTTGTACTTAGGGATATTATTCAGCTCTTACTTCAGTTCAATTCATCGATCAATAGAGAGAGCTATTCCAACCATCATCTTCTCCATGTGTCTTGCTGCGTTTGTGCTCCTTGTGTGGGCTTCTTGTGTGTCTCTCGCACTTCTACACACATCCAATAGTGGTATCAGAGCAGATTCAGCTTCTTCTCAAGTTTCGGTTTTTTGCGTCGCGGTGTGCGCGCACTTTAACAGTGCAAATTGACTTTGGAGCATAGAAGTGTGAATTTCAGCAGCCCGGAAACATTTCTATTAGGTGCACTGGGGTTTTACCCCTATTTCAAAGCCATTCGTGAAGTCAGAATCACCATTAGACTGACAGTTTGTGAGCTAAAATTTCATCACTCATTTCAGCTTTCATCGAAGTGAAGATTTTGTCACATTCTTGCTCCTCAGTGAAGTGGCAGGCAGCAATGACTTGTTTGGCATGCTTCAAGCTGAAGATAAGCTTGATGGGACCAACTATCCGATGTGGTCGTACATGATGAAGCATGTTCTTGTTGCAAAACAACTTTGGAACATAGTGGTAGATGTAGATTGAAGACCGGCAGGTGCTTCTACTTCATAGTCTACTATCACAGATGGAGCTTCTTCTTCGAGTACAGTGGTTTCTCCTTCTCCATCTACACCGGAGCAGCTTAGATGGGATGGAAAAGATGCTCAAGCTCATGCTTTGATTGCGCTTTTAGTGAAGCATAATATAGTTCCACACATTCGGTCATGTTCTACATCACGACAGGCATGGGACACTCTTGCTTCTTTGTATGTTGTGCGTAATGAAGCACGTGTTGCATACTTGAGGAAGCAAGTTGAAGATGTATGTATGGATGAAAATGAGTCGGTGGATGTGTATGTGACACGCTTCAAGGACTTGAAAGAGCAATTGGCAAACATAGATGAGATCATTGCGGATGCATCACTCATTTCTACATTGTTGAAAGGATTACCAGAATCTTTTCAAAGCTTTGCTACTACACTTCGCTTGGTTGCAAAAGGAAATCCTAATATGTATGCATTTGATGAGGTTTGTCTCTCCTTTTGCAAGAAGAGCAATCTAGAGTGAATAGGAGTGGTTTGATTGAGGGAACACAAGCACTTGCTATCTCACAAAAGGGGAAAAGCAAGTATGGTTCAGCTTTGGGTTCATCAAAACCAAAGACTCAAGCTTCTTCTTCCACTCATTCCTCTAATGATGGTGATTTGCACAAGAAGAAGAGATGCAAATATTGCCGGAAGGCTGGTCATACTATTGATGAGTGTGGAAAACTTGCAAAACGCAATGAAAAGAAGAAGGAATCCGGCATGTCTATTGCTGAAAATTCAGCAAATGCAAAGAATGATGAAGCTAATATGGCTCAAGATTTTTGGGCATGTGTTGTTACATGTCATTATGATGCTTCTTTACATTTTAAATGTATGGTTGTGAGTGAGGCTGATTCGGATTGGTTCTTTGATAGTGGTGCTTCAAAGCACATAACATCATGCAAAATATTTTTTACCTCTTTGAAAGATGCACCTAAAGGAGGACATGTGGTGTGTGCAAACAATGCCTCTTATCCTATCATTGGAGTAGGAGAAATTGAGCTTACGCCTGCAAATGGAGGTGTGATTCTCTTGAAAAATGCATTGTATATGTCCGGTATCAAGAAGAACTTAATTTCAGTTCCGTTGATTGCCAAAGCTGGACTTCATGTACACTTTGTTAATGATAAGTGTATGGTTCATGATTTCAGCAATGGCGATGTTATCGTGATGTTTCGTACATTATGTAATGGTTTGTATCGCATGGATACATACAAGAGGGCTGCCTCGAATGCCTTAGTTGGTCATACTTCTTCCATGCCTGAAATGGAGCTTTGGCATGCTCGTTTTGGTCATTTAAACTTCAATAGTTTGCTCTACTTGCAAAAGAAGGACATGGTTATTGGTTTTCCTACACTTGAGTCCATTGAAAAGCATGCATGTGAAGGTTGCATTCTTGGAAAAATGCATCGTGCATCTTTTCCAAAAGATAGTCATACACACACTACCCGAAAATTGCAACTTGTTCATAGTGATGTATGTGGTCCGGTCAAGACTCCATCTTTTGGGAAGCATGTATATTTTGTTACCTTCATTGATGATGCTACTCGCCATACATGGGTGTATCCTATGAAAGCAAAAAATGAGGTATTTTCTTGCTTCAAGGCATTTTTAGCTATGGCTGAAAATTTTTCTTCACAAAAGCTTTTGACTCTACGCACGGATCGTGGTGGGGAATACATGTCACATGAGTTTAATGCTTTTCTTCATGAAAAACGTATTTCACACCAATGTACGGTGCCATATACACCTCAACAAAATGGTGTTGCCGAGCATAAAAATAGAACTTTACTTGAAATGGCACGATGTATGGTTAAAGCAAAGCATCTTCCTCATAAGTTTTGGATGGAAGCGGTCATGTGTGCAAACTATCTGTTTTTTTTTTTAATATAAAGGAAGTTCGGCAATAGCCTACTCTCCCGGACTTGAATTGAATTAATAAGCAAAGGTACAAAAGAAGGGGACTAGTGCCCACGGGACCCCCCAAATCCCACAAAGCAGGGGAAGCTTGATTGAATCCTAGGTTGCGTTACAGAGAAGGTTAATCACCCTCTCATCGCCCTCGTGCGGGGCCCACTTGGGTTTAAGCTTGTTGTTGATCAAACAGAGGACTTGATGGTGCCTGAAGGGGGGGGAGTTCTTACTGTTAACAATTCTTTTGCCAAGGAGGAATAGTGATTTCTCAATCGACCACTCCCTGGGGGGATCGTCGAAGTTGAGGGCACACCTCTCCCGCCAAATTTTCCACAGGACTTCCCCTCTGATGGCGTTCCAGAGAGTCGCAGAGCAGCCGATCGCTTCTCCCAAAAGGACTTGTTTCCAGCTAAGCTGTTTTTGAAGTCTGATTTTCATCCCAACCGTCTGCCAGATTCTGTAGGAGTTGGGGCAAGTAAGGAAAATGTGTGGGACATCTTCGATAGCGCGGTGGCAGCGTTTGCACCAAGGAGGGATCCCACAAAGTTTGCTAGCCTTATGGTTGGTCCAAATTCCTCGATGAAGAATTTGCCATAAGAGGACAGACTTCTTAATCTCTATAAGGGGGTGCCAGATACCCATGAATTTCATGTCCCACCGAAGCCGCGTCCAAGACAAGCACCACTTCTTGTTGAGGCTGGTCTGGAGGTTAGCCGTTTCTTTGATGTTCGGGATTTTGAGTAGGCTGTTTCCATTGTGCCATTTGAGGCCAAGCGAGTTCGGTGTGTCGTGTCCCATGAGAAGGCGAGTCTTGTGACGATCCCATGCAAGGCATCTGCTTTGCAAAGTGTTCCATTCTTCGTAGGATATGTTTATGCGAGGGTCAATATCCTCGAAGTTGATCCAGCTGTTGGTGTCCTGTTTCCAGAGGTGTTTCCATTTTTTGAATCCTTTGTTCCATAGCTTCTTGGCATTTTGAATGTTCCACGACTCCACACTCCGGATGCCATGTATCGGAAACTAGATAGAGTCGTTTTGTCTGATTCCGGCCACCCATTTCCAGTCCTCGCTAATTCTTGTGAAGCTTTTGACTTTATTCCAGCCCTTCCAAAGGGAGCACACAAGATTGGAGCCTTTCGGGAAGACGGGGATCGGGGAGAAGAGCAGGGTCATGATGTCAAGATTCTTCCAGTTCGGGAGCCCCATGAGGGCCAGCTCATTCTTGTTTCTGAATATCAGCTTGGCCCACGAGGCCTCCCTATTGCACCAAGCTTTAATCATCCATTTGGCTGCCAGTTTGTTAGCCATACACCCAATGTCCAGGATACCAAGCCCCCCGCTATCTCTAGGGCTAGTGCAGATGGCCCATTTGATTTTAGGCACCCCCCTTCTGTTATGATCGCCCGTCCAAAGAAAATTTCTGCAAACACTATTCAGTTTGGACAGGCCTTGCTCATTCGGTCTCCAACAAGAGAGGAAATAGATGGTAGAAGAGAGGAGGAACGTGTTGATAACCATCGCACGTCCAGCGAGATTGATTTGCATGCCTCTCCAGTAGCTAAGCTTGTTTTCGAGTTTGGCCAGCACCCAGTTCTCAAACTATCTGTTGAATCGCTGCCCTACAAAAGCATTGAGAGTCATCACTCCTTATGAGGCTTGGAATGGTCATAAGCCTATGGTTAGTCATATGCGTGTGTTTGGTTGTTTGGCATATGCTCTTGTGCCATCACAACATCACAAACTTGGTCAAACTATCTGTTGAATCGCTGCCCTACAAAAGCATTGAGAGTCATCACTCCTTATGAGGCTTGGAATGGTCATAAGCCTATGGTTAGTCATATGCGTGTGTTTGGTTGTTTGGCATATGCTCTTGTGCCATCACAACATCACAAACTTGATGACAAGGCAAAGAAATGTATATTTGTTGGTTATAGTGCTGAAAGTAAGGGATATCGGTTGTACCATCCATTGACGAACACAATTATTGTGAGTCGAGATGTGGTATTTGCTGAAAATTCAGTTTTCCCTCTACTTGAATGCAAAAAACTGCCAACAATTAGCTCACAAGATGTGTTCGATACACTCATGCCTTTGTTCCAAAATGGTGCCCTTGACTATGGTCATGTAGACCAGCCAACTGAGGTTCAAAGGGCTGAAAAATTCCAGCCAAATAGGGCTGAAAATGCAGAGAATTTCCAGCCAAACATGGCTGAAAACTTTCAGTCAAAAAATGTCCAAACTGTTGGAAATTTCTAGCCACATATGGCTGAACATTTGCGTCAAAATATGGCTGAAATTGAGCATGAAATTCAGCCCATGCATGATGTACATATTGAAGATGTTTTACATAATGAACGCATGTCTATCAAGAGTGCACAATCTATGCCAAAGTGGCTTAAACAAACTTTGCAGGACAGTAAACTGAGTGCACCTTTACTTCTTAGAACACGATCAAGCTCTCACCATGCATCAAGTAATTTTGTGGATTATTCTCTTATTGCTACAGCATGTAATGAAGAGCCACTTTCTTTTGAAGATGCATGTGACGATCCACAATGGATGAGTGCTATGCAATCAAAAATGGATTCCATACATAAGAATGGTACTTGGGAGTTATGTGAATTGCCAAAAGGAAAGAATGCCATTGGTGCAAAGTGGGTTTACAAGATTAAGAGAAAATCTGATGGTAGCATTGATCGCTATAAAGCTAGATTGGTTGCCAAAGGATATGCACAACAATATGGCATTGACTATGAGGAAACTTTTGCACCTACTTCACGCATGACTACCATTCGTACCGTGGTTGCATTGGCTGCCCATCGAAGTTGGAAAGTGCATCAATTGGACATAAAAACAGCCTTCTTGAATGGAGATTTGCAAGAAGAGGTCTATGTGAAGCAACCTCTTGGATTTGCTAGGAAAGGAAAAGACCATATGGTTTGTCGCTTGCATAAAGCTTTGTATGGTCTCAAGCAAGCTCCACGTGCATGGTATGACAAAATACATAAGCACTTGATTGCTCTTGGCTTCACATGTAGTCTGATTGAAAGCACACTCTATGTACGCAAAAATGGGGCTGATCGTATAGTGCTTGTTCTTTATGTCGATGACATACTCTTGACTGGGTCATCTGATGCAAAACTTGACATTCTTAGGGCTGATTTGCAGCATACTTTTGATGTCACTTATCTTGGTCTTTTGAGCTACTATCTTGGCATCTAGTTTGTATCCGTTGAGGGGGGAATTGTTATGCATCAAGCAAAGTATGTTGAAAAACTACTTCAGCATTTTGACTTTGAGGATTGTAAGCCAGTTTCCACACCAGTTGAGACAGGATTCAGGTTCTCAGTTGAGGATTACAGTGATGCATTTGACACTTCTCTTTATCAGCAAGTTGTGGGATGTCTTATATATGCATGCAACACAAGGCCGGATATACAGTATGCAGTTTCCCAGTTGAGTCGATTCATGCATAGCCCTCGCACTAAGCATTGGCAAGTGGTGAAACGTGTGTTTAGATATCTCTGAGGTACTTTGAGCTTATGTCTCTTTTATGGCAGAGATGTTCAGCCATGCTTGCATGCTTTTATAGATAGTGATTGGGCTGGTTGTTATGATACTCGCATGTCCACTAGTGGTAATTGCTTTTTCCTTGGAGACTCATGCATATCTTGGTTGAGTAAGAAGCAACCTACAGTGGCGACATCGAGTTGTGAAGCTGAGTACAGGGCGGTTTTCACAGCAATAGTGGAGTGTATATGGTTGAGACACCTATTGATGGATCTTTGCATGGAGATTGATGCTTCTACACATATTCTCACAGATAGTCAGAGTGCTTTGGCTGTTGCACGAAACCTAGTGTTTCATGCATGGACAATATTGAGGTGCATTATCACTATGTGAGAGAGCGCCTTCATGCAGGAGATATTGATTTGGTATACGTGCCTACACAAGATAATGTGGCAGACATATTCACCGAAGCTCTTCCACGGGAAAAGTTTGAAGCTTTTCCCAAAGCTTTATGCTTGTTACCTTGTGGGGGCTGATCTCTCACTCCCTGTATGTGTTCACATCATTCGCTCCAAGGGGGTTTGTTACACTTATGTGTTCCTCGAGTAGCTTTGATGTGAACCTTTTCCCTATACATGGGCACTTTTTACTCTAGTGCTGGCTAGAGGTTTTATCCCATGTTACCACATACTTGATACTCTCATATGTGGTGGTACTTTGTACTTAGGGATATTATTCACCTCTTACTTCAGTTCACTTCATCGATCAATAGAGATGGCTATGCCAACCATTGTCTTCTCCCTATGTCTTGCTGCCTTTGTGCTCCTTGTGTCTGCTTCTTGTGTGTCTCTCGCACTTCTACACACAGCCAACAAGGAGTACTCAACAAAAGCTCGGGCGTAATATTTCTTCATCTGTGAAATGTTTTTACATCTGGATGAGAGAGAGATCTTCCTCACTTCTAAAGTGTCTAATGAGCTCTAATTCTTCTCATCACATACTCTCTCATACTTTCGCAAACTTTTTACTTGTATATATAGGCATATATGTACAAGCTCTTGACCATAAAAAAGATATCAGTGAGCTAACTATAAGTTTAATGTACGTATGTATACAAGTCTTCACTCTCTGAATGTGCACTATCTTCAAGCTTCATATACTAACCTTTTCTTCAATCTTTGACTTCAGTCCTTCATCCAAAACATCAATTGGTGATTGACTTGCACCAACAGCTCCCCCTCAATCATCAATTGAGATTTTATGTATCCTCTTTATACCTATCATATCCTTAAACCTTTCTAGATTTGGTCCATCCAAGCTTTTTTGGTTAACATATCTGCAATCTGATCTTTTGTTGAGGTATGTATGACTTCAATCCTATCAACCACCTTCTCTCTTAAGAAGTGATACTGAATCTCAATGTGTTTAGTTCTGGCATGAAAAACAGGGTTAACAACTAGCTACAATGAACTTATGTTATCTCCATGAATAGTGGGTGTACTTTGAATGATATCAAAACTCTTCATAAGATTCTTTAGCCATATGAATTCCTTTGCAGCTTCAACCATACCTTTATACTCTGCCTCAGTTGATGATAAAGCAACTATGTGTTGCTTCTTAGAACACCAAGAGATTTATCTCCCACATAACACAAGTATCCATATGTTGATCTCCTATCATCAAGATTACTTGCCCAATCTATATCACTATATATCTTAATGTTTGTATCCGATGTAAACCATAATACAAACCTTCCTTGAGTGTACCCTTAATGTACCTGAACACCCTTTGTCCTGCAATCCAATGTTTTTTCCTAGGACAATGCCTGAACTGATACAATACTCCAACTGCATATGACAAATCAGGCCTAGTTAACGTAGCATAGATTAGACTACCAACCAAACTTTGATATAGCTTCATGTCCTTGAATTTTTCTCCTCCATATGTGCTCAATTTGTGATTCACTTCCATTGGAGTAGGTGCCACTGTGCAATCATCCATGTTAAACTTGATCAACAAGTTCTTCAAATACCTTGCTTGAGTCGCATATACTCCATGTTGAGTATATGAAATCTCCATGCACAAGAAATATGACAAGTCTCCCAAGTCACTAATCTTGAACTCTTTCTAATTCGCTTCTTTAGGCTTCGTATGTCCTTCTCATCTGTACGTATAAGAATTATGTCATCAACATATATGCACATGTAAATAAACCCATCACCACTTGCTTTGACAAGCAAGCTACTATCTGCTTTAGATACTTGAAAACCAAGTTCCTTCAAGAACTTCACAAGTCTATAATTGCATGCCCTTGGGCCTTGCTTCAAACCATACAAATCTCTCTTGAGCTTGCATACATATTCTGAATACCTTTCATCTCTGAACCCTTGTGGTTGTTCCATGAAAACATCATCTGAGATATAACCATTTAGAAAAGCATTCTTCACATCTAAATGACATAATCTCCAACCTTTACATGTAGCAATGGCTATGCGTGTCCTCATGTCATCTTTGCCACAGGACTATAGGTCTCATCATAATCTATACCATATGTCTGAGCATACCCTTTCATAACAAGTCTAGCTTTATACCTAGACACACTTCCATTCGCATACCTCTTTGTATTGTAGACCCATTTGCATCCAATGATCTTCTCACTATTTGGTTTAGGAACCAAATCCCATGTATCATTCTCCATCAATGCATCATACTCTTCCTGCATAGATTTTTCCCAAATTTCCTTAACTTTTGCCTCTTCATATGTAGAAGGGTTTTCATCTTCTTTCACCATGTATTCATAGTCTTTAGTAGTCAAAAAGGAAGTGTCACAGCTATACCTTGTACGTTGCCATTTGTGTCTTGATGACCTTCTGAGTTCTCCACTTCTTGAAGTTTCGAGTTCATCACATTCTGGATCAAACCTTGGCACTTCTTCAGCTTCAACCTGTACTTCATTGTTCTCTTCTTCATCAAATTTATGAACCTTTGATTTACCTTTCTTTTGATTTAAAACTTCTTCATCACCTGCATGATTATTAATTGTGCCTGCATACCAAGTACCTTGCTCATCAAATGTAACATCCTTTGATACAAGGAATTGCTTTGTGGATGGACTCCACAACCTATAACCCATCTGCTTGTCATCATATCCAATGAACACATATGTTTCAGCTTTAGGTTCCAATTTATGCCTCAACTGAGCTAGAACATATGCATAAGCCAAACATCCAAATACTTTGCAATGATCTAAGGTATGTCTCTTACCACCACCATGCCTCAGATGGTGTCATACCATGAAAATCTTTACATGGTAACCTATGGACCAAATATGTAGCTGTATTTACAACCTCATCCTACAAATAATTTGGACAATTTTTCTCTTTCATCATGGACCTAGTAGACTCAACAAGGGTTCTATTCCTTCTTTCTGCTACACCATTTTGTTGAGGGAGAGTACCTACAAGTAACTTCCCTTTTTATACCTGCATTCCATAATTAATCACTAAACTCATTAGTGAAATACTCTTCGCCTCCATCTGACCTTAATCTCTTCAACTTTTGACCTGTGATTCTTTTTGCATACACATGATAATGTTTGAATGTATTAAATACCTCTTACTTATCTTTGATCACATAGATAGTTATCCACCTAGTAGCATCATCAACATAAATCACATAATATCTTGAACCATTTATACTAAACTCCTTTGATGGTCCTCATACATCTATGTGTACTTGAATACATAAATCTATGCTTCTTATATGATTGCTTATGAGCCTTTCCTAATTGACATGCCTCACATATGTATGTCGTATGTTGACCTGCAACATTAGGCAATCCAATCACTGAACCATTGTTAACCATATCCTTAATACCTCTTTCATTGAAATGTTCAAGCCTTTTGTGCCAAAGATCTAACTCAGAGATCCTATGTCCTCCATAAGTGAACAAGGCATAAATAACATTACCTTGAATCTTCAATGTGAAGAGTCTTCCTTCTTGCTTCCCTGAAACAATTAATTTATACCCATTGCTAGGGTCTTCCACAAAAACTCTATCATTAGTGAACCTTACTTCATAACCTTTTTCAATAATTTGTCTTACACTTATCAGATTCTTTGGAATTGTAGGAACATACAAGACCTTACTCAGAATTGTACTTCCATCCTTGGCCTTCACTAATCCAATTGACTTCACATTGTGCTTTGTATAATCACTTGTTTGAACTACATGATTAGTTACCTTAGTTTCCAAATCAGTCATCAAGGCTATATTCCCACTCAAGTGATTGCTACACCCTGAATGAATGTAGAAAACTCTTTGATCTTCACTTTGCTTTTCACAAGTTGCATTCATAATCAAGGTTGAATCCTCCTTCTAATCTGAAGCATAATTGTAGTACATATTGTTCTAGGATTGACTTTGGAATCCTCTACCTGCATTTCTTCCAAAGTAACCTCTACTACCTCTGCCTCCGAATCCTCTTTGGTTTCTACCACATCTACCTCTTGAATTAAAACTCTGATTATATCCTCCATTATTCTAATTATTATGCCAACAATCATGAGCTAAATGATTTGTCTTACCACAAATCCAGCAAGCTTTGGCTCCATCTTTATTGCTTCTACCTCTTCCTCTTCCTTTGCCACCTCCTCTTCCTCTTAGGAAGTTGGCTTGGCTAGTTGTACCTTCATCTTCGTTTGCTTGTTGCTTGCCTTTGCTATTCTTCTTCTTATCCTTTGAATACATTGCTTGACCTGCACTCTTATCATGATCACCTTTGACATCCTGCTCAAAAGTTAGCATGTGTCCTAGCAACTGATTTAAATCAGGAGTAAAATGATCTAGTGACAATTTAGACGAAAAAATGAATGGCTTCCATTTCTCATCTCCTCTCAAACCTGTGAGAATTTGCCTTACAAATTTATCCTCCTCAATATCTTCATCAACTGCTTCTAATGCATTTACAATGTCCTTCATTCTTGTTACATAATCTGAAATGGACTGAGAGGCCTTCTTCTTGAATGTGGTAAACTCTACCCACAAAGATGCCTTCCTTGACTTTGTAGTGTTTTGGAAATGCTCCTCCAAAGCTTTCCATATATCACTTGCACTTTCAAGACCTCTAATATGAGGTAGCAAGTAGTCATTGACTCCCATATAGATAATGTTCCTTGCTTGAGCATCTCTCTTCATCCAAGTCTTCAAATCTAAGAGTTCATCCCTAGTTGGAACACTAGGATCTCTGAATTGTGGTTTTTCTTCTTCTCCTGTAATGTAACCTATCAAATCTTTGCTCATGAGATGATCTTCCATGCTCATTGACCATGCTGGATAGTTTTCTCTATCCAATTTCTCTATCTGAAGAGAATATCCCATCCTTTCTTCACTTGTGTATTAAATTCTTCAAACTTTATGAGTAATAAGTGTACATTTACTTTGAATGAAGTTCTTATTGATCTTGTTGATAGCTTCTGGCCTCCTTCTCAAGCTTTCTCTCCAAGATTTCACCTTTTGAACCTTCAAGTGTTGATTTCTGTATAACTGCAACAGTCGGTGTCCTCCTTTCTTCAATTTTGATAATTCTTGGTCTGATACCACTAATGCAGAGTGTTAATCTCCAAAAAAAAAAAGATATCCTTGGTGTTAGAGCACCTCTATATCAAGAAAAACTCAAAACCTTTACCAATTTGGAGGATCAATACTAGATTATCGAAATCGTGAACTAGTTGTGAAGAGAGCTACTTCTTAGAAAGTGTGCTACACATAATGCACTCATTGATTGATCAAATGTGTAATACTTTTTATAAACCTTTGCATAAGGTGTTGGGTATAGTTTGCCCACCTTCTCCAAGTTAAATCATCTCAAAGGATTAATTATATCTTGAGAAATGAACCTTACCATTCACCTATGTCTAAATTTGTACTTTCTTATAGTCGACTTTGACACATGTAACTTCTAAAGTTTGGTTCTCTCAAAATACAACCCGTTTATTCAAATTTTTTTAGCCATAGGTAGCTTACCTTTCAACTTAAAGAATGAGTGCTTGCTTGCTCAAAACTTTACACTGTGGAAGGAGAAATGACCAAAACATTAGCATCAAATTTTGTGTCTGTTGCAACTTCACTTCTTCACATTTACACATGTAAATGTTCCTACTCTCAATTCTCTCAACCTGATCCCAATTAGAATTTGAAAACTTGTACAGAGGTTAATCAACTATAGACTTAGACTTGTACAAAAGCATTAAAAACAATATTAAACACAGAAGGAATACTCAGCAAAAGATCGGGCACAATATCTCTTCATCTTTGAAATGTTTTTACATTTGGATGAGAGAGAGATCTTCCTCACTTCTAAAGTTTCTAATTACTTCTAATTCTTCTCATCTCATACTCTCTCATACTTGCCCTAAATTTTTACTTGTATATATAGGCATATATGTACAAGCTCTTGACCATACAAAAGATATAAGTGAGCTAACTATAAGTTTAATGTACATATGTATACAAGTCTTGACGTTCTGAATGTGCACTATCTCCAAGCTTCATATACTAATCTTTTCTTAAATCTTTTACTTCAATCCTTCATCCAAAACATCAATTGGTGATTGACTTGCACCAAGAATCAAGAGATGTGGCATTTGCTGAGGTAATCCCTTGGTATAGGAAGTATGGCTGTATGGAGGAATATGAAGAAGAAAAGCATGGACATGATGAAGAATAAATTGACTTAGAGCTAAGAAGCCTCAGGAGTTTCATCAATGATGATAGTTTAAGCATGACATCACCATGGAGGGGGATATCTTCATTAAGCTATGATGCAAGATGAATCAGCAAGGGCAAAGCAACATTGGTGGATTTGGATGAAGAAGGCAATGAAGTTTAATATGATGAAGGAAACATGAAGGAGAATGAAGGCATATCAAAGAAAGAAATCAAGTACCCAAGGCAACGGAGCCTTACTCCTCCAAAAGGTGAAGAAAGAAATTATTCTATGGTTCAATATCCAACTCAAAGATTTACTCATGATTCTTACATGGTAACTCATTAACCATATATGAACAAAGTAGTAGAAGATCATGAGCGTAATTTTTATGAAGATGCAAGTAGGTAAACTGAATGGAAAGCGGCCATACAAGAAGAGATCAAAACACTTGAGAAGAATCAAACATGGAATCTAGTTCACAAGAAGAATAACATAAAGTTAATAAGTATTAAGTGGGTGTATAGAGTAAAGAGGAATTCAAATGGACTTGTTTCTAGGTTGAAATGAAGATGGAAGGTCAAGGGTTTTCCACAAACCTATGGAGTGGACTTTGAAGAGACATTTAGCCACCTGAAAAAGATGAGAACCATTAGGAAACTCATTGCAATGGATGTAGCAAAGGATGGAAGCTCTTCCAATTAATTATCAAGAATGCCTTTCTCAATGGTGTAAACAAAGACTTGAATGATGTGTGTGTGATTCTCCTCCCATCCATATATACCCTCTTGTATTCTAAAAATAGCAATGATTTGGAATGGTCTAGTGTTGTCATGTGGCTATCATGCAACACTAATCCCCATTACTACCGAGTACCTTAGGATATCCTCAAAGCTTGGGACCTTGGCTAGCTAGCCCTTGTCCCTCAAACACACACAGAATGATCCCTATGGACCCATGTTATGATCCTTGTGGATCAATGTCTGACAATCTTTATCCCTTCTAAAGATCATTGTCCTCAATGATCAATGAGCGAAAGGACTTGAGAACTAGAGCTTCTAAGTCCCAAGTAGATTTAGTAAGTAATAATCCTCTCCAGGCTACTAGATACTCCTAGATGACATGGTTCTTCAATTGTTTCTATCTCTGATCTAATATCCTTTTGGAGAATGATTTATGCTATCACTTTCCTCCAAGAAACAATACCCTCTATAAGATTATCCTCCCTAGAAATATGCTTCCAAAGTTTACTTATATGAAACCTTAGATGGACTCTGTAATCTGGAGGAATCTCAAATTGGTATGCAACTTCACTTAACTTTTGAACTATCTTCCAAGGTCCACAAATCCTCGGTGAAAGCTCACTACACTTCCCTTTAGGAGAGTGAAGTAGAGCTAGCTAGTACATGAAGAAAGATTATATCTCCCTCCTCAAACGATCTAGGAGATCTCTTCCTATCAACATACTCTTTTGCCCTATCAGTGGCTTGCTGCATCTTGGCTTTTGCTATTTCTAAATTTTCTTGGAGCTTTGCTAAGAACTCCGAAGCACTAGGGCATTTCTTTAGCATGCCTTTGGTATTGGGAGCATTGGGACTTATGTCATAGTTCATCTCAAAAAAAGACATACCTCTCACCTTGTGAGGCCTATTATTATAAGCAAACTCAATTAGCAGCAAGTAACTATCCCAATCTGTCTGCCCCTCAGAAACATATGCTCTCAACATGTCCTCTAAAATGTTGTTGACCTTCTTGTTCTCACCATCTCTTTAAGGATGATCACCACTACTCACCTTTAATGAAACTTTGAGTTTGTCAAATACAAACTTCTAGAAGTGTCATGTGATTTTAACATCCCTATGTGAAACTATGGATGTCGGTAACCCATGCGATCTAAAGACATGCTAGTTTAACAACTCTGCTACCTATGGAGCTTCTATGATCTCTTGCATGGGTAGGAAATGAGACATCTTTGGCAATCTGTCAAACACAACTAGGATAGCATCCCATTTCCATTGGGTCCGTAGTAAGCCAGCTATGAAGTCCATGGATACACTACCACAATCATGATCTACAATCTATAAAGGATGCAAAAGATGTGGTGTCTTTACCCTTTTTGCTTTGTTGAATTGAAACATAAAGCATTTTGGAACATAAGTGTGGATATCTCTAGCTAATCCACAACACCAAAATGTTCTTATAACAAGCTATATTGTCTTGTCAACACTAGGTTGTCCTGCACAAGGCACATCATGGTTATCATGCACGACTTTTCTTTTGAAATCTCAGGAATCTAGTATGCAAACTTTTTCCTTTCTGTTTGACTCTTCCATTCTCCTATGAGAAATTTGAATATGAATGGACTTGTTCACTCTACTAGGTCAAGAAACAGGTGGAACTGCCCCTTCTCCTATGATAGAGTCATCACTGATGGCTTTAATCATTTATAAAAAATGTGGATATTCTACCTATGCTTACTTTATCTATTGAACCAATGAGCTTTCTATAGTTGTAAAGCTCATTTAATACATTATCCATGATAATGCATCAGAAACTATATTCTCTTTGCCTCTTCTATATAGGATTTCCATGTGAAACTCTTGCATGAGCTCACCCTAATGAGCCTGTTTGCCTCGAAGATCTCGTTGACTACAATAATACTTAAGTGTATGGTAATTTGTGTATACCTTGAAGTCTACACCATAAGGATAGTGTCCCCAAACTTTAAGTGCATGCACCACTGCATACAACTCGTGTTCATGCACTGGCCAATTGCCTTGTGCACTACTCACTTTCTTGCTTTCAAAAGCTATTCATCTACCATCTTGGCTTAAAACTACCCTTATGGCTATGCCACTTGCATCTATCTCTAACTCGGGTTTATGTGGATCTACCACTTTGAGTACAAGAGCCTTTGAAACATCTTAGTATCAAAACTATCTTGCTACTCTTTCTTCCATGAAAATGGAACTTTGCCTTGATGCAAGTTCATGATAGGCACTACTATCAACGAACAAGAAGAGATGAATTTTTGATAGAAATCAAAAAGTCCTAAAATGGACCATAACTACCCATCATCTTGAGGATTAGGCCTAGATAATATAACTAAGACCTTCATGGGATACATCTTAACCACATTGGCCAATACCACATGCCCTAGATACTCTATTCTCAAAAGAAACAACTAAGCCTTCTCTGGATTGACATATAGCTGATTGTCTTTTCAAACATTCAATACTAACCTCAGATGATTTTCATGCTCATGCATAGTCCTACTATACACCAACAAATGATCAACAAAATCAACAAAATCAACAAAATCAACAACACACTTTTCAATGAACGGTGTGAAAATGTCATTCATTATCATGCTAAATGTATCTAATGCATTAGTAAAACCAAATGGCATGAACAAATACTCATAATGCATAAAACAGGTCTTGAAAGTATGTACATCATGATCTCTTACTCTAATATGATGGTAATCACTTTTTAAATCTATTTTACTCAATACAATGGCTCTCCTTAGAGCATCTAAAAGATCATCAGTCCTAGGAATGGGATATTTGACGGAGTATATCCACTCCTAGTTGTAGTAGACGAATGATAGGCCCTTTCTAGGAACAAATAATTCACTACCACAGTCCACCAAAAATTGAATTACTCTCCAAACATTAAGATTGAAACATAAATTGTCCAAACTGGTAGCTTGCAGCTATGTATACATTCCAACACACTTACACTTGGGAACATGTAGAGATCAAAATAGAGAGCTTTCAATCTCAATATGCTCAACGATAATGAACAGTTGATAATAAGATTATATCCAAAAGAAAGCTTACAATCATAGGAATAAAATGATCTATCTTGCAAAAGAATGAGACTACTACACAAAGAGATATCCGTGATCAAAGATCACTTCCTATGAGAAAATTCGAGCAAGCAAGGGGCTACATTAGACCTGGAGTAAACACTCCTAATGAGAGCCTACAAGTGCTCAAATGGTAGACGAGGATGGTCATGACTTTGCTCTATGTGTGT
This sequence comes from Ceratopteris richardii, assembly GCA_020310875.1. Lineage (NCBI taxonomy): Eukaryota > Viridiplantae > Streptophyta > Polypodiopsida > Polypodiales > Pteridaceae > Ceratopteris > Ceratopteris richardii. The sequence continues at coordinate 82,963,028 of CM035412.1, read as the reverse complement.
CCTTATATAATGCTCAAAAAGGTACTTGTAGATTTGAATTCAGAAATGCCTTCCAAATGATCTCGACTTTTCTCCATCAATTAGGTGTGTAAAGAGCTGAGAAAATGGGTGCAAAAGTGGTCCTATATCCTACCAAAAAGTTTGAGTGATGGGGCACTTCAAATTAGCATAAGTTCCCACACTTGAGATTGCTAAAATTCTAACACTCCCCCTCAAGCTCAAGTGTTAGTCTCCATTGATCTCCTTCAAGTTGAGGTTGACCTTGAACTTCTCAAACTTGCTTGCATCCATAAACTTGGTCATGAGATCTACTAGCTGGTCCTTTGTTTTGATGTAATTGATGTCCACTTCTTTTTCTAGTACCTTCTCTTTGATGAAGTGATAATGTATCTCTATGTGCTTGCTTCTTGCATGGAACATAGGGTTGCTTGCTAGATGAATGCTTCACATATTATCTCCTAATAGAGTGAACTCTTTGACCTCCACATCCAAGTCTTTGAAGGTCTTCTTGAGGCACATGATCTCACATGTAGCAAGTGCTAAAGCTCTATACTCAGCCTAAGTAGATGATAATTCAACTGTAGGTTTCTTCTTGGACATCCATGAAATAACTCTTTGACCTAGCACAAAGACATAGCCAGATGTGCTCCTTCTATCCTCCTTTGAACCAGCCCAATCCGCATCACTAAATCCTTGAGGTTGTAATCCATCTCCATAAGGGTAGTACAACCCTTGGTTGATAGTGTGATTGATGTACCTAAGCACTCTCTTGGCTGCATTCATATGAACATCATTTCTTGAATTTTGAAATTGAGAAAGAACTCCTACAACATAAGACAAGTCAAGTCTTGTAATGGTAGCATAATTAAGGCTTCAAATTATGCTTCTATATGCTAAAATATCTTCAAGAGATTGTCCTTTGCCTACACATAACTTAGTGTTTGGATCCATAGGTTATGTGAGTGGCTTACATCCACTCATACCATAATTATAAAGTTCATCTAGCAAGTATTTCCTTTGAGCTCGTTTTGGCCTCCAAATGCACTATAGCAATGCTTGTGCAGGCTATTTTGTCTTTTTGTGCCAAACGTATATACCAACTTTGGTTTGCCAGTATAAGCATCTCAAAGACTGCTACAGGTTTAGCAAAATTCCTATGGGCAGTTCTGTTCAATGTTTTGAGATACAATCAATTTTTTGCATCAAGGTATTTTAGTCACTAGCCATGGCTGAAAGTAGTGATGTATTTTGTATGTTGGCTATTGAGGATAAGTTGGATGGTACCAACTACCGGTTGTGGGCTTATATGATGCGACATGTATTGGTTGCAAAAGGACTATGGAACATTGTGTAGGGTGTTGAAAAACATCCTATCACGTCTCCAACTGTTACAACTACAGGTGTTGAAGCTGATGCAGAAGGTGTTGAAGATGATGATATTTTTCATATTCTTGTTCATGCTGTAGTTTCTGCTACACCTACTGCATAGCAAAGATGCCTAGGCACATGCATTGATAGCTTTGTTTGTCAAACATGCCATTATTCCTCACATACGCTCTTGTAGAACAGCTAAAGATGCTTGGGATACATTTACCACATTGTACCAAGCTAGGAATGAGGCTCGTGTTGCTTACCTCCAAAAACAGTTGAAGAGTGAGCACATGAATGAAGGTGATTCTATGGACAATTTTCTAACAAAGATCAAAGATTTGAAGGAATAGTTGATTTCTACTGATGAGATTATACCATATAGCTCACTTGTGCAGACTGTTTTGAATGGTCTTCCTAATTCATATCAGAGTTTTGCTTCTACTTTTTGGTTGATGATAAAAGGCAATCCAAATGCCTTGTCATTTGAGGAGTTAGTCTTTGTTCTGTTGCAAGAAGATTAGTCCAAGGAGAAGAGGTTCATTATGCGAGTTGCAGATCAAGCATTCCTGGCTAGTGAAAAGGGCAAATCAAAATGGAGCTCTTCAATTAGTAAGCAGAAATCTACTAATTTTGCACATCAAAGAGGGAAGACAAAAATGAAAAGAAATTAGAAAAGCAAAAATTGTTCTGCAGGTACATTAAAGGAAATGATCATATCATAAAGAACTGTCCAGAACTGGTTGCTAAAGAGGAAAAGTAGAAAGAGGCTGGAATGGTTGTTGCAATGGCCTCTACACCAAAAACAGAGTCTGCTAATCTTGTGCAAGAAGAAGAATGGGCATTTACTACTGTTTGTAGCTTTGACCCATCTTCTCATGAGTAGTGCATGTCTGTAGTAGACTAAGATGTTTGGTACTTTGACAATGGGGTGACCAAACATATTACCTCGCAGCATAGTTTCTTCTCTTCACTCGAGCCTGTCCCTACATGGAATACTGTTACATGCACCAACAACTCCTCTTATCATGTTATGGGAGTTGGTAAGATCATTTTGACTACTACTTATGGTAGTCCTTTCACTTTTTTAGATGCTTTATTTGTGCCAGGGATCAAGAAAAACTTGTTATCACTTTCTACATTAGCCAAGATTGGCTTGGTTGTGAAATTTGTTGATGACATGTGTCCAGTTCATGATCTATCAAATGGCGGTGTGATTATTGCTTCTGACATTTTATACCCTGGGTTGTATAAGCTCATAGACTATAAAAGATCTGTAAATGATTCCGCATGTGCAGTACATGATTCTCAGGCTATGTCAGATGCAAAGCTTTGGCATGCACGCTTTGGTCATATGAATTTTGCTAGTTTGCTATGCTTACGGAAATCTCAAATGGTATCCTCTTTTCCCAAACTTGAGGCACCTAGAAAACATGTTTGTGAAGGCATATTTTAGGAAAAATGCAGTGTTCCTCATTTCCAAAAGATGGTTTACTTCAGGCTACTCAGAAATTGCAACTTGTACATAGTGATGTCTGTGGTCCTATGAAGACATGTTGTTTTGGAAATTATCCTTACTTCATGACTTTCATTGATGATTTTTTTAGGCATGCATGGGTATAGCCATTGAAGGCAAAGTCAAAAGTAGTGTTGTGCTTCAAACAATTTTTGGTTTTGGCTGAAAATCTATCAGCATGTAAAATGGGCACCCTTCGTTCTGATTGAGGGGGGGGATATATGTCTTTTGATTTTAATGCATTTCTGGCTGAACGTGGGATAAAACACCAGTGTACAGTGACGTATACACCTCAATAGAATGGAGTTGCTCAATGAAAGAACAAGTCACTCATGGAGATGGCAAGGTGTATGGTCAAGAGTGAGGCTTTACCACATAGTTTTTGGCTTGAGGTTATCATGTGTGCAACATATGTACTTAGCAGTGTCTCACTAAAGCATTGTAGTCTATCACTCCATATGAGGCTTGGCATGATTACAAGCCGTATGTTGCTCATCTGCATGTTTTCGGTTGTCTGGCATATGCATTAGTGCCTGAACAACATCCAAAAAATTGGATGATAAAACAATAAGATGTATTTTTGTCAAGTACAGTTCTGAAAGTAAAGGCTATCGTCTATATCATGCATAGACTAAATGCATTCTGGTTAGCCGTGATGTTGTTTTTGTGGAAGATGCTATTAAGAAATTCCTTTCATGTACTAAGGAGAGATATGTTAGCTCCAAAGACATGTATGACACTTTGCTGCCTCTTTTTACAGGTGGACAATCTAGTGTTGGTCCTAATGAGGCAACTTCTTAGCCTTTGCAAGTTTCAAGTGATGATGCAGATCATTCTATTTCTGATGTAGATTTACATGATGCACTTGTTGATGAGAGAGTTGATATAGAGGAGGCAAAAACTATGCCAAAATTGTTGGTGTAGACTTTGCATGATAGCAAATTAGATACACCTCTGTCATATCATACTCATTCAGGCTCTCATAGTTCCTTTTTTGCATCAAATTTCTATGCTATGGCTACATCTAGTCTCTGTGATGTGAATGAGCCTGTTTTGTTTGCTGAAGCATAAAATTCAGAAAATTGGATGGCTACTATGCAATCTGAACATGATGCTATAATGAAGAATGGTACTTAGTCTTTGTGCGACTTGCCTCCTGGCAAGAAGTCCATGGGTTTACAAGCTAAAGCGTAAGCATGATGGAATAGTTGATAGGTAAAAGGCTAGGCTTGTTGCATAGGGTTATGCACAGGAAAGAGGCATTGATTTTGATGAGACCTTTGCACCTACATGTTGTATGACTACTATTCGGAGCATCTGTGCACTTGTAGCCCTTCATGGTTGGAATGTACATCAGTTGGACATTAAGACAACATTTCTGAATGGTTACTTGCATGAAGAAGTGTATGTTTTTCAGCCCCATGGCTTTGTGCAGAAAGGGCATGAAAACCATGTGTGTAGGTTAAAGAATGCATTATATGGTTTAAAGCATGCACCACGTGCTTGGTATGAGAAGATACATGCCTATCTGATTCCACATGGTTTTGTGAACAATCCAACTAAAAGCACCTTATCTGTTAAGTGTTCTAATGATGTGCTTTTGATCATTGTTGTCTATGTTGATGACATGCTGCTCACTGGTCCTATTCAGAAGCATATTGCTGATTTTATGGCTGATTTGTATGCCTCATTTGAGATGTCTGATTTGCGGCATTTGCATCATTATTTGGGCATTCAATTTATGCACGTTGATGGTGGAATGCTTTGTGTCAAATGAAATATATTGACACATTATTGCAGTGTTTTGGCCTTGAAGACTGTAAACCTATTGCCACTCCTACGGAAAGGGGTTTATGACTAAGTCTGCATGATGCTGAAGATGCATTTGATGTTGTTCTCTATCAGCGAGCTATTGGATGCTTGATTTACTTATGCATTACTTGCCCAAATATTTAGTTTGTTGTCTCACAAATGAGCAATTTTATGCATTGCCTAGGAGTCAAGCATTGGCAGGCGATTAAGTGCATCTTTTGCTACTTGAGTGGTACTCGACTACTTGGGTTGTTTTATCCCAAGGGGGTATCACTACTACCAGATTTGCATGCTTTTCTTGACTCTAATTGGGTTGTTTGCTATGACACTCGTGTGTCCACTAGTGGCTTTTGCTTCATGCTTGGTAGCTCATGTATATCTTGGTTGAGCAACAAAAATCCTACTGTGGACACTTCTAGTTGTGAGGCTGAGTATAGGGTAGCTTTCATAGCGACTATTGAGTGTGTGTGGCTCAGATGCCTTATGGTTGATTTGGGTGTTGGCCAGCCCTCTGCCACCACCATCTTCACTGATAGTCAGAGCGCATTGGCAACTGTGAGGAACCCTCTATTCCATGCTGACACTAAGCACATTGAGATGCATTATCATTATGTCAGGGAGAGTGTTGAGAGCAGTATGGGCACCCAAGGACCGACTAGACAAGGAAGCCAGCAGAGAGAGTCAGAACAAAGTGAAGGAGTAAGTAGACAAAGCAGTCGACGCAAATCTGGCAGATAGGCCCTTCAAAATTCTTCCAAATCAACATCTTTTAACAGTGATTCTTATCACTAACAATCATTGTAAATACCATTTCATATTTTTGTAGCTCCATTTTGTGCAAGCCAAGGAGTCCTTGAGCTTGAGGAGCCTTAGAAGTACCTACATATCAATTTTTGTATTTTTTAGACTCCGTTTAAGCCCTCAAATTGGCCTTGGAACCTAATTTTTAACTAGGCCGGACACTAGGTCTGGACAGGGCCAAAACCTAGTCAAAAACTATAAAAAGAGCTAGAGAGCTCATTTTTGAGGTTAGATTGTAATACAAACAAACTTGTAAGAGCTTTTTGAACAGTAATCGAAGAACTCCATTGATTCTCTCTCTTTGTCTTGCCGAGTGTGCGCGTGTGTGTGTATGTGTGTGCATGTTTGTGTGCTTCTCACTCACGCACTTGTGCCACCGCTTGCTCGAGGTCTTCATACCATCCTCACGTCTTCCCGGATTGACATTAAAGGAGGTGCTACTCATCACTGAGCTACACCAAATTTTGGCGCTGTTGCCGGGGATCGAGCTTTGAGGACGAGCGTGTGATGGTAAGACGTAGATTGTAGACGTTGGCGTTGTAGGTAAATTTTCTACTTTTCCTATTTTTCCTCTTTCTTACTTCACCACCATCATCACCATCATCATCTTCACCATCTTCCACCTCCATTTTCATCATCGCGAAAATTTCAGTTTTTTGACTATATCCCCATCTCCACCTCATTTCCCTCATTTCACTTGTGAGAGAGAGCGATATTGCATGTGTGTTTTCTTGCATGTTTCTTGAGCTTTTTGCAGGACCTTGCTGAATCACCATCCCCAGCTTCCTGCGCAGGTATGAAACTCGTCGAAACTGTCTCGCAGTCGCCGCCTGCTGTCGATCGCGATTGACAGAAAATCTCACCTTTTGGTAAATCTGAGTGCACCACAGTGGACTAGAGACCCTGCACATCACCTTTCCATCAAAATTTTTGAAAATCTTGCAAAATTTCAGTCCATCGCGATTGATTGCTCTGTCCATCGCGATTGACAGCTCTGTCCATCGTGATTGACTGCCTGTCCATCGCGACCGACTGAAGCTCTGTCCATCGCGATTGACTGCCTGTCCATCGCGACCGACTGAAGCTCTGTCCATCGGGATTGACTGCCTGTCCATCGCGACCGACTGAAGCGCTGTCCATCGCGATTGATTGAGTGTCCATCGCGATTGACTGAACCCCCTGTCCATCGCGACCGATAGCCTGTCCATCGCCATTGACTGAACCCTCTGTCCATCGCGATTGACTGAATTCCCTGTCCATCGCGATTGATTGAGTGTCCATCGCGATTGACTGAACCACCTGTCCATCGCGACCGATAGCCTGTCCATCGCGATTGACTGAACCCTCTGTCCATCGCGATTGACTGAATTCCCTGTCCATCGCGATCGATTGAGTGTCCATCGCGATTGACTGAACTCTCTGTCCATCGCGATTGACTGAGTGTCCATCGCGATTGACAGCCCTGTCCATCGCGATTGACAGCCAATTTTAGCCAAATTTTTTAGGGATTGTTAATTGAAGAGTTGGGCTAATTTTGGGCATAAACATTTTACTCTAGAGCACATTAGGAAGCCTTAGGAAAACCACTTGGGGAAAACCTGTTGCACAGTGATTCTGTTTGAACCCTGTCTTAACCCTAGAACCCTGAACGGTCACAACTTTTTCATACGAAATCAATTTTTTGAGCTCTAGGGCTTGTTGGAAAGCTTGTGGCATATACTACACGCCCTCAACTGTTTTTTATAAAGATAATGCGTTGATTTTCAGAGAGGGAATTTTGAAGTTAACCATACCTAGGGGAATCAAAGTCAGGGGTCCTTAGAATTGTTTTCTTAAAAATCACTATGCAAGTTTGTGTTGGTGCTACAAGAATGAAAATAATTGGTTCTGTCTTTGGAATTTAAATCTTTAAGCTAACTTTGGAACTCTTACAGATCCATTGAGAGCATCGAAAGGCGTTCTAAGCAAGAGTAAGTGCAGGCTTGGGAACACACTTCGTGGGCAGTCAAGGCAACCAAGAAGGAAACAAAAGGTTGGAAATTCTCAACTCCCTTTATCAATTCCTAGCTTAGGCTAAGAACGATGAGAGGTAGGAGTAAGTCAGAGCGACGATAAGCAGGTATCAAGTTGAAGACCACCTAAAAACTCAAGCTCAAGCTAAAAACCTAATCTCCGTACTGTCGATAACATAAAGGAAAAGAACCTAACGTGGAACGATCAACCTGAAAGCACGAAGAACATTCAAGTATTCCTGACGACGTAATATCAGACAAGACCTTAAACCCGAGAAATAACTAAAAAGAATCAAGTGACTAATATAAAGTAACCAGCAACGAGGTTGTACTCTGGGCAAAGAATTGGGCTACTAAGATAGGCATATGAACCTTAGATCAGGACGACATCTTGTAAGGGAGAGACAAAGCCTTAGGTCTTCAGAGGCCAGTGTTAACCACACTGCTAGGTCTTGGGCCCAGCAGTTGAGCCACCACTCGTACTACCCTAGCTCTGAGACCAGTGAGTCAGAGATGTCTCAAGGCATGGACAGACCTACGGGAAGTTCAAGAGTGCCTTACTTGTACAGGGTGGAAGGCCCTTACAAAACACAGTTGGAGTACCTTAGGACCAACCGATTAGGTGCCAGCATCTATGAGGATGGCTTAGGAAGATCTGTGATACAGATTAAGAATCCTGATCAATCCATTGGACTAGAGCACCCAGCAGTCAAGTTTGAAAACGGTGCATACCTGGACAAAGAAGGAACCATATACGTAGTCACCAGTCACCCAGACAGGACAGATGAATTTGGGAATGTAATCCCAGAGGCGGATTTAGGTGACTTGGAACAAGGGAACATGGGTGCGGAACCTAGAACCCCTCGAGGTAAATCAGTTCTCACTAGGATTATCACACTGGAATGGATTCCCCAAGATAATAAGAGCATAGAGTTGCTCCTCAATCGAGAAACTGAAGAAGCCTTTTGGAGGTATAAAGCTAATCAGCCAACTGATATAGGAACTATCATGATCTATGAGTTTAAGGATCCGGATAGCCCAGGTAGAGTGACCTACTTAGATCACACTTCGGAAAGGATCTTTGTGGTGACAGAAAATGATAGGCATGCTTACACTTGGAAGGGTGAATTCATTTTCCCCCAACCAAGATCGAATTTATCCTATGGTCACCCGGGAGCTGGAACATCCCAAGCTCATGGAACTCAAAGAGACAGAAGTAGAGATAGACCAGAAGTAAGCTTTGCCAACCCAGTGGGCAGAGAAAGAACGAGGACGGAGACGAATAGGGTAGAACCTGAGATGCTTAGAGCTCACAGGAACCAAAGAAATGTAGATGGATTCCCTCTGCCGAGACCTAGAGAGCACACAAGAACTTTGAGACCGACCCAGCTAGTTAAATCCATGAAGAATTACTTTGATGGCACAGGAGATCCCTATGATCATGTGGCGGAGTTCAAGCAAGTCTTGAGAGCTGAACAAGTGGAGGATCTATTCACGCAGTACAATGCCCTTGGTCTAACCCTTAGGAACACAGCACTTACATGGTTTCAGCCATTGGATGAGCGACAGTTCAGGAGCATAGACCAACTCCTAGAGGCTTTCATTGTAGAGTTCTCTAAGAGTGGCATAAGACACAATACCTCATCATTGATTCACAGCTTCAAACAGACTCCCCAAGAGACTGTCAGATTGGCAGGAAGAAGATTTAGACAATATCTTGAAAGGTGCCCTGTTTCGGAGCTACCCACACCTGCAAAACAAGTAGCCTTATTCCTTGATGGATTGCTGAGTACGAAATTGAGATCCTACGTGTATCTGAAGGACCCTAGGACTATAGAAGAGTGTGTACGCATGTGCATTGACATTGAAGATAACCTAGGGGAAGAACTAGAGCTTTCCAAAATCTACAAAGATTCAGATAGTGCTTCGAGTCACTCTGCCACGCAATCCACATCAATTGAGGAACTCGCAGAGAAAGTGGCCCAAAAACTAGGCGTCTCTAGCAAACAAATTCCGAGGTTTACCCCAGCGAAGAGGTGCTATACATGCGGTGGTGACCATATGGCAAGCGTGTGTCCCATTATGGCTCAGCCCCAAGTAAATCCTAGTAGCCAGTACTGCACCATCGAACGGAGGTACACCAATCACACCGCACAAGATTGCCCCTACAATAAGCAAACAGTTAGGCAAACCTATCCTCAACCCTATCCACCACAGGGAAGATACCAGAACCAGTACCCTCCACAGCCATATGGCAGGCCACCCCTATCAGCAACCATACCAAAACCAACAAAGACCTCAGCCTGTGTTAGCACAACAACCCCTAGCTCCAGCCAATGTGATTCCGGTAAAGTATGCTGTTGCAGAAGAAAACCTGAATAGAGCTATAGTCCCTGTAACACCACTGCTTTCTGAAAGTGATCCCCGTGACCATAGCTTTGATTCTACACATGTCGATAGTCCCCAGGCTTACTACATGCAGTCTCCAGAACATGGTGAGTCCTATTACAGCGAAGAGCCAAATGAACCTAGTTGGGAGTCAGATTATACAAACGTCATGTATACGAACCCCAACCCTAGACCCCAACCTAGGCAGGTACAACCACCATTTCCTAGAGGACCATGCTACCGATGTCAGGGAGATCACTTCATTCGTGATTGTCCCTTACCTCCGCCCACACAAACTCAGTCCGTGACGATCCAAGGCTTTTGCCAAGACTGTGGAAAAGAGCATCTCTTACGAGATTGCCCTAAGAATCCTAATAATATGCCAAAAATCACGCCTATCAACGTTATTGGGTTAGTGGTAGATTCCACAGGAAGTGTCACTTCCACTGCACCAGTGCAGGTAGTCACTAGAGCTCAGGCATTGCAACAAAACCAAGAGGCAAGCCAGGAAAAGAGCCCAACAGCTAGTGAAACTGAGAGCATAACCAAGAAAAGGACTAGAGCTTGGAGAGATAGCCGTGAACGTATGAAAAGGCAATGGGCAAAGAAGATGAGTGAACTTGAGGAAATTCTACGCGAAACCAAGGCTAAAATCATAGAGATCACATCCCAACCGCACTCTCACACAATCCCACCGCTACCATCCCCATCACCCTCCATCCCTCCACCCTCTAATACACCCCACGTAACCCACCCACCACCCCAAGCAGGATCAGTATTAGATGATCCCACTCCCGAGGACCTAAACATGATGCTTAAAGCATATCAGGCCAGAATCCAAGAAGGGCCAACCATAACCGATCATGAAAAATGCTACCCTAGAGCCGAGCTAGAGCTTGAACGAACTAAAATTTGTGCCAAAATGGTGGAATTGGCTCAGACCATGTTTGAGGCCAGCCGCCTATTTAACATTTCTAGTTCAGCTAAGATGCAGTTACACTTTGATGGACTGCTAGAAAGAATAGAGAGGCTAATTACACAATCAGAAAAGGAACCTGTCCATCAAAGAAAGGACAGGGCAAGAGAACGGATAAGCTAGCCTCTTCAGGAAGCCCATGTGCCTCCTCAAGAAGCTTATCTTCCCCCCCAAAAGGCAGATGAGCCTCCCTCGAAAGCTTACGTACCTCCACAGGTTGCCTACATTCTCTCTCAGGGAGCGTATGAGCCTGTTCGGAAAAGTAATAGAATAAGTAATCCTCCCCAAGAATCCTGTGCTCCAGCCATCTATGAGAACGAGAAGAGAGCCAACGATAGAATAAGCACTACTTCCCAGGTTGCTTATGTGCCTAATTCTACGGAGCCAGATACTTCTTCTTCTATGAATCGGTTTGCACCAGACTTCCTGCGAGAGATTCAAGAAGACAAGTGGGATAACGAAAGTGAAGTCGCCCCTCCCTTTGAACTTGTGGATGATGCACACGATCAATTCCCACAAGACATCCCCTCTATTTACGGGGAACATGAGAGTACTCAGTCTCACGAGAGATTGGACTTTGAGTCTAATTCCATACAAGAGCTACCCCACTTCACAGGCCCATGGGAAGCAAAGTCCACGTGTATGAGAGCACCCACAGTCATGGTAAGGAACGACGACTCAGTCATATCAAGGAACACGGAGGTAGTAAAGAACACCAAGGCGCAGCGCGATCTCACTTTGGAAGAACTGCCTAAGAATAGACCAAAAGCGCGGAAATGTGTAGCCAGTCAAGTGACTGAAGTTGCAGAACCACGTTCCCGAGTAGGATCCCATAGGACAGTGCCAGAAGTTCCCTTGGACAAGATAGGAGATATGTGTGAAGGTGAAGAAGGGAACACCTATCTTCCCATCACCTACCAGGAGTACACCACGAAGGCAATTTTGGACTCAGGTGCAGGAGTTGCTATCGCTACCACCTCCCTATGGAAGCGTTGGGGCAAGCCAGCACTCAGGCCAACGAGAATGAAATTGCAGATGGCCGATGGTCACATAGAGAGACCCCTAGGATTGCTAGAAGGAATAACTCTCGCCACTTGTGGTGTTGAGTTTGAGCATAGCTTTGCTATATGTGACTTCAGCAAAAATCATGCTTATGAGATGATTTTGGGAAGACCATTTATGCGACAGTTGCAAGTGGTACAGGACTGGGGAACCAATTCTTTGTACCTGCAACACTTAGGTGTTACGACCAAAGTCAATCTCAAGGATTATTCTCATAGAGATGTCCCTCCTATCCAATGGAATCCCATCCATAGAGCCAAAGATGATACAGAATCGGTACATTCCATAGGGTCAGGATCCTCTTGGATGCATGAAGACACTCACTTATGGATGTGCAAGGTAGCAGTAGAAGAAGAGAAGAGAGAGAAAGCCAGAGAGGTAGGTGCAAAAGAAACACATAGATCAATTCAAGACCCAGCCTACGCACCTGTAGTTTTTCCTGATGAGGAATTTGAACCCCATGGCTGGGCAGAAATTTTGGCAACCATGGACGTAGCCATCAATGAAGAACAATGGACCCCTCACTGTGATGAGGATGGCTACGATTTTCAGTCTTCTCCATAGAGCCAATCATGGGAGAGGCAGTTCTAGAAGAATGCGAACCTAGCCCTGATGCATTTGAGGATGCAAGTGACTCCGATCTAGAGTCAATCATTATGGACCCACCATTTGCATCAGATGAAGAATACTTCCATGAAGTAGAATTTCAACCCTAGAGGCATGGAGAGGTTACAAATGATGTAAGATTAGCAACACATGTGACCCCGAAGGAAGAAGGAAAGAAACGAAAGAAGAGAGAAGCCTCACCAGAAGAGGAAGAATCTTTGTTTGAGGTCCCAGAAAATTTTAAGAAGTATGAGATAGATGACAGGAGAGTCATGATAAGAATGCCTAAACGAGAGGGACAATCAGGAGAGGCCTATGATAACAAAGAAACCACCAAGAAAATAGTAGTGGCCCTAGAAGAAGGAGAGGAGAGATGCACGTACATAGGCCATGACCTAACAGAGGAAGAAGAGCATGCATTGATAGCCTTGCTAAGAGAATACAGAGATGTATTCGCCTGGAGTTACAAGGATTTGAAAGGTGTTGACCCCGATATATGCTCACACACTATCCCCATGACCTCAGATGCTAAACCCTCTAAGCAAAAGCCCTATACTTATAACGATAATTACGCTGCTAAGATCAAAGAAGAGATAGATAGATTGGTTGAAGCTGGATTTATCTATGAAATTGAGCACACTGAATGGGTATCCCCCATCGTAGTGGTGCCCAAGAAGAATGGCAAGCTGCGTGTGTGCATTAACTTGAAAAAGGTTAATGCAGCCACAATTCGAGATAACTATTCGCTTCCCATCACAGAACATCTCTTAGAAAGAGTGGCAGGCAAGGAAGTGTACAGCTTCCTTGATGGATTTTCAGGCTATAATCAAGTAGCCATAGCCCCAGAGGATCAGCATAAGACAGCCTTTGCCACAGAATGGGGCATTTTAACTTTTAGAGTAATGCCATTTGGGCTTACCAATACACCAGCTACCTTCCAGAGGCTGATGTGCCATGTGTTTAAGGAGTTCCTGAGGAAGAGTTTAGAAGTCTATGTTGATGATCTTTGTGCTGATTCCAATATTAGACAAACCCATATTCCTGAACTCAGACAAATCTTTGACAAATGTAGAGAATATCAAGTCTGCCTAAACCCCGAAAAATGTGTTTTCATGGTCAGACAAGGCAAGATTTTAGGGCACATAGTGTCAAAGAATGGCATATCTACTGACGAAGAGAAAGTGAGAGCTATAGCAGAGCTACCTAGGCCAAAGAATGTCAAGGAAGTACAAGCGTTCATGGGGCACTGTGGTTATTACCGACGATTTATACACATGTATGCTGTCATTGCAAAGCCCATGTACGGACTTCTGACAAACTTTGAGTGGACGGATGAATGTGAGAATTCCTTCCAGGAGCTTAAACGAAGATTGTGTTCAGCACCAATCTTGACCACACCAGATTGGAATAAGCCATTCCATGTTCATGTTGATGCATCCAATTATGCTATTGGATGTGTGCTTGCACAACCTACTGGTGAAGGTAATATGGATCTTCCAATTACCTATGCTAGTAGACAATTGAATGCGGCTGAACGGAATTACACCACTACAGAGCGAGAAGGATTAGGCATGGTATATGCAGTTAAGAAATTTAGACACTATTTGCTTGCAAATAAGTTTAAATTTTTTACGGATCATCAGGCATTGCTATACCTCGTAAACAAGCCATGCAATACAGGAAGATTAGTGAGATGGTTTCTCTTGCTCATGGAATATGACTTTGAGGTTGTGGTAAGAAAAGGAAGGACTCATTTGAGAGCAGATCACCTCTCTAGGCTCACATCGGGAGAAGCCCCACAAGGAGTATCAGATGATCTTCTTGACGCTTACTTGTTTAATTTGGAAGTTGTACCGCAGTGGGCTAAGCCATTGGTACCAGTATTGACATACGGGCCTAACCATCTAGTGGTAAACACACGGAATAGAGAGGTGGTAAAAGTCCAAAAGTACCACATCATGGCAGGAAGTATGTACAAGCACACAGATCAAGGGATCTTGGCTTGCTGCGTAGAAGAGGATGAGTACGCTAAATGGTTGCAATTAGCACATGTAGGTGCACTAGAGCAACACCATTCAAAGCAATGAACTTTACAGACACTAAGAAGACTCGGAGTGCATTGGCCGACTATGGAAGCGGATGTCCAAAATTTGTGCAAGGAATGCCCAATCTGTTGCACTAAGCCACCTGTGGAACACGCCACTCTTTATCAAGTATCCATTGTGCCAGATTGGAGTGAACCACTAGTATCCTTCCTAAGGACGAAAGCATTCCCTCCAGACATGACTCTGGCTAGGAAAAGGGGTTTAGAACAAGAAGCCCTGGATTACTCACTCATTGGTGATAATCTATACAAGCGTGGTAAAGATGGTTACCTGAGGCTATGTGTCCATGAAAGTGAATATCTTAAGATCTTAGAAATGGCTCACCAAGGTGTAGCAGGAGGACACTTTGGACCGGATCGGGTGATCAAGGCAATACTATTTGCGGGCTTCTGGTGGCCTACCCTTCACATGGACGCACATACCTATGTGAAGCAATGTGATGTCTGTCAGAGAACTCAGTACCCTATACGAAAAGATGAGATGCCACTGAAACCTATGATGGGTGGACGTGCATTCTCTAAGTGGGGAATAGACTTCGTAGGTCCTATTAATCCCCCAGCTAAAGGTTCTCATGCGGAATACATCATTGTTGCAACAGATTATCTCACCAAGTGGGTAGAGGTAAAGGCTACGACAAAGAACGATGCTCAAACAACTGCCAAATTCTTGTTTGAGAATGTATTCACAAGATACGGGCTACCTATAGAGCTTGTAAGTGATAGAGGCACTCATTTCTTGAACGAAGTGATTGAAAATCTACTCCAAGAATTCTTGGTAATACACAAGAAGTCTGCCCCCTATCACCCTCAAGCTAATGGACAAGCTGAGAGCACTAATAAGATCTTATGCAATGTACTGACGAAATTAGTGAACACTAAACGCTCTGATTGGGACAAACAGCTACACCATGATGTTTGGGCATACCGAGTTGCCTACAAAACGGTACTCCAAGCCACCCCCTTTCAGATGGTATTCGGCCAAAATGCTGTGTTACCCTTGGACTTCTTGATCCCTACATTGAGAGTAGCACAAGAGCACGAATGGACAGGTCATGAGCTCTCCTCTAGGATCTTTGACCTTGAACGATTAGGAGAAACGAGACTGAGAGCCGCTGCAGGAATATATGCAGCCAAGAAGAGACAGAAGGCATACTTTGATGCCCACGTGAAGGATAAAGGCTTGAAAGCAGGAGATCTAGTTTTAGTCTACACACTGAAGCAACACGCAAGGAAACTAGAAAAGAGAGGCTACGGACCTATGATCATTAATAGGATCTCCACAAGTGGAGCTGTGCAATTAGCCACATTAGAAGGTGATGTTCTCCCTAACTATATTAGCGGATGCAGAGTCAAGTTGTATCAGGAACCCCTCACGGAGAAAATGCTCAGCCGACTCAACACTGCTAAGAAACGCAAAGAGGAAGAAAAGCGAGTTCGAGAAGAAGCTCAAGCAGAAGCTTTAGAACGCATCAGGAGGATGAAGTTACGAAGGCAAGGTAGAGATCAGCCTAGAGCGAATGACTATGCAGATCAAGGATATCCTATGGCCATGTGTGAAGTTGCAGGAACAAGCTCGCATAGGATAATTGATAGACGTCCTTTCATAACCCTAGATATAGGACAAGGAAAGAGTGCAAGGAACGTAAGAGCCTTGATTGACTCAGGCGCAGCCACTAGTGTTGTTAGAGTGTCTTACTGTCAAGAATTACAGTTAACTGTCAATCCTGTGGAAGCATACCTCATAGGATTGGGAGGAGTGGAAACCCCTTGCATGGGCGAGGTGGAACTTCCCCTCTACATTCATGATGAGACAATGACAGTTAAAGTACTAGTGTGTCAAGATGAGGACCTCACGGAACCCCTTGTCTTGGGTCAAGACTGGATCTATGACCAAGCAGTCAACTTGAACCTAAGAAGTGGACTTCTTCAGGTATGGGTCAATCATAGTCGAATTACAGTAGAGTTAGATAATGGAGCACTCAAGGAACTAGGAAAGGCACAGACTCCTGGTCCTTCCAGGAGTACACATGAAGATGACCATGCTGTTCTTGTCCAAAACTATGTGTTGCAGAGGAATGATGGTTGCAAAAAAGGAGTCAGGGATGCAACGGAACTCCCTTCTTTTCCAAAGGTCAGAAGGAGGCAGCAACCAAAGGTGGATCAAAGGCAGAAGAAGCAGAGTACTACCTATGCCGGAAATCAAAAGTACCTGCGCAGCAAAATATCTCAGCAAGTAAACCAAGTGTGGGTGCGGAAAGGCGAACACCCGGTTGCACTCAAGCCAATCACACAGGCAAAGCCTCTTATTAGTAACCAACAACACGACACTAATAAGAAGTCTTTCAGAAATTCTTATGCTAACGTGAAATCTATTTGGGTGCCCAAGAAGTCGATGAAGGCTAGCCCACAATCAAGAAAAATTTGGGTGCCTAAGGCTTGCTTGCGGGCGCAAATAGCTATGCCGAAGCCACAACCTATACAGCGTAACCCATTCACTCGCACAACCGGCATCCACTCGTTTTCAACACTCACGAACACACCAAGGCCCATGAGCATGAACAGAATCAGTTATAAATGGGTCCCTAAAAGGCCTCATGTTCAAGCTGACACACCTATAAAGCTCTCGAGAGTCTCTACGGAACCACGAGCAAAACCCATCCACTGCATTTGGCAGCCCAAGACTTGTAACAAACCCCCGGACCCCGATTGTAAATCCATGACCACCTACTAACCGCTTCACTCTCACATCACATCATTTCGCTTAGCTCTTAGATCTACCTAACTCCTAACTACACACACTAGCACCGAGCACTTATTAACCCCTAACCACTCCCGAACTTTAAGTTAGTGTTGTAACAAGGGACACCATGTCATTTTTATGCCCATTACAATGTTAACATTTATTCATATATTCTCACAGAATCAGCTGCGACATTTTCAACATGGTGGAGGCAGCTGGAACTAGCTCTCACACAGAAACAAGCCCGCAAGTGGTGGACTTGGACAGTTTACCCGTTTTGCCTGAGACAATTGAAAGACCAGAAGAATTGCAGGCCGTCAAAATCATACCTATTGCGGATCCTCCGCGTGGCCACACCATGCCCGTGGGAAAGACTTCACATTGGTTTACCGAGGTGGCAGGACCCTTGGGTGAAGGAACGTACCTATGGGAATCAGAGTTGGACTTCAATGGTAAGCAAGGCAGATACCATTTCTTTACAAGAGAATTTGAGAAATTACAAAATGCAGAAGGTCTACGTCCGATATGGGAAAAGGCAGGATTGAGTGCCTATTTCAGTGCCCGACTCCCAAAACCTGACTTCATGCGATGCTACTATCTCATCAACACCTTGACTCCAAACCAGAACCCAAAAGGTGCAAGCTCATTTGTGATTCCATCTCTGACAAAGGGGAATGAGCTCAAGAGGTTCAGGCTATCAAACAATTTGGTGAGAGAGGCTCTAGATATGCGCAGAATGCATATTCCTACAGAAAAGGAAACCCTAGTACCGGATTACATGAAGAATCGAAGTCTCACCAAACTCAAGGACATGGTATCCATGACGCCTAATATTGCAATACACCTTCGCATGTGCATGCAACACTTTGCTTTTCCGGCACAAGATAGATTCACCATGCCGCCCAAAAAGATTTGGTTTAGCTTGTATCTGGCAGAGACACAGAGCCTCACCATCAACCTACCCCACTGGATAATTGATCAGATACACCTAGCTCACAAACGCTGGCCGCGGAAACAGGTTTTATATGGTTGCTGTGCTCTGACAAGAATCATTTATAGGTGTTTGGCTTATGACATTCCGATCCAACGGGCCCTAATGTGGAATCGGGTTGAGCAGTTTAGAGGCAGGACATCCACTGGACCCCCTTCTAAGAAGATGAGAGGCACTGTCCAAGTCCCATGTGCTCAACCACGTGGAGCCACCCTAACACTAGACGTCACCCCTCCACCCCGAAGAGTCCGACCATTCACACTCCGACTTCCAAGACGCAGCACCGATGGTTCCACCTTGATATTCCCTCCCATTCCAACCGATCTTGAATTTCCTAGTGGTGCTCCTTTAGAAGAACTCACTAATGAAGATTTCGAACAATTATTACAAGATGTAGAGCTGGAGGCAGAAGAGGCACAACAAGCGGAAAATGTGCAAACGCAGGCCACAACCTCCCAAGCACCACACCTGTTGAAGTGGATGCAGAGGATGACGGAGATGAAGAACAGGAGGATGATGAGGAGGATTATGATCAAGAGCACCAAGAGGAGCAACAAGAAGTGCCAGAACTTGTAGGTGCACCAGCATATACAGCTCAACTACGAAGGCTATACGACACTATCAAAGCAGTACAAGAAAGGCATCAACTCTCTCTGGTATCAGGTCAAGCTTTGATGCAAGAAATGCTATCCGATGAAGGGGTGGACCAACACTTCATTGACACCCTCAAATTAGTGTCAGACTCTTTAGGAGTTCCGGAGGCTGTCCACACCGCAGTCCGCCAGTCCGTAAGGTACGACAAACGCAGAGTGGACACGTTACCACGAGCAGGTAAGACTATCAGGATACCCGTCACAGAACCAGAAGTACCCATTGAGACCACAGCCACCCCCACAACCACCACTGACCTCTCCGCCGAAACCTTCGTTCAGACATCACCCATCTCACCCCAGCATCCTCCATCACCACCTTCTCCACCCCCACCACCACCTCCCACCTTGGAAGAAACGACAGTCATCACCTCCACCTTCACTTATAACCCATCCTCATTCAAATCATTCTCATTTCGAGAACCCACCTCACGAGACACCCTCTTCTCCTTCGTCACCAATCCCTTGTACACTTCGTCGCGTCTATCCTCTGAACCCATGACTGGCCATCCCATAATTCCAAGTGTAGTTGGAAACCCAGCACCCACAGAAGGCACCCTGTGTTTCCCGACCTATCCCCCAATACGGGTACCTCCATTCCATGACCCTCACTTCCCATCTGGCCCCTAAACCTCTTTCAACCTGACCGCGCCACCCCAATACCCGTCCGTTGTGGAGCAGTTCACCCGCTCTCCAATGTTTCCGAGGCACATTTCTCCGATGTTCGCAACGACATCAATTTACACGAACACCACACTCACTTCACCTACCATACCCACCTACATGGTAGCCCCTGTACACACCACCTTGTCTGACCCAATGGACATTTCACCAACCACGGCACCTCTCCCCACAATTCCACCATCTTCCCCTCCCTTGCCCCCCACCTCACCACTCACATCATTGGCACACACAACATTCACTACTCCCCTACCCAATCCCACCTCCCCTGCATTTCAAACTTTTCCCCTTGCATCTCATAATGTAAATAGCACGTTCAACACCTTACTTCAGTGTGCACATCAACTGCAACAAGAGTACCATCTATTGGAAGAACGCACTACGGCACTCCAAGCAGAATCTCAACGTCTACAAGCTAGAGTCACCACTCTTGAAGCTGACTACCAGACGCTCCTAGCCGAGCATACCACCCTACAGCAGGCTCACTCCGAACTCGAATCAAAGACATCAACAGTAGATGACCAAGCAGTCAAAGAACTAGAAACAGTGCTTCAAGCGCAAATGATCTCTAACGCTACACTCAGACGCAACATTGGGCTACTAAGGAAGCATATGGCCGCAGCACTAGAAGAGAACAAACGACTTCAACAACAAAACCAAGACAACTTTGAAGCGGCTATGGAAGGAACCGTAGGAGCAACCATTAGCCCTACCAGCTATAGAGCAGTCCCATCGGAAGACATTCGCATCTTACTTGAGGAGCATGCAAATTTCTTGGAGTCATATGAAAAACTAGAGACTGAATGTGCAGATCTAAAGAAACAGATAGCCAGTGTCCCCACAGCTCAACAGGAGCCAGCAATCTTGCAACACTCTACAGCAGAAGTAGAGACCCTCCGGAAACAGGTGGCAGAACTCCAAGCACGCCTCTTACCATATGAACGGCCACCCTCGCCCATTGAAGAACCAGAACCTGAAACAGTAGTGGAAATCCCCGTCGATGATAGCTATGAAGAGCCATACGAGCCTATGCCGACGCCTGGTGGTCGAACTACAGAAGAAGGACAAGACACGTTAGAAATTCAAGTTCCAGATTGGGTCAAAAGGGTCGAGAAAGTGGGTAAGACACATGATGATCGTGTGGCCGTGCAAATGCAATCTCTCACAAATCTGGAAGAAACTGTCCTTCGGTCTTCCTACTTTCAAAATTTATCCCATCAACGGTTAATCACAACATCAGAGTCGCAATACATGCCTTATTTTGTCTTACTACATGATTATAATGCAGAAGTCAAAAGACATACAGGGAAGGAGCCCACATTCGCCATTCAATTTGAGATAGGGGATTTACCGACAGATGCACGTGCTGGCTCGATCTTCCAACCTAATTGGCGTGCACGTCTACTCACCGATTACCCAGAGATGATGAGTACCTGGGCAACCATGCCACTATATATCAAGTATAATCCATGCTATTGTCCAGTGGTACGTCGCAGATCCTGGCAAGCATTTGCAATCAAGGTACGCAACAATAAAGAATGCTCGGCTTGGGTTAACTACCCATATTTTGCTCCACCTCGAGGGACCCCAACCGTAGCCTACATGATATCAACAATTCGGCACTGGTCTACACGTCTAAATAATGTACCCGACATAGCAGCGAAAATGTGTATGAAGATATTCGAGCTCATGACCATTGTCTTCAAAACCTTTCGGAACGTCCAAGCTCCATACATCTCTGCCCCTGGATTCTCTCAAGGCAACAAGGATTTAGTCTACGACATGAGCCAAACCCCCTCGGTCACTATCATCTTTGCTTGGCATGCACGAATAAAGTACTTGCCCGCATGCTTCAAGCAGACATTTGAGGAAATGTTCTCTACCGGATTCTAGGAATACAATTCTGAAATTTTCATTCCCAGACCCACACATTTGCTACATCTATTCGCAGTAGAACAAGCGATCCATGCAGATCAGTTACGTCTGCCACATCCGGACATTCCAGGACCAATCGATTGGGATCGTATGATGACAGATTTGGCCAGAGGACTACGCATACTAGAACATCAGCTTGCCACTCAGGTTGTGGAATATTACATCCAACACTCCCAGCAACAAGGGTCTGTCAGGGACGACAGACGCGAGAGAGGGGGGGGGTGTTGAGAGCAGTATGGGCACCCAAGGACCAACTAGACAAGGAAGCCAGCGGAGAGAGTCAGAACAAAGTGAAGGAGTAAGTAGACAAAGCAGTCGACGCAAATCTGGCAGATAGGCCCTTCAAAATTCTTCCAAATCAACATCTTTTAACAGTGATTCTTATCACTAACAATCATTGTAAATACCATTTCATATTTTTGTAGCTCCATTTTGTGCAAGCCAAGGAGTCCTTGAGCTTGAGGAGCCTTAGAAGTACCTACATATCAATTTTTGTATTTTTTAGACTCCGTTTAAGCCCTCAAATTGGCCCTGGAACCTAATTTTTAACTAGGCCGGACACTAGGTCTGGACAGGGCCAAAACCTAGTCAAAAACTATAAAAAGAGCTAGAGAGCTCATTTTTGAGGTTAGATTGTAATAGAAACAAACTTGTAAAAGCTTTTTGAACAGTAATCGAAGAACTCCATTGATTCTCTCTCTTTGTCTTGCCGAGTGTGCGCGTGTGTGTGTATGTGTGTGCATGTTTGTGTGCTTCTCACTCACGCACTTGTGCCACCGCTTGCTCGAGGTCTTCATACCATCCTCACGTCTTCCCGGATTGACATTAAAGGAGGTGCTACTCATCACTGAGCTACAGAGAGGTTCTCCACTGTGGAGATCAACTTAACATATGTGCCCACACAGGAGAACATTGCAGCCTTTTCATGAAGGCTCTACCTAGGGAGAAGTTTGAAGCTTTCAACAAAGCTTTGGGCTTACTTCCTTTTGTGGAGTCATTTCCACATAGCTTGGCACTTCCTTATACATGGGTGTCAGCTCCTTGTTGATCGCATCACTCCCAAGGGGGTTTGTTGATATATTTAGGTAGTGATGTGTGTTAACACATTAGGACCATCGGGGTATTTTTCCCCTCTTTCGGAGGTTTTTTCCCCGGCTTGTATATACACCTATTGCCCTAATGGGCTACTTATCTTTGTGCATTCTCTAGTAATACGTTCATTATTGTGTGTTGTGCTCCAAGCTTCCTCTTTTTCCTTGTGTTGTTCACATGCTTCCATAGATGTCTAAGTCCACTAGCACCTATGTGTAGCTTCCACACACATAAACTTGGGAATATGTAGAGATCAAACTAGATGGATTTCAAGCTCAATATACTCAAGGATGATGATTACTTGATAGTAAGATTATATCCAAATGAAATCTTAGAAACATAGGAACAAAATGAGCTATCTTGCAAATGAATCAGACTACTACACAAAGAGATATGGGTGATCAAAGATCACTTCCTATGAGAAAACTCCAACAAGCAAGGGGCTTGCTTAGCTAGGTGCTAGCTTAGAACTGGATTAAACACTCCTAATGAGAGCCTACAAGTTCTCAAATGGTAGAGGAGGACAGACACAACTTTGCTTCATGTGTTTGCTTATATAATGCTCAAAAAGCTAGTTGTAGATTTGAATTCAAAAATGCACTCCAAATGATCCCGACTTTTCTCCATCAATTAGGTGAGTAAAGGGTTGAGAGAATGCATGGAAAGTGGTTGTATATCCTACCAAAAACTGAGTGATGTTGCACTTCAAATTAGCATGAGTTCCCACACGTGAGAGTGTTAAAATTCTAACAATATCTATGTTTGATATTAATCTTATTGAGTGGTTTGTAGTTGATGCAGATCCTATAAGATCCGACTTTCTTATACACAAGGAGAACTGGTGTTGCAAAGGGTGAATAGCTTAGTCTAATCAGAACTTTTTGTACCTACTCATCCATGACCTTGCGCTCTTCATTCTCGTCATGAAAACTCATTCAAAATGGTGGCCAAGTACTTGGACTCACTCTTGGAACCAATTTGATTATATGCTCTATGTTCCTACAAGGAGGCAAACCTGAAGGTAATTCTTTCAAGAACAATTCTTGGAATTCTGCTTCAATCAATAAGCCTTTTAGATATGGCTTCAAGAAAATCTTGAAAAATCCTCACGTATATGTCTATGAAAATCATCTCCTCTCTCCATGAATGCCCATAAGCATCGGTGTATTATCCCCATTGTAAGAAAAGTCTTGAATGATGTGTGTGTGACTCTCCTCCCATCCATATATACCCTCTTGTATTCTAGAATAGCAATGATATGGAATGGTCTAGTGTTGCCATGTGGCCATTATGCAACAATGATCCCCATTACTACCAAATACCTTAGGATATTGCTTGAGCTTGGGACCTCGACTAGTTAGCCCTTGTCCCTCACACATATAGAGTGATCCCTATGGACCAATGTCATGATCCTTGTAAATCAATGTTTTACAAATGGAGACTTGGAGGAAGAGACATGGGTCAACCACTAACTTTGTTCATAAAAGGTTTCCACATCATGTTTGTAGATTGAAGAAGGTACTTTATGGCCTAAAGCAAGCTCCAAGGGCTTGAAAAAAAATATTGGTGGATATTTTGATCAAATGAGGTTACAAGCTTGCAAGGTGACATTAAGGTGTCTAGGAAGCTCTGATAGCCTTGAAACTTTGTACAAATATGTAGCCACATATGGCTTTTATACATGCCAAACCATAAGGCTAACAAACATTCCTATACAAAATTTTCTAGGGTCTAAGTGAACAAATTACATTTTTTACAAAATGCACATGGCATATCAATGTGCTAGAAAATCCATTTTCATGTGAAATTTGGGCTATAGACTGCCTTTGATAGGCTTTAGAAGTATATGAATTTTCATGTGATCTGGAGACATTGAAATTTTTGCCCTAATTTCCAAACTTTGACCAGCTTTGACTACTACCCTAGATTCGCTCGATTTCTTCCAAAGTTTGCATGTGAAGTCCCTTTGACATCTTGATGCATCTTGGACTTCTCAGGTGTTGGGGGATTCTTCGACAAGAAGGAGTTTGAGGGTTTGTAGGAGAAAAGGAAAAGACCAGAAGAGGAAATACACCTTGGAAGCCTCTGCCGATTGATTACAGTAAGACAATTACAATGTTTGAAGCACAATACAAGCCAATAATTCTGTGCACACTCCCACAGAGTGCTCAATTACAAAATACCAAATATCCCAAAGTCTTCTTGCCGCCGGCCTCCTCTGCACCAGACCTCCACCTGCTTCAAGCTTATCCTTGTGCATACCTTGCACCAAGCTTCCACTAAGGGAGAGGAATGAATACCTTCTGTCGACACGCGCACACTGCAAGGAGACCTTGAGATCCTTGGGGGACTAGCTTAGCACTCTCTACACAATCTCTTAGTCACTCTCCATGCACTCCTTCAACTCCACTTCTCTGCATCGCACACTCGTGACTCTTGCACTTCCCTCTCTTGCTTCACTTAGACTATGCTTCTCTTGCTTACACTCAGGATTGGTCCAAGAATAGTCCTTGCCTTGATTTGAGTGTGTCGATCACGTACGCTCCTAACTGCAATAGTATCTTGGTGCTCACTTTGATGTCCCAAGATTGTCTTCACAAGTGGCAGCCAACGACTCCCTGTTTTCTCTTGTAGTGACTTTAGACTAAAACCAAAAAATTTAATTGGGGGACCATATTTTCACCTCTACGTACGTTGCCGCTTCACATACCTTCACATTTTCCTTTTAAGTCTTCACTTTTGCACATAAGAGGGGGTTCACCTGAACCTTCCAAAACACTTTAAAAAACACTTTGAACCTTAGGGAAATTAGAGAAAATACCTCTGCAACCTACAACCCACTTTCTCCAATTTACCCTTTGTGGACAATTAATTGTGCACTACCTATGCACTTTGACACTTGCACTTTAGCATTTTGACTTTGCACCTGTTGACTTTGACCTTGACCTTGTTGACTTTGACTAGTTGACTTTGACCTATTGACTTTGACCTTTTGACTTTGACTGTAGTTGACTTTGACCAATATGACTTTTATGGGCTCAACAGTTGCCCACCACCTAATGTGGTCTCCGTCCTGGAGAGCGACAGCCAAAACTCTGAGCATATAGGACACCATGATAATAGAGCTACAAAAACTTGAAGAGGACATCTGAGCAGCAACCAATTCCACCAAAAGCAATATAGAACAAGCACTAGAATAGAACCAAAAATTGGATTTTTCCATGGAAAAGCAAAGGGTTGCAATGGGAGGGTAGAAAGGAGTAGGAGGGGAGGGCTGAGGGGCGGGGATTGAAGGGATAGGGAGGGTTAAGGATGTGGCTGGGCAGATTGGTAAAGGGAGGGCATGGGGGTATGATGATGGGGTCTAGAGGGGGTGAAAATGATCAAACAGTAGAGCTACAGAGGGTGCATGTGGGAGATTATGAAACATAAAGTAACACAAGGTGAGAATAGACCATGTGGACAATGTGGTGAAATAAAAACATGTGATAAATGTGTTCAAAACATGTAGGTTTTGACCAAAAGTCAGAGAAAAAGTTAGAATTCGGAAAAATAAAGCAAAAAACTGAGTTCAGAGGTGCCAAAAAACATGAAAATGACTCCATTTTTGTAAAAAACGGCCAATCGAGGCACGATCCAGAGCCAAAAGCTTTGAGCCATAAAAATTTAAAAAAAATAAAAAAAAGAATAATATATATATTTTGTTTTTCCTTTTTTTTTTTGAACGCCCATACAGAAAAAAATAAAAAGAAAAATAAAGAAAATAAATAAAATAAAATAAATAAAATAAAAAATAAAAATAATAAAATAAACAAAATAAAATTAAAAAAAATAAATTTGGGTGGGGGGGGGGGGGGGGGGGGTTGGTCGGTGGGGGTGGGGGGGGCGGGGGGGGAAGGGAGAGGGAGAGAGAGAGAGAGAGAGAGAGAGAGAGAGAGAGAGAGATAGAGTTTTTTTCTTTTACCCTCAACCCAAAAAATCCGGGGGGGGCCGTTTTTTTTTTGGAAAATTACCCAATAATAGAGAAAAATGAAGGAAAAATCCAAAAAAATTACCAAAAAAATCTGAAACAATTCTCATGAAATTTTCTACAGGGCTAGGCCCAATTTCCTTCATCAAACCACAGAGACCCTCCTTTTATTCCTCCTATTTGGCAAGAAAATGATATCGGAAAAGGATAAAAAATGCTAGAAAAATGCTATAAATGCTAGAAAAAATTTCCAAAAATACCCAAAATTTGTACTTCTACAGAGGTTATGAAATGCCTTCTAGGTTTGCTAAAAACTCAAGAAACAAGTATGAAACTGATAAAGAAAACTACTAAAACTGACCAAAATGAGATGATAAAGCTATTTACAACCTGGACAGATTTTGCTGTTCCAGGTGATCCATACTTCTTCAAGTGTGTTGATGGTAGGCCTTGAGCCTTGATATGTTGACCAGTGGCAAGGCCTCTCCTTTTAGTGTCTCTAAGTCCACAGCACCCCAATTTAGCATTGTTTTGACTCGATAAGGTCCTTCCTAGTGTGGAAGCCATTTACCTCTCAATTGTGTATGAAGATGAGGCCTATGAAGAAGAACTAACATGCCTGGTTCTATGTAGTTGTTCCATAGATGTCGATCATGTGCCTCCTTCATCTTCATCTGAGTCTCTATCAATTGTTTTGTTGCTAGTATACGAATCTCCTCCACTTTATGTAGTGCTCCAAGCCTCTGAGAGGAATCACAATCTTTCTTGCCCTACATGAATGCTATTTTAGGTGATCCATGTAAAAGTTCAAAGGGCTCAATGGCAATATGCCATAAACCAGTTGGAATGGAGAATATCTCGTGGCCTCTTTGTAAGCTAACCTGTATGCCCATAGGGTACCTTGATAAGAAATGCCCCAGGAAGTGGGCTATAACATACATTCCTTCCTTAACATAGAAATTAAAACCTTATTGGTTGATTTAGCCTGTCTATTGGCTCTTGGATAGTAGGCACAAGAGGTCCTATGTAGAATTCTATACCTATTGAAAATTTCCTGCAAGACCTTATTGACAAAATGGGTACCCTGATCTGTACAAATTTCAAGTGGACATCCAAACCTGCAAATGATGCTACTGTAAATGAAATCAGCGACAGTTTGGGCAGTGCAGTCGGGGGAGGCAATAGCTTCAGCCCACTTTGTTGCATAATCTATAGCTATCAAGAGATATTTCTCTCTTTTTGGAATCGACGGAGGGTAGATGGGCCCTACAAAATATAGCCTCCACTTCTCAAATGGTTGCCAGGAAGTGGAAACAATCAAGGGGTTATGCCTCTGCTTTGTACGCTTAGGTCCACACCTTTGGCAAACATCACATGCCTTTCCCCATTCATCTGCATCCTTAAATAGTGTAGGCCACCATAAACCAGCATCCAGTATCCTCTGACTCATAATATGCCCTAGAAGGTGCCCACCACCTGTTCCTTCATGTGCAGATTGAAGTACTTCTCTCACTTCTTCTTCTTCCAAGAACTTCCTAAACCTGTCATCCTTTCCCTATCTATATAATTCATCTTCAACGAAGGTATATGTTTTACTCTTGATTAGCAGTCTCTTCCTTTGCACAGCACTAGCCTTTTCTGGATACACACCAGATTTAATGAGATTGTTGATATCATAATACCAACCTTGAGCTTGTAGAGCGAACAGATGAGCATCTAGAAAATCATCATTGACTCCACTATCTGGATCCATCATATTGATCCTTGATAGGTGATCTGCCATAATATTTTCTTTACCTGGTCTGTGGACAACAGAAAAATCAAAATCCTGGAACAAAAGTAGCCACCTCCATATCCTCCCAGTTGCTTGTGGCTTATTCAGTAAATACCTGAGTGGTTGATGATCAGTGATGATGACAAACTTCACACCTAGCAAATAATGACGAAATTTTTGTACTGCAAAAACCATTGCTAGAGCTTCCCTTTTCGTTGTGCTATAATTCTTTTCAGCTTTAGTCAAGATTCTATTAGCATACTGAATAGGCCTGTCAAGTTTGAATTCTTCACTGTGTTGATTCAATACTGCACCGACTGCATATGCACTGGCATCCACATGCACATGAAAGATTTTTGACCAGTCTGAGGTGATAAGAATTGGTGCAGCCACCAATTTGGACCTTAATGTCTGATAAGCCTTTTCTTCCTCCTCTTCCCATTTAAAGGGCACCTCTTTACCTGTAAGTCTAGCCAGTGGCCTGGCTATTTCTGCATACATTTTTATAAACCTTCTGTGGTATCCAGTATGCCCCAAGAAACTTTGAATCTCTTTAGGAGATTTAGGTTTAGGCAACTTTAATATAGAAATGATTTTGTCAGGATCTGGGGCCATACCTTTAGCCGACACCACATGTCCTAAGAGAGTTCCTTCTGTCACAAGGAAATGACATTTGTTTGGATTGAGCTTTGGCTTAGTCTCCCTGCATCTCTTGAAAACGTTCTGCAGCTGTCTCAAGTGATGGTCCAAACAATCTAAAGGATTTTCCTTGTGAGAACCTGAAAACAAAGAGAAGTCATCCATGAAGATTCTAAGTGATTCCAGCAATAGGGGGCCAAAAATGAGATTGATCGTTCTGTTAAAGGTGGCTGGAGCATTTCTGAGCCCAAATGGCATTTTTACATACACATATGTTCCCCAAGGTGTGATAAAAGCAGTCTTTTCACGATCCTCTGGGTGTATTGATATTCAATTATAGCCGCTAAATCCATCCATAAAGCTATATAATGCATGTCCAGCCACTTCTTCAATGACCTGCTCTACAAAAGGCATTGGGAAACCATCTGGAATGGTCACCTTGTTGAGTGCTCTAAAGTCAACACAAATTCTGATTTTATTAGTATTCTTCTTTGGTACTATAACCATAGGTGAGAGCCACTCTGAGTGTTCCACAGGAATGATGATTCCTACATCTTCCATCTTCTGTATTTCCACATAGATAGCTTCCGCATATTTTGGGTTAGGTCTATAACTCTTCCCTCTTATGGGATTGGCTCCATCAACCAGAGGGATTCTATGCTCTCGATAAGTTGCAGGCACTCCTTCTAAGTATTTATAATGCCAAACAAAAACATCTGTATAATGGGTCAAGAAGGATCTTACCTTTTCAAGGAGCCCTGGGTGGCTCCACAACCAAGTGGCCACCAAAACTTGCCGATTATTTGCTTGAGTGCCTAATTGTATTTCTTTGACAGGATTTCTCTCTACCATATTATCTTCGTGCTCATCTCCTTCCTTGTCTTCTTCCACTAGCTTTTCGTGCATTGCTTCATAAGCAGGTGTATTTTGGATTTCAATGTGTTCCTCCTTGTCCTGCATCCATCCTGCAGGGATTTCTTGAATCGGAAAAGAAAACTCTTCACTAGAATCTTTTACCTTGCCTTTAGCTTTAGTAACTTCCTTATCTGTGGTTGTCATATCCTCCTCCAAGTTGTATTTGAGGGGTGTCTTCCTGCCCCTTCTGTGGTCTGTGATGGGCTCTCCCAATCCATCAACCTGGACTTTCTCCTCATCTTCATCATAACCTTCAGTCGTGCAAGAATTATTAAGAAAAATTCCAAAACAAGGGGAAGAGTTGCCTGCTTGGAGCCAATTTAGAATATCCTCTTCTTCCTCGAAATCTATTTGGGGTTGATCCTCCGATTCTCGTTCCATGCATATGCCAACTATTTGCATCATGCTGGTGTTTCCTTGATTGTCTGGGCCCTCTTCTAAATGAATCTGTGTCAGCTCTTGCCCTTTCTTTTGTACCCACATAGTGTCCTTGCCCCAATCATGAATGATACTTGCATGCCTCAGCCATGGTCTTCCAATTAAGAGGGGAAATCCTCCTTCACCTGGGGCAATCTTAAAACCACAAAATCCAGAATGAATAGATTACCCTGTACTTCAAGTGGAACTTTTAGGATCACTCCCAAGGGCCTTACTTTGCACTAATCTGCCAAAGTAACAGTGAAATTTGCAAGCCTTGAAGGATGGAGTCCAATCTTTTCCATTGTATGTTCAGGCATCAAGTTAATGCCAGAACCACCATCGACAATAACTCCTTGAATTTCATGACCTTTGCTAGATACTGTCAGTCGAGGACTTTTATAATCTGTAAGGGGTGCTTCCCCTACAATTTTTCCTTTATGTAAAAGAACAGTCTTTGCCACCAAACTTGTAGTGGAAGCTTCATCAATTATCTGCAATAACTCTGACCTGAATTTCCCATCCATCTTTATTAAATAAAAAATACTAATCTCCTTTTTCATGGACTTGAGTAGTTTTGAAGCCTCTGATTCCTTGAGAGCATGGGCTCCAATTGACTTATCAAACTCCTCATGAGCCCTGTTGAAGGCATGCCCAATGGCATCACTGGTACATTTGAGATCTCCTTTTTGCCTTGTATCTGCACCTGTGGTGGCTTTATCTTCAGATGGTTCTCTGTCTTGATTCCATTCCTTAATCTTTGATCCTTGTCCTATGTCTGCTTGAACCTTCCCCTTGCTTCTTGTCTGCACAGTCAAAGATTCTTTTTCTTCTAACTGCACCACCCTGGTAGATGGTGATGGCTCATTGACTTGATCACACATTTCTTCTTTGTGCGCAGAAATCATTTGAATATGGGGCCCGGATGAAGAGGCTTGATTCTTAGGACAATAATTTGTATAATGATCTCTGGCCTCAAGGCAGTTCCTGCAAGGAGGGGCATTTTCTGGTAGGGTGCACCTACTTTGATAGTGCCCGCATTCTCCACATCTAAAACAGATGATTGGCCTCCTAGGCCCATTTCCAAAGTTATTCCTCTGTCTAGGATTATAGTTGTTACCTTGATTCGGTGCAACAGCCATCACATTTGTGGGTGGTAGGGATCCTCCTTGTGTCCAGTATGTCGTTGCAGGCATTCCCCTTGATTGGCATTCATGGGCCTCATGACCAACCTTCCTGCATAATTGGCAAGTCACACTTAATAGAGGACATTCACTTACTATGTGACCTTGCTTGGTGCACATGGAACACCAAAGTCCACTCTTGATGCCACTCCCTTTGAGTTCCTGCAGCTCCTATCGTAGTTGAGCCAATTCCTCTGCTTGGGCCTCCTCCTCCTTTTGGAGCTTTAGTGCTTCAATCTCCCTTCTCAATTGAGCAACAGCATTCTCCTCCTCTTTGTAGGGCTTATTTCTTTTTAAGCCCTCCAGCTCCTTCCTTAGCTGGATCATTGGATCCTCCATTTCTGTACCATATGTTGGTTGGGAAGAAGTTGCTCCATACTGGTGCCTTATCTGCTCCAAGCATGTAGCTGTGTTGATGAACTCCTCTATGGAGGCTGTAGGTAACACTACTTCCTTTATTTTGCATTGGGTGGACACTGGTAGGGGCTTAGCTAACCATTTCTTAACAAAAAAATCATGTGGTGGATCTGGCAATTTAGCCATTAGTGCTTTGGCCCTAGTCACAAACTCTGGGAACTTTTCTCCTAGACCCAATCTCAAATTTTCTAGTTCTTCTATGATGATCTGCGCAGTGTTGCCATGCTGGAATTCAATTTTAAATGCATCTTTCATCAAATCCCAAGTGGTAAAATGGTTTTCAGCAAACTAGCTGAACCACTTATCTGCTAATCCTTCTAATGTGGCAGGGAAGAGAATCAAAAAGGCATCCTCCCTACCCATTAAGCCTCTAGTCTTACGTAGTGCCAAAAACCTTCTAATGTGTTCATCCGGATCCTCCTGAGCTAGGCCTTTGAAAGAAGGAAACTTTATATTTAATCTTGAGAGTAAGGTTTCCAAGTCTACCTGTCCCGCCATGCTCTTTACTGATGAGGTGGAAGATAGTGGACTAGAGGATCTTCTAACAACCTTCCTTCTTGTTTGCTTGCAGGTGACCCTCAATGCTTGGGACCGGGTTGCGGTCATGAGCAGCTCATAGCCCAATTAATATGAGATACTTGATAAGAATATTTACCTTTTGGTTGATGGGGTAGCACTGTAGTAGCACTGTAGACACGTGACCTCTGCTATACTTTGCACTTGGTTTCTCCTAAGCTCAAATCTCCTTGGAAGTCCCATCGTGCGTGCCAAATTTTGTTGGGGGATTCTTAGACAAGAAGGAGTTTGAGGGTTTGTAGGAGAAAAGGAAAAGACCAGAAGAGGAAATACACCTTGGAAGCCTCTGCGGATTGATTACACTAAGACAATTACAATGTTTGAAGCACAATACAAGCCAATACTTCTGTGCACACTCCCACAGAGTGCTTAATTACAAAATACCAAATATCCCAAAGTCTTCTTGCCGCCGGCCTCCTCTGCACCAGACCTCCACCTGCTTCAAGCTTATCCTTGTGCACACCTTGCACCAAGCTTCCACTAAGGGGGAGGAATGAATGCCTTCTGTCGGCACACGCACACTGCAAGGAGACCTTGAGATCCTTGGGGGACTAGCTTAGCACTCTCTGCACAATCCCTTAGTCACTCTCCATGCACTCCTTCAACTCCACTTCTCTGCGTCGCACACTGGTCACTCTTGCACTTCCCTCTCTTGCTTCACTTAGACTATGCTTCTCTTGCTTACACTTAGGATTGGTCCAAGAATAGTCCTTGCCTTGATTTGAGTGTGTCGATCACGTACGCTCCTAACTGCAATAGTATCTTGGTGCTCACTTTGATGTCCCAAGATTGTCTTCACAAGTGGCAGCCAATGACTCCCTGTTTTGTCTTGTAGTGACTTTAGACTAAAACCAAAAAATTTAATTGGGGGGCCATATTTTCACCTGTGCGTACATTGCCGCTTCACATACCTTCACATTTTCCTTTTAAGTCTTCACTTTTGCACATAAGAGGGGGTTCACCTGAACCTTCCAAAACACTTTAAAAAACACTTTGAACCTTAGGGAACTTAGAGAAAATACCTCTGCAACCTGCAACCCACTTTCTCCAATTTACCCTTTGTGGACAATTAATTGTGCACTACCTGTGCACTTTGACACCTACACTTTAGCATTTTGACTTTGCACATGTTGACTTTGACCTTGACCTTGTTAACTTTGACCTTTTGACTTTGACTGTAGTTGACTTTGACCAATATGACTTTTATGGGCTCAACATCAGGGAATTTTGGATACCTTCATGGAACGTGTTTTTTGTAGGCCTTCATGAGTGAGAGAGGAGAGAAAATCTCGATGACATTCTCCCCTATTAAACCTGTGATTCCTTCGGAAGCGCCACTCTAATATCTCTGAAAAACAAAATATTCCAGGCATGAAATTATTTTATAGGCAACATACATGGAAGGAAAAATTGATCATATGCATGAATGAGTAGGCAATGTGACATGAAGAAAATTTTTCATGAAAGAAAGAATTGAAACATGCAACATGAATATGCATGAACAAATAGGCAACACATATGCAAATGAACAAGCAACATTGACAACAAGAAAGAAAAGAAACAAACATCAATATGAAGTGGAAGTGGATGTATTGAGTCGTTTTAAGCATCAGTTCCTCTCATCTTGAAGAAAAATTTGTACCTTTTTCATAAAGAAATCTACCTTAAATACGATTATAAAAAAAGATTTAGGATTTTCAAGAGACATCTTTCATCTTTAGCTTTTTTTAGATCAACTCCTTTCCTACATAAATATGAATATGCTCTTTCTCTAATAACATGCAAGGAAATCGAACTAAACTCCACTAATGCATAAATCTACTTATAAAGCCCGTGATTTATTCTACTATGCCTCTTTATCCTCCTTTGGCTTGCTCTTTTTTTGTTTTATGATGATGATCATTCGACAACTTTATGGTTACGATCACTTTTTTGGGGTGGAAGAAAGTGTAAACTTCTTGGTAACATGTAGCATTTTTCTTTTGATGACAGGGAGAAATTAAACCCCGATACAAGGTACAACCATTTTTGATGACGGAGAACAGTCGTTTAAACTCCGATACAAGTGTTGTGAGATGGACTAGGGATGTAGAAACATGCAATAGCAGGAGCTAGGATTTTAACAATTATGCTTTCGATACAGGATACATATGCATGTTTATATATGAAAGTCATGTCACCAAAATAAACCTCCACATCTACATACCCTATCTTTCCACAATCCTAGATTATAATCAATTTCTTCGTAGATAAGTTACTACTAAGATACAAATTTACACAAGTAGAGAAATCATCATTTTCCTTTTGACTCAAGTGATGTGGATATGCAATGCAATGGAAAGACTGAAAACAAACATGCATGAAACAAGAACGGAAAAAAAATAGAATGAAAAAAAACAAAGCAGCATGAACTTGAAAAATTAATGATATTTTTATACGTTTTTTTTATATTTATTTTTTTTTTAATTTTTATTTTTATTTTTATAACATGGATACTCTTGTTTACGAATCGGCGTCATTGTTGTCATCTTCTGCAATGTCATCATCCAAAATGTACTCGTCATTATCAAGTTTCTTGAATAGCTTTATCCTTTTACCTACAATCAAAGTTTTTAGTGCAACACCATTTAATTCACAAAGAGCATACGTACCATTGTTGTTGACTTTTGATACAATGTATGGCCCAAACCACCGTTGAGTGAGCTTTTTGTGTGCATCATATTGAGAGTCAAATGTACTATCATAAATGAGCACCCAATCTCCTATTTCAATTGGCTTAGGACGCAATCGATGAGTTTTATCAAAATAATGCTTGTTCTTCATTCTAGATTCTCTTAATTTTTCAACGGCATCATCAAGTCTTAATTTACTTTGTTCTAACTGTTTAATGTGCGTACTCAAAAAATCATCAGTAGACATGTTTTCAGACCAAGGAAAATTTGACCATGCAGAAATATGAGACTGAATTGGAAACAATGGTTTTTGACAATACATGAGTTCAGCAGGCATATACCTAGTAGTGCGTGTGCACGTCATTCTATCTGCCCAAAGTGCAAAAGGTAAGAATCTAGGCCATTGTTTGATGTCACCATTACATGCTTTAGATATGGCTTTCACAATAGGTGGATGCCCTCTCTCTATTTTACCATTGGCCTCTGGGTTATATGCAGTAGTGAGAGACAAACGAATACCGTGACGCTCAAAGAACTCTTTAGCTTCTCTCGCATTTAACTCTCCACGATCGGCAACTACTTTCTCTATGTACCCAAAGCGACTTATGACATCTTCAAGCAAGAATTTGCAAACATTGTAAGTGGTCTTTGATCGTAGTGCACGTCCCTCTACATGATTAGTTAAGTCTTCTCTTGCAAGTACAATGTAACGCATTTTGTCAGTACCTTTAGGCATAGTTACAAGATCTACTACCCACTTGTATTGAATACAAGGTGGATAAGTAGGATGCAACGGATCTCTATGTTTGATTGATGAATGAAGTTGAAAAGTAGAACATGTAGAAACATAGCTACTAATATCAACATACATCCTAGGCCAATAATAGGTACTTCTAATTTTTTCATATGTTCCAAAAAGTCCTTTATGACCTACCCATAATGTCTCATGCATTTCCTTCATTACTTGCAGTTAAAGACCTCGTTTTCCTGGGACTCGTTGTGGATTCTTAACCTGACCCTTAGCATGGCTCCAAAGATAACCATTACATAGGAAAAAGTTATAAGCTCGTTTCCTAATGTTATGGAATCCATTCGTAGTCCAGTTAGGTAATGGTTGTAGTGTACTCAGATACTTTCCTATGTCTCTCCATTCATTTTCATACTCAGATTCATGAAATTGCTCATACTCGTATATATGTGGAACATAGTCAATTAAGTTCACATTCTTTATTATATCACTTTCAAGATCATCAAATCTAGCTCTCGATAACATATCAGCAACTGAATTTGACTTACCTGAAATATGAACTAACTCAGGATTTATGAGCTTAATATATGAGATCCATCTAAGCATGGCTATATTAGGAGATGAACAATTGGCTATCATTCCAATGAGAGGCAAACAATCAGTCTTAACTTTGATATTTGCAAATGAAATCTTCTTTGTCTGTTTTCAAAGCTGTTACCATACCCCATTTGATCTGTGGATATTTTTGTTGTGTTTCATGTAGAATTTTGGCACCAAACCTAATTGCGTATCTATTCCCTTCACTATCATCTTGACTTATGACCCAACCTATACCAATAGGACTAGTATCAACAGTCAATATAATAGCTTTGTTAGCAGAATAGTCTACACGCTTAAGGATGGGAGCTTCAAGCAATAATTTCTTCAATTTACGCATAGCTTGAGTGTGTTTGTCAGTCCAAATAAATTTTCGTTTCCTCCTCAACAAGTCATAGAGACAATCAGCAACATGAGCAAAGTGTGGGATCCAAATAACATAAAATATGCAAGCACCAAGAAATCTACGTACCTCACTCACGTTGTTACATGTTTCAGAAATCTTGCTAATGGCATCAACTTTTTGTGGGTATGGCTTTCGACCATAATGGCCACATAAATGTCCAACAATAAGAACCTCCTTAACACCAAAGACAGATTTTTCTATGGAAAATATGAGACCTACCTCTTCAAATCGTTGAAATATTCTTTCACAACCAGAAGATATGATCAAGAACAAATTTATGACATCCAGATGAATCTAAAGTAATGTCCTTTACACGTTCCTCACTCCCTTTAATTGGAATATCATAAATGAATGGCATCGTTATATGAGGGATAAAATCATGTAAGACCATATTCATAGCACTCATCATATGAGCCACAAAATTAGTCGCTCCTTGAGGTAAAGTACACATTCGCACTAAGCCTAAAGCAGTTTTCATTGTGGTTATGTCATGACTATCAATTGCTAATTGGAATTGGACATATCCAGAATAAAAATCACCCATTGAATAGATAGAATGTCCAGAAAATGATTCAACAAACTCATCTACAATGGGTCCTGTTCCTACATTCCTTATGGTGACTTTATTGACGGGTTGGAGATCTTGCATAAAACGTAGTTTCCCATTCTTTTTAGGCAGAGTGAACCATAGATTTGAGTAAGGTGCAAAAGATGGCTCTAAAATTCTCATGTTTATCTTCTCCTTAAGTAGTTTCATTAGCTCAGGTAAGTGAGCCTTTGGAACTGGTATAGGGTGAAGATTCCATGGAATATGTGGAATAGTAAAGATTATCATGGGTGCAACTAGCTCAGGATCTACACAACCAATCTCATGAGGATACATAGTAAAGGCTTTTCCATGGGTCTGTATAAATCTCTCAAATTTATCTCTCTCTATTGGCAAAAGAAACTCATCATCTCTACCAATTTTCACCTGTTTGAATGTATCATCCGTGAATATATGTCCTATGTTTTTCTTATCCCTAAGAATTGGATCATTTTTTACATCAATAATTTTTTCATTACTTCCTTGAGGTAATGGTTGAGCTATGGGTTTGATTTTTTTTTCTACAGTTTTGTACTTCATTTCAACTAAGGCATCATGTGTTTGGTTAAATTTTGAGCACTTGTCAACATTGAGAGCATATTCCTGGATTAGAGCATACTCATTAAGGGAAGAAAGAAGAATAATATGGGAATTAGAATTTTGTTGAAGACATAACTCTAACTCCTCAAGAGTAGAGAAACAATGAGATGTTTCAATCACATGCTCAATGTTCTCATCATGTTCCATGATTTTGTTGTTTTTGTAATTTTTTTGGGTTTTTTGGATAAAAGACTTGGACAATTGACTCTTATGAAGAAAATCTAATCTAGAATGTGGAAAACAAAGTGACAAACTATTGTACATGTTGGTTGGATGCGAGATGTTCAAACCAATATCCACTATTGTCCCGCTGAACAATGGATTCTATCCGAAATTTTGATCATATGTAGCTCCAAACATGAATCGAGGTGCACAATCACTACAAGCATGCTCATGACCCTGAGTAACAATAGGTTTCTTTCTAATTGACAATCGATTCCTAGGATGATTCACTCCTACCATCATGACTTGAAGTGATTGCATTCCATCCTTAGACTTAAATCTAGCATAGGTAGACCTATCATCCATGGCTTTAGTTTCCATACGACTCTCACAAATAAAGGGTTAACCTAAGAGAACTTCATAGGAGCAATTATCTTGAATAAAAAAGTGAAACTCTTTTGTGATTCCTCCTATGGATATGGGCACACTAGCACAAGCTCCATACAGGGTACCTACACCATTATATGCAGTTCTCATACACCATCCAAAATCTTTATCTATGGGCC
Organism: Ceratopteris richardii; assembly: GCA_020310875.1. Classification (NCBI taxonomy): domain Eukaryota; kingdom Viridiplantae; phylum Streptophyta; class Polypodiopsida; order Polypodiales; family Pteridaceae; genus Ceratopteris; species Ceratopteris richardii. The sequence continues at coordinate 82,924,065 of CM035412.1, read as the reverse complement.
ATCAAAACTTATCATAGACTTCTCTTGAAATCGCATTGATTTCGGAGCCGGAATCTGCTAATGCATTTAGAGTGATAGTGTTATTATCATTTCCTATTTTAACATGCATCTCTGATGTACCTCTAGACCAAAATTTTCTTTTAAAGTTTTTTCAGGATTCTTTTCATGATTTTCATGGTCAGGTTGAATAGGTCCTAAGAAATTTTTATTAACATTTACTTCATCATCATCAAAGTCCTCTTCATTAGATTCATCAAAGTTTAAGGCTTCATTCATAGCTTGATCTTGATATAGAGAATCTTGCATCTCAGTATCTAGATTAAGCGGAAACCTCTTCCTTTTAATTAGGCCGATAAAGTTATCTTTAAAAATAGGCTTTGCAATAGAGAAAACTTGTTCTAAAGACATAGTCACTTGACTCTTAAGCAAAATATCATCTAAAATCTCCATAGGATCTATTTTTCTCTCAATTTCTGAAATCAAGATGGCTTTAGGTTTTCTCTTTGGTTTCTTTTGTTTTTGCTCAGAATCTTGTTTTTGTTCATGTTCTCGTGTTTGGTCTTCAGTTTGTTTTGATTGTTCTTGTTTATCTAAAGGCTTTGGTTATGTTTTTCTTTGCTTTGTCTTTTTCCCTTTTTGTTTCTCCTCTTATTTTTATTCATTGGGTTCTGATTCTTGTTTTTATCTTTGGATTGTGATGTTTCTCCTTGCTCTATAATTTTTTCTATTCCCTTTGAGGTTTGTTTTTGAGTCACTCTTCTTTCACTAGGCTCAGCTTCATCTCTTTTTCATTTTTCTTCTACATTGGATATGTGAGAAATAAGAGAGTGATCTTCTATCGGTGACTCCCAAGCCGTTATTCTCCTAATCTCATCTTGTGCTCTTACCAAAGCCTCTATGGAAAATTCAACTTCCTTTGTGGGTTTACTTGATTCTACTTGTTGCTCATCAAGAGCTTCTAGTTTCACTCCTCTAGTTCCTACGTCGGTTATGGTTATATTTTCATAGTGTTTTTTCATTCCTCCCTTACCATAATTTCCTTGCAAAGGTAGCATAGATCGATAGTCACAGATTTTGTTGTCTATGTCTATTACTAGTCATTGCTCCTTAGCAGCCTTCAATAGTTCACAATCTCTCAAAAAGTGCTCTAACGAATCACACCAAGGACACATACGAGGGCCACACACAAAACCATTTTGATTTTGAGGATTTTGATTAACTTGTGGTGGGAAATTTTGAAATTGAGGATTTTGTTGATAAGGTATTGCTTGAACAGGATAATTAGGATTTTGAAAAGGCAATTGATGTATTTGAGGAGCTTGGGGAGCAACATGTGGTACTTGAGGTGCAAGAGGAGCTTCCATATTATATGGTTGATGATTTTGAAAATTTTGATTTTGAGGATTTTGAAAAGCTATTTGAGAAGCTTGAGGATACATGTTTTGATACATTTGAGGATTTTGCACATGAGGATGATGATTTTGCATTGAAGGATTATGCATTGGAGGAACTTGATACGCTTGAGTAGGAGCTACTTGTGGATTTTGATTGGTAGCTATAACATGTTGATTAGGCTCTTGAAAAGACATTGGGCTCATTTGATTTTGGAAAGTTTTGGTGTAATTAGATTGTAAAGCATCTATAGTCTTGGCCAAATTGGATTGTGTAGCAATAAGACTTTCCATTTGCTTAGTGAGAATTTCCACTTGAGATTGTTCAAGTACACTTTTATTTGGCTCTACTTAAAAATCTTGAGTAGGCTCCATCATTTGAGGAATAGGAGGAGAGTCAAAAAGCATAGCATGGGATTGTTCTCTAACTTACTGTTTAGTTTGTGAAAGGCTAGCTTGAGGAAGACTAGTTTGCTCATAAAGTATGGATTATCTTTGATGTCTATGGGCTACAGCCTCTACTACTTTACGCACTTTTTTCCAATTGTCAGTAAGACCATAGCGCTTATCCGGCTCTTCTAATCACCGTTGAACTTCCCTACGAGTTTCAGGATGAAGAAGCTTAAGAAAATTGATCACAAGATTAGGTTCCAAAGTTATCTTATCCTCATCAGGAAGTTGTTCATAGCGTCTACTATACTCATTTTGTAAGTGAGTAATAGAGCAACTAGGCTTTGGAGAATTGACCCATCGTAAGAATCCATCTCGATTATGTTGTCTATAATCTTCAAGATAGAATTCTTTGAGCATCTCCTTTCTAAAATCATTCCAAGGAAGACTATCATATTGAGTGACACGGTTTATGATAGAGCTATCAACAATTCGTTCAAAGAATGATATCAAAAGATCTTCAGGAAGACCAAAAATCATAGCTTTCTCTTCAAAAAAATCTAAGTAGCTTGTGATGTTGATGCCATTGAATTTTCCCTTCTCTCTCAACATAGAAGAGACTATTCGTTGGCCTTGTTTCTCAACAATAAGGTATTTGAATCCTTCCTCCATCTTATGTGAATAAGCAAGTGATGCACGATGCTCTAGATCTCTCACAAATGCGTTTACTTCATGACGAAGATGTGCACGATATTGTGAGAAATCCAGTGCAACACTCAAGACTGATGATGATGATATGATGAGGATGAAAAATATGAACCAAAGGATATGGATCACAACCTCCCAACAAGATCAGAAGCAAATGCCACGGAGTGTTTCACGTGGGGTTCAAATGTGGAGGTGATCGCAATCCGGGTGGATCGGGTCCGGTCGTGGCACACACAGGGTGTATGAAGCTAATGAATCTTGGAAGGTTTAAGGACATGAAAGTGAAATTAAAGTTGAGTATGGAGAAGAGAGAGATGTTGAAATGATTATGGGAATGGGAATGTAGGAGTGCAAGTTAGATTTATGAACATGACTGATAAGAATGAAAGAGAACCATACACACGAATCAAATTCAGAAGGAAGAATGGTCCATTGAAGGGGCTTCTTAAACACTTCCTAATTCTAATCCATATGCATAGTCTTGTTTGGATGATATGTATGCAAGATGAGAATAGATGGAATCCTTACACATAAATCAATTTCAAAAGGAAGAATGGTCCAATATTGGAGCTTCTTATACACTTTCAGAAACTAATCAATATGTATGGGTATGTGTGGATTATATGCATGCAAGTGAATTATAATGATAGAGTTTAATCACAAGCTCAATGAAACATCCTCACTGGTTCAACGCAATACTGCGGAGCCTTCTCACACATAGAAGAAGATAGAAGACATGTAAAAATACTTAAGAGACTGAGAGACGAGACAAGAGACAAGCGACAAGTGACATGAATTAAAGGGATTTGAATTAAGATACATGTATAAGATCGTCGTGATACGTCAAGCTAAGCAGTCTACTGATCAAAGGCAGCTCGGATCCTCAAACCATGACAGTTCAACCGAATGTCACACGTAAGAAGGTGAGTTCCACTTCATTGACCCTATGTATGTCTAGGCTCGTAACGTCTAACTAAAGAAGTCTAAGACTCATTAAAACCAGCTCTAACTCAGTCACATGCTCCACCAAGGGTGAGTCAAGATAGAGATGCTGGTTTCAAGAGCCTATCCTAGATTGGAGTTCTAACTTAAATTTGAAACTAGGTACTATACTCATACTAGCCCACCTTGGATCCTCACTCGCTCAACCGAGGGTGATCGTCTCAAGGAAACCGTAAGCTAGCAAGAGCCCTATGGATGCCTAACAATGATGCTCTAGGAGTTTGGAGGGGGGTTTATATAGTTTTTTGAATGAATTTGGGCCCTTGGATCTAGAGAAATCAACTCTCAACTCTAGGATCACTACTTTTGATTACAACCATTTGATTAATCAAATCAATGGCTTGGAATTGTTCTTTCTATCAAATCTAGTGTAAAGAGTGAAATTTAGGTGCCTTCATTCTCCACCATTGGATCTGGGGATGATCTGGTCCGTTGGATCCGTGCTGATATCAATTCAGATAAGATAAGCCACTATTTTTGGAGGAACTTTGCATTATTGGTCTTTAACTGTCAAAAAAGTCTTCTTTGATGAAAAAAACTCGTGGATCCTCCTTCCTTTATGCTTTAGTGCATCTCCACCCTTGAATATGAGCTCATCTTGACCGTACAACATGGTTCAATCATATTTTGCCATGTGGAAGCCCTTCAAGCCTTCAATTTTCTTATTCTAGAAAACTGCGGTGACCTTGAAAACTGGATTTTATGCTCTTTGGCCCTTCAAATATCCTTTGATGAAGATAAAAGTTTGTAGGACTATGTTTTGAAAGGCCTCCTTTAGGAATATGCAAAAAAAACTCCCATCTGAATCTTCCTTGTACAAGTTTGACTACATTTGGAAGCTTGCAAGGTGGCATTAAGGTGTCTAGGAAGCTCTGATAGCCTTGAAGCTTTGTACAAATATGTAGCCACATATGGTCTTTATACATGCCAAACCATATGGCTAACAAAAATTCCTATACAAAATTTTCTAGGGTCTAAATGGAAAAATTACATTTTTTACAAAATGCACATGGCATATCAATGTGCTAGAAAATCCATTTTCATGTGAAATTTGGCCTATAGACTTCCTTTGATAGACTTTACAAGTATATGAATTTTCATGTGATTTGGAGACATTGAAATTTTTACCCTAATTTCCAAACTTTGACCAGCTTTGACTGCTACCCTCGATTCGCTCGATTTCTTCCAAAGTTTGCATGTGAAGTCCCTTTGAACTCCTTGATGCATTTTAGACTTCTGAGGGAATTTTGGATACCTTCATCGAATGTTTTTTCTGTAGGCCTTCATGAGTGAGAGAGGAGAGAAAATCGCGACGACAATGGTATTGCCACCAGGTCACTTTTATAGGTGTCGGTATGAGCATCGGTAATAATGATGCGCATACCAATGCTTATAACAATGCCTATATTGGCACTAGCTATGGATTCCTAGACCGACTCATACACCGATGTCGGGGCAGAAACCTGTCCATTCAATTTCCTCGGTAGAAGCATTGGTATAACTCTGATATGTTGTAGTGTGTTTTTTGAATGGATTTGGGCCCTTGGATTAGGAAAAATCAACTCTCAACCCTAGGATCAACTACTTTTCATTACAACCATTGGATTTATGAAATGGATGGCTAGGATTGATTCTTTATATGATATCTAGGGAAAAGGGAGGAAAATGGGTGCCTTCATTCTGCACCATTGGATCTGGGGCTGACCTGGACCATCGAATCAGTGCTGACATCAATTTGGAAAAGAGAAGCTCCTATGTTTGGATGAACTTTGCATTATTGATCTTTGACCATAAGAAAAAGGCTTATCCCAAGAATAAAACTCATGGATCCTCCTTCCTTTACGCTTTAGTGCATCTCCACCCTTGAATGTGAGCTCAACCTGACCGTACAACATGGTTCAATCATTGTTTGCCCTATGGTAGCACTTCAAGCCTTCAATTTGCTTATTCTAAGAAACTAAAGTGACCTTGAAAACTAGATTTTGTGCTCTTTAACCTGCCAAATATCCTTTAATGAAGATGAAAATTTTTAGGTCTATGTTTTGAAAGGTCTCATTTAGGAATATGCAGAAAAATCTCCCATTTGAATCTCCCTTATACAAGTTTGACTACATTTGGAAGTTCCCAATGTGACATTAAGGTGTCTAGGAAGCTTAGATGGCCTTGAAAATTTGTACAAATATGTAGCCACATGTGATCTTTATACATGCCAAACCATATGGCTAACAAAAATTCCTATATAAGATGTTTTATGGTCTAAGTGGAAAAATTACATTTTTTTCAAAATGCACATTGCATATCAATGTGCTAGAAAATCCATTTACATGTGGAATTCAGTCTATAGACTGCCTTTGATAGGATTTATAAGTATATGAATTTTCATAAGATTTGGTGACATTGAAATTTTTGCCCTAATTTCCAAATTTTGACCAATTTTGACCACTACACTAGATTTGCTAGATTTCTTCTAAACTCTGCATGTGAACTCCCTTTGACATATTTGATGCATCTTGGGCTTCTCATGGAATTTCAGCTACCTTCACCGAATGTGTTTCCTATAGGCCTTCATGAGTGAGAGAGGAGAGAGAATCTCGACGACATTCAACCCCTTTAAACCTACGATTCCTTTGGATGCGCCACTCTAGTTTTTCTCAAAAAGAAAACGTTCAAGGCATCAACTTCTCTTATAGGAAACATAAGAAACATGGAAGAAAAAATTGATCATATCCATGAATGAGTAGGCAATGTGACATGAAGCAAATTTGCATGAAAGAAATAATTCAAACAAGTAACATGAATATGCATGAACAAATAGGCAACATATATGCAAATGCATGGGCAACATTGAAAACATGTAAAGAAAGAAAACAAAAAAGCATCAATATGAAGTGGAAGTGAATGTATTGAGTCATTTTCGGCATCAGTTGCTCTCATCTTGAAGAAAATTTTGTACCTTTTTCATAAAGCAATCTACCTTAAGTACGGTTATAAACAAAGATTTAGGGTTTTCAAGAGACAAGTTTCATATTTAGCTTATTTTAGATCAACTTCTTTCATATCTAAATATGAATATGTTCTTTCTCTAATTACAACATGGAAATCTAACTAAACTCCACTAATGCATAAATCTATTTATATAGCCTATGCTTTAGCTTCCTTCGGCTTACCTTATTTTTTTAATGATGATTTGGTGAATCCCTTTTTTAGGGTGGAAGAAATTGTAAACTTCCTAGTAACATATAGAAGCTTATCTTTCATTTTTATGATGGGGAAAAATAAACCCCGATACAAGGTAAAACCATTTTCTATGACAGATAATAGTCCTTTAAACTCCGATACAAGTGCTATGAGGTGGACTAAGGATGTAGACACATGCAGTAGCAGGAGCTACCACTTCAACAATTATGCTTTCGATACAGGATATATATGCATGTTTATGTATGAAGGTCATCTTACCAAAATAAGCCTCCAAATCTACATGCCCTATCATTCCATAATCCTAGATTATAACTCATTTCTTAGTAGATAAATTAATACTTAAGATACAATTTTACACAAGTAGAGAAATAATCATTTTCCGTTTTGATTCAAGTGATGTGGATATGCAATGCAATGCAAAGATTGAAACGAAACATGCATGAAGTGAAATTGCAAAGAAGAAAGAATGGGAAAAAAATGGAATGAACTTGAAAAAACAAAGCAACATGAACTCAAAAAAGAAATGATATTTTTATTTTATATATATATATATATATATATATATATATATATATATATACATATATATATATATATATATATATATATATATATATATATATATATATATATATATATATATATATATATATATATATATATAATCTTTTATTTTTATCAGGGATACTCTTGTTAATGAATCGGCCTTCTTGTTGTCATCTTCTTGAATGTCCTCATTTAAAATGTACTCGTCATTATCTCGTTTCTTGAATAGCTTTATCCTTTTACCTACAATCAAAGTTTTTAATGCAACACCATTTAATTCACAAAGAGCATATGTACCACTATTGTTGACTTTTGATACAATGTATGTACCAAACCACTGTTGAGTGAGTTTTTTGCATGCATCATATTGAGAGTCAAATGTACTATCATAAATGAGCACCCAATCTCCTACTTCAATTGGTTTAGGATGCAATCGGTGAGTTTTATCAAAATAATGCTTGTTCTTTATTCTAGATTCTCTTAATTTTTCAATGGCATCATCAAGTCCTGATTTATCTTTTTCTAATTTTATAATGTGCAAACTCAACGAATAATGAGTAGACATGTTTTCAGACCAATACAAATTTGACCATGCAGAAATATGAGATTGAATTGGAAACAACGGTTTCTGATAGTCCATGAGTTCAATAGGCATATACCCAATAGTACATGTGCATGTCATTCTATCTGCCCAAATTGCAAAAGGTAAGAATCTAGGCCATTGCTTAATGTGACCATTACATGCTTTAGATATGGCTTCCACAATAGGTGGATTCCCTCTCTCTATTTTACCATTGGCCTCTCGATTATATGCTGTAGTGAGAGACAAACGAGCACCATGATGTTCAGAGAACTCTTTAGCTTCTCTCACATTTAACTCTCCACGATTGACAACTACCTTCTCTATGTACCCAAAGCGATTTATGACATCTTCAAGCAAGAATTTGCAAACATTGTTTGTGGTCTTAGATTTTCCTAGAGGTCCCTCTACATGATTAGTCAAGTCCTCTCTTTCATGTACAATGTAACGCATTTTGTGAATACCTTTAGGCATAGTTACAAGATGTACTACCCACTTGTAGTGAATACAAGGTGGATAAGTAGGATGCAAAGGATCTCTACGTTTGACTAACGAATGAAGTTGACAAGTAGAACATGTAGAAACATAATTACTAATGTCAACATACATCTTAGGCCAATAATAGGTACTTTGAATTTTTTCATATGTTCCAAAAAATCCCTTATGACCTGCCCATAATGTCTCCTTCCTTCATTACTTGCAACTGAAGACCTCATTTTCCTAGGAATCATTGTGAATTCTTAGCCTTACCTTAGCATCTCTACAAAGATAACCATTACGTAGGAAAAAATTGTAAGCTCGTTTCCTAATGTTATGGAATCTATTGGTAGTCCAACTAGGTCATGGTTGCAATGTACTCAAATACTTTCCTATGTCTCTCCATTCATCTTCATACTTAGAGTCATGAAATTGCTCATACTTGTATATATGTGGAACATAGTCAACTAAGTTCACATTCTTTATTAGATCACTTTCAAGATAATCTTTCAAACTAGCTCTTGATAATATATCTGCAACTAAATTTGAATTAAATGAAATATGAATTGACTCAGGATCTATTAAATTGAATATATGAGATCCATCTAAGCATTACTATAATGAAGAGATGAATAATTGGCTATCATTCCAATGAGAGGCAGACAATAAGTCTCAATTTTCACATTTGCTCTAATGAAATATTCTTTGCTTGTTTTCACAGTTGTTACCATACCCCATAGTTCTCATTTGATCTGTGGATACTTCCGTTGTGTTCCATGTAAAATTTTAGCCCCAAACCTAATCACATATCTATTCCCTTCACTATCATCTTTGCTTATGACCCAACCTATACCAATAGGACTAGTATCAATAGTCAATTTAATAGGTTTGTTAACAAAACAGTCCACACACTTAAGGATGGGAGCTTCAAGCAACAATTTCTTCAATTTATGCATAGTTTCTGTGTGTTTGTCAGTCCAATAAGTTTCACTTCTTCCTCAAGAAGTCATAGAGACAATCAACAACATGAATAAAGTGTGTGATCCAAATAAATAAAAGATGCAAGCACCAAGAAATCTGCGTACCTCACTCATGTTCTTACATGTTTCAAAAATCTTTCTAATGGCGTCGAATTTGTGCGGGTATGGCTTTCGACCATAATGACCACATAAATGTCCAACAATAAGAACCTCCTTGACACTAAACAGAGATTTTTCTATGGAAAATGTGAGACCTTCCTCTTTAAATTGTTTAAATATTTGTTCACAATCAGAGATATGATCAAGAACAAATTTGCAACATCTAGATGAATCTAAAATAATGTACTTTACATGTTCCTCACTCCCTTTAATTGGAATATCATCAATGAATGGCATGGTTATATGAGCGATAAATTCATGTAAGAGCATATTCATAGCACTCATCATATGAGCCATATAATTAGTTGCTCCTTGTGGTAAGGTACACATTCATACTAAGCCTAAAGGAGATTTCATTGTGGTTGTGTCATGACTACCAATTGCTAATTGGAATTGGTCATACCAAAAATATAAATCACGCATTGAATAGATAGAATCTCCTAAAAATGACTAAGAAAACTCATCTACAATGGGTCTTGTTCCTACATTCCTTATGATGACTTTATTGACGGGATGGAGATCTTGATTTAAACATAGTTTCCAATTTGTTTTAGGCACAGTGAACCATCTATTTGAGTAAGGTGCAAAAGATGGTTGTACTTATGTTTATCTTCTCCTTAAGTATTCTCATTTGCTTTGGTAAGTGAGCCTTTGGAACTCATATAGGGCGAAGATTCCATGGAATATGTGGAACAATGAAGATATTCATGGGTGCAACTAGCTTTGGATCTGAACATCCAATCTCATGAAGTTACATAGTAAAGGCTTTCCATGGCTACATATGACTCTCTCAAATTAATCTTTCTCGGCTAGCAAAAGAAAGTCATCATCTCTACAAATTCTCACATGTTTGATTGTATCATCCGTGAATGTGAGTCCTATGTTTTTCTTATCCTCAGGAACCCTTGTCAACATTGAGAGCATACTCTTGGATTAGAGCATACTCATCAAGGGGAGAAAGAAGAATAATGTGGGAATTAGAATTTTGTTGAAGACATAACTCTAACTCCTCAATAGTAGAGAAACAATGAGATGTCTCAATCACATGCTCAATGTGCTCATGATGTTCCATGATTTTGTTGGCTTTATAATATTTTTTTGGGTTTTTTGGATAAATGACTTGGATAATTGACTCTTATGAAGAAAATCTAATCTAGAATGTGGAAAACAAAGTGATAAACTATTGTATAGGTTGGTTGGTTGTGAGATATCAAACCAATGTCCACTGTTGTCCCACTCAACAATGCATTCTATCCGAAATTTGGATCATATGTAGCTCCAAACATGAATCAAGGTGCACAATTACTACAAGCATGCTCATGACCCTGAGTAGCAATAGGTTTCTTTCTAATTGAAAATCAATTCCTGGATGATTCATTGCTACCTTCATGACTTGAAGTGATTGCATTCCATCATTAGACTTAACTCTCGCATAGGTAGACCCATCGTCCATGGCTTTAGTTTCCATATGACTCTCACAAATAAAAAGCTGACCAAAGAGAACTTCATAAGAGCTATTATCTTGAATTAAAAAGTGAAATTCTTCTTTGATTCTGCCTATGGATATGCGCACACTAGCACAAGCTCCATACAAGGTACCTAGATCATTATCTGCAGTTCTCATATGCCATCCACAATGTTTATCTATAGGCCATCAAAATTTATCATAGACTTCTCTTGAAATCACATTGATTTCAAAGCCAGAATCTACTAATACATTTTTAATGATAGCGTTCTTATCATTGAATATTTTAATATGCATCTCTGATGTACCTCTGGACCAAAATGTTCTTTTAAAGTAACTTTCAACATTTTTTTCATGATTTTCATGGTCAGGTTGAATAGGTCCTAAAAACATTTTATACATGATTCTACTTCTTGTTCATCAAGAGCTTCTAGTTTCACCCCTCTACTTCTTGCATCCCTTATGGTTATATTTTCATAGTTCGCTTTCATTCCTCCCTTGCCATAGTTTGCTTGCAAATGTAGCTTAGATTGATAGTCATAGATTTTTTTGTCTATGCCTATTACTAGTCATTGCTCCTTAGTGGCCTTCAATAGATCACAATCTCTCAAAAAGTGCTTTCACGAATCACACCATGGACACCTACAAGGACCACAGACAACACCATTTAGATTTTGAGGATTTTTATTAACTTCTAGTGGAAAATTTTGAAGTTGGGGATTTTGTTGATAAGGTATTGCTTGAACAGGATAATTAGGATTTTGATAAGGCAATTCATGTATTTGAGGAGCTTGGAGAGCAGCATGTGGTACTTGAGGTGCAAGAGGAGCTTGCATAGTATGCAATTGATGATTTTGAAAATTTTGATTTTGAGGATTTTGAAAAGTTGTTTGAGAAGCTTGACGATACATGTTTTAATACATTTGAGGATTTTGCACTTCAGGATGAGGATTTTGAATTGAAGGATTATGCATTGGACGGACTTGATATGATTGAGTAGGAGCTACTTGTTGATTTTGATTAGGAGCTATAACATGTTGATTAGGTTCTTGAAAAGATATTGGGTTCATTTGATTTTGGAAGGTTTTGATGTAATAAGATTGTAAAGCATCTATAGTCTTGGCCAAGTTGGATTATGTAGCAATAAGACTTTCCATTTTCTTACTGAGAATTTCCACTTGAGATTGTTCAACTACACTTTTCTTTGGCTCTACTTTGAAACCTTGACTAGGCTCCATCATTTGAGGAATAGGAGTAGAGTCAAAAAGCATGGCATGGAATTGTTCTCTAACTTGTTCCTTAGCTTGTGGAAAGCTAGCTTGAGGAAGACTAGTTTTCCCATAAACTATGGATTTTCGTTGATGTTTATGGGCTACAACCTCTACTACTTCACACACTTTTTGCCAATTGTCAGTAAGACCATAGTGCTTATTCGGCTCTCTAATCAACGTTCAACCTCCCTAGAAGTCTCATGGTGAAGAAGCTTAAGAAAATTGATCACAAGATCAGGCTCCAAAGTTATCTTATCCTCATCAGGAAGTTCTTCATAGCATCTAATAGACTCATTTTGTAAGTGAGTAATAGAGCTACTAGGCTTTGGGGAATTGACCAACCATAAGAATACATCCCGATTATGTTGGCTATATCCTCTAGATAGAATTCTTTAAGCATCTCCTTTTTGAAATCACTCCATGGAAGACTATCATATTGAGTGATACGGTTTATGATAGAGCTATCAACAACTCATTCAAAGAATGTCATCAAAAAGATATTCGGGAAGACCAAAAATTATAGCTTTCTCTTCAAACAAATCTAAGTAGCTTGTAATGTTGATGCCATTGAATTTTCCCTTCTCTCTCAACATACAAGAGACTATTCTTTGGCCTTGTTTCTAAATAATAATGAATTTGAATCCTTCCTCTAGCTTACATAAATATGCAAGTGATGCATGATGTTCTATATCTCTCACGGATATGGATCACAACCTCCCAACAAGATCAAAAGCAAATGCCATGAAGTTTTTCACATCAGGTTCAAATGTGGAGGTGATCACAATCCGGATGGATGGGCTCCGATCGCGGCATACATAGAGTGTATGAAGCTAGAGAGTGTTGGAAGGCTTTTTTGATCAAAATGTGAAGGTGAATATGAAGTTGTGTATGGAAAGGAGAGATGTCATGATTGGATTATTGGAAGGGGAACATACGAATGCAAGATAAATGCATGAACATGAATGATGAGGACAAAAGAAAACAATTCACATGAATCAATTTGGAAAAGAAAAATGGTCCAAGAAAATGGAGCTTCCTATACATTTTCAAAATTTATTTCATATGCGTGGGTTCTTTTGGATGATATGTATGCATGATGAGAAAAAAAGAAAACCATAAACATGCATCCATTTAAAAAGGAAGAATGGTCCAAGAATGGAGCTTCTTATACACTTTCAAAACTAAAATATATGCATGGGTGTTTGTGAATGGCATGAATGCATGTGGATCATGATATATGAATAAACATAAAATTCTCCTCACAATCTCAATGGATTATCCTCACTGGTTCAATGCAAGATTATGGAGCCTTCTTACACATAGAAAAAGATAGAAGGAGACATGTAAGAACACATATGAGACTAAGAGAGAAGAGAGACATGGATTAAAAGATATTGTAATGACATACATGTACATGAATGTTGTGATACATCAAGCTAGGCATTCTACTAGTCAAAGGCAGTCCAAACGACCCTCTCACCATGACAATCGAATCGAATGTCATACGTAAGAGGATAGGTTCCACTTCATTGACCCTATATCTTTCTAGGATTGTAATATATATCTAAAGAAGTCTAAAACTCATAAAACCAACTCTAAGTCACTCACATGCTCCACTAAAGGGTGAGCAAAGACAGAGAAATCATTGTGTTTATGAGTCTATCCTACATTGGAAGTCTAAATTAAAATTTGAATCTAGGAACTATGCTCTTACTAACCCATGTTGGATCCTTGCATGCTCAACTGAGGGTGATCGTCTCAAGGAAACCATGTGTTAGCAAGGGCCCGATGGCTGCCTAACAATGATCTTCCACGAATTGGGAGGGGTTTTTATATATTTTTTTGAATGGATTTGGGCGCTTGGATCTGGAGAAATCAACTCTCAAACCAAGGAACAATTGCTTTTCATTACAACCATTGGATTTATGAAATGTATGGCTAGGATTGGTTCTTTATATGACATCTAGGGCAAAGGGGGGAAAAATAGGCACCTTCATTCTCCACCATTGGATCTAGGGCTGATCTAGCCGTCGGAGGAGTGTTGACATCAATTTGGATAAGATAAGCTACTCTTTTTGGATGAACTTTGCATTATTGATCTTTGACCATAAAAAAGCCTTATCCAATGAGAAAAACTTGTAGATCCTCCCTTCTTTAAGCTTTAGTGCATCTCCACCCTTGAATGTGAGCACATCCTGATCGTACAACATGATCAATCATTGTTTGCCATGTGGCATCCCTTAAAGGCCTTCAATTTTCTTATTCTAGGAAATTATGGTGACCTTGAAAATTGGACTTTGTGCCCTTTGACCCTCCAAATATCCTTTGATGAAGAAAAAGAAAATTTAGGGCTATGTTTTGAAAGGCCCCCTTAAGGAATATGCAAAAAAAACTCCCATTTTAATCTCCCTTATACAAGTTGGACTACATTTGGAAGTTTGCAAGCCAACATTAAGGTGTCTAGGAAGCTCTGATAGCCTTAAACATTTGTATAGTTATGTAGCCATATATGATCTTTATAAATGCCAAACCATATGGCCACGAAGAAATCCTTTACAAGATTTTGTAGGGTATAAGTGCAAAATTACCTTTTTTACAAAATGCACATAGCATATCAATGTGCTAGAAAATCCATTTAGATGCGAAATTCAGGCTATAGATTGCCTTTGATAGGTTTTATAAGTATATGAATTTTCATGTGATTTGGTGACATTTAAATTTTTGCCCTAATTTCAAAATTTGACCTACTCTGACCACTACCTTAGATTTGCTTGATTTCTTCCAAACTTTGCTTGATGCATCTTGGACTTCTCAAGGAATTTTGGTTACCTTCACTAAATGTGTTTCGTGTAGGCCTTCATGAGTGAGAGAGGAGAGAAAATCTCGATGACATTCGCAAATGTGGAGGTGATCAGAATCCTCGTGGACCACGTCCGATCACGGCACACATAGAGTGTATGAAGTTAAAGAGTGTTGGAAAATTTTTGTGATCAAAACGTGAAGGTGAATATGAAGTTGGGTATGGAGAGGAGAAATGTCATGATGGGAAGGGGAACATACGAATGCAAGATAAACACATGAACATGAAGGATGAGGACAAAAGAAAACCATTCATATGAATCAATTTGGAAAGGAAGAATGGTCCAAAAAATGGAGCTTCTTATACACTTTCAAAATTTTATTCATAGCATGGGCTCTTTTGGATGGTACGTATGCATGATGAGAAAAAACAAACATACACATGCAAGGAAGAATGGTCCAAGAATGAAGCTTCTTATACACTTTCAAAACTGAAACATATGCATGGGTGTTTGTGGATGTCATGAATGTATGTGGATCATGATTTATGAATAAACATAAACTTCTCCTCACAATCTCAATGGATTATCCTCACTGGTTCAAGGAAAGACTACGGAGCCTTCTCACACATAGAAAGAGATAGAATGAGACATGTAAAAACACATAAGAGACTAACAGAGAAGAGACATGAATTAAAAGATATTGTAATGGCAAACATGTACATGAATGTTGTGATACGTCAATCTAAGCATTCTACTAGTCAAGGGTGGTCCAAATGACCCTCTCGCCATGATAGTTCAATCAAATGTCACATGTTAGAGAATAGGTTCCACTTAAGAGAATAGATTCCACTTCATTGACGCTATATCTTTCTAGGATCGTAATGTATATCTAAAGAAGTCTAAGACTCATAAAACCAACTCTAAATCACTCACATGCTCCACTGCGGGTGAGCAAAGATAGATGAACCATCGAGTTTATGAGCCTATCCACGACTAGAAGTCTAAATTAAACTTTGAATCTAGGAACTATGCTCTTAGTAGCCCACCTTGGATCCTCACACACTCTACTAAGGGTGATCATCTCAAGGAACCATGTGCTAGCAAGGGCCCTGTGGATGCCTAACAATGACCTTCCACAAATTTGGAGGGGAGTTTTTTATAGTTTTTTGAATGGATTTGGGCCCTTGGATCTGGAGAAATCATCTGTTAACCCTAGGATCAACTACTTTTCATTACAACCATGAGATTTATCAAATGGATGACTAGGATTGGTTCTTTATATGATATCTAGGGCAAAGGGGGGAGAAATAGGTGTGTTCATTCTACACCATTGGATTTGGGGATGATCTAGACCATTCGATTAGTGTTGACATCAATTGGATAAGATAAGCTGCTATTTTTGGATTAAATTTGTATTATTGGTCTTTGAACATCAAAAAAATCTTATTCGATGAAAAAAACTCATGGATCCTCCTTGCTTTAAGCTCTAGTGCATCTCCACGCTTGAATGTGAGCTCATCTTGACTGCTACAATGGAAGCATATGAGGGATCATGGCTAGAGATGTTATTTGCAGACTTAGGTGTGGAAGTGCAAGAGCCTATCACCATATATTATCATAATCTTAGTGGCATAGAGTTAGCAGGGAATCTTGTTTTCCATGCTAGAAAAAAGCATCTTGAGGTACATTTTCACTTCCTCACGGAGAAGGTATTAGCACGTGATATTGGTCTTGTCTATGTGAGAACAAATGAGCAGGTTGTTGATATTTTCACTAAAGCAGTTGGAGTAGAGAAGCTGAAGAAGGTTTGAAAGCTGCTTGGATTAGAGGATATGACATTAAGCTTGAGGGGGAGTGTTGAGATATCAAGCTCAACATGTGATGATCAAGGATGACACATATGAGTTTTTCATTTCTCTGACATGTATAGTGGTCACATCGATATATGTCAGGGATACTTCATTGAGCTTTACTAGATTTATCTACCAAGAGTGATGGCACATTTGTATTTTGACATCTCACTCATTCATAGACATTAGGTTTTTCCTTATGTACTGTTCTTTATATACTGCACTTGTTGTATTGTTGTCTTTAGGTCATTCTTGTACATTTGTTTTATGTAATAGAAGAAGAAGAAGTTCATTCTTCCTTGCCTCAATCTGTGTGTGTGATTCTCTTTGATTGTGAGAGTGTGTGTGTGAGCTCTTTTCCTTATTTCCTTCCCCATGACACTACACAAATTTGGAAAGATTTTTTAGTGCCAAATTAGGACCGATCTCGAATTGGATAAAGGGACCTATGGGAATGCAGTTTGCTGCCGATGGATAGAGGGAGGATTCATTAGTAATGGGTTGATTGAAGGTTATGCGAGGAGAGGAATATGTAGGGGAGTTCAACGACATGATTCCAACTACTTCTTCATGAATAGGGTGCACCTTTGGGGACTTAATGGGATTGGAAGGTATAGAGGTAAGAGTGAGTTGAAGAAGTATATAGGGAACTTGGGTTAATGAAACCTCTTGAGAAAGGGATGGAACCTCCTACACAAGAGTCCAAGTAATAATATCATTAAGGAAAGATAAAATTATCCTCTACATGGGAATTTTCAAGGAGAACATCCGATTTCTTAATGTCCATCTAAGTCAGACTCATGTAATTCTCAATGCCATATATGATCTCGACATCACCGTCAGCAACAAAAGTGTAGAGGACTTCAGTCACGATAGATGCTATCGTAGCCTCCTTTGACATGATGATGAATCTGGTGTCGGCTTGGGTAGAAAAGGAACTGGAAGTCGCGATTGGCACAACAGTGAGGCATCATCAATTCTACGGAAAACATGGCAAAACCAAATCCTCGGCTTCTTCTTCTTCCATATGAAATGATACTGCAGACGATGTAGGGATAGGGGTGATGGGTGTCATAATCTTAGAAGGGGGATCGAGAAGGATCAATGAGAAAATTAGGGTAACCAAGTATGCAGGACTTCCCATTTGGAGAACTAATAATCACCACTTGATATTTGTTGTGAATGCAGTAGAAGAAAAACAATGCCTAGTTTATCACTTTAATGCCTGCCAAGTGAATAATTGAGTACATTCGAGAGGAAATGCCATAGGCCCATTTCTAAAGGTTGATGATAATTACTAGGAATTGGAGGGTGTGACACTCATGGGGCAGGTGACACATAATCACATATTCATCTGATGATTGGCAAAGGAAAAGAGCATTCTGTTGGAGTTAGACGTCTGCAGAAGCACGCGAACAGCACAAGGAAGAAGAAGAAGCTTGGAGCATAACACACAATACTGAATGTATTACTAGAGAATGTACAAAGATAAGTAGCCCATTAGGGCAATAGGCATATATACAAGCCGGGGGAAAAAAACCTCCTAAAGAGGGAAAAAAGTGCCTTGACGGTCCTAGTGTGTTCACACACATCACTACCTAAATATATCAACAAATCCCCCCTGGGAGTGATGCGATGAACAAGGAGCTGGCACTCATGTATAAGGAAGTGCCAAGCTATGTGGAAATCACTCCACAAAAGGAAGTAAGCCCAAAGCTTTGCAGAAAGCTTCAAACTTCTCCCTGGGCAGAGCCTTCGTGAAAAGGTCTGCAATGTTCTCCTGCGTGGGCACATATGCCAAGCTGATCTCCCCAGCAGAGAACCTCTCCCTGACATAGTGATAATGCACCTCAATGTGCTTAGTGCGAGCATGGAACACAGGGTTCCTCGCAATTGTCAATGCGCTCTGACTATCAGTGAAGATGGTGGTGGCAGAAGACTGACCAACACCCAAATCAGCCATAAGGCGTCTAAGCCATACACACTCAACAGTCGTTGTGAAAGCTCCCCTATACTTAGCCTCACAACTAGAGGTGGCCACAGTAGGCTGCTTCTTGCTCAACCAAGATATACATGAGCTACCAAGCATGAAGCAAAAACCACTGGTGGACACACGAGTGTCATAGCAACCAGCCCAATCTGAGTCAGAAAAAGCATGCAAATCTGGCGGTAGTGATCCCCCCTTGGGATAAAACAACCCAAGTATCCGAGTACCACTCAAGTAGCGAAAGATGCGCTTAACCGCCTTCCAATGCATGACTCTTGCGCAATGCATAAACCTGCTCATCTGTGATTACTAGAGAATGTACAAAGATAAGTAGCCCATTAGGGCAATAGGCGTATATACAAGCCGAGGGAAAAAAACCTCCTAAAGAGGGAAAAAAGTGCCCCGGCGGTCCTAGTGTGTTCACACAGATCACTACCTAAATATATCAACACATTCATCGTGGCTTTGGGGAGTGGAGGAACCTCAGTATGGCCAAAATTTGAGAGATAGAGGTGATAAGAAATAGTTCTTAAGGTGATCCAAGTTGTTAGATATGACTCAACAATCGGCCATGTAATGGAAGAAGCAAGATAGTTCGCAATGGCATGGTCAAATCTAGTGTGTGGGAAGGCACTGTGTGCCACTCGAGTTGTGCAAATGGTAGCAAGCGCACACTTGGAAGTACTTTGCTAGCTCGAGAGCCATAGCACCACCGAACCCAATGAGGTGTGGTAGGGCATCCACAGTTGCCAAGATGCTTGGGTAGTAGCAAGAGCACAGGGCAAAACACGAGGATTACATAGGTGTTAAGAGATAACACACAAGGTTACGCATCAAATAAGAAGTACCAAAAATGATAGAGGATAAATAGAGATGGAAAGGAGTAAGATAGTGTAACAATAGGCAATAACCACTATGAAAATGAGAACATGTAATCAAATGCTACTCATCACAAGAGGGTAGAGTGCAACATAGAATGCATCATATTAATGAACATGATTGCATGGAAAAGCACATGAAAGCACGACTTGGATGGTGTATGCCATTAAGGAGATGCCAAAAGACATTAGTTCTTGATAAAGTGTGAAAAGGGCATAGCTTTGATGCATAAAAGAGACTTTGTAAAAGTTATCTTATGAGAGTGGCCAACCCAAATGTAGCCAAACCCATCTCGGCCACAATTCAATAGGAACCAAAGCACATGACTTTACATTTCCTTGCTTCTTGATCAGACTGATATTAATTGGCCAATACTGAACACCGATGTCCTCTGAAGATGTTAATGGGTTCTAGCTTGTCATATTTGCATCTCTTGCATCAATAGAAAGCTTTCAAAACAAGTTTCATCCAAGGTAGAGAGGTCATCAAGCTTGTTCTAAATCGACTGTTTTGGTAAGACTTTGGTTCTTATGGCAACTCAATGACTAGGGACAAAAATCTCCATAGGAGCATTTGCATCAATTCCAAAGGCTAGTTTGAAGCGTGTGTATACAGTAGAAACTTTATACATGCTATGGTAAGCCCATAGAACAGAAAGAAGCAATTGATCCCAATGCTAAAGAATTAGTTGAATTAATTTCTGTAGCATTGTGAATAAAGTATTATTATTCCTTTTTGCCAATTCATTCACTCGAGGTTTATAAGGTTTACTAAATTTATGGATTATATTAAACTCATTTGTTAAGGTTTTAATTATGTCATTTGAAAAATGAGTTTTGAGATCTGAAACAAGTTCTAGGGTTAAACCAAAATGCGGAATAACTTATCTAGTAAGACATCCAGCAACCAAAATCATCATAGCATTCTTTAAAGCACAAGCTTCTGCCCATCTGGTCACATAATCAGTGCAAGTAAATATATACCAATAATTTGTAGAAAATCCTAGAGGGGAAATGCGCCCAAGGAAATCTAATCCCCATTTCTTAAAAGGTTGAAGTGGCATGAAAAGATAAAGAGGCAAATGTTTAGTCAAAACATGATGCCCAATCCTCTGACATAGATCACACATGAGCACATACTGTTGATCATCTTTGATCATTGTAGGCCATCGTAGCCCACTCTTTAGGACTACAAGCACCTCAATGAAGGGGAATACAACAAAGCAAAGCACCTAAAATATCATAATAATAAAGTTGATCTATAATAATGGTAAATCACTTACTATAGGTTGCTAAGTTATAGTGTTCTAGTGAGGATAAGGAATTTAGGGGGTCTACCCATCTTCTAGAAAAGAGAAAATAGTATCATAGTAAGTAGTAGTTAGATGCCACAGTGTTGAGCACTAGCATGTTGGGCCGTATAACTGGTCAAAGAGTTCATGTCAATTACATGAGGTGGTTCACTAGAATCCAATCACGAGAGAGAATCAACCAAAGCATGGTGTGTGCTTACAAGATACACAATGTCAAAAAAAAATTTATGTAGCTGTAGTACCTAGCAGACTAGTCGTCTAGTATCGACCTAATTCTGAACTAAATAAATGAGGGCACCATGATCCACATGGAAGATACTTCTGTTATTAGAATCTTAACTCACACATACATAGAGGTTATGAATGCTGAAAACACACAGAGGAAATAGATATGCAAGAAGACGAGGCAGAACAGATTATTGGGTGCAATCTCTCTCCATGCGCTATATTTCAACAATCCACAAAGTGAATGTATTTATAGGATTTTTTGATTATGTCGAGAATAGTGGCTACATGAGAGCATCTTCTAAAAGCATGCGTGAAAGTAAAAGTTGATCTCTTTTGTAGAGAGCCTTTGCTTTTAATAATAGAAATCATAGTCTATAGCCATCTGTATCCTAACCACTAATTTTACTAACTATTTCTAAAAATCAAAATCTCTACGTGGGTTTATTTACAAACTAAATAAAATATAAATTTGATTATTCATGTCCTATTTTCATGTTACCATTAGTGTCCATGTGAAAGGCCAAATGGCCACGGGACACTTCTTTGTATATGTTCTTTAATAAAACATATAGTGGCCGGGTCAGTCACATACTGTAAGTTCGACTGCATTTTGTAAGACCTAAGAAGTCTATCTTCGAGCTCCCTGTGTACTGTGTTTTCTGTGTATTCTGTAGCTTTTGTGTGGAGTACTGTGTGAGACCTTAGGAGCTCCGTTTTTTGCTCCGAGCATATCGTCGCGAAGCTCTCAAGAAGGAGAGCACACTGTGGTGCATCGCCATCGAAATCATTCACTGGTATCAAAGCTGTTCGAGACAAAAGCTTTGTTCCCTTTGTGCGAGCGAAGCGAGAACCCCTCTCTCCAAGGCGGTGACTAAGGCGGCGACCAAGGCATAAACCTTGGCATACCTTGTCATCCGAGTCACGGAAGTCACCGTTGGTGCCGTTGGCTACGCGCGAGGGAGGACCTCAATGATCAAGGAATATAGAGGTTCTCGGTACTTCCCGAGAGGTCACCCATCCCAGTACTATCCCCCCTAGAGCTCGCTTAACCGTGGCAATGTTTTGCCACTAAGCTACACTCTTGTGGTGTCTAAAGAAGGGGAAAGACTAAGGTTGACATTACCTTGAACATGTTTTGGTCCCTCAAAGCTTCATTCTTTGCTTTCAAAGCCTATTTTTGAAGAATTTTTGGGTGTCTTTTGGAGCCATTTTGGAGTACCTCCGCACATAGTTCTATTCACACAGGTCCAAGAACATCAAGAGGAGTGTTGTTTGTACTTCTCCAACAATAAATATCAACCTTTGAGGCTGTGTTTTCAGCCACACTCGTAAAACTACAGGTTTCTTGAGAGGTTTTCAGTTTTGGTGGGAGCAGCTGTTGCAAATTTATGCAGGTTTTTTTGAGCCTAAATCATCAGAGTTGATAGACACTTGCAGGTGTTGTTCGCTAGCTTTTGGGCTATGCATTCAGCCTTTTAGTGTCATTTTACTACATATATTGAGCACATACACAACATGTACGCTTCTGTGGATACCGCTTATGTACGTCCATGTGGTCATTGATATAGCGGTTACGTTTTTTTGGATAAAGCCTTTTACGTTTGAAAAAAGAGGGTCGTGGTGAGGTTTTCTTAACTGGGAGACACCCAGATGTTGGGGTCTCTTTGGTGATGCAGGTGGAAGACTTACCCAGCCTCGCCATCGAAGATGTATGATAGATCTTCGTAGGTTCTCGATAAGCCTAGTTGGCTTCTATCGGATAACTGATTATATGCAGTGGAGTCAGTGATTCACTATGTAGGAAAACATGTCAGTACTTGCAGCTTTATGATATTTTGACACTGGTCATACGCTCATTTTATAGAGGATACTCTGGAAATTTTTTTTCAGCTTTTTGGATTTGTCAACTATACAGTGGTCGATTTACTCCTTGATACACTTATTCGTTGGTGTTCGAACTCTTCTAGCTCCATTATCATTCTATTCATTTCTCTACCATCATGGCATCAGACGTCTCAAGCACATCTGGTGGATCAGGGTCTAGTGCTAGTGTTCCAAGGAGGAGCTATAACTTGTAGGGCAAAGAACATTTTGAGATCCAAAAATTTGATGGCACAAACTTTGATCTATGGAAGAATCAGATTAAAGATGTGCTAATTCAAAGGAGGCAATGGAAGCCAGTAAATGGAATTTCAAAGAAGCCTGCTGACATGGATGAAGATGATTGGGATGAGTTAGATGAAATGGCCAGGTCTACCATTCGCTTGCACCTAGCATATAATGTTTACTTTATAGTATTAGACTGTGAAAGTGCAGAGGAGATTTGGAATAAGTTATGCAATACGTATGAAAAAGAGACGGCATCAAATAAAGTTTATCTGATAAGAAAATTGAATGACCTTCGTATGAAGGACACAGATAGTGTTGCTGCTCATCTAAATGATTTTGATGCTATATTCTCTCATTTACAGGCTCAGAAAATGGATATGGATAATGAAATGAAAGCAGTATTGCTATTATGCACCCTGCCATCATCATGGGATACGTTTTGCACGGCTATTAGAAACAGTGCACCTGGTGGTAAACTCGTCTATGAAGACATATGTGGAGCACTCTTGAGTGAGGAGGTTCGCAGAAAATCTATGGTTGGTACTCAGAGTGGAGATGCATATAATGTTTGTGATTCTTACCAAGGAAAGAATTAACAACGTGGCAAGAGCAAGAACAAGGAAAAGAATGGTCAACGGAATAAGAGTAGAAGTAAATCAAGGAAGAGGGATATGGAATGCCATTATTGTCATAAGGAAGGACACATGCAGAAAGACTCTTATGCATTAAAGAATGCTAAAGGTAAAGGACAGAATGTTGATGGACATGTTAAATAGTTACGTGCACCATCTACTTCGACTATGAAGATTGAAGAAATTAATGCTATTTCTGAAGATGCTGATGTGTTGACACTTGACAGTACTGTGCCAAGTGAGGTGCTTATGGCTGCTTCTTTTTCCCACACCTGGCTGCTAGATTCTGGTGGTTCTTTCCATGTGACACCACATAGAGAGTGGTTCTCCAATTATGCAGCAAAGTCTCTTGGTACCGTGAGACTTGGTGACTCTTACCAATGTGATGTTGTGGGGATTGGAGATGTGGTTGTGTAGTTCATTGATGGTTCAAAATTTACTATGCATAATGTACGCCATGTACCTCAGTTATCACGCAATTTGATGTCAGTTGGTCAACTTGATGTCCTTGGTTACAAGGTGGTCTTCTATGCTCAGTCTTTTCGTATATCAAAGGGCAATATGACTATTGCAAAAGGAAGTAAAGTTGGCTCACTTTATCGTTTATTTGTATCACAGAAAGAACACTTGTTAGCTGTTACTAAACAGCCTATGGCTTGTATTTGGCATGGTTGTTTGGGCCATATATCTCGTAGTGGAATGGAACATCTTTCTTGTTCTGGCTACTTACCTGTGTTATCTTTCTCTCATTTTTCTCTAAGCACTGTCAATATGGAAAGCAAACTAGAAATGTGCATAGAATGCACATTGACTCTTCAATTTAGCCTTTAGATCTCGTTCATATCGATGTGTGTGGTCCTATGCCCACTAGGTCCTTAGGTGGTTCTCTTTACTTTGTCACTTTCATAGATGATGCTACTAGAAAATTCTGGGTATATTCTATCAAATCAAAGGATGAGGTATTCCCTACTTTCAGAAAATGGCTTGCTTCAATTGAGACTGAAAAGGAACTAATCTTAAGGCTTTACGTTCAGATAATGGGGGTGAGTATACCTCACATGAGTTCAACCTTTTCTATTAGTCTAGAGGGATTTGTAGAGAGTTTACAGCTCCTTATACCCTAGTACAGAATGGTGTAGCTGAGAGGATGAATAGAACTATTCCAGATAGATTATTCTCTATGTTGCATCATGCAAATCTCTCACAAGGTTTTTGGGTAGAAACAATATTGATTGCAGTTCATGTGATTAACCTTTCACCTACTACTGCCAAAGGTCTGAAAGTGGCACAAGAGTTATGGACAGGGAAGCCACCATATTATGATCATCTTCGAGTCTTTGGGTGTGAAGCATATGTTCATATACCCAATAATCTTAGACAAAAGTTGGACCATAAGTCAAAGAAATGCATTTTTCTTGGATATGGTAGAGAAGGAAAATTTGGATATCGCTTATGGGATCCTGAAACACGGTCAGTGATCAGAAGTAGTGATGTCATTTTTAATGAGTCTTAAATGCATAAACAGCCCATTAAGGAGGTTGAAGTGAGAAGAGTGGTGTTTGAGGATACTAGTCCTCCGGTTAGCATGCATAAAAATGTTGCACATAGGGATGTTCAAGAGAATGTCCATTCAGATCAGTCTGCACATGTTCCTGTTCAGCAACCATTGAGACGTTCTACATGTGCCTCACATCCACCCGATACATATGCTCCAGTTTTAGATTTTGTTATGCTAACAGATGCCGGTGAGCCTTCTTGCTACAAAGAGGCTATGCAGACAGAGGATCATGTCAAGTGGGAGCGTGCCATGAAGAGTGAGTTGGATTCTATTCACAAGAATGGTACTTCGGATTTAGTACCTTTGCCAAATGGAAGGAAAGCTTTACCATGTAAATGGGTGTATAAGTTGAAATTCACATCAGATAGTGCTTCTCCAAAGTATAAAGCACGTCTTGTTGCAAAGGTTTTTAAGCAACAACATGGTGTTGATTTCGAGGAAATCTTCTCTCCAGTGGTCAAGATGACTACCCTACGCATGTTGCTTGGATTCGTTGCAATGGAGGACTTAGAGTTAGTCCAAATGGATGTGAAAACTGCTTTCTTGCATGGAGATCTTACAGATGAGATCTATATGGAACAACCAAAGGGTTATGTAGTTCCTGGCAAGGAAAGTCTAGTTTGTAAGCTCAAGACGAGCTTGTATGAACTTAAACAGTCCCCTAGACAATGGTACCAAAAGTTTCATGCTTTTATGAAGTCTCAAGGCTATTCACGAAGCAATGAGAATCATTGTCTCTACACAAAGAGATGCTCAGATGGCAGCTTGATATGCTTGATACTTTATGTTGATGATATGTTGATTGCTGGGAAGTCCTCTGATGATTTGTCAGTTCTCAAAAGGAAATTGAGTCAGACATTTGATATGAAAGATTTGTGAAGAGAGATGGTGGATGCAATCCAAAGATGAGTAGGTGCCGCTACAACCAGCTTCACACCAGCCAACTGAGACTTCAGAGTTGATTAGTAGACCCTTTGAGCTTCCTAAATCCACCAAAATATCAGCCAAGTACTTTGGAACATGTATCCCAAAAGTTTAAGTCAAGACAGACTAGTTGTGAAATGACTAGCTCCCAAAACTTGTTATTTTTGGACATACACCTGCTAGAGAAAATGAACAGTGCTCTCAACCTGGTAAGAATTTGAAAAATTCCTTTTGGGCATAGCAAGTAGACTTAGCAAGCTTCCCAATCCAAGTTAAAACACTTCAAATGATGGTCTGAGCACTGAGAACAAGTTTCAACAATTTCTAGAACCTCCCCACAATTCTCGGGGCACTACAGAGATAGACCAGTAAGCAGTAAAATGCAGATATCTCCAAAAGTATTAACTCAATGACCTTGAAAATTGTTATACAGAAAGTAGACAGTAGGATCTATCCAACGCACTTTAAAACACTGAAAATGAATCAGTAGAACTCGAGATATGACCTTCGGAAGGTACTGCTCTGAGTGAGTATAGCAGAGAGCAAAACAGAGAAGTAGATGATGATAAATGTATAGATTCACATATGATTACAACCACATTGGCAATGAATCTTTGCACAATGGGAGTAGAATGATAGAGCTATGGAGTAAGCTCTTCAATCTCTACAAAATGACATGAAGTGGTCACGTACAAGGCTTGCTAATCGCCTCTTCCTTCTTGCTCCTTTTATAGCTATTCTTGGAGGGAGTTTTGAATTCGAATTCGAATGGCTCCACCTAAAAGTGATCCGCAAAGTTAGGAGAGATTCCCTCAGCTCTAAATTTCGTGGTTTTAGGTAGTTAGAACCACGAATTTGCTTTTACATCATGGATGAGGTAAGCCATCCTTTTCCTTTTTTCTTTTTCTATTTACAAGAGATAAAATGTACTCTTTTACAAGAGGTGTTCACATGACTACTCATGTGACTTACAAATGAGGATAATATCAAATATATCAAGCATGTAGGCTTGGGTAAAATGCACCAACAGCTCCCCTCAAGCCTAACACGCTTGGCCTTCAAATAAGTCTTCAATTGTCCTTGATTTCCTGCAAGCCAATCATCAACTTGAATCTACTTAATTTTGTACCATCAAGAGCTTTAGTCAACATGTCGGCACATTGCATATCTGTAGAGACATAGGATAGTTGAATATCCTTGCTCATTAGCTTCTCCCTTACGTAATGGTAGTGGACTTCAATATGCTTGGTTCTAGCATGGTATACCGGATTAGTTGCTAGATGTAGTGAGCTTGTGTTGTCACCAAAAATGTGAGGTGTTGAAGAATGAAGTTCAAGATCTGTGTACAAAGACTTTAACCAGATGATTTCTTGAGTTGCATTAGCCAAACCTCTATATTCGGCTTCGGTAGAAGATAATGTCACGGTTGTTTGCTTCTTCGATGACCAAGAAATGATTTTTGAACCTGCAAATGATATATATCCTGATGTGCTTCTTCTATCATCTTTAGATCCGGCCCAATCTGCATCTCAATAGACCTTTAGCTCAATATCTGAAGTAAATGAATAACACAAACCTTCATTCATAGTCCCCTTTAGGTACTTGAGGACTCTCTTGGCCGCTTCCATGTGTGGTCTTCTCGGCTTATGCATAAACTGACTCAATATGCTAACACTATAGCATATATCCACCCTTGTGAGTGTTGCATAGTTCAAACTTCCAACCAAGCTTTGATAGCTTGTGATGTCTTCAATTGGCTCTCGTTCATAAGCACTAAGCTTATGGTTTTGCTCCATAGGTGTACCTGCACACTTGGTATTTTCCATCTTGAACTTGACGAGCATGTCATGGACATACTTCCTTTGTGTGATGTATATACCTGAATCTTTGTAGATCAACTCCAATCCAAGAAAATAAGTGAGTGGTCCCAGGTCACTTATTTTGAACTCCTCCTTCATTTGAGCCTTTACTTGTTTGATTCCTTCAAGATCATTGCCTGTGATAATAATATCATCAACATACACACCTAAATAGATCACTTCAGATCCATTCCTCTTTATGAACAAAGAGGTATCCACCTTGCTAGCTTTGAATCCTTGGTCCTGCAAATAAGTCACCAATCTGAAATTCCAAGCTCTTGGAGCTTGCTTCAATCCATACAAAGCTTTCTTTAGTTTGCATACATAGTTAGGATGATGTGCATCCTCATATCCAGGAGGTTGTGCCATATACACTTCCTCAGAAATCCATCCATTCAAGAAAGCATTCTTTACATCAAGTTGATAAAGATTCCAATTTCTAGATGCAGCAAGACTAATGAGAACCCTAATTGTAGGCATTTTTGCAACAGGAGAGAAAGTCTCCTCATAATCAATACCATGGGTTTGAGCAAACCCTTTAGCAACTAACCTTGCTTTGTGTCTATTTATACTTCCATCTGGATTCCTCTTGATTTTGTATATCCATCGAGATCCGATTATCTTCATAGATGGCTTGTTAGGTACAAGCTCCCAAGTGTCATTCTCCTTCAAGGCTTCCATTTCTTCATCCATTGCATCTCTCCAAGCTTTCGTGCTTTGTGCTTCTTCAAATGTGGTAGGTTCTTCATTGGTTGAATCCTTTGCAATGTAGATTGAGTGCTTGGTGACCAAAGAAGTATCATAACCAAACCTCTCTGGTTTCTTCTTCTCCCTTGAAGACCTTCTAAGTGGTTGATGTGAGCTCTCGGGTCCATATGTAGCATTCTGCATCTTTGCTTTACCTTTGTTCTTCCATAGCTTTAGTCTTTCCAAGTCTTCTAGGTCAATCTCCAAATCACTTTCTTCAATCTGCTTTGGCTCCTTTGGTTGAAGTGATGGAAAGTCTTCATCCAAGTCATATGGCAGCTTCACTTTCCTGTCATCATCAAAACATGATTTGTTTTCATCAAAAATTACATCTCTACTCACAGAAAATCCTTTATTGGTTGGATTGTACAATCTATATCCTTTTTGGTTTTGATCATAACCAATAAATACGCACTTCTCTGCCTTGGGATCCAATTTCCCTCTTACTTGAGAAGGAATGTGAGCATAGGCTAAGCATCCAAAGATTTTACAATGCTCTAGACTAGGTCTTCTTCCATTCCACACTTCATATGGAGTGGTTCCATCTAGTGACTTAGATGGAAGTCTATTTATGAGATATGTGGCTGTCGACACAGCCTCTGCCCATAGGTAGTTTGGTAGTCCCTTTTTGTTGAGCATGGACCTTGCAGCTTCGACAATAGCTCTGTTCCTCCTCTCTGCTACACCATTGAGTTCGGGCGTATACCTTGTAGTGACTTCCCTTTTAATGCCTCTTTCATGCAAGAAGGCATCAAATTCAGAAGAGAAGTATTCTCCTCCACCATCTGATCTGAGTCTTTTCAAAGTCCTACCTGTTTGATTTTCAACAAGAGCAATATACTTCTTAAAGCAATTAAACACTTCATCCTTGTGCTTCATGAAAAACAGAATGGTCCACCTGCTACAATCATCTATGAAAGACACATAATATCTTGAGCCTGATATAGATGGCTCCTTACTTGGACCCCACACATCCGTGTGCACTAGATCCAAAGGATTTCGATACATATATCCTTTCTTATTGAAAGGTTGTCTATGAGCCTTGCCGAGTTGACAAGCTTCACACTTATAAATCATGTGTTGCCTTGTGATATTAGGCAAACCAAGTACACTTTGGTCCCTGCAAATTTGTTTGAGTGTCCTCTCACCAATGTGAGCAAGCCTTTTGTGCCATATCTCCAACTCTGTAAGAGTTTGAGATCCATAGCTAAACAAAGCTATGTTCTTTGTATCTTCCACTTCAAAAGTGAAAAGCCTTCCTATCTTTTCTCCTTTGGCAAACCTTCGAAAGCCTTGCCTTGGGTCTTCAACATATGCTCCAAATCGATTGAATCTAACCTGCAATCCTTTTTCAACAATCTGTCCAACACTTATTAAATTTTTGGTAATTGTAGGGACATACAAGACTTTGCTTAAGAGGTTCATATTCCCATCTGATGTCTTCACATTACCTATCTTCTCCACTGAGTGCTTTGTGTCATCTCCTGTCTGCACTTCATGCTTGTTATGAGGATCTTCCAAATCAGAAAGTAAAGCCACATTTCCTGCTACATGGTTCGAGCATCCCGAATCAATGTAAAATATGTGATCATCATCCTTACCCTTCTTCGCTGATAGATTCATAATCAATAATGAATCTTCTTGACTTTGGTCCTCTGCATAGTTATTGTAATCTCTTCTTCCTCTATGGCCACTTTGATAGTTGTTGTTTTGTTGTAATTGTTGTTGTAGTAGTTGTTGTTGTCGTAGCCTCTATTGTATCTACCTCTATTTGATCCATAGCCACCTCTATTGAATCCTCTTCCTCTTGAGTTCCTCGGGTTCCTGAAACATTCTTCAGTAGTATGGTTAGATAAGCCACATATGTTGCAAGGTTGAGATGATTGGAATCTCCCCCTGCCTTGCTTTCCACCTCTGCCTCTTCCTCTAGCTCTTCCTCTACCTGCAAAGTTTGCTTGGAAAGAGCTACCTTCATCTTCATTCTTCCTATTCTTTGACTTGTCCTTGACCTTAGCTTTATCAGAATATAAGGCAGAAGTTTGATTACCTCTTGAGGACTCACCACCTTTGCTAATCTTTGCTTCATGAGTGAAGAGTTGGCCCATGAGTGTGTTGAGGTCGGGTACATGCATATCCATGTATAAATCCATGGCTATTGTGAATGACTCCCACTTGTCGTCTGCTTTGATTCCATTCATGATTTGTCTTATGATTTGCTCCTCTTCGATTACCTCTCCAATGCTTCCAAGTTGGTCGGAAATCTCCTTCATCTTTGTGACATAATCAGTCACATTTTGCTTCGGGCTTTTCTTCATTGTTGTGAACTCCATCCACAATTGGTTCTTCCTTGCTCAAGTGTTGGAAGAGAAGAAAGAAACAAGTGCATTCCAGGTTTCTCTTGATGTCTTGCATCCCTTGACATGAGGTAAAAGAAAATCAGAGATTGAGTTTAGTATATAGGACCTTGCAAGTGCATCCTTCGAACACCAATTCGAAAGTCCTTCCACTTCTTCATGTGATGGTTGCCCTTTGTTCCTCATGGTTGGCATTGCTTCATCTCCGGATATGACTCCATATAGATTCCTCCCTTGAAGGTAAGCCTCCATCCTTAGAGACCATGCCGGGTAGTTGTTTCGATCCAATTTGTCAATTGTTGATGGAAATCCATCTCCCATGTTGCTTGACTATGCTCTGATACCATTGTGAAGAGAGATGGTGGATGCAATCCAAAGATGAGTAGGTGCCGCTACAACCAGCTTCACACCAGCCAACTGAGACTTCAGAGTTGATTAGTAGACCCTTTGAGCTTCCTAAATCCACCAAAATATCAGCCAAGTACTTTGGAACATGTATCCCAAAAGTTTAAGTCAAGACAGACTAGTTGTGAAATGACTAGCTCCCAAAACTTGCTATTTTTGGACATACACCTGCTGGAAAAAATGAACAGTGCTCTCAACCTGGTAAGAATTTGAAAAATTCCTTTTGGGCATAGCAAATAGACTTAGCAAGCTTCCCAATCCAAGTTAAAACACTTCAAATGATGGACTGAACACTGAGAACAAGTTTCAACAATTTCTGGAACCTCCCCACAATTCTCGAGGCACTGCAGAGATATACCAGTAAGCAGTAAAATGTAGATATCTCCACAAGTATTACTTCAATGACCTTGAAAATTTATATGCGGAAAGTAGACAGTAGGAGCTATCCAAAGCACTTTAAAACACGGAAAATGGATCAGTAGAACTCGAGATATGACCTTCTGAAGGTACTGCTCTGAGTGAGTATAGCAGAGAACAAAACAGAGAAGTAGATGATGATAAATGTATAGATTCACATATGATTACAACCACATTGGCAATGAATCTTTGCACAATGGGAGTAGAATGATAGAGCTATGGAGTAAGCTCTTCAATCTCTACAAAATGACATGAAGTGGTCACGTACAAGGCTTGCTAATCGCCTCTTCCTTCTTGCTCCTTTTATAGCTATTCTTGGAGGGAGTTTTGAATTCGAATTCGAATGGCTCCACCTAAAAGTGATCCCCAAAGTTAGGAGAGATTCCCTCAGCTCTAAATTTCGTGGTTTTAGGTAGTTAGAACCACGAATTTGCTTTTACATCATGGATGAGGTAAGCCATCCTTTTCCTTTTTTCTTTTTCCATTTACAAGAGATAAAATGTACTCTTTTACAAGACGTGTTCACATGACTACTCATCTGACTTACAAATGAGGATAATATCAAATATATCAAGCATGTAGGCTTGGGTAAAATGCACCAACAAGATTTGGGGGATGCCAAACATATTCTTGGCATGCGCATTACTCGTGATAGGAGTAAAAGATGCATATACTTTTCTCAAAGTGAGTACATATCCAAAGTACTTCACCGGTTCAATATGCAGGGTGGAAAGGCATTTAGTACACCTTTACCCACATATGTGAAGTTGAGCAAGGATGATTGCCCCAAATTAGATGAGGAAAAGGAATTCATGACCAAAATTCCCTATCAGTCTATTGTTGGTAGTCTCGTGTATGCTATGGTAGCTACGAGACCAGACATTGCATTTGCAGTGGGAGTTGTGAGCAGATATATGTCTAATCCTGGCAAGAAACATTGGGAAGCAGTCAAGATGATTTTGAGATATCTGAGTGGCACTAAGGGCAAGTGTGTATGCTTAGGTAGAGGGAAAGCATCCATTATTGCTTACACAGATTTTGATTATGCTGGTTGTGTAGACAAATGTAAGTCTACATTAGGGTACATTTTTCATTTTGCTGGAGGTGCTATCTCTTAGAGATCTCATCTTTAAGAATGTTTTCACGCCCCTCACGAACCTTCAACTACAATATCAGAAACACCAAAACACATTAATACATTAATAAATTAACACTCAAACAATTCGTTGTTCAACATATTCCACAGCTCTATGCCTTAATCAATGCTTTGGAGTAAGCCAAAGGAGTAAACATACGTGTAAACATAGGTGTAAATGTAGATGTAAATGTAGGTTTTGGTTATGGAAGTGGAACAGAAACAGAAATCGAAACCAAAACTAAAATTGAAATTGAAACTAAAATAGGGGTCCAGATCAAAATCCAAATCAGAATGGAAAGAAAAATTCCCAATATGGAAGCATAAGCAAAAATAGGAATGGAAATGAACAAATCAAAATCATAGATCAAATGCCAAAAGGAACAGAAACAAAGCCCTCTCATAGTGATGCATGAAGTGCTCTGATACCACTGTTATCAGAATCTTAACTCATGCATACGCACAGGTTATGAATGTTGAAAACACACAAACAAAATAGATGTGTAAGAAGATGAGACAGAATGCAGTATTGGGTGCAATCTCCCCCCATGCACTCTATTTCAAAAATCCACAGAGTGCATGTATTTATAAGATTTTTTGATTATGTCAAAAATAGTGGTTACATGAGAGCGGTTTTGAAAAGCATGTGTGAAAGTAAAAGCTGGTCTCTTTTGTATAGAGCCTTTGCTTTTAATAACAAAAATTGAAGTCTATAGAGATCCATATCACATTGGCAAGTCATCGACTAGCATAGTAGATTGGTCTATACCATTTATGAGTAACCTGAGTAAGAACACTACGGATAGCTCTGTTAGAAGCATCAACAAAAATGTGGAACGGTAGCTCCCAATTGGGTGCTTTCAAAATATGAGCCTTTGTCAATAAATTCTTCAAGCAATTAAAAGTGAGCTCACACTCTAATATCTAGCGGAAGTTTTTTAGATGAAGATGAGTTATTTTTTTAAGCAAAAGTGAGATGCGCTTGCCACCTTAGGTGACAACCATGCCATCGAATTTTCCCAAGAAAACAAAGAATTTCCTTAGCATTTTGGAAGGGGGGAGCTTCTAGTACCACTTTGACATTGTCTAAATCAACCTAAGTACCATGTGCTAAGATGATGTGACCCAACAACTTTCCACACTAAAAAAAACATAGACTTCATGAGATTCAGGCACAATATGTATTCTCGACACTTGAAGCATAACCATAATTCATTTAGGTGATCCACTTGTTGACCAAAGACCAAAAAATAATCTAGGAAAACTCCCATGAATGCGGTGACATGGGGGGGGGTAATCTTGCAAATAGCATTGGAATGTACTCAGAGCATTACTGAGTCCAAACCACATTACCGTACATGCATACACTCCCTAGGAAGTTATGAAAGCTATTTTTGGGATGTCTATATTAGCCATGTGTACCTAGTTGTAACCACTATAACAATCTAAGAATGTATAAATCTCAAATGTGAGAACATCATGGAGCATACTATCAAGAAAAGGGAGGGGAATAACATCGGTTATGGTAGCTTTATTAAGTTTTTGGTAATCAAAACATATATGAAGCTTCTTTTTCTTTTTAAGAATGATAACAATGGGTGATATCCACTCTGCATGCTCTACTGGGATAATAAAGCCAGGTTTCAAGAGATGGCCAAGTTCCTCTTTGTCTAACTATGCATAATGCGAGTTCATATGGTGGATGTGTTGCATGTGCCAACCATCACAAAGAACTTAGTTTTGATAGGCCAAATGGTTGAAAGAGGTTATGAGGTGAGGTTCAATGATCAAGAATGTTTTGTTGAAGACCCCTTGCAAGGTTGCAAGCTCATAGCAAAATGAAAGAAGCAAGGAAGACTCTTCACCATAGAGGTAAAACCATCAACCCTCACACTATCTAGTTGTCGATTGGAAATTAACAGATTGCATAAATTGACTTATAGCATAAAAGAATTGGGCACATAAACTTACAAAGGATGAAGGACATGCAAAGGAAGGGCTTAATGGAATCTCTAAGCTTCTAATATATGCATTTAGATCACTATCGTACTTTAACACTGAGTCACAACAAAGGAGAACAAAGACATGTTCTCTTTTTATTTGTATGCAAACATCATGAAATCATGCAAAAAAAGGTCCATTTCACAACCTTTAGTCAAAAACACTTGTCTCTTCCTCAAAAACAACATAAAGAAGCTTGATTTTATAACCTTAGAAGTATGAACTAGTTAGAATAAATTTCTTGCGATCAAGAGAAGCAACTTTACGATCAAGTACCCCACATCATAACCTTCGACTCTAGAAAAACAAAATTCAAGAGAACTAATAATAAGTGAAACCTCTTCATTTGCTGTTTAAATCTATAGAAGCACAGATGATAAGAGCCCAAATGCTATTCATAATTTGCATTACATGCGATGGAACAAACCATTAATGTTTTCCATAGGGAAATTCCGATAATAATCATGTCAGTGTCTAATAGAGACATTGAGAGTAGGATTTTTGCATACCATACTGAATACTACAAAGCATTTTCTAACTAACATTTCAAAAAGACAACCTTAAACAACCATAAATGTTAAACAATATCCACACATTGATTAGACAAGAAAGCTGAGCATACATAACGATAAGCACAATTTGAAACAAAAACTTAGAATTGTATTTCTATTAATTTGCTTTTCCAAGTCAAGATATTGTTTACAAAAATAAAAAGCTTCTACAATAGAAGTTGATCATAGGTGTCCTCAACTTCATGCATATCTTCCTGAGCTTTAGAAGTCATAGCCTACTTTTCTTACTCCAAGATTGGCTCTTCATGGTCAACCATATCTCCAAGTTCATTTGCAAGTGGTGGAAGAGGCTCCCTTGATGCTGCTTGGAATCTTTCAGTATCTTCTATGTGCTTCCTTCCTACCTCTTGGTCCTCATTTCGGAATTCATTCAACCCATTTATCCTCATTCTTATGAAGCTCACTTGAGCTTCATCTTTCTCTACAGCTATGCAATGCCTAAACATATTTAAAGAACAAGCAAGAGTCATTCGTGAAAAGAAAGCAGAACAATTAGAGGCACATCATGATACATGGTAAATGAGATCCATTAGAACTACAATTACCTGTGCTAGAGAAAAGGTCTAGGACCCAATCATCATCATTGGAAAACAACTCAATAAGTCGCATAATCAGCTTTTGTGGCTTTTGATATGGGTTAACCAATGTCTTGTCCCCAGCCACATGATGAATTTTCCTTGTAATTCTAGGGAACATCCGTTTCTCATTGCAATGTTCCCTCACCCTTTGTTTGCTTACTTCATCATAATACCCTACTCTAATGCATTCAGTTGAACTCAAAAACCTATCCAAAGGAGTATGATTCACATTTGTCTTTAGCATGCCAAAGAAAACCATAAGTAAAATAGAGTCCATCATGCATAAATCAGAGACCAAAATGAAGATAGATTACCATGTAAGACACTCCACAGCACGACATCTTGACTTCAAAGCAGTTGATACAAAAACGGATTGGTCCTTGCTATGGAAAATAACTATCCTACATAAAGGTGACATAGTCAAGTCTGCAAATCTATCATTATCTTACGAATCTATGGGTGCTTGAATGGCTTGTCATCATTAACAGATCCCATCATCCTAAACCCATAGGGTATATCTGCTATTACAAGGGAGTAATGTTATCTAGGTCCATTAATACACATATTATTTACATCACTGCAATATACATTTTAATATAGAGGTCTAATGCGGTCTAGAGGGTTTAAGAAACACTTCAAATATGAATCATCATAAAAATTGATTTCCTTAGCTTTCAACCTAGAATTCTCGTGCCTTGCCCTTTGAATGTGAGCTAGTAATGGCATTGGGAAATTGTCATTCAGCTCTGTAGACTTTGACTTTTTTGGCTTCTATAAAACTAAGAGAAGAAGAATAAATATTGGCACACGTATGATGATTGGATGCCCGACATCCACATATGCCAAGAGGTCAATGCCTTGCATTGATTCTGTTGTAATAGCCGATGTCCAGCATCGATTCTTTGCTAAAAATCAATGTCTCACATCGACTCTCTGTTCACAACCTCATACTAGGCATCACATCTCTCCTGAGCTTCGATGCCTGGCATCGAATTCTTGCCATATCTTGATGCCACGCATCGAATTTGAAGAGAGAGTCGATGTTAGGCATCGACATTCAGCAAAGAACTCGATGCCAAGCATTGACATTCAGCAGAGAATCGATGCTTGGCATCGAATTCTTGCCAAAAGTCAATGCCAAGCATCGACTTTGAGGAAAGAATTGATGCCATGCGTCAAGTTCTTGCAAAAACTCGATGTGAGACATCGACTATCTGAACACAGAGTGGATTTTGCAACACGTACCTAGTCAGGAAACAATATAAAGTATTCTGACAATGCTTTGTATGATGAGGTGGTTGGATACTCTACTTGGACTTCACTTCAGGAGAAGCATCCCAATCTCTTCATCACTACCTTCATATAGACTTTGTGACTGCATTGCTCTGGATAAAATCCAATGAGTTCAAAAACAAGAAACATAGAGCAAAGAAGCTTTTAGAAACTGCTACTTACTTATTGAGCTCATTGATCATTTCTTCAAGACACAAATCTTTAGAAATTACTCTTGATAAAGTTAAAATTATCAACATATCATCCTTGATCCCTTGGAGGGCTCTCCATGGTGTCGGCTTCATATCCTCAGCAGCCTCTTCAATGCAAAGATCAAGCTTCTTTCCTTTTCCCTTTACATCCACCTGAAGATCTGGCTTTCCTTTGTTTTTGGCCCTTAACCTCCTTATTTTCCCACATTTTAAAAATTTTGTCCTCGACATCCCATATTTCACCTATTTTGAATGCAAGTTGAAACTAGGGTGCAAATTTTTGCAAGGCAACTGATTTGAGATTCTCATGTAGAGCTATCCCCACCTCTATAAGACATTGCTTCCTCAGATTAGGATCTACTCTCCTAGCATCTTTCCTTAGAGAATCTTCATACTCATGGTCGAAGAAGCGAATCTGCTCAATGGATGACATTTTTTTTCTAAATTCATTGTCGTTATTATGGTCCCAAGACAAGAGCTTGGCCTCTTTAGTAGTAAGTCCTGCATATATCTTTCACTCTACATACCTAAAGAAAAATTTCATGGGGTGCTCCTTCACCAACTGTCTACGTGCCTTTGGAGAGTGTGATCCACCAATCACATAGTACGTGTAATCCTCAAAACAAGCATCATTGAAATCATTTGTAGAGCTACATTCATTTGGGTCCATCATTATCGGAAAAGGAACTACAATTTGTTGATTTATCTTCATCTTTTTCTTTAGGTTCTGCACATGCAGATTATGTGGCTCCCTTATCTCAAGGGGCCTCCTCCCTATGTATGGATCAATGGGTGGTTGGTGGATAATATTTATGGGTAGGTGGAAAAGCTATTCTTTTATAACAAGTTTTTTCTTGGCAATATCCTCCCTCATTCTATTGTGTTTATTACTCAAGATCTGTGATGCAAGTTCTCCATGAGGTGCCATGATAACATCCTCTGACTCAAAAATTCTCTCAGAGGATGCTTCATCTATGATTTTCTTCAATTTTTTTAGTGGTTTCTTCTGTGCATACTGCTTACCCTTTGCCTTTATAGGGGTTTTCGTCCTTTGTGGTGCTGGCATTATGTTCCCTTGGATCCACGAAATTAAATCCCTAATAAAATTCTGTGAGCCCCTACAAAGATTTGCAAGCTTCTTAGGCACACAACACTCAAGGCACAAGAGCTCCAATTTGCAAATAACATTCCTTAAACCTTTAGATGTCTCCACTAGAAAAAAGAACACTCCATAGCTATCATGTCTCGTAGTGGTCAATCTTTCCTATTAACATCAAGTTCCTTTAACCTTTCCTTCCTCATTGGATCATCCTCAATAGGTTTTATATTGCTATGCCCACCAGATTGTTGGTGCAATTCACAAGCCTGCACATTGGGCTTGAAGTAGGAGCATGATTATAGGGAGCCAAAAGTTTGAATTCAATTTCAAACTTTAACTCAACTACTATAAAAAGTGATCATAAAAAAGTCGAGGGTAGAAGTGATACTCTCTGAGCTTCTCATTATCATTTTTGAGTGTGTGTGAGGCCTATACTCTATCCCACACCTATCTACACCATTAGGCAATGATATTCATGCCTATGGCACTGTATACAATTGTTCATTAATAGATATATCTACATTCTTCATTTTTGAGTTCTCTGTCATAGAGTTTGAAAGTCTGGCAACTTGTGGAGATCATATCTCACTCATTTCCTCACCAAATTCAAAGATCTATAGCTTGTTGGAACCAGATCAAAGTCATCTACATGATATAAAAAGTTGAAGGATTTCTATCCATCCATTTCAGAGAAAAGTCCGTCGAGGTGTTCAGTGGTCAAAGTCTGCAACAGTCCTAAAATATCGGGGGTAAAGATTCACTTGCGAAATTGATTTCTCTGAGCATAGTTAATCTTTTTACGTGATATCACTTGGAATGGTTAGCTTCCTAAGCTAAATAGATACCCCTAAAAGGAAGTTTTCCAATTCCTACTCTGCTCATAATATTGAGCAAAAGATACAATAGGTGTCAAGTAGAAAATAGAAGGTTTTCTTGAAGACTTGAAGGTCAAAGTTATGTGTTTTGATTCATTTGTTTCATACATCATTTTCAAAGTACATAGGCAATTTTATGGTGTCATTGGAAAGCTAAGAAGGTCTTATTATCAACTCTGAAGCATCAAAGGTCTGGTACAAAGCAAGATTTGGCAGTACCTACTCATCCTTCTGGAGTATTCATCCATCTTTCCCAACAGTGGTATCAGAGCAAGTTAAGGTAAAATGGGAGATGGTTTTCCTTCATTTATTGATAAATTAGACAAGAACAACTATCCGGCATGGTATCTAAGGATGAAGACATATCTACAAGGAAGGAATCTTTATGGATACATCTCAGGAGATGAGGAATTGCCCTCATTCAAAACCAGAGGACTACCAACAAAGGAAGAACATGAAAAGCTCAACACATGGTGTGCCAAGGATGCATTAGCAAGGTCTTACTTACTCAATTCCATCTCTGATTTTCTTTTGCCACATATTAGAAACTGTAAGACATCCCAAGAGACTTGGGAAACCTTGTCATCCTATTTTTCTTCCAACACAAGGGCTAGAAAAAATCCATTGTGGATTGAATTCACCACATTAAGGAAGCAACCTAAGCAGGCTATTTCATAGTTTGCGACTAAGATTAAAGATGTAGCAGATCTGTTAGCAAGCGTAGGAGAAGAGATTGAAGAAGAGGAGATAGTAAGGCAAGTGATCAATGGGACTAAAGCTGATGACAAATGGGAAAGCTGCACCAGTGCCA
The DNA here is from genome assembly GCA_020310875.1 of Ceratopteris richardii. Taxonomy (NCBI): domain Eukaryota; kingdom Viridiplantae; phylum Streptophyta; class Polypodiopsida; order Polypodiales; family Pteridaceae; genus Ceratopteris; species Ceratopteris richardii. The sequence goes on along the minus strand of CM035412.1, from coordinate 82,883,281 downwards.
TGGACCTCTACATGGACATGCAGATTCCAGACGTTACCACTCTCATGGGGAAATTTTTCACTCATGAAGCCAAGCTCAACAAGAATGGAGACTCATCCAAAGGTAATAGCTCCTCTTCCCTATACACCGATAAAAGTAAATCTAAAGATAAAGGCAAGAACAAGAAGATAGAGGATGAAGGTCTACCTCCCAAGCCAACTATGCAGGGAGAGGTAGATCATCAAGAGGAAGGGGCAAAGGAGGTAAGAAAGGTAGGGGGAGATCCTATAACTCCTCACCATGCAACATTTGTGGTTTATCCAATCATACTACAGATGAGTGTTTCAGGAACTACAAGAATCAGAGAGGAAGAGGATATCAAAGAGGTGGATACTCACAATCAAGAGATAGATTCAACCATCATCAAGGATACAACAACAGCTATAATAACAACTACAACAACAACTACAATGGCGACTACCAAGGAGGATTCAAAACCAGAAAGGATTACAACAACTATACAGAACAGCAAGATGATTCTCTTCTGATTATGAACATGACTTTAAAACTAGGTACAAATGATGACCACCTATTCTACATTGACTCAGGATGCTCAAATCATGTGGCTGGCAATGTAGCTCTACTCTCTGACCTTGAAGAACCAAAAGGTAAGCATCAAGTACAAATAGGTGATGACACCAAGCACTCAGTAGTTAAAGTTGGAAATGTTAAGATGTGATGGAAATCATAACTTGTTGAGTAGGGTACTATATGTACCAATCATTACCAAAAAGTTGATGAGTGTAGGACAGATTGTGGAAAATGGTTTGCAGGTCAGGTTCAACCAATTTGGAGCATTTGTGGAAGATCCTAAGAAGGGGTTCAAGAGAATTACTAAAGGAGAAAAATCAGGTAGACTTTTTCCTTTTGAGCTAGAAGACACAAGGAACATTGCACTCTACATTTATAAAGATCAAACACTTTGAGAGCTTGAGATTTGGCATAAAAGATTAGGGCATGTAGGAGAAAGAACCTTGAAACAGATATGCACGGATCAATGTGTAATTGGAATACCCAATGTTTCCAAACAACATATGATATATAAATGTGGTGCTTGTCAGTTTGGGAAGTCTCACAGGCTACCCTTCTCAAGGAAAGGCTACATGCATGAGAACTATCTAGAGCTTGTCCATACAGATGTATGGGGACCAAGCAAAGACCCCTCAATCTCACGATCAAGGTACTATGTATCTTTTATTGATGATTATAGCAGATGGACTGTATTGTACTTTATGAAGCACAAAGATGAAGTGTTCAACAGTTTTAGAAAGTATCTTGCACTTGTTGAGAAGCAGACAGGGAAGAATCTAAAGAGGCTAAGGTCAGATGGAGGAGGTGAGTACTTCTCCAATGAGTTTGAAGCCTTCTTGCAGGACAGAGGAATCAAGAGAGAAATCACCACAAGATATACTCCTGAACAGAATGGGGTAGCTGAGAGAAGAAATAGGTTGATTGTTGAAACAGCTAGGTCAATGTTAAATTAGAAGAAATTACCTAATTACCTATGGGTAGAGAGTGTTTCTACTGCCACTTACCTCATAAACAAGTTACCATCTAAGTTCCTTGATGGGATGACTCCTTATGAAGCATGGCATGGGAAGAGACCCTCACTTGATCATTGTAGGATGTTTGGATGTGTAGCATATGTACACATTCCTTCTCAAATAAGAGGTAAGCTAGACCCTAAGGCTAAGAAGTGTATCTTTATTGGATATGACCTGAATCAGAAACGGTACAGGTTCTAGAACCCTTCTAACAAGGGATTCATGGTTAGTAGAGATGTTGTCTTTGATGAAAATGATTCTTGGTATGAGAATGAATGCAGGAAGTTCAAACTACCCTATGACTTGGAGGAGGAGTTTCCAAGTCTTGCTAAGGAGGAACCTACTCAGAATGAAGACACCACTTCAGATGATGAAGACATTATCAATCTTGAAGAGTTCAAGGCATGGAAGTCCAAGGCCAAAGTCAAGATGAAGAAACTTGAAGACATACCTGAATCTTCAAGTCAATCAATCAGAAGATCACAAAGGGAGAGCAAAAAACCTATCAGATATGGGTATGATACATCTCTTGTTACTAAACACTCTATTTATCTTGCCAAAGACTTGTCAATTGAAGAATCAAGATCATATGAAGAAGCAAAGACCAAAACAGAATGGAAAGAAGCTATATATGAGGAGATTGAAGCACTCAAACAAAGTGACACATGGGAACTAGTACCAAAGAAAGAATCCATGAAGGTAATTGGATCCAGATGGATCTATAAAATCAAAAGAAATTCTGATGGGTCAATAAACATGTACAAAGCCAGATTGGTGGCCAAGGGTTTTGCACAAACCAAGGCATTGAATATGAAGAAACATTCTCACCTGTGGCCAAGATGCCAACATCAGGGTATTGGTGAGTGTGGCTGCATCTAAAAATTGGAACATGTACCAATTGGATGTAAAAAATGCTTTCTTGAATGGATGGATTTCAGAGGACGTATATATGTCACAACCTCCTGGCTATGAGGATCCAAACAAGGTAACATATGTTTGTAAATTGAATAAAGCTCTTTATGGATTGAAGCAGACACCTAGGGCATGGAATCAAAGGTTGACCACATACCTTCAAGACCAAGGTTTGGTCATGAGCAAGGTAGATACTCATCTATTCATCAAGAGAAGTAATTCAGAGGTAATCTACCTATGTGTATATGTTGATGGTATCATACTTACAGGTAATGATGTCAATGGAATCAGGGAAATCAAGAACCATATGATGAAGGAGTTCAAGATCAATGATCTTGGTCTACTAAAGTACTTTCTTGGACTTGAGTTAGTCTATACTAACTCTGGAATCTATATTACTTAGAAAAATATATACAAGATATGTTGACAAAGTTTCATTTGCAGGATGCCAAAGTTGCAAGTATTCCAGTGGAGGTAAACCTAAAACTAAGTGCCCATGAAGGTGATGAACTTGATGATATTACACATTATCAAAGCATAGTGGGAAGCTTGAACTATGCTACCTTAACAAGGATAGACATTGCATATGGAGTTAGTGTGCTAAGTCAGTTTATGCACAAGCCAAGGGTACCTCACGTAGAGGCTGCCAAAAGGATATTAAAATATCTCAAGGGTACTAAACATCATGGTTTGTATTTCCCTTACACTTTAGACTTGGATATAAAGATTTATTCAGATGCAGATTGGGCAAGATGCAAGGATGATAGGAGGAGCACTTCTGGGATACATTTCATTTACAAGTGATAAACCAATATCATGGTCTTCAAAGAAGCAACCTATTGTTGCTTTGTCTTCTACAGAAGCAGAGTATAGAGGATTGGCAAATGCCACTCAAGAAGCCATATGGATCAAGCTATTGTATACAGAATTGGGTTTGTATACTAGGTCACCATTGATATTTGGAGATAATACAAGCTCACTTCACCTTGCAGCTAATCCTATCTATCATGCTAGGACCAAGCATATAGAGGTCCATTATCACTATGTGAGAGAGAAGCTATTAAGGAAAGACATTCAACTCACTTATGTATCAACCAACATGCACTGTGCAAATTTGTTAACTAAAGCATTGGATGGAACCAAAGTATGCAGGTTCAAATCAATGATTGGATTGCAGGATATACATGAAGACCAAGCCAAAATGTTTGGCTTGATGGGGAGCTGTTGGTGCAATTCACAAGACTACATATTTGGCTTGAAGTCCATACACATATGAAGAAGCATATGAACCAATGCTAGTGGTTAATTACCACTTTACATTTTTTTTTTGTAAAAGTCATCTTTTCACTTGGAATCTTTGTAAACACCTAGCAAAAGCAATTCGTGGAAAACTTGGCCTTGGTTGATGGAATATCTCTTAGGATGTAGGAGCATGATTATAAGGAGCCAAAAGTTTGAATTCAAATTCGAACTTTAACTCAACTACTATAAAAAGTGATCATCAAAAAGTCGCGCGCAAAAGTGATACTCTCCGAGCTTTGCATTATCATTTCTGAGTGTGTGTGAGGCCTATACTCTATCCCACACCTATCTACACCATTAGGCAATGATATTCATGCCTATGGCATTGTATACAGATGTTCATTAATACATATATCTACATTGTTCATTTCTGAGTTCTCTGTCATAGAGTCTGAAAGTCTATCAACTTGTGGAGATCATATCTCACTCAGGTCTTCAGCAAATTCAAAGATCTATAGCTTGTTGGAACCAGCTAAACGTCATCTACATGCTACCAAAATTTGAAGGATTTCTATTCAGCCATGTCAGAGAAAACTACATCGAGGTGATCACTGGTCAAAGTGTGCAATAGTCCTAAAATATCGGGGGTAAAGATTTACTTGCTAAAATGATTTCTTTGAGCATAGTTAATCTTTGTAAGTGATATCACTTGGAATATTTATCTTGCTAAGCTAGTTAGATACCCCTAAAAGGAATTTTTTCAATTCTTATTGTGCTCGGCATACCGAGCAAAAGATGCAGCACGTGTCAAGCCAAAAATAGAAGGTTTTCTTGAAGACTTGAAGGTCAAAGTTATCTGTTTTGATTCATTGGTGTCATACATCATTTCCAAAGTACATAGGCCATTTTATGGTGTCATTGGAAAGCTAAGAAGGTCTACGTATCAACTCTGAAGCATCAAAGGGCTGGTACAAAGCAGGATTTGGCAGTACCTACTCATCCTTCTGGAGTACTCATCCATCTTTCCCAACAAAGATGAAATGGGAATTGGGTTGCTTGCCCTCTCTGAGGATAATGAAGCAATTCTTTTCTTTCCTTTAATGGGGTGACCCACGCTCCTCTCACTAGCTTGTTCTCCTATGCTCATAGTCACCCTAAGCTTCTTGAGACTCTTGTGCACTCTTCCCTCAATTTCCTTCAAATTTGCAAAAATTTAGCTCTATCTCTATGAATGTGGACTCTTAGATGCAGGTTGATGCTAGGCATCGACTTTAAGGGGCAAGTCGATGTGTGGCATCGAACTTGGTGAGAGAAGTCAATGCCTGGTATCGATCTATAGCCCAAAGTCGTTGCCTAGCATCCACTTGCAGCCCAAAGTCGATGCCTGGCATTAATCTACAGCCCAAAGTCAATGCTTGGCATCAAACTACACCTAAAAGTCGATGCTTGGCATCGATTTGTAGCTACAAGTTGATGCCTAGCATCCACTTTCAGCCCAAAGTTGATGATTGGCATTGACTTGTACATATCACGAGAGCTCATGCAAATTCCTGACAATTCGATGCTTGGCATCAAGTTGGAGGCAAAATTCGATGCCTGGCATCGACTTTCATAGACAAGTCGATGCGTAGCATCGAGTTAGGGGCAAAAATGGATGCCTCACATCTACTTTCATAGAGAACTCGATGATAATCATCGACCTGCACCTACAAGTGGATGTCTCGCATAGACTTTCATAGATATCTCGATGCGAGGCATCCTTGGACCCCCAAGTCCATGCCAGGCATCGAAGTTGCATTGCAAGTCGATGCCAAGCATCAACTTTGATAAACAACCAAATGTCAGGTATCCACTTACAAGTGCAAGTCGATGTGTGGCATTGAGTTCTCTATGAAAGTTGATGTGAGGCATTGACTTTCACCTCTAACTCGATGCTAGGCATTGACTTGCAACTCCAGGTTGATGCTCAGCATCGACTTGCAGGTGGAAAAATCGATGAATTTCCATGCAATAAAATTTCAGAGCCAACAAAAACAAGAATTTTTTAAAATAGTCAAAGGGAATCTTTTTCGAATCTTTTTACAAGCAAGAATTTTGGGTACTTGTGAGGATTCTCGGTAGCACTCTTCTTCTAAATTTGCTTGTATCAGCTTGTAATTTGTTAGGCTCTATGCTCTTTAGCTCTTAGATCTCGCTTGCTCTCTGTTGGCGCATGAGTTTTAGAAATGAGACTGATGTCCTCCTCCACTATTTATGGGCACTTGCATGGCTTGAACTAGAAACTAAATAGCCCTAACCATATTAACCAACTAGACTGAGTAGTTGAACAAAGAATCACTAGGTATGCCAATTTAGGGTCCTTTAAGAGAGGTTATTCCAATTTAGGAAGCAATAAGTGTGCCAATTTAAGTTCTCATAAAAGATTTAGTTCAGCTTTTGTTATTTAGTGTACTTTGCCTTTGAAATTGGGAGTATTATAGCTATTTCAAGGAATAAAACAAACAAAGCTTAAAACTTTTGACAAGAAAAAGTGAAAAACTGATATAGAGCTGTATATATGTGATAGGTTGTTGAAATTGATAACAAAAATAACTGAGAAGGAGTTTCAAATCCGCAATTGGCTATGATAAATAATCAATAATACAAAGATTGACTAAGAAAGAGTTTAAAATCCTCCCTTGGACAATCAATAAAGCAAAAGCCTAAATGAACATCGATAATCAAAGAATTAAAGGAATATGAATCTAGGTGAGAAAAAATCACAAAATAGTTTTCTTGTGCCTACTCAACACTTCAAATGTTTTTTTCTTAACAACTCAAACATCTTGAGTAGATAGTAATTCATCATTGTCACTAGAAAGCATGGTGTAAAAACAATATGAGGAAAAACATTAAATTATTTGAGGCCCATAGGAAATAAAGGCCCAAAATAGATGAAAAAGTTAGTTTTGTCTTTCAAGGAATCTAATTTATCACTTTGTCATCAAATATTGTCTTTGTACTCACCAATTTTAGGACATGAGGACTAGGTTCTCATTTCTCCACATTCTTGCCTCCTTTCAAGAGATCAAAATACCACACTATATTATGTATCTTAAAACTTTATTTTGTATTTGAAAACTTTATCTAATATGTATCTCCAAAATTTGTAAAAATAAATCACATAGTTTGTGATGTCATATCAAATTGTACCTTTTCTTAATCTTCATATCTAGCCATAATACTTTGGACAATCTATGTGACACAATGTTACACCTCCACCGTTTCAAAAGGCATGCTATGTTCATTTCTCTATGACGTAAGTGAAGATGAGCTCCATCTTTTTAGCAAATGCCTGGGCATCAGGTTCCTCTAGTCACTTTGATAGAATTCCAAATTCGTTGGCTTTAGTTGATCCTTTCCTCATGAGTGATGTCCATGGCTTAGAATGGCAGTCTATATTTTTTATTAAGTCATTTAAGTTACATTCTCAATGCAATGTTGCTCAAGTAAATGAACCTCTTGATCTCCTTTTGATTCACCCATTGACCTCCCTTCTAATTCAAGTGCATGTGGAGCAAAGGATCTTAGCAAAAAGAAATAAAGACAAAGCATGCTCAATCTACATTTTAAGAGAAGGCCTCGTGACATAAGTCCAAAAAGATTTCAATTTCTTACTTCAGATAGAAAAATTGCATTGGATATTGTGACGAATTAATGTGGTTTGAAATTTTGGTATAAGTTAGGAATGAAGAAACTAAAGCACCTAAGAGAGAAATTCCTCCACTTTGATAGTGAAAGGAAGGACATATACCTTATTTCTCACATGCAAATGATTGAGGATAACATGTCACTAACACATATTGATTTTGAATATTACTTTAGTAATGGGATGTGGTGTTGTGGGGTTGCATTTAAAATTGCAATGGGTGCGGGAAATTTTAGAATAAATAAGGTTCAATAGGGGCTTATGAAATGGAGATCTTGTTTTGGATACATATCATATTGGGAGCAAAGAGCCTATTGGACTTCATGCAATGAATTGGATGATGAAATATTTTAGCTTGCATTGTTAGGATATGCCTACGAGTGGAAGGTTACACTTGTCAGATAACTTTACTCCTTGAGAAGTATTTCAAGTATATAAAGAAGATACAGAAATTAGAAATGAGAAGTATGTGTTCTATCACCACTTTAATCGATTATGGAAGGAAGAGTTTAATAATGTGACTATTCCTCATAAAGTTAGAATGGTTGAGTGTTCAGTTTGTGCCACTTTGAAGAACATGGTAAAGGGGGCTACAACACCACAAGAAAACAACAAATTTCAAAGCCTTCTTAGGAACCATTGTGAGAGACAAGCTTTAGAAATAAAGAAAGAAATTCATCATGGAAGTAAAGCACTCAAAAATCAAGAGCATTAGATGTGGTTTTTGATTGATGGTGTGGATCAAAAAAATATTTTTGCCACAATTTGATCACATCCCTAAGGACATTGGAGATGAAGTCCTCGTGCAAATGCATTTGGTTGGTGTTTTGGTATACAATGGAACTGTAAAGACCAAGGTTTTCTTCACATATCTAAATGTGGTTTTCTTCACATATCTAAATGTGGTTTTCTTCACATATCAAAATCTACATAATGTTCCAAACCTTATGGTTATTGTCATTCATTAGGTTTCGCAATCATGGAAGGTTCTTTTGCCACTAACTCTGTATTTGTAGCTTGATAATACTGCAAGAGAGAATAGAACTTCTACAATTTTTGGATATTTATGCATGCTTGTTGATAGACAAGTGTTTCAAAAGGTTAAGGTAAATTTCCTTTTGGTTGGGCATACTCATAATCACATTGATCAAATGTTAAGTACATTGTCTAAGAGGTTGGCACGTAATAATGCTTCAACTCTTCTAATATTATATGAGTTGATTTCAGAAGCATATACTCCAAAGACTGAAGTTCAACACCTTTCAAACATTTATGACGTTAAGAACTTTTGCACAGTAGGCCTTGATAAGAGTGCTAAGGTTTTGGTTCCATTGCATAATATTAATTTCAACCACGTATTCTTGATAAGGAGGGTTGATGACATAACCCTTTTATCTACAAAGCAGTATTCATGTTCTCCTGGGTGGGAGCCTAAAGATGGATGTAGGCTCTTGTTGCAAGTGCCATATTTTGTCTATGTATGGTGCAAAACAAACACCATATGAAGATAAAAACAATATGGAAAGATGTGGAAATGTGTTTGATCAAAGTAAAAGGTGGATGCATGTACTTATTGAAAAGAAGAGACATATTGATTGAAAAAAAAATATGCTAGAGATCAAGATGTAAATTGGTGGGATGACTTTTTCAATCATCAAGAAGAGATTATAAAGAATACGATTGTAGGTCATTGGCCAATTGATATTCCATTCACATGGGATTTTTGTACACAAAGGTCAGTGAATGTGGACCAAGCATGTAATGTAGATGCACTTCAAAGTGTTATCAATCCACCAGAAAGGACTATTTATGTAGGCCCAAGGATGAGAAAACAGGCTGAAGAAAGATGGCAAGGAAATTTAAAAGAAATAAATGTTGGAACAATTATTGCAGTCTTTGCTCATGGTGATGAGGCTACTAGACCATTTTGGGTTGTGAAAGTTTTAGAGGTTAGTAAAGATATTGATCAAAGAAGAATAGAGGCTTTGATAGTGTATGGTATTACAATAAACGTAGTAATGCATTTACAAGTAAACATAACTTAGAAATGCTACATGAGACCAAACAAACACGCTCAAGAAAGAAAAGGAATATTCGAAGCACATCCACTCTTAAAATGGATGATGTGGATATTCTTGTTTATGATTTTGGCTTGAAAGAGACAAGGCACTTGAGGAAAGCAACCATCAATATGATAAAGCAAAAGCTTTGAGATGTATGTGGTATAGCTAATCACGGGCAAACAAGAAGATCTGTGCATGATCCTACAGAATATGGTATGTACTTGAATAAAGATAAAGCTCTTGTGTGTATAGAAGAAGAAGAAGAAGAAGAAGAAGAAGAAGAAGAAGAGGGCTCTCAATAGTCTCAGATTGAATCAAGTGCATCAGATGATGGGGTTATACACATAGATCAAGGAAGTTGTGAATTCAGTTGAAAATCCAAACATTTTTAGTGCTTATATAAATGCTCCTAGCTATTCTACTTAACGAAACCATGTTCTATCACAATTTTGAATAACTATCTGATATCCACCATTGAAAACATGTTCAATGTTAATTTTTTGTATAAGCTTTTTTATCCCTTTGATATTTTTTATGTAGATTTTGGACATGTCAATATTAAATTGAGTAAAACTTTGGCCACATTTTGAGCTTTTTTCTTTACAAAATAACAAAAAATGTCAAAAAGTCACATGTTTTCACTTGATTTTTGAAATATGTGTATATAGGTATAAAGGGTTTTCAAACATAAGATGAAATTTTCTTGATTCTTGACATGGGTGTTCTCTTTTTACGACATATTTCTCGTTTGTTACAACTCACTGTTCTTTTGAACATTAGACTCCAAGCTATATGTCAAACTAGATAAATTCTATGTGCACAAAAGCTTTTGAAGACCTTATAATTATGAAAAAAGGCACCTAGTCTTTTATGCAAAGCTCACAACTTGGTAAAAATTAAGAAGAGACCTTTTGTGCACTATCAAATGAGATCCTAAGTGAAATAAAGCACATTATCTCCTGAATTTAGGAGGACAATACTAGGAGAAATGTGCATAACAATACTTTTGGGGAGACCATTTTTGAGGGTGCTGGTCCTATGCAGGTTAATTTCCTGAACAACTTCACCACTTGACAATTTAACTTTCCAAGCATGTCCAATCTTCTCCACCTTCTTTCAAGTTTATAGCAGAATGCAAAACAAGGATGTTTATTGAGAAGAAAGCATTAGGTAAAAGTGTTGAAGATGATCCAAAACCTAAAACGTCAAAGGTAGATTCATATGCATGTATTAGTAATGAAGAGATAGCTTTTGATCAGGCAATATTCAATGCAATCTTAGATAGTCGTTGGATTTTTTAATTTGGAGCTACTGAGGATACGAAAGATTGTAGAAAAGTAATTTTCCTTCCTTTCTAACTCTGCGAGGAGAACAGTGACCATTGGAGATGTTCATGATTTGGATGTTGTAGGTGTTGGAGAAGTAAAACCTAAGTCTAGAGAGGGAGGAAATTTCATAGTTTCCAAGGTCCTTTATGCTCTAGACATGAAGAAGAATTTGCTCTCTATCTCTAGTTTCTTGTCAGATGGTGGTAAAGTTTTTTTCTTTAAAGAAAGACTCATGTTAGGTCCTCTCAATTGGTAAGGAGCCTTGTCTACTTCAAGGCAAAAACACAAGAGGCATGTTTGTTTTGTCCAAAATTAGTGATGCTAATGTTTTTAGATCTACCACACCTAAGGAGAACATGAAGTTATGTCATGCTAGATTTGGCCATATTAGTTACACAACGCTCAAGCATATGAAAGATTAAGGTTAACCACATTGTGAATAGATCTTTTGCAAAATCTTTAAAGGTTGTTACACCATATGAAGCGTATAATGGGAAGAAATCCTATGTGAGTTACTTCAAAGTTTTTGGTTCCCCGGCTTGATGTAAAAGCCATTAAAGACTACTTTATTGGACATGTGATTGAAAGAAAAGGATACAGATTGTATGTTCCGGATACAAATGATATCCTACTCTCATTCAATGCATATATTGCACAAAGTCAGATTTATGATAAGAAGGAAGAGATTCCGGAATTTGTAAAAGGAATTGACTATGCATTTTCAGAAGGAATTTGGATTCTTATATTCAACTATACAAGGCGGATGATGAACCTTCTGAAACCCTAAGAGATGCAGGTGAACAGTGAATTTCACTTCCTACTGGCTAGTCTATCATCAATACCTCTCAAAGTTCCAACTCAAGTTGGTGAAGGTTCTACCTTGAAGGATAGTGGTACAAAGGAGTACACTAGAAGAACCAGGCGTCAAACAAGAAGGAAACAATACAGACTAGGTAAATTATGAAGAACATTTTGAGATTCATAATATTTTAAATCTTACTTTAGTTGAGAATGAACCAGCTAGTGTTTAAGATACGATTATCACAAGTCCAATAGATTCAAATCTTGAGGTATGTAAAGGGAAACTTAAGAATACATTTGATGTAAACCACTTAGGTATTTTACATTATTATCTAGGAATTGAACTCATATAGAAATATGAGTGTATCTACATGAAACAACGACAATACATTAGGAAATTATTGCAAAAGTTTGAGATGTTAGATTCTAAGCCGATGCAGACACCTATGTATGTCAATGTGTCATTATAATTGGAAGTAGATTCAGAACCATTTGATGCTACATTATATAGTCAAGCAATAGATTTCTTGATATATCCATGTGATACAAGTCTTGACATTTAGTTTGTTGTTTCTCTAGTATCTAGGTTCATGAACATTCAGCTCAAGATTAAGTGGAAATTAGTTAAGATATATTTGCAGACATCATAAATTTTGCAAGTTATTAAACCTTGTACCATTTTGAGATTGAAGGGTGGATTGTTGGAGACAATGTCAAGATGGTGAGTATTTGAAATCCTTTGTAGGATAATCTACAACAAGCCATCATGGGCAACATGGATTGAAGGAAGCTCTACCATCAAGATGACCGGGGTTAAAGTTGTATTTCAGACAACAAAACATGGAGGGTTTTTTTGAAAAAAGCTATATTCTTGCTTTTGTTTGGAAATGTTACCAAGGATAGTGATTGCTTTTCACAAGAATGATTTTTTTTCTACATAGCTTTTCATGAAGACTAGAAAATATATAAGAAGGGCTTTGGCTCATTGTTCAAAATCATCCAAGAAGTTATGAAGGAGATCATCTCAAGCTACAATCAGCTCAAGGATGGGAGGTTGGAGGAGATCAAGGAGGAAGAGTTTCTACAAATTTGGAGGAGGTTTGCTCTAAATTTGGAGACATGTAGAGTAGTTCGCGTCTGCAATATACTATGATTAATAATTTTGCATCTGTCCTCACTTATGCATTCACTAGCTTCTAATTTAGGATAATTAGAATTTGGGTTTGCTATAAAACAATTATAAAATCTTCATATTCTCCATATTCTCCATATTCTCATAGGCACACTCCTAATACCTCTTAGGCACATAATTTCTTGTATGTAGTTCCTATTTTTGCCTAGATTCTCATATTGTGAGTTTGTATCATATTCACACATTATGATTTGACATTTGAAATTATGATAGTGTAGGTGAGCAACCTCTTACCATTACACTTTGACAACCTATATATTCTCTCTCTATCTCTCACTCATCTTTGTTTTCAGTCTTAAGGTGTGTATGCTAAGGTTCATGTGTTGGAAGATCCTATAAGCCTATGATATTGTTATTGTCGCCCACCCCACTTCCAATAGAGAGTTCTATTTTTGTTCTTGTCATTTTATCCCTAACATAATGATAATGCACCTCAATGTGTTTCTTGTGAGCATGATAAATTACTTGAGGAATAATGGTAATGCTTAGAGATGTGAGGGCATCGGTAGAAACCTAGCCTTCACTAGGCTTGGTAACTCTAGATAACTTTAATGGAACCTATAAGCTTCTAATATACCTATTTAGATCACCATAGTACTGTGGAACATTAGTCTCCAATCCATATGTCAAACTAGATAAATTTGTGTGTGCACAAAAGCTTTTGAAGACCTTATATTTATGAAAAAAGGCACCTAGTCTTTTATGCAAAGCTCAAAACTTGGCAAGAATTAAGAAGAGACTTTTTGTGCACTTTCAAATGAAATCGTGAGTGAAATAAAACACATTATCTCATGAATTTAGGAGGACTATACTAGGAGAAATGTGCATAACAATACTGGGGGAGGTCGTGGGGTTAATCTTGACTTTTTAAGAAGATGAAGATACAGTTTTTAAGAGGACTCTACCCTAGTTAAAACTTTTTCCGCAACTCTCAATTTTGGTTTAAAACATGTTTTCTGTAGGGATCGTAATCTCACAGCAATGAGTTTCCCATTCAAAGACACACAATGTCATACATGATGTATCACAATGTGTGAGTAGTGTCCATACATGGACCCACAAAAGAATAACTGGCATCACCTAATCACGTGCAATTGAAAATAGAAACAGAATGCCAATGTGCAACTGATTATATAAAAGGCCTCTCAAGGCTTTTCACAAACTATACATATGTACTTCTTGTATGTTATCTTCAACTACCTTCTCTTTTCTTTAAATTGCATATAATCAAGTTATATATAGTAAAAGAAATTTTATTGTATACTTGGGTATATTTTAACTATTAGTAGTAGATCATCCATATGAGGTCATTAAAATTATTCTTATATTGAAGAAAATCACAATTTACCCTGTTTCAGGTAACGTTCTTTAGCTCAATGCAAGAAGCACTCTTCCTTCTTCAAGGAGGAGATTATTTGAGCTTATTTCCTAAGAAAATGCATATTGCACCTTTATAATGTTAGTTATCTTATGCGCAAAACATGTTGGTGGATAAGGCTTCAGAGCTCTATTACTGCATACAAAGAAGATTAAGTTCAACTAAAATAGTGTTTATTGCACTCTTCATTTAGTTCAACAACTTCAAGATCCCCGTTCATCTTGTCTCCATAAGTGTTCATCAATGCCTAGTGCTTGGAACATTCAAGAGAGTGTAGATAGATCACTCCTCCAAAGCACTACTTCTCAATTCTACTTGAAGCAATACCCGGGGAAACATTCCAAAGAAGTCATAATTTACAAAAGGAATTGAGGAAGCAGTTGAGAGCTCACCGTTCTCACACGCACTAGATTGTAGCTGCCTTTTTCATATGAGTTGAACCAAGGGCCATTACATAATCGATTTGAGATTCCGAAGGGAGGTTCTCATGTTTGGGTTGAGAATCTTGCTCTCATACCACTTCTTGAGTGAGCATAGTTATGGCACGAACTATATGCATATATGGGATAGAGAGAGAGAGAGATACATGTGTTCTGGATAAGCCCTTCACCACTGAACGTTTGATGAACATACTTTGATTCAACTCAATAAATGTTTTACATAGTGCTATCCCAAATCATCATTGTGTGTGCAGAAAAGTTTGCTAAAGCTGAAACAGCTGTAGCTAACAATGAAAAAAAACTTAAGGCCACCTTCAATATGGTTTAATACGCATAAAGAAAGAAATAATAAACCATCATGATGTTGATGTCCATTTTTGAGGGTGCACAAAAGCGCAAGAAAGTAGTAGGAAAAGCTGATTTTTAAGCCCTATTGAGGTATTGATATAGAATGAGTAATCAATAATGGCATGCTTCAACTTGTAGACTTTGCAGGATATGTACTGAGTAAGATGTATATTATCACCCCTTATCATGGAATGGTCAGATCATTTGGCTCTCAAGCTTGAAAACCTTTAACATCTGAGTACTCTATGTTACGGAATCGAAGCCAAGTTGAAATGCGTGTGGCCTTTTGGGTGCATCAAACTAGTCTATGTTTTGGGCCTTAGGGATATCTCTTCTTCCTAGGCATTTAACCACTGCTTTTTCGGATATATGGGTTGTTGTGTAGTAAGCCCACTTTCACTTGTACTTACATTAACTTCAAACGAATCCGTGGAGATAAGGCCTCTAGAGGAGCTTTCTTTTAAAATACGAAAGTATCACAAAGTTGACATGGTGGATACTTAGATGTTAACCAGGAGAGCACTTTCCTTGAAAAAGGACGTGGCCATGCATTTAACTCCTTCTAGTACTTTAACAAAATGGTCAGGTGGTACATTATGTACAATTGTTTTTCTCTAATTAGATTCATGTGTGTAAATATGCACACAACACATAAACACACATACACACACACACAAATATATATATATATATATATATAGTAACATGCCTCTTTATTAGTGAAATAATTCCTTTTGAAATTTCTTAATTTCATTGTGGGGATAATGCTTAGAATGAATAATTGGGTCATTTTATGCATGTAGGAAAAATTTTGGGATGACAAGTTTCATATTCTCTCTCTAGATCTTATTTGCATCATGTTTTCTAGTTGAAATTCGAAGGTGAAGATGTGAGAAAGGTAGAGAAAGTATAGGAGAATAAAGTGTCTCTCTGAAATTTTTGTGAGCCATGTCTTAAGTACCATATTCAAAGCTCTACATTTAGTTCGTTGTAAGAAAATGTCTTGATTTTCCTCTATCTCTAGAATTTTGAAAGTTTCAGGACTCAAAAGTGGCATTTGAAGGTGGATTTGGACCTAGGTCATCTCTTACACTATTGTGCAGATCCAAAAATTGAATAAAAATGTCTCTAACAAGCTTAGCCTAATTCCTCACTGTTTTTTAGTTATATGACTTTGAAAAGTGCCGTTTTCCAACACTTAAAAAAACGAGGGCTTCTCTAATTCTATTCAAATTCATGATCCTAATGCTTATGTGTCACCATATCTAATCATGGATATTTTTGGATATGTCTTTTCAGTGCTTTTCTCCTATTTTTCATAGGTACACAAAAAAAAGCACACTACGATCACATGGCTTTTTGCAAAAGTTTATGAGAAACTTGACTTTTTTCTAAATTTTTTGGATCGCACACTTCTTTAGGATGATGATCAAACTCTATTATAGGGAAACTTGCACATCAACAAAGAGGGCGCATGCAAAAATCAGAGAATTACCTTCTGATTGAGAGTGAGAGTGAGAGTAAGAGTGAGACTGTGATTAAGATTACGAGTGTGAATGAGATTTTGACAACTTGGGGGTGGTCGGGAGGTAGATTCTTGGTGAAGAAGCTTTTTTACGAAGCTATTGTAACCATTGATTCTCATCTATAATATTAGAATTCTTCTATCTCCGAGTCATATTCTTCTGCATCAGATTTTCTCTTATCTTGTGCAATCTCTACATTTGTCTCTCCTCTGTTATTCTTGAATGATCGAAAGATTGTGATTGGGGAAAGATTGTCATTTGGGAAATGCTATATATATATATATATATATATATATATATATATATATATATATATATATATATATATATATATATATATATATATATATATATATCACGCACGTATGTAGACAAAATGCATTTAGATATGCAGCTATATATACAATAATAAAAAGTGGATACATAAGGACATTAGAACTGTGAAGCTGCATTGCAGTGGTCTGGGCGTTCCTTGTCTTTATAACTATAACAATAAACGATATTTATGTAAAACACATTAATGCTTTCAATGAACAACAGATCAAGTAGAATCAAGCCAACTAAGAAAATAAACAATTTATAAAAGAGAGTACTTATGGTTACCAGAAGGGTTTCCGAAGGGATTCCAATCGTACATCAAGAGCATAAATAATTTGAAAGCTTTTATGGAAAGAATAAAAATAAGTTAGATTTAATATATATAATTAATGATAAATCATAAAAACAAACTATGTTATAAAGATGAAAAGCATATTTGCAGGAAGTATAGAGGGGAACTTTCAGGCTAGCTTAATTTCAAAGTCGTATATTACATAGGTGCTTAACTGTGTATGTCTTTATGTATGTTTTCATGCTCAAGTAATAGTGTACGTATATATATATATATATATATATATATATATATATATATATATATATATATATATATATATATATATATATATATATATATATATATATATATAACGATCTTGGTTTGTGTTACAAGGCTGACGGAGCGAGACAATCGCAACCGCAGAAGAAGGATAAACAAGACTTGTGGCTGAAATGACGGAGATGCAGGAAATTTCGCAAGAGTCGGTAGATGAAAAATGCGAAAGCAATAAAAGTAGAAGACAGAAAGAAAGAAGGGTCGTCGCTTTGTTAGACTGGTGGAGCAGAGTTTACTGTGTTAAACAGAATCTTGGAGTGATAGTTAACAGGAATTTATTTGAGAGAGACAGAAGGTTAGATACGTCTCTGTGCTGTGGAGTACTGTAGTGAATAGAGTTGATCACATCGAAACTGGAGTATTCGGAGATTGTGAGTATCATATTTTAAGACTGTATATGAGATATTGTTGAGTACATTGAGTACTGTTCCATTCTATTCATATTTAATTATTCTGCTATTCTTTGGTTGAACCGATTCTCATTTGGTAGTTTTTATGTTGTGAGTCTATTTGATGATTGGTTATATACGATTCTGTATCTCTCGGCTGGGATATTGGGTATTTGTTGTCCGGCGTGAGACTGTGTCAGAACAAAGTTAGTACCTTTTCGGTTAAGTAACCAGGTTTTATATGATAATCGGCGAACACTGATTATGCGACAAGGATCTGTGTGTACACAGAAGTTACTTGCGGTAGAAATCTGTGACTTGAGTCAATATACGCATAGTTTGAAGTAATCTCGATCCAAGTTGATTGTGTATTTTTTTTTTTGTCCGGTGTGTTTATTTGTCACATGGAAACGTCTTATTGAGAAGTATTTAATTATTGAGAAGAGCGTATTCTCGTAATTGTAAGTTACGGCAGAATCACTGTGTTATTACCATAGCATATTCAGGGCCGAACATTCTAACACTTATCGTACCGAAGAGTAGTCAGCATTCAAACTCCCTCCCTGTGTTAAGACGTGAGGGAATACTTGCGATTGTGTAAAGGATTGGGAAAATAGTACAGGGCCTCTGTGTAACAGACCCCTACCACTCCCAAGAACCCGAGGACCCGATAATACTCTTTCGAAAGTTGGATTGAAGTATTATCGTCTAACACTGGCGATCCTACTGGGGATGTGGCATTGAATTACCTGGTATTTTGTTCAAATTAAACTTTTGTTGGAAGGACAGTAGCAACAGAATCAGATTGTTGCGATACTGTTTGTTCGTAATACTATATGATCAGTACGGAAATGCTACATGCCGATTACTCGATCAGGAGAAAAGTATCCCAAGAATCATCAGTTAGGGGTATTAAGAACAACTTTGGGAGGTACTAGTGTAATTAGACCTGACCCAGTTGTCGAAAAAGTGACAAACGATAACACTGATTCCGGTGAAATTACGGTAGAACGTAGTACATTTCTAGAATTGCCTGGTGTTACTACGGTGCAGACTGTCGAAAATACAGCAATTTTGGAACCTACCAAGACGCAGTTGGAATCTAGTATAAAAGTCTTCGGAATAGATTCAGATACGACTAGAAACGCTTTAGGGAAGGAAATTAATACAGGTGAATCTACGCTGTATCCAGTCACAATTTTGAATCCTTCCGGTGGAATTTCGGTAAGAAAAACACAGTTTTTCGGTGACGATTCAGCACTTTCGACTGAATCTTCAGCTCAACTACAACGTGTGGAAGCAAGTTCTCCTACTTTGGATATCAAGGAGGAAGGAAGATTATTTGAAACAGAAATTCGCAATATAGTAAGCAAACTAGTTGCACCGGAAAGTGTGCCATTTGGCGAAACAAATTCCGGTAGTTCAGAAACTCAAACCAGAAATACAGAAGGAGTATATAATACATTTACGATGAATGAACAACCACAACGACAATTAGGTCAACCCAGATTGGCTTCAACGGGAGTAACATACACAAAGTTTAGTGGGTTTCCAGGAGATGACCCAGATGCTCACGTACGCACCTTCGAAATCAGTTACGCTGTCCTCAACCATCCACCGGATCCGGCGTACAAAGCAATTATTTTTCAATCTACACTTGTGAATGAAGCAGCAAGGTGGCTTACTGAATATGATATTAATCATTTCGGTACTTATGAAGCAGTACGAGACGCTTTTCTGCAGCGATTCAGGCTAAGAAAAAATCCTGCAGAGATCTTTGAGTATTTACAGAACAATAGACAGAAACCAAATCAAACTGTACAAGAGTATGCTACCCTTTTCAGGACTCATTTAAGACAGTTACCCCAGGCCCATGCTAATTTACCAGACGATGTTATTACACAGTGGTTTATCAATGGCTTGCTTCCTCAACTTAGGCAAATCATGATTATAAGATGTGTAGGAGCCATGACCCTCGATGCAGTGATAGCAATGACCCTTCAGCTAGAAAACAAAGTTGGTGGATTTTCAGAGGATTTGGAATGGATTAAAACAAACAAACATGTGGCTGAAGATATAACTAGGCAAGTATATTGCACCACCTACAAGAATTCAGGACATACTAGTGTTCAGTGTGCGTTAAATCAGACTTATTGCGCCATCTGTAACATTGTGGGACATACCACTGAGAATTGTGCATACAATGCTAGAAGACAAGGAGCAGCAACAGTTAATGCAATTATTCAGGAACAAGGGCAGTCATCCAATCAATATGTACCCCCACATTTGAGACACAATCAACAACAAGGTTATCGACATTATCGAGGACAGAGGAACAACAACTATAACACACCGCGCTGGCAGAATGGACCACCACCGGAAAATCAAAATTTACCACCACCTCGATGTCATTTTTGTGGACAATTGGGCCATATTAGAAGATTCTATAGAGATGCAGCGGAATATGATCAAAGGAAAAAGGAACGTCAAAACCCAATGGCCAATGTGGTGACAATCACACCTGTAGAGACGCAGGCAGCAGCAGTTCAAACTCGTTCCGGTAAACAATTGCAACCAGCAGCTGAATTATTTGAGCCAGGGATACGTGAACAACACAGAATGTATCATAAGGCTAGCCAGTGGACTACCGTAGAACCACCTGTTTTTCCAAAACCTACTCCAGTGATCCAGTCCCCGGATACCACACAAGTTCATGCTGACAATACAAAAGTAGGTACATCATCTGCAGTAGAATTACCACCTTCAGACCAAGCTTCGTCTTCAACAGATAAGGAAGATGCAAATCAAGTGCAACCAACTTGGGATATATTGTCAAAAGCATCCATCACACTGCCTTTCGGGCAATTACTGGCATTAGTACCAGGAATACGCCAACAATTTCAACAACAGTCTGCTACAAAATCTGCTTGCATTCCGGCTACTGCAATAGTACAACCGGAGCCAGACTCTACGGTAGATCACTCAGTTCCTCTGATTACGGTATGGTTTCATAAACATCAAATTCCACAAGTTTTAATTGATGGGGGATCCGGCGTGAACATTGCCACTGCGTCACTTTGTAAGAAGTTAGGATGGACTAAGATAGAACCAGTTCAATTCTTTGTTAGGATGGCTGATCAATCTAGAGTTCATCCAGTAGGACTGGTCCGAGATATACCCATAACTGTCCAAGACACAACATTCAAGATGACTTTTGTTGTTCTTGAATTGCCGGAATCCACCCTAGACTACAACCTACTTTTCGGTCGTCCTTGGTTAAAACAAGCCAAGGTAATTCAAGACTGGTCAGCCCAGGAACTTACCTTCAAAGATAAAAATCGCAAATGTGTTGTAAAATTAGATGCTATACAACCCTGTGAGTTACATGCTCGACCATATTTTGCCGAACCAGTCCATATGTTAGATGGATTGTCGGATGACGAAGAAGAAGAATTTCTGAAGAATAATGTTGATTTGATGACAGTAGGAACTATTGATCTACAGTCTGTGGTAGATACTTGGAATGCTTCAGTATGTACAGTAATACCCATTGTCGAAGAAATTAAGGAGGAAAATACCATTTCGATTCAAGGTAATGAATTACAGCAACTTCTCGAACCATCAGCTGATACAGAGAAATATCAACAATTTTATGTTCCAGAAGACCAGTTAATTACTTATAATCTTGGAGATGAAGACCACCCTCGTCCTGTAAAGATAAAGCAAAACTTACCTGAAGCCTTTCAAGCAGATTTATTTAAGCTACTCCAAGAATTTACTGACGTCTTTGCATGGGATTACAAAGACATGAAGGGCCTGGATCCTCGTATCTATCAACACAGAGTTATGCTAAAACCAGAAGCGAAACCGATAAGGCAAACCAGCTACCGGATGAACCCACATTATGCATCTCAGGTAAAGGCTGAACTTGATAGGTTATTAAAAGTAGGATTCATAGTACCAATAGAACATGCGGAATGGATTTCACCAATTGTAATTGTACCAAAGAAAAACAAGCAATTGAGAATTTGCGTAGATTATCGGAAATTAAATGCTGCAACAATACCGGATCCCTTTCCGATTCCTTTTTTGGATACGATGCTTGACAAAGTAGCAGGTCATGAGATGTATTCATTTCTAGATGGATACAGTGGATATAACCAAGTAAGAATGGCTGAAGAGGATATACCAAAAACTGCATTTATTACAAATTGGGGTGTCTTTGCTTGTACCGTAATGTGGTTTGGATTGAGAAATGCGCCAAGCACATTTCAAAGATGTATGCAGGAAATATTTTCTCCTTATCTCACCTCATTCATGCAAGTATACCTTGACGATTTTTCAATTTTCGGTAAAATGATCGCACATCTAGTACATTTACGATGTTGTTTTCAGAGATGTAGAGAATATAGATTGTGTTTAAACCCAAACAAATCTGTGTTTGCGGTTTCATGTGGTAAGTTACTTGGTCACATCATATCAGCACAGGGTATTCAAGTTGATCCTGATAAAATTTCAGCAGTATTAGAAGCTCCGGTGCCTAATACACCTAAGGAAGTAATGCGATTTATGGGACAAGTGAGGTGGCATGGAAGGCATTTACGGTGGCTTGCTCATATGGCAATACCACTGAACAAATTAATTTCCAAAACTGCAAGGCAATTCGAATGGACTCAGGAATGTCAGATAGCATTTGATCGACTGAAACAGTTATTAACACAGGTTCCCATTTTACAGCCACCAGATTGGGATCACCCATTTCACGTATTTGTTGATGCATCTGATATAGCAATAGGAAGTGTACTAATGCAACAAACAGATAAATGGTTTAGACCAGTATACTATGCTAGCAGAAGATTAGCACCTGCAGAGAAGAACTACTCGGTAACTGAGAGGGAATGCTTAGGATTAGTGTATTCGGTAAAAAAATTCAGACATTATTTGTTGGGCCGAAAATTTACATTCCATGTCGATCATGCTGCACTTGTTTACTTGGTTCGACAGCAACATATAGGTGGCCGCCTAGCACGATGGGTTCTACTATTGCAAGAGTTCGACTATGATGTCGTTCATCGGCCAGGTAGTTCACATGCCTTAGCAGACTTTTTGTCACGCTTAGATTCAGGTGAACCTCCGGTTGGTATAAATGATACAACGCCAGCCATTTATACTTCAGAACCCACTACCGAGGAATTGTCAAACCAACCAGTACCAACTACGTATTATGATCAGTTATTGACCTTCCTTTCAAGTGGATATCTACCTTCTGAAATCCCCACAGCTACACGCCGAAAAATTGCAGGTTTTAGTGGACGATTCCGGTTAGTTGCTGGAGAACTATATTATACAGATCATACCGGAATCCTACTTCGTTGTATTCCACCACATGAAGTTAACTCAGTTATCACTTTGGCTCACTCAATTCCTTCTGGTGGCCATTTTGCAGCAGATCTTACTCACCGAAAAATTCTGCAAAGTGGACTTTGGTGGCCAACTATGTATAGAGATATATTGGAATTTATCAAAACTTGTGATAGCTGTCAAAGAACTGGACAACCACTACAACGCCATTACTTTCCACTTCATCCAGTACTTCCTTTAGAACCATTTCAGAAATGGGGTCTTGATTTCATTGGTCCAATCACACCTCCCGCGGTATTCAGCAACAACAGGTATATATTGACTTGCACAGATTACGCAACCAGGTGGGCAGAAGCATGGCCTTTACGCTCAGCTACAGCAGTTGAAGTAGCGAAATGTCTATTATCAGATGTCTTTCCAAGATTTGGATTGCCACTAGAGCTTGTTTCAGATCAGGGTACTCATTTTATGAACAAGTTGATGAAAGCATTAACACAGTCATTCCAGATCAGTCATAAATTTAGCTCACCATATTATCCTCGTGCAAATGGATTGGCAGAAAGTACCAACAAATCTTTGTTAAATATGCTTCAGAAATTGACTAGAGAAACACCGGAAAGATGGGATCAGTTGCTACCTGCAGTCTTATGGGCCTATCGCACTACATATAAGGTAACCACCGGTTTGACACCATTCAAGTTAGCCTATGGAATAGAAGCAATAGCTTCGATGGAAATTGTAATACCAAGTTTAAGAGTAGCAACGTCTCAGAAGCTTTTACCCGAAGAGTCATTGGTATTTCGGTTGGAAACCCTTAGAGAATTAGATGAGCACCGATGGCTCAGTTTCTTAACTATGAAAGAAATCCAATTAAGATAGGCCAGAACACATGACCGAAATTTAAAGACTCCAGTATTTTCGGTAGGACAGCTTGTTCTTTTTTACAATGCGAAGTCCAATAGATCAGCAGGAAAATTCAAGCTACGTTGGTTCGGTCCATTCAAGATTTCAGAACAAGTTGGTCCGGCTACTTTTCGATTGACTACATTGACTGGACAACCACTTCCAAAAGCTAGAAATATGTATTTAGAAGGTCTCGAAGCAGAACTATAGATTTCGGGCCTACAAATCCGGTGTTGTACTGGTATATTTTATTAAAAGTCATGATTTTTTGTGCATAATACTTTTCACACATGTAAAAGACATTCCAAGTCCAGCATCGATCTTCAGAATGATGATTTTGATTCTAGAATTTCGGTAAGCAGTATGTAGTGTCATGTCCGAATGAAATATCATCATTCTAGCAAATGGCAGCTCAAAGTCTAGCACTTATAAATAAGTATGCCCGGCAAAGTATTTTTCTGTATAGTATTCTGCAAGTCTTACAACCATGTCTGAAAAGGATATACTGAGATGACGACTCAGGGAGCGCACACTTACACAAAACTGTGTTGTGACTACAACCGATACTACATTACAGTGGCTTCGATCGAGGTGGCGAGCCAATAGGCTTGCGCTGAAAGCCAACGCTCTTCATGGTGGCGGGAAAGGATGATGAAGCAAGGTAGCGTCAAGGCTGGTGCCGATGCAGACGAAAGCGAGACGGGGAGCGACGAAGTGCGAATACGACTTCGGGGAAGAATTGATCATTTCTAGCGATTCGGAAGACGAAAGGCGAAACGAACAGGATAGTGACAAGAATGTGAGTGAGGATGATGTCGATGATGAAGATGACTCAAGAACTTCGACAACGTCACCAGAGGATCGGACTCCTACAGTTTGCTAAGTTACCCTGGGAACAGTGGACTTGTTCCGCCACTAGAACAAGTGCGATCAGAAAGGATTGGGGAGTTAAACCCTGGCATGGACCGACAGACACTGTAAAAGGATATTTCAGCCAGGTGGTGATAGGATATTGTATGGTTACATGACTTCTGCAGAAGACATGGATTCAACAGCACAGAGGGTACTTTGATTCCATAGACGAAGCGCTTAAAGTACATGATCAAGAAGGTGGGTCCAGGTAACAACAAAATCAAGAGTAGATTCTTATTGAATGTATAAATAGACATGTTTTTCAGAATGGCTTAGATGTTCAAAAAGCTATTTAACTCAAGGAAGAGCTGCAGCTGAAAAATACGAGTATGTAAAGTATGAGTTTTTGAGGCAACAGCATATAAGAAAGCGGGACTTCATGAAGAGGCAACTAGACCAGCTATACGAGTTTGAGGAAGTTCTGGAGAAAAAGACGACCTATCACGTACGGTGACACATTCGGGATTGAAAGATATTTGCTGAATCACCAGCAGGATATGGACATTATGAACGACTAGCCAGAGTCTTTCTAATGCATGTAAAGAAAGAAAACAGTGGGATAGCCCCAGGCAAAAGGATATCACCTACAGTATTGCACTTGCGGGTTCGAGTCCACCGTGCGTGCCAGTGTTACAAGGCTGACGGAGCGAGACAATCGCAACCGCAGAAGAAGGATAAACAAGACTTGTGGCTGAAATGACGGAGATGCAGGAAATTTCGCAAGAGTCGGTAGATGAAAAATGCGAAAGCAATAAAAGTAGAAGACAGAAAGAAAGAAGGGTCGTCGCTTTGTTAGATTGGTGGAGCAGAGTTTACTGTGTTAAACAGAATCTTGGAGTGATAGTTAACAGGAATTTATTTGAGAGAGACAGAAGGTTAGATACGTCTCTGTGCTGTGGAGTACTGTAGTGAATAGAGTTGATCACATCGAAACTGGAGTATTCGGAGATTGTGAGTATCATATTTTAAGACTGTATATGAGATATTGTTGAGTACATTGAGTACTGTTCCATTCTATTCATATTTAATTATTCTGCTATTCTTTGGTTGAACCGATTCTCATTTGGTAGTTTTTATGTTGTGAGTCTATTTGATGATTGGTTATATACGATTCTGTATCTCTCGGCTGGGATATTGGGTATTTGTTGTCCGGCGTGAGACTGTGTCAGAACAAAGTTAGTACCTTTTCGGTTAAGTAACCAGGTTTTATATGATAATCGGCGAACACTGATTATGCGACAAGGATCTGTGTGTACACAGAAGTTACTTGCGGTAGAAATCTGTGACTTGAGTCAATATACGCATAGTTTGAAGTAATCTCGATCCAAGTTGATTGTGTAATTTTTTTTTTGTCCGGTGTGTTTATTTGTCACATGGAAACGTCTTATTGAGAAGTATTTAATTATTGAGAAGAGCGTATTCTCGTAATTGTAAGTTACGGCAGAATCACTGTGTTATTACCATAGCATATTCAGGGCCGAACATTCTAACACTTATCGTACCGAAGAGTAGTCAGCATTCAAACTCCCTCCCTGTGTTAAGACGTGAGGGAATACTTGCGATTGTGTAAAGGATTGGGAAAATAGTACAGGGCCTCTGTCTAACAGACCCCTACCACTCCCAAGAACCCGAGGACCCGATAATACTCTTCCGAAAGTTGGATTGAAGTATTATCGTCTAACAGTTTGTTAACATATTTTCTTGGATTAGAACTTCTATATTCAGATTTTGGAATCTTTATTACTTAGAGGAAGTACGTTCATGATATGTTAGTCAAATCTAAGATGGAGAACACTAAAAGTGCAGGTACACCCATGAAACTCAATCACAACCTTAGTTCTCATGAGGGAGAACTACTTGAAGATATTATAGGTTATCAAAGGCTTTTTGTGAGTCTCAATTATACAACCCTAACAAGAGTTGAAATTCGTTATGGATTAAGTACATTAAGTCAATTTATGCATACACCAAGAAAGCCTCACTTGGAAGCTGCCAAAAGGATCTTAAATTATCTGAAGGGTAATATAAATGAGGGGTTGTTTATCAATTCACATCTGATTTGGATATGAAGATGTATTATGATGCATATTTGGTTGGCTCAAAAGATGAAAGGAGGAGCACTTCTAGATACTTATCTTTTGCGATTCAAAGCTTATATCATGGTCATCAAAGAAACAATCAATCGTGGCATTTTTATCAACAGAAGCAGAATATTGAGCTTAGCAAATGCAATACAAGAGGCTATGTGGCTCAAATTACTTTGTACATATTTGGGATAACATTCTTATACTCCAATGATTTTTGCAGATAACATTAGCTCACTTCATTTGCCTGGTAATCTTGTATATCTTGCAAGGAATAAGCACATTGAGGTGCACTATCATTATGTAAGAGAGAAGCTACTTAACAAGGACATCCAATTGTCTTATGTATCTACCAATTTTCAATGTGGAGATATGCTCACAACATCTTTTGATGGAACTAAGATGAATAGGGTCAAGATGATGATTGGATTGTCGAAAATCAAAGAGAAGTGAAGACTAAGCATGTTAGGCTTGAGGGAGAGTTGTTGGTGCCAATGATTCCAAACCCACATAGTTGGACAATTAGCATTTATTTCATATAGTCACATATGACTATTACCTTGTAAAAAGTCAACCTATTTTTATCCTTGTAAAAGTGCATATGTTAATTGTGCTATTCCCACATGGAGTTAGGAGGAATCAAATCTCGAATCACCTAGTAGTTGATAGATGAGAAAGTGAGTCCGAAATTTTAGGACTCACTTTATGGTAAGAGTTTAAATTTCAATCCAAAAGTTGGCTCCAACTCTAGCTATTAGATTGGATCAAAAATTCGTGTGGAATAAAGCCTGATTTGTATATCATTCAAGAGGGATTTTCTGTGATTAGTGAGATCATTCTATAGCCACTTCACTACCCTCACATTGTGGAGTTATATATTACCAATCTCATTGTATTCTTATGTGATTTGATACATATACATTGATACTTCTCTACTTCACTTCTCTCTCAAGTTCATCTTAGAACATTGATGTTCTCAGACTTGGTTCTTAATGCATAGTTGATCATTTGATGTGGATTAAAATGTTATAGAGTTTACTGATTGTCTTTTTCATATCGACAAAGTTTCATTGTTACTACATTTCTCAATCTCAAGATATCTTCACATCTCTGCTCACTAGTTTGCATACTATAGCAGCCCAAAAATGTTCGGGCAGTCATCCAACTTGCTAAGCATCATTCTTAGTGTACATGTGTAGAGACCAAAATACCAAGTCTTGGTACTTAGTGGAAGTTTCTACTCATCTGTTATGATTCATTGAATAGAGGATCATGCTCCAAAGCACTAAGGTGGTTATTTATGATTGTTAGGAAGCTCAAAGGGTCTAGTCTACCCTCCACAACATGTTCTTGGTTGGTGAGAAGAAGGATTTTGCAGCACCACTTCGTCTCTAGAATCTATCCACCATCTCCTCAAACAAAAAGGTGTATGTCTATCTATGAATATTTTAAATAAAGTGTGGAAAAACAGAAATCACTATATGAACTTAATAGTTTCAAGAATCAGATACAGACGAGAGAAACATCAGCTTTTAATGTGAATATGAGAATAGAAACTTTTTTATCTGAGTATGCTCGAAGATAGATGTGTCGATTGTACAATTTAGATATTAAAGAAAATGAATCCTATTAAATGAATTAATTGTGCAACTATTTTGTTCTGCAATATATAAGGATTTATCTAACCTTCATATGGAAAGTGTTTATGATTGCTCTTTTAAGGTTTGGGTTAGAATCTATGCGTTCATATAATCACAGATAATTGGTTTGGAATGGAATTGCGCAGAAAGTTTGCTTTATCATTCTCGTCCGAAAACATTTTCAAAATTTGAATGATGTGTTATGATTCTTTATCCTTTGTATTTGGTTAACGTTAGCTATGAGACATTAGATTCGAGTGTATGACATGCTATTGATGCGTTATTTTCTTACGTGGTATTGATTCTCTAGAAATAGTGTGATTTGAAGTTTTGTCGTTCTAGTTTTACATACGTAAAGAAGCAAAGTACCATTTCTTCACAGACTTCTAAGTTTTCAATTGTGATGTTAATACGGCATTAAGTTTCACATAAAGAGAAGAACGATAATAAGAAATTTGAAAAAGGACTTTGGTTAACCTTCTTGATTGTCAAATCTCTTTTGCCACTTACACACATACTCTTTTGTGAGCATTTGAAGATTTATGCGAAATATTTTA
Organism: Ceratopteris richardii; assembly: GCA_020310875.1. Classification (NCBI taxonomy): domain Eukaryota; kingdom Viridiplantae; phylum Streptophyta; class Polypodiopsida; order Polypodiales; family Pteridaceae; genus Ceratopteris; species Ceratopteris richardii. Next base: position 82,854,003 of record CM035412.1, on the reverse strand, counting down.
GAAGGTCAGTCATGTAAACGATATATGTCATCAAGTGTTTTTATTCAATCGACGATGATGGTTGACCTCGAATTATGAAAACTTACTGAAATAATGTTTGACATGATTTTACTTAAGTTGCTAAAAATTATCATGTGTACGTCATTGAACAAGACGGTTGAATTGATCTATCAACCGAGCGTTTCATCTTCTTGACAACAGGGGGGTGACGATAGGAGGTGATGCACGTACAAAACGAAGATAACACGCGAGGTTCTTCAAAAGTTTTAGAGAAGAAGTCATATATATGTCTTTATATGTGTAGCCATGCTAAGCCAATTGTGTACGTATTTATGCATATATCTACATATCTAATATGTGCATCTTTATACATTATATATATATATATATATATATATATATATATATATATATATATATATATATATATATATACATGGAGAGAGAGATAGAAGACTTCCGTGTTTGTGATTATTGTCGCGGGGTGTAGATGGTTAAATTATGTGCGTGTATGTTTTTGCTAGGATAAGTATGTATGAATGTGTATATGTGGGTTTGTGTGTCTGCATGTACATATATGTAGTTGTGAATGTATGTATTTATGTTTGTAAGTATGTATCTATGTATGTATGTATGTATGGATTTGTTTGTTTGCAGACATGTCGCCTAGGAACTTCACTTAGCTTCTGCAACGTGCTAAAAGTAAATAATGTAATCGCTCATGTAGCTATCGCAAGAGGGACAAGCGACATGTTCATTATTTGTATTGCTTTTCTGATTTTATAGTATATTATGTTTCTTGGAAGTTTGATAGCATCGTTATAAATAAGGAATATGTGGTCGTTTCGAAAGAATTACGTTTCTTTAAAACACACTTCTAGATTTTTGAAAACGAGAGGCAGTAAAGTAATCGATCCTAAATGGAGACACAATCTTGACCCTCAAGTAGAACAGAGCATTTTAAAATTTGTTGTGCTGAAAATTTTTCAAATATCAATGGCACCACTTTTCTACTGAAAATTTGAAGAAGTTTTAAGCGAGTATAACAAAAGCTGCTCTACAAATGTGTATTAAAAGATATTTATAACCTTTGGAGAGTGTCACATCGCAAGGTCGCTTAGGAAAACGCAAAAGTTTGAAGAGAAAACAATCAATGAGCACCCGAAAATCGTTTCATTCTTGACGTTATTCACACTATGAGGATGGCAAAGAGACCAAGCAGATTGATATGAATTGAGTTTGAGTTTTCTTCCGAAAGATAACAAAATCGCTGAAGTGAGACGCAGGAGGAAAGTTAGCCCCCTCGAATAACATATACTGTAACCTAGAAAAAGAGATTAATGAGGTCGACTTCCCAGGGGACAACCACTTTGATGAAGACCCCACTGATAATACCCTTGGGTGCTCTACCAGCAAAGAAGACAACCAAGAAGGTTATACCACGAGTAAAGAGGAAGGCTTCACTACCAGCAATGAAGACAACCCAGACAGCGAAAGCTCCTCTCTTGGCCCTACCCTCCCGGTATGCTTTCCAAGATTACCGCAACAAAAGTCAAAGCTTAAAGGAAAACAACCTTCCGGCATGCCTTGGAAGAGCCCCCTCAAGAGCAGGATCCTAAGTCAAGAAGTAGGGAGGAAAAAAGAAGACCACAAGAAGAAAAAAGATCGGGTCCCTCCCGTCAAAGAGGGCAACCATCATTAATGAAATTCACATCTCTAAACGTCAGGGGTCTGTCTGACCCGTCAAGAGCTTCGATTCTTGGCCAGTGGTTCAAAGGCAGGTGCTTCGCCCCTGACTTTATTTGCTTACAAGAGATTAAAATCGATGGAGAGGATCTCCAGAAACGGCTTAAATGCATTTCTCCGAACCACCTTTGGTTCTCCACTTCTCACCCTAGAGGGACGGGGGTTGCTTCTATCGGCATTAGTCACTCCTTGTCTGGCAATGTGACCTCGACTTTTGAAGGTCGGAATCATCGTTGGATTGCTGCCTCTTTCGGGTTCCCTTTCCAATTCACTGTGGTCTCAATTTATGCCCCTAATGGTGAAGCAGATAGAATGGATACTTGGGCTTCCCTCGACTCCCTGTCACACAATGTTTTGATTTGTGGGGACTTCAACATGGTTGAGTTTCCTGAGGACCGATGGAATAACAAAGGAAAAATTATTGACGGTCAGGAGAAAGAGATATGGGATAAAATCAAGCTCCATCTCGACCTGGTCGAGGTGAAAGACATGAAGGGGTTCTCCTGGTCAAATCTCCAATCGGGGGACTCTTTGAGGAAAGCAAGACTTGATAGATGCTACATCGATCAGAACACCATCCTTTAGTGGGGTTTTCCTTCGATTTCCCAACACATGGACCTGACTATCTCAGACCACTATCCGATTACTCTGTCTTTCAAACCGATTCCCATGTTCCAGAAAAGCTCCTTGGTTTCAAACTTGTCAGTCATCGTTTTCCCTCCCCTCTGTCCACCAAGAAATTTCTGAGGTGTGGACGGAAGCCTTTGCCCACTATAATGAACCTGCTAAGTGTTGGAGAAGCGCGGTAGAAAGGACTCAAAAAATTCTAATCAGGACTCAAAAGGCGATAAGAGAAATCCGAAAAAAAAGAAGAGAAACGGTGTACCGGAGGCTCTCACGGCTTGAAGAAGAGGTGAACAAAGGTAAGTTACATTGCCAACAAGGTCTTTTGAAAATCAGGGGAAGACTAAGATTAGAGGAGGAGGTTCAAAGGAAAAATCTTCAAATTTTCTTCAAAGATTGGTGGGCAGGGAAGGCCGACAAACCAACGAAAGAGATGTGTAACATCCTCAAAAGGAAACAATCTAGGGAATCCATCCCCCTACTGGTCGATAATGATGGAATTGAATGTTGCACGGAAGTGGAGAATAGATCTATCATCGTCGAGCACTTTACCAATCTTCTCGGGGTCTCGACTCCTCTTTCCCCCCACAGGCGCGACTCCATGGCAACCATCTCAAGGGTTGCTCAAACTAGAATCCCACAGAACTTGATTGTTCTACTGGATGCTAACATCTTCGAGAATGAAATTATCGAGGTTATTGATGCCCTTCCCAATAGGAAAAGTCCGGGTCCGGATGGCCTTACCAATGAGTTTTTCAAGTCCTTCAAACATCAGGTGGCCACCCCACTGCGCCTCGTGTGGCAAGAGGCTCTCTCATTCGGTGCCCTCCCTGAGTGCTTGAATAATGGCGTCATCAAGTTAATCCACAAACGGGGAGATAAGAACAAAATTGAAAACTGGCATCCGATTACCATGCTCCAAACAGGATACAAGATAATTGCAAAAGTTATCGCCAACAAAATCTCCTGTCATTTAAAGTCATGGCTGTACAAGGACCAGAAAGGTTTTATCAAAGGTAGATCTATACTTGAAGCAATTATCGATATTTGGGAAGGCCTTGCTTTTGCTGAGGAGTCTGCTCAAGATCTGGTATTCATTAAGATCGACTTCGACAAAGCGTATGATAGATTGGAATGGGACTTTATTCTTCAATCATTGAAAGACCTTGGATGCAGCCAAAAGTTCACGAAGATGGTTTCCACTCTTCTTGGAAATGCTTCAACTAGAATAAACATCAATGGTAAGCTCTCTGAGCCCATTCGTTTAAAAAGATCAATCAGGCAAGGCTGCCCTCTGGCTCCATTACTATTCGCTATCACCTCGAATGGACTCAGCTGCCTATTAAAGCATCACATGGACGCTGGCAATCTCAAGGGTCTTTCCTTACCTCTAAGTCACGGCCAAATGATTGTGAGACTTTTTGCTGATGACATGAATGCCTTTGTGCAAAACGATATAAATAGCATTGAGGTGTTTTGGTGGTGCCTCCACACCTTTTGTGTGGCATCAGGCTCAAAAATCAACCATGCTAAAACTGCTTTTAGAGCAATCAGCGGACATACTCCCCAATTGTTGGTCGATCAGGGGTGTCAAGCTATCCCTAGCGGTCAAGTCTTCCATCTCCTTGGCATTCCGATGGGATTCGACATCTCAATGGACCAACACTGGAACTGGGTGCTATCCAAGCTGGATAGGAAGTTGAATCATTGGAAAGGTATGCAAGTCAACCTGGCAGGGCGTGCTATGGTTGTTAACACATTTATGTTGTCTACAATTATTTACTTTATCTCGTGTTGGAGACCGAAGGAGAAAGACTTGGCCAAAGTGGAAAGAATTTGCAGAAACTTCCTTTGGACTGGGGACCCCAACAGGAGGGGGATTCCCAAAATCAAATGGGAAACTTGCATTAGCCCTAAAGACTCAGGGGGCTTGGGAATTTTGGACATTGTTGGGTTGGCTGACAAGTTGGCGGCAAAGTGGCTTATCAAGGCTTGGAGCAATAGGGAGTCCTCTTGGGCTAAATTGATCTTCAAAAACAGGGAAGACCTTACCTTAGTTGGCCACCCTGGTTGGAAGGACATAGGGATTCTCACGCTTTTGTTTTCCCCCCTATCGGGTCTTCCCTAAAGGCTCTAGCCTCGTGTGTTCCTTATGGAAGAATTGGAACAAGGCCAAACAGTTCATCAGAATCAGTGACGAGTGGAAGTGGGCGGCTGGCATAAGACAAAATGACTCTATTTGGTTCCCGATCAGCGGCATTCGGGGGGTGGAGTCTTGGAACCTCCAAACTGCAAGGCTGTTATGGAACAAGGGGTTCAAACAGTGGAAACAACTCTGGAAACAAGAGACCAGCCAGTGGATTAGGTTCGAAGAATTGGATCCGAGACTTAGAGTTACCTTTGAGGAATGGACTCTTCTTCAAAGCAGATGTTTAGCATGGGACCGCTCAACTACCCGCCTTCTCTGTGGTCAGGATCTTCCTTGCGTGGAGGGACTCAAATGGAGCAATGGTAAGAAGCTATCCAGTATCCCCAACTTCAAAGAGGATTAAGATGTTCACCACACCCTTAACAAGAGATGGTGCCTTTCTTGGACCAAACTTCGGTGGGAGCTAAAATTCATGGCTATTTGGCACCCCCTAATTGAGGTCAAAAAGTACGTTCTCATGTGGCAGATCTTGCATAAAGGTATCTGGACCAATGCAAGGGCTAACAAAATCTGTGGTGTGCCGCCATGGTGCAAGCGTTGCCATCAGTGCATCGAAGATTTAGCTCACATGTTCTTCGACTGCCCCAAGTCCCGTGTTATCTGACATCACGTGACCCGAGTATTGAGACTCACGAACCAAATCAACTGGCAACAAGTGATGTTGGGTGAGGCGATCGGCTGCTCATCGAGGCTGTGGAATGCCATCAGAGGTGAGACTCTCTGGAAGATTTGGAGGGAGCGATGTGCTGTCAATTTTGGCCAAACTCCTAAGGAATGGTCGATCGAGAAATCCTTGTTTCTCCTAGGTAAAAGAATCTCCCGAGTCAAGAGATCGCCACCGTTTAGACATCACTATATTTATCTCCTCGAAAACAACAAGTTGAAACCCAAATGGGTCCCACATGAGGGTGATGATAATTTTATCCGCCTCATCTGTAATGCCCTGTAGCTTGCCATACTCCTCCCCTGCATTGTGGGATTTGGGGGGTCCCATGGGCACTAGTCCCGTTCACTTGTAACATTTTTTTTCTTTACTATAATTAAAGTCCGGGAGATTAAGCTAAGCCGAACTTCCTTTATTTAAAAAAAAAGATAACAAAATCAACGCGAGATAAGAGAACAGGCACGCACGCGAGATAAGAGAACACGCACGCACGCGACATAAGAGAAGACTTATTCGTGTTTATTCGTTTGATTACGGTCAACATAACCATTTATTTGAGTATTCATTTATTTGATTACGCGAAAAATGGATAAATGCATTATGCAACAGCCTTCTTGCTTGCCTTTGCTTAGCGACTTTGTTAATCTGTTCACACATGTAGTAGCATGATACTTGCATTTTTAACCAGTTCTCGTCTGAACTGAAGCTTGAAGGCCTTCAGGTTTGCCCACTGTTGATCTGTTCACACTTGCATTTTTAACGAATTCTCGTTTGAACTGAAGCTTCCTCGGGTTGTCACGGAATAGTTCTTTGATTCCGCACGTAACGATTCTCTAATTCTGACGTAGACCCCCAAAAATGGAGACATCCTCTCTGACAGACACGTGCAAACCCGAGTCCAAGGGGCTGCCTTCTTGGCCCGACCCGCATGAAATTCGAGATGCACGAAAGGACTTAGAAAGGGGCCTTTGCCCAAGAGTAACCCAAACAAAGGGACTCCAACTTAAATGCACGGAAGCACAACGAACTTAGAGAAACGGCCGGAAGGCCTACAAAAGCGGAAGCAAACATATGTTCCCAAAGAGTTCAGAACGGCGACACCGTCAAACGGAAGAATGCACACCAAAGTGCGAAGCGGACGTTTAGTCCTAGACCAACGAGGGGAGGCCGTCATACTCAAGCCAACCCCGAAGGGGCCTCAACTCGAAGATAGGAGGCGGCTGTCCAAGACGAGCCAACCTCACGGCTCGCAACCATCAAGGGACCAAAGACCCACCGAGACGAGGCGGGGGATGCTCCTATTACTAGGCATCTAGCCATGGCTCTCAAGACAACCCAGGTTCTAAAAAAATGGTGAGGAAGGGAAGGCTCGGCACACAGACCCATAGTGCTTATTAGCCTGCATGTTGGAGGGCACTCCAGGCCTGTCCGCAGTGCAGAGGATGTCATGGAACCCACTCCCCTTATAGTTGCACACAACTCGGCGCAGCAGGGAATACCACCAAGCACCACTAGGGGCTGGATAGAAATACAGGGCCATAACATATTCACCCCATCATCAACAGACTTCTCGTCCTTGAGAAGTTCACCTACTGGTGCTAATTAAATCCCATTCATGGTGTAGTTGCAGGGGTGACATTTCATGAATGGCTTTTTATGACTTTGCATGGTGTTCTTACTCTCAATAGGATGGAGCAGTGTCCTTAATACCATAGGTTGTCGTGTGAATGCATATCTAAGGGAAACTTTACTTGTGCAAAGAGGTACGAACCTAACCCGCCGGTTTGGCTCGAAGCAAAGGGACTACTAAGAAGGGTGAGTTGCCCCACTCCGACTGCATCGGGACAAAGTCAAGCTCCACATGAGCCAAATTTTGCATTGACACGGACATCGCAGTTTGGGTCGAAATGCTTTTCCTCTAAGTAGGTTGAATGCTTACCCTTTCATCCAAGAACCTTCAAGAAGATCATATCGTCAAGACAGATGGCCAGTCCATCTAACTCAATTCGCTTACGAATAGTTCACATGCCCATGTATCGCCTATGCGATAGATTTGGGCCTCAAGCTCTTGGAAAATCCAAGACAACTCTTATCTTGAAGAGGGTGATCAATCCCCTAAAGTCAATTCGTATCCGGACGTCCACATGCCCCTTTATCGCCATGTGATAGAAATGGGCTTTTCCTTTCCCACAAGGCAAGAAGCTTGACGTTGCATCAAGGCTCCAAGCCGATGTCCGAAGACAATGCCCTTTGTTGCCAATTAACAAGATGGGCCTTTCCAAGAAGAAAGAAACTTAGTGCCAAACACGACACTAAGCGGTTCTCAAAGAGAACACAAATGCCCCTTCCCAGGCTGATATGCAAAAGAGAGTCAAACCCAAAATTATGGTGGACGAGGCCTCTTCTCAAACACCGTTAAGAGAAGCCCACACAAGTGAACTCTTATGCAAGACTTCCTCAATAGAGATTAAGTGTTCCTTCAAATCTTTCATCTTTGTCAAAAAAATAGTCCATAGATTCTCCTTGAATCATATGCTCATTGTCCAAATTTATCGAAAAAATAATCCATAGATTCTGCCTGAATCATATGCTCATTGTCCAAATGTTTTCAAAGGTAAGCAACACTAGCCTAATTTCTTGCCTAGTATAGAGTGTTAACTCTATCCCAAGCATCCTTTGCTATCAATGCATGTGCCTAAACATCTCTACCATCCCAAGAAAGTTGCTCAACACTAGGTGCAGCAGGAGCGGAGTACGAACATATGTTTTAAGATGATCATCCACTATTCCTTCTGCATCACCTTCAATAACTACATTCATAGCTGTAGTAGGGCATCTTCCAATACCTTACAAAATATTCCACAGCCCTTTTGCTATCAATACATGATGCATTATATATAGCTATAATGGGTAATTAGGACCATCCAATTTGTCTTCAGAAACCAACATACAGAATACATCATTTGTTCCAACCATGGCCACTGACTAAATAACCTAATGCGGAAACAAATGAGTATATCTCAAAAAGCTGAATTACCTTTTTGTGCTCCGTTAAACTTGAAGCAGACTTTGACATGCTTGTATTTGTGAACTAGAGCCTAGAGGTTTGCCACAGAGGGACAAAATTGTCTGTAGAGGACAAAATTGTCTGTAGAGTACTGCATTCCGAGACCAAGGACATGTTCATTATCTGTGTTGCTTTTCTCATTTTATAGTACATTACGTTTCTTGGAAGGTAGATATCATCTTCATAAATAAGGAATATGTGGCCGTTTGGCAATCATTACGTTTCTAGATTTTTGAAAAGGAGAGGCACTACAGTAATCGATCCTAAACGGAGACACAACCTTGACCCTCAAACGGAGACATAACCTTGACCCTAAAGTACAACAGAGTTTATATTACTGCAGAAAAGATCTTCAAATATCAATGCCACGATTTTTCTACTGTAAATTTTAAAAGAGTTTAAGCGAGTATAAGAAAAGATGCTCTAGGAAAAGAGTTTATAACATTTTGGAGAGGGTCACATCGTAACGTCGCTTAGGAAAACTGAAAAGTTGAAGACAAAGCAATCAATGAGCACCCGAGAAGATTCTTTTTTTTTGCTTTTAGGGTACAAAGAAAATTGAAATGAAAATGAAATTGAAATGTCCAGCCGTGCAGAAATCGAACCCAAGCCATCAACCCCAAAGGGTTCAATGCTATCCGTTACACCAAACCCATTTGGACAAGAAAATTCCATTCTTAGTGTAATTCACATTCTGAGGATGGCAAAGAGACCAAAGAGGTTGATATGAACTGACTTTTCTTCCGAAAGAAGACAAAACCAACGTGAGTCTACTACTACAGGCACACACGCGAATATACTGTTGTGAATCATACAACAGGCACACACACGCGAGATAAGAGAAGACTTATTCGTGTTTATTCGTTTGATTACGGTCAACATACTTCCCACCGTTGTCACGGAATAGTACAGTGACTTGTTATAAATTTATGTTTGCCTTCATGTTTGCCTTTGCTTAGCGACTTTGTAAGAAAGTCTGCCCACTGTTGATCTGTTCACACATGAAGTAACATGAACTGAAGCTTAAAGGCTATGTGCTTCCTCGGATTGTCAGGCATTAGTTCAGTGACTCATACTCATTTCTTTGACTCCGCACGTAACGCTTCTCTAATTCCTTAAGGATCTTGCGGCGGGGGTTTATCTGCACGCGCCAGAGCGATAATACTTTTTTCATCTTCGCGGCTAAGCTGCATGGAAAGAAAGATACAAAACAGAATTATAAAGATGCCAAGACTTGGGCGCAAGCAACCATTGCCGTGAAAATGCAGAAATTATTGTTCTCTCCGTGGACTCCCAAATGTCCTTGCTCACATACTGAGCAATTAAGATCTTATCAGCTCGTACAATTAAGGCAGTAGAATGAATACGTAGAGAGCCCATCTAAGGAAGCTTCAGCCTTATGAACTCTGTCCTGCAGGAAGCATTAAATACTATGAGAGTGAGATATGGACTATACCTGATCGGACACAGGAGCGGTTGAGAGTTTTCGTTGTATAGTGTAGAAATTCCAGCAGCGAGAAAGAAGGATGCAAACGACAGTGAAGAGAAGGATGCAAACGAGATTGACGAGAAGGACAGTGTAGCCATTCGAGAAGGCAGAAAGAACGGCAACGATGCAAACGAGAGTGAAGAGAAGGGCAGTGAAGACGCTCTTAACCTGGCCCATTGGAGCTGTATAGCAATTGTGGATGCTGTGAAATATAAATGTTTTCATGTCCGGCTGAACTCCATCGTAGTCGCAAACTGTAGAAGATTTCAAAAGATGCGAGCGCTGTTCACACACTTTCAACGATCGTGGCAACGCGTATGCGTGACTATTCATGTGGATTCCATGAATCATTGTACATAGGATTTTGGAGATGGTTGACCCGTCGCAATGGCTTCTGTAAGAGCTTTTCAAGCACCGACAATGACAAGGGACAAAACCGCTATGCATTATCTCTTTCCATCTTGCAGACTAGTTCCATATCCTAGCACTCTTCGGGCATAAGAAGAGTTGACCGAACTCCTTTCTAGATATTGCAGGTGCTATGGACCATGGGCATATGATTCAACTTTAACCTCTCCTTAGTTACTTGAAACATGCTCGTGCATGACAATAGAAGAAATATTAACATACTAAAATAGACCAATACATAGAGTTGTAAAAAGAACGCTAACAGAAAGAGATGGAGACGCAAGCAAAACTGTGTCCGTTTTTGTTCAAGTAATAGAGTATGTCCGTATTTCGGATGGCGAAGGCGCCTCCCACGTGTGGGGGGGCAGATATTTGGCCAGCTAAGCCTGCATATATACCTGAGTGGCAGAGTTCCCCCACCGATGGATGAACTAGACCTCGTCACTCCGGTCCTTATGGGTAAGAAAGAGAAGACCATCATTTTCCAAACTGATAGTAATACCTAGGGCATTACTACAGAGATGATCAACAAGGTAAGCTAGCATCTTCCCAACCTTGAGAGATTTAAATTATACTTTTTTTTAGGGAGCAAGTTTTCTTTTAAAAGAAAGTTTGATAATTGAGATTTACTCTCCGTGAAGATTGAATTAATCGAAGATACAAATGAAAAACATTTCAACGATACAATTTTTTCTTTTTTAACATGAAGTCTAGCCAAAGCCCATTCTCTGTGGCTTGAATAAATGGAAAGAACGACTGCAAAAATGAAAGAAGATAGTACAACAAAGCAAAAATAATATAATAGAGAAGCTGGAAAGAGTACAACGAGAAGATTTCCGAAAGTATCCAACTGCATGCATGCAGAAGGTTCAACTCTCATCCCCCGCGTCAAATGACGACAAGCTGTCTGAGTTGTCCTTAAAGTCTGGAATTAGCGAATTCTCGTTGCCTCGTGTTCTCAAAGTTGACTCAAGTTGTATCGTGCCCTGCTGTGCGCGTGCTTGACTATAGATTCTTTTAAATGAAGGTTCAACGGAGGTCTACTCCTCGGATTTTAACTTTGAAATTGCAAATTGCAAGTCTACGAGGAACGGCATAGTAGCCATGAGATCTTCCTTATCCATAAGAAGAGGGGTCTAGATAGCTGGGTTAAACTGCGATCACAACTACCGTGGGGCAGAACAAGTGGTGGCATAGCCACATGATACATCATTCCATGTTAAACATGTCCCTTACATGTTGTCAGGGGATCTCATGAAAGCGTAGCTTCTTTGAAATATAACTCTTTACGAGTTATATAATTGTAAGCGGTATTGGGGTACGGTAGCACTCTTTCCAAAAGTTGAAGAAATCTTTAAAATTTTCGTATACATAAATGGTGATTAACGTATGAAGAACAGAATACCGTAGTGATCGCATAATGATGTTTTCATCGCCAACCAGCAATATAAACACTGCTGCTCTTGAAGGTCAATGGCGTGTCTCCATTAAGAAACGTTCTTACACAAATTTATTGGTGTATTTCTAACTAATTTCACTCTTTTAACTTGGCAGAATGCAATTGACATCTCGGACAACATGCCTACTTACATAAGTCCATCCATACATATTTCCGTGCATACATAAATACAAAAATACATGCATACATACATGCTCACACTCACGCGCGCGCACACATACCCCCACACACACACACTTGAAAGCTTCAATTGCTCTCTCACATGGTCTCTCACATCAATTGCAAACGCCACTCATGCGAGGTGAGGTGCCACGTCCTGGCTCCACGTTAAGGTACGTGGTTGTGCTTTTGCAAACTGTGTAGAACATGCTTAAAAGCAGGGATCTCGTTGAGTTTAGAAGAGGATTTAATCGTAGAGTTTAGAAAACCAAAATTAAAATGTAACATTATGCTTTTCGGAGAAAGATTTAGGTAGAATAAACGTATTCCCCTATTCATTCACTCGATGGTCTTTGTAATTAAAGGTGAATATATGAAAAGGGAATGGACACCCCCATGAAGCCGATGACATTTTCATCGATTTTCTTTGTACCCCTACGGAAATCTCTTCTATTCTTTTCCTGTTCACGTAAGGCTTCTGCTAAGGAAAATGAGAATCTTCAACCATCTAGAATGTGTTCAACCAATACGTGGGATCTTGCAACCTTAGCAAGATCCCACGTATTGGAACTACATTGATATAAGCACTGCTAGTTAAGAATACAAGGAGTTTATGCGACAACGTGTAGCTTCATTGTCTCACTTTCCTCCATTCGGAGAGAGAACATGATGGAGTTAAGCAGACAAAGAACAACCTTTGAAAGAGCCTAATAGCACTCCCTAGAAGTCATTGTACATTGTTCATAAGACCGTCATAGCACTGCCTAGATTGCATCGACATAAGATTACTTTAGGTGAAACAATTGTGATTATAATTTTTTCAAATGTAATGGTGGTCGGATGACTATGGTAGTGCCTTGGATACTTCCTTATTTTCCTGGAGGTCATAGAAATCATATTGAGCTTGTGTGCGTGATGGTGCAGGTGAAATACGATGGTGTGAGGGCTGAACTTCTTCTTTATAAGTTGAGTCATCTAGGTGTTTAGCTCCAATGTTGTGCGAGTGGTTTTGGAATGGGCTGTGCATGTTTTTCTTACCAATACTTTAGCCTTGTCCATCGTTGAGGCCATGTCTATCCCTTTGTTTTCTTCATTCCTCCGTCGTCATACTAAGATAGCCTTTTGGTTCTGAATCTTTCTATTGTCTTGGTATACTGTTGTTTCAAGTTCCTTTACGCTTTCTATTTGCGTTTCTACATCTACCATCTTAACATCTTCAGAGGATATACGCACAGGTGAGTTGAATTTTCTCTCCATGTGCCTTTCTACTTGTGCACTACTTTCTAGTGACTTACGAGAAGTGATAGCCTAGCTACATCTCATCCTTCTTCATGCTAATGATTCCACACTAGTAGTGGGAGTATGTGCGGGGTGTCAACAGGTGGTAAGCATTGGTAGATTTATCAATGCTTGTAATTCACTTATGGTATAGGTATGTTAAATTCTACATCCATAGCGAATGCTCCATAAGTCATTTCAGTAATGGTTTGAGCGACATGTAGCACATGTTTGACCTTCCAATCATCTCATGATCCATGATGCTATTTCAATTATCTCATGACATGATACGTATCAATTATTTCATGATTCCATGATGCATATCAATTGTCTCATTATCCATATGGATTATCTCAAAATGCCATCCTTGACCTTCCAATTAACTCATGATCCATGACACATGTGTATTCTAGGAGCCATTTTTCCATATCAATGGCCTTCTCATGATCCATATTGTATTTCATCTTATGTAATGTAATTTTTTGAGGAGTGGTGTGATGATGGGCTTTAGGCAAATCCAAATATTGGTTTCACAATGAGAATAGTATTGTGAATTTCACTTTACTGATCAAAAAAATTGTCGATCCTAGCATTGATTCATTGCTCCCTTTTTCCCTTGGCATAGAGATTTGATCCCTCGTGGTGATTGTGCTATCTAAGTGTCTATTAATATTGCTTGTTCCTTAGAGAAGAACTACATTTTACTCATGTCGTTCCCCCAATTGGCAAAGACAATACTCCCTAGAGGCTCCTAGACCCATTCTCTAGTCTTTGAAGTAGTGCACTCCCACTAGCTAGTTGCACCGAATCTTGAGGAGGGAAAGGTCAGTTTACCAACAATTTCTAACATGAGACATTTTATATTTTCATGTCTTTATACTCTAATTGATAGAGGACAATTCTAGAATGGGCTTTGAATATTTTTTTGAAATACTTTAGCCTTTTCCATCATTGAGGCCATGACTATCTCTTTGGTTCTGACTCTTTCTATTGTCTTCATACACTATTGTTTACAGTGCCTCCACGCTTGCTATTTGCATTTGTACCTCTACCATCATAACATATTGAGAGGATATATGCACATATGACTTGAATTTTACAAGTCAAGCTCAGTTTCCGTAGTGCTAGAAAACTTTTTGCCCTTACCACTTTTCGAAGAGCCACCCTTTTCCTCTGCCTTCTTAATGTTGGAGTCTTGAATTTTGTGGCCTTTCTTCTTTTAGTGAAAACACTCTCCCTTGAATTTCTTCTTGACGTTCTTCTTTTTGTCCCCATTTTCGAAGCATTAGGTTTGCCACCTTTAGCATTTACTAGGAGTGCAACTTCTCCTTTACCATTGTCATTACTTGCCTTGAGCTATAGCTCCTTCTCCATGAGTAAGGCACTAAATTCTTCAAACTTTAGTGGTTGTGATCTTATCAAGGCATTGAAAATAGTTACTCTTGGTGAAATTATACCCAAGCCCACATGCTTGATCAATTCACTTATGCTTAACTTATTGGCATAACCCATGAAGGGCCTCATATGATCAACCTCTTGTAAAAATACTTCATATTTATCCTTGTAAAAGTGGATTACACCCACGAGAAGTTAGGAAGGTCTAAATCACGTATCACTTGGTTGTTGACCATTAAGAGAATCTATCTTATATGTTAGCCTTCACCTTTTAGGTAGAAGTTTGAATTTGAATTCAACTTTGGCTCCAAGTTTAACTATAAGAAGAAGATCAAGAAGACCAGTGTGTAGATCAAGGTAGGGAGATTATTTGTAGTACATCTATTGTGAAGTGAGAGCTCACCTCATAGCTCTTTCACCTCTCACATATTGAGCAATGCTTGATTGACAATCACATTGTATTTTTACATGTTTAATACATATATGATCATTATATTGTCATTTTATTTCTCTGTTATAACTCCATCAGAACAGTGATCTTCTCAGAGCTTGTTCTTAGTGTGTAGTTGCTCATTTTCCATTATTTAAAGCATGCTAGAATCAACATACTTTCTATTATAATCCTACAAAGTCACATTGGCATTACATCTCGGGATCGTCAGATATTAGCATATCTTTGCTCACAGGTCTGATGACTATAGCAGCTTGTAAATGTTGGGATGGAGATATGATTTGCTAAATACCTTTCCCTGAATGTAGTCCATCATTTTTTATGAAATTAGTCATGAATGTTAGCTTACTAAGATAATTAGAGTTTCCCAAAAGGAATTAAGATAATTGCTTGTGTGTTGAGAGAATTGTTCAAAACACTGAATAGGTGTAAGAACAAAAATAGCAAGTTTTTTGTTCTTGGATGAACTTCAACATATCTATTTTGAGGGTTCATTTGGCTGGTGTAGTGCAAAGATTTTGCAGCATCAGTTCTTCTTCATCAAGTGCAAATCCATCCTCACAGCGGTATCAGAGCAAGGTTGGACAACACTAGAGGTGTATTTCATTCATTAATTGAGAATTTGGATAGAGATAACTACTCTGCCTGTTCTTCAAGGATAGAAGCTTATCTTCAAGGCATGAATGTATATAGTTAGATAGCTAGAGATGAATTTATGCCAAGTTTCAGAAATAATGGTCAAACTACACAAGAAGAGCATGAAAGATTGAGCACATGATGCTCCAAGGATGCACTTGCAAGGTCTTATCTCCTCCACTCTATCTTAGATTTTTTTGTTGCCTCATATTAGAAGTTGTAAAACATCAGAGGAAGTGTGGAATGCACTTGAGTCCTTCTTATCTTCAAGCAGAAAAGCCAGAAAGAGCCAATTATGGTTGGACTTCACAACACTCAAGAAATCTTCCAAGAAGAATGTGACTGATTTTGTCACAAAGATCAAAGATATTGTTGATTAGCTAGGAATCATTGGAGAAGTGATAGATGAAGAACAAATTGTAAGGCAAGTTCCCTAGCTTCTACTTCTTCTTCTTCTTCATCTTCTTGTTCTTGTTCTTCTTGTTGTTGTTGTTCTTGTTGTTGTTGTTGTTGTTGTTGTTGTTCTTCTTCTTCTTCTTCTTCTTCTTCTTCTTCTTCTTCTTCTTCTTCTTCTTCTTCTTCTTCTTCTCCTCTTCTTCTCCTCTTCTTCTTTTTTTCTTCATCTTCCAATGTGTCATAGTTCTTGTTTTTCTTCTTTTAAAAAGTTTGATTCTTTTCCCAATGATCAAAACCTATAGTTTTGTCCAATCTAAGTCTCTAGTGATTATGTGCCATTGTTAAATACTTTACATACCACGTAAGATCCGAACAATCTATTTATTAATTTACGTCGGGAGACGTAATATTTCATGCCTAATGAAATGAGGGTATGTGTGCTTGTTAAGGAAAATTAATCTTATTAAAAATGCAAGTCTAAATATTTTTTTGTTATGTTGATTACGCTTTACCACATAGAATTCGGCTTGATGGTGTTATGTGTGTAGCATATGTACTTAACACGTATCCCACCAAAGAGCTAGAGTTAATCGCTCCATATGAAGGTTGGCATGGGTGCAAGCCATATATTTCTCATCAACATGTATGTCGTTGTCTAGCATATGCATTAGTGCCTCGAGAACAATCTTTGAAATCGGATGATAAAGCATTGAAATTTATTTTTTGTTTGGTATAGTTCTGAAAGCAAAGGCTATCGTCTATATCATCCATGGACTAAACATATTTTGGTTAGTCATGGTATTTTTTTGTGGAAGATGCAATTCAGCCATTACTTTCATGTATTAAAGAGACATCAATTAGCTCAAAAGACATGTACGATACTTTGCTACCTCTATTTAGAGGTGGATAGCCAAGTGCTAGTCCAAATTAGGCAATTTCTCAGCCTTTATAGGTTCCACATGATGATGTAGATCATTCCATTTTTATGTAGATTTACATGATGCAATGGTTGATGAGAGGGCTGATATAGATGAGGTAGAAACTATGCCTTAATGGCCAGTGTAGACTTTGGGAGATAGCAAATTAGATGCACCTCTAGCATAGCATACTTGTTAAGGTTCTCTTTAGTGATTCCTTTGCATCAATTTGGTATGCATAGGCTATCCCTAGTCTTTTTCATGAGAATGAGCCTCTTTCTTTTGATGAAGCCCAAAATTCAAACAATTTGATGGGTACAATGCAATCAAAATGTGATGCTATTATGAAAAATAGTACCTGATTTTTATGGGATTTTCCTCTAGGAAAAAAGGCCATTTGCTCTTAATGGGTATACAAGTTAAAATCTAAACCGGATGGAACATTTTACACGCATAAGGCAAGGCTTGTTGCAAAAAGGTTTTGGTCAAAAGAGAGGCATTGATTTTGATAAGACCTTTTCTATCACATGCCGAATGACCACTATTTGTAGCATTTTTGCACTTGTATCTCATCTAGGTTGGAATGCACATCAATTGGATATTAAGAATACATTTCTTAATGGTGAACTACATGAAGTGTATGTGTTTGAGTCCCATGGCTTGATCCAAAAAGGCAATGAAAACAGAGCGTGCAGGTTGAAGAAGGCATTATATGGTTTGAAGAAGGCACCTCATGCTTGGCTTGAAAAGATACATGCCTGGTTGATTGAACTTGGTTTTGAGAACAATCCAACTTAGAGAACCTTGTATGTTAAGAGTATAGATGATGTATAAATGATTATCATTGTATATGATGATGAGATAATGGTCATTGGTCCTAATGAAAAGCATATTCCTCATTTTAAGGATGATTTTGAAAGCCTCTTTTGAGATGTTAGATTTGGGGAATTCGCATCATTTTTTGGGCATTCAACTTATGCAAGATGATGGGGGAATAGCCTAGTGTCAAACAAAGTATATTGACACATATTGCATCATTTTGGGCCTGAAAAGTCCAAATCTATTGCTATTCTTATGGAAAAGGGTTTACTGTCAAGTCTTCATGATGTTGTAGATGCATTTGATGTTGTTCTCTACTAGCACACTCTTCCATGTTTTACTTACTTATGCATAACTCTTCCTCACATTTAGTTTTTTGTCTCTTGAATGAGTAGGTTTATGCATTGCCCAAGTGTCAAGCATTGGCAAGTTGGTAAGCCCATCTAGCACTATCTAAATAGCACCTAGATACTTGGATTATTGTATCCCGATGGGGGGATCATTACCACAAGATTTACATGCTTTTTCTTACTCTAACTAGACTCGTTGTTATGACATGCATATGTCCACCATTGGTTTTATCTTCATGCTTGATAGCTCATGCATATCGTGGTTAGAGAGAAATAGATTCCTATGAATACCTCTAGTTGCAAGGCTGAATACAAGGTAATTTTCACAATGAATGTTGAGAGTGTGTGTGTGTGTGTGTGTGTGTGTTCATGCATGGATCCCGCAGATGCACGAACGCAAAGGATAGTACAGAAACACAATCACACAAAAGTACTTAGAGATAGAAAGAGACAAGAGAGGACACGAGATTGGGTACAATCTCCCCCCACATACTCTCATGGACAACTCTATAAGAGCATATGTATTTATAGGTATTTCTTATTATGTCCTAAATAGAAGATACATGAGGGCCACGCTGTAAATAACGTGCTTTTACTTTATTTACAAAAATATTTAAAAATAACTATCTTCTAGAAAAAAATTATTTTCTAAAAATACTTTTCTAAATATCTCCAAAAGTATTTGAATAAATCCATGCGCATTCACACCCTCATGGATCTTCACCTACTAAATCAAAACACAAAACATGTTAAAATCTTCAAGGCATTACACCTTCATTCCAATATTCCATAAAGTATAACATGCCCCCCAGTTGACAAGCAATTGACCTTAGTTGATAAGAATAAAATAGACATGGATGGCCAATCACAAATCCCATCACTGAACAATCATAAGCATGTTCCATGTAAAAACACATGCATGGAACTAGAAAATTGGAATTTAATGTGAACGTGAATGATAAGCAGGGTTAAAATCTATTTTGGAACCTAAATGCAACCCAAAAGTGAATGGCTATATACTTGAATGTATATGCATACTAATTTGCTAAAACTTTGGGCAGCATAACAGTGCAATTTTGAAAATCTGAAAAACGACAAGTGATTTCTGTGACATAGGTGCTAATAGCCACAATCTATCTACAGATAGACTGAAAGGGGATTACACACTCTGACAATTTAATTTTTTTTCTCCTCGCAACCTACAAGAAAATACTTACCTATCTCTTGCAAGAAGAATACATGCACCATACAAGACAAACCATCTCTAAACTATGCATATAGTCTAAGTACTATGCAAAACTTGCATGTCCTATATGCAATATGATGCAAAAAGGGAACAAGGATGCATATAAATTGACAAGAAACTTATCTGGTGGTTCTAAAAAGTAATTTTTTAGGTGTGTGTAGGTAGTGAAGATGTCCGCCCGTCGTCAGAATAGATTTCAGAATAGATGTCGCTCCCAAGGGGTTGTGCTTCAAAACATTGCTTGAAGGAAGATTGTTGAAGATGAATGGCAAATGTTATGCTCTAAACATGGTGGGAATTTGAAATCAAAATATGGGTTGCAGCCAATCTATTTATAGTGCTCTGAGAGAGCTATCCACAGCAAGAAAAAACTCTGAATTTGGATGTGATTTGCCCAAGATATGGCCCAAAACATGAAGATAGGTATTGGATTAATTATGTTGAAAACTCTTTGGGTATGGCCTCTCCAAAAAAAAACAAAGTGGAAGTGGTCTGAAATCCTCCTTTCAATGAGCGCACGCAGAGATGACACTTATCCCATAGATAATGTATATCGCGGTTATGATATGCATGCACCACCAAAACTTCTTTCTCTCACGCTGAAAGAGACAATTCTCTCTGTTTTCGGAGGCTCTGTAGAACGGCTGTTCTTTTTTTTTTAATAAAAGAAAGTTCGGTCTTAGCCTATTCTCTTGAATTTTAATTAAAATAAAAAAGAAAAGTTACAAATGAATGGGACTAGTGCCCAAGGGACTCCTCAAATCCCAATGCAAGGGAGGAGTATGTCAAGCTACAGGGCATTACAAATGAGGCGGATAAATCTATCATCACCCTCATGTGGGACTCATTTGGGTCTCAACTTGTTGTTTTCGAGGAGATAAATACAGTGATGTCTAAACGGTGGAGATCTCTTATCTCGGGAGATTCTTTTACCTAGAAGAAACAAGGATTTCTTGATCGACCATTCCTTAGGAGTTTGGCCAAAATTGACAGCACATCGCTCCCTCCAAATCTTCCAAAGAGTCTCACCCCTGATGGCATTCCACAGTCTCAATGAGCAGCTGACCACCTCACCCAACATCACCTGTTGCCAATTGATTTGGTTCGTGAGTCTAAATACCCGGGTCACGAGACGCCAGATAACACGGGACCTGGGGCAATCGAAGAACAGGTGAGCTAAATCTTCAATGCATCGATGGCAACACTTGCACTATGGCGGCACACCACAGATTTTGTTAGCCCTTGCATTGGACCAAATACCTTTATACAAGATCTGCCACATGAGAACCGACTTTTTGATCTCAATTAGGGGGTGCTAAATAGACATGAACTTTAGTTCCTATCGAAGCTTGGTCCAAGAAAGGCACCATCTCTTGTTAAGAGTGTGATGAACATCTAAGTTCTCTTTGAAGTTAAGGATTCTCGATAGTTTCTTTCCATTGCTCCATTTGAGGCCCTCCACGCAAGGGAGATCCTGACTGCAAAGAAAGCGGGTAGTTGAGCGGTCCCATGCTAAACAGCTGCCTTGAAGGCTGTTCTTCAGTGCTTCAATGCAAAGAGATATTGAAAACAAAAAGAACGCGTGAGTTCCGCTGAAGGGCTCGCCGAAAATTCCGGGCAAATGCGCACGGCTGAAGTTTGACGGCTAATCATGACCGCCTAACGTTAACTCCCATAAAACTCAGATAACGGAAGAACCTATTTCGTTATCTGAGTTTTATGGGAGTTAACGGGTAATCATGAAGTTTGACGGGTAATCATGACCGCCTAACGTTAACTCCCATAAAACTCAGATAACGGAAGAACCTATTTCGTCGATCTCATGAAACGAAATGCATGCTGGCGATCCCCTTCAAAGTTCCATATAATTTGGTTTTTCAACAACGACAACTCCGCAGAAGAGTAGATAATACAGGCGGGTAGTGCTTAAGGATGGCTTGTCACCAACAAGAGTACAGGACGGTTGCGCGTTTTACGTCAGAGGAGCTCTACGTTCTAGACATTGAAAGTATTTCAGTGCCAGTACTTCGAACTGCATAGCTTACGACAGCTCCGCAGAATCTGCATTTGAACGGTTGCAGCAGCCTCCAGACTGTGAACGCACGTTCAGCTGTCGTCTCCGCGTAGTGCCATCCAACGAAGGTACGGCAGGTGTCGTGATAATCTGCTCGGAGTGTCGCGATAGACAACTTGCAATGGAGGTGTCGCGATAGTCTGCTGGGAGTGTCGCGATAGTCAGCTGGCCCGATGTCGCGATAGTCTGCTGGAAGTGTCGCGATAGGCAGGCCCTTGTCGCGATAGTTTGAGAGCCCTCGAAGTCCGTGCACGATAGACAGTGGAATCGCAAAGGGGCGCTACCTGCTTGTTGTGCTTAAAGGATTTATTAAAAGAAACTCCTTTATCTGCGCGCGTGGCGGCCTTTCACATTCTTTGAGGAAGATTCTAAAAAGCTTTTTTTATCAATCTTAATAGTGGTGACTTTCTTTGGCATCTTGAAATCATTCCTTTATCGCTCCTTGGAGACCCTTTCCACGGTTAAATTGCTCAAGCTTAACACAAGAACTTGTAAATGGGGAAAAAAGGGAAAAGAAAATTTTGGAACCTCTAGTGTGTAGAAAGGAGCTCTTTTTTAAAGGAGAAAGCAGATTCAAAGTGGTTTTTTTTTTTGGGGGGGTGGACCTTGGTCATTAAGATGCCGACCCATATTCCCTCGTTTGTCATGAACAATGTGGCTCCCCCTCAGTCCGTGTGCCCCCTTGAGATGGATCCTGTCCCAGCGGACGTCGCACCACCAGTGGTCTTTTTATGCAAGGAGGCTATAGCGGCAAAGCAAGAAGAGCTGATGAAAACTTGCCTGGTCAGTCAAATGTTTGGCCCTAGGCCCCCTCTTGAAAGTGTGAGAACTTGGCTTTGCAAGGAGTGGTTCCCGCGCGGCCTAATTGTGTACAAATGTCAATTCCTGCCGGCGAATCACTTGCTTCTAGTATTTGAGAACAAAGAGATGGATTTCCAAGCCTTGCAAGCCGGCTCCTGGCAAGTGGGCCGGTCCACTCTTTTCCTTTTTAAGTGGACCCCAGACTTTGTTCCGAACAGATCAAAACCTCTTCGCTACCCGCTTTGGGTGGAGCTTCCTAATCTGCCTTTCTTTTTGTATGGATTTCTTCGTGAAATCGTCTCACCGATCGGTCGCCCGATGGCCTCAAGAGAGGATGTCGGGGGGCTAATCTATGATGGTGCTCAACATTCTTTCAATGCAAGATGGCATCCACAGATCTGCGTTGAAACAGACCTTAACCAGGTCCTTCCCTCGAAAATCTCCATAAACTGTGGAGATGGTAAGACTTGGACACAAGAGGTTACTTATAAGAATTTGCCAAACGCATGCTTCCGGTGCGGGCATCAAGGTCATAGGATCAAAGACTGCCCCCTGAAGAAAAGTACCAACAAAAACAAGCTTAAACCAGATGGGACCCTAGACCCTCTCCCCCATGATGACACTCGGGGTCATCCCCCTCCAATGGAGGAAGAAGAGGGAACTGGCGTTGCTGAGACGGATTCAGAAGGATTCACTGAAGTGAGACGCAAGAGGAAAGTTAGCCCTTGAAGATCAACAGCAAGGAATACTTCGACAGTTGCCCCCTCGAATAACATATACTGTAACCTAGAAAAAGAGATTAATGAGGTCGACTTCCCAGGGGACAACCACTTTGAAGAAGACCCCACTGATAATACCGTTGGGTGCTCTACCAGCAAAGAAGACAACCAAGAAGGTTATACCACGAGTAAAGAGGAAGGCTTCATACCAGCAATGAAGACAACCCAGACAGCGAAAGCTCCTCCCTTGGTCCTACCCTCCCGGTATGCTTTCCAAGATTACCGCAACAAAAGTTAAAGCTTAAAGGAAAACAACCTTCTGGCATGCCTTGGAAGAGCCCCCTCAAGAGTAGGATCCTAAGTCAAGAAGTAGGGAGGAAAAAAGAAGACCACAAGAAGAAAAAAGATCGGGTCCCTCCCCTCAAAGAGGGCAACCATCATCAATGAAATTCACATCTCTAAACGTCAGGGGTCTGTCTGACCCGTCAAGAGCTTCGATTCTTGGCCAGTGGTTCAAAGACAAGTGCTTCGCCCCTGACTTTATTTGCTTACAAGAGATTAAAATCGACGGAGAGGATCTCCAGAAACGGCTTAAATGCATTTCTCCGAACCACCTTTGGTTCTCCACTTCTCACCCTAGAGGGACGGGGGGTGCTTCAATCGGCATTAGTCACTCCTTGTCTGGCAATGTGACCTCGACTTTTGAAGGTCGAAATCATCGTTGGATTGCTGCCTCTTTCGAGTTCCCTTTCGAGTTCACTATGGTCTCAATTTATGCCCCTAATGGTGAAGTAGATAGAATGGATACTTGGGCTTCCCTCGACTCCCTTTCACACAATGTTCTGATTTGTGGAGACTTCAACATGGTTGAGTTTCCTGAGGACCAATGGAATAACAAAGGAAAAATTATTGACGGTCAGGAGAAAGAGATATGGGATAAAATCAAGCTCCATCTCGACTTGGTCGAGGTGAAAGACACGAAGGGGTTTTCCTAGTCAAATCTCCAATCGGGGAACTCTTTGAGGAAAGCAAGACTTGATAGATGCTACATCGATCAGAACACCATCCTTTAGTGGGGTATTCCTTCGATTTCCCAACACATGGACCTGACTATCTCAGACCACTATCCGATTACTCTGTCTTTCAAACCGATTCCCATGTTCCAGAAAGCTCCTTGGTTTCATGCTTGTCAGACATCATTTTCCCTCCCCTCTGCCCACCAAGAAATTACTGAGGTGTGGGCGGAAGCCTTTGCTCACTGTAATGAACTGGCTAAGTGCTGGAGAAGCGCGGTAGAAAGGACTTGAAAAATTCTAATCAGGACTCAAAAGGCTATAAGAGAAATCCGAAAAAAAAGAAGAGAAACGGTGTACCGGAGGCTCTCACGGCTTGAAGAAGAGGTGAACAAAGGTAAGTTACATTGCCAAAAAGGTCTTTTGAAAATCAGGGGAAGATTAAGATTAGAGGAGGAGGTTCAAAGAAAAAATCTTCAAATTTTCTTCAAAGATTGGTGGGCAAGGAAGGCCGACAAACCAACGAAAGAGATGTGTAACATCCTCAAAAGGAAACAAGCTAGGGAATCCATCCCCCTATTGGTCGATAACAATGGAACTGAATGTCGCACGGAAGTGGAGAATAGATCTTTCATCGTCGAGCACTTTACCAATCTTCTCGGGGTCTCGACTCCTCTTTCCCCCCACAGGCGCGACTCCATGGCAACCATCTCAAGGGCTGCTCAAGCCAGAATCCCACAGAACTTGATGGCTCTACTGGATGCTAACATCTCCGAGAATGAAATTATCGCGGTTATTGATGCCCTTCCCAATAGGAAAAGTCCGGGTCCGGATGGCCTTACCAATGAGTTTTTCAAGTCCTTCAAACATCAGGTGGCCATCCCACTGCGCCTCGTGTGGCAAGAGGCCCTCTCATTCGGTGCTCTCCCTGAGTGCCTGAATAATGGCCTCATCAAGTTAATCCACAAACGGGGAGATAAGAACAAAATTGAAAACTGGCGTCCGATTACCATGCTCCAAACAGGATACAAGATAATTGCAAAAGTTATCGCCAACAGAATCTCTTGTCATTTAAAGTCATGGTTGTGGGAGGACCAGAAAGGTTTTATCAAAGGTAGATCAATACTTGAAGCAATTATCGATATTTGGGAAGGCCTTGCTTTTGCTGAGGAGTCCGCTCAAGATCTGGTATCCATTAAGATCTACTTCGACAAAGCGTATGACAGATTGGAATGGGACTTTATTCTTCAATCATTGAAAGACCTTGGATGCAGCCAAAAGTTCACGAAGATGGTTTCCACTCTTCTTGGAAATGCTTCAACTAGAATAAACATCAACGGTAAGCTCTCTGAGCCCATTCGTTTAAAAAGATCAATTAGGCAAGGCTGCCCTCTGGCTCCATTACTATTCGCTATCGCCTCGAATGGGCTCAGCTGCCTATTAAAGCATCACATGGACGCTGGCAATCTCAATGGTCTTTCCTTACCTCTAAATCACGGCCAAATGATTGTGAGACTTTTTGCTGATGACATGAATGCCATTGTGCATAATGATATAAACAGCATTGAGGTGTTTTGGCGGTGCCTCCACACCTTTTGTGTGGCATCAGGCTCAAAAATCAACCATGCTAAAACTGCTTTTAGAGCAATCAACGGACATACTCCTCAATTGTTGGTGGATCAGGGGTGTCAAGTTATCCCTAGCGGTCAAGTCTTTCGTCTCCTTGGCATTCCGATGGGATTCGATATCTCAATGGACCAACGCTGGAACTGGGTGCTATCCAAGCTGGATAGGAAGCTGAATCATTGAAAAGGTATGCAAGTCAACCTGGCAGGACGTGCTATGGTTGTTAACACAATTTATGTTGTCTACAATTATTTACTTTATCTCGTGTTGGAGACCTAAGGAGAAAGACTTGGCCAAAGTGGAAAGAATTCGCAAAAACTTCCTTTGGACTGGGGACCCCAACAGAAGGGAGATTCCCAAAATCAAATGGGAAACTTGCATTAGCCCTAAAGACTCAGGGGGCTTGGAAATTTTGGATATTGTTGGGTTGGCTGACAAGTTGGCGGCAAAGTGGCTTATCAAGGCTTGGAGCAATAGGGAGTCCTCTTGGGCTATACTGATCTTCAGAAACACAGAAGACCTTACCTTAGTGGCCACCCTGGTTGGAAGGACATAGGGATTCTCACGCTTTTGTTCTCCCCCCACGCGGTGTCGTCGAGATTTTCTCTCCTCTCTCACTTATGAAGGCCTACAAAAAACATATTTGGTGAAGGTAGCCAGAATTCCCCGAGAAGTCCAGGATGCATCAAGGATGTCAAAGGAAGGTCACATACAAAGTTTCAAAGAAATCAAGAAAGTCCATGGTAGCGGTCAAAGCTGGTCAAAGCTGGTCAAAGTTGGGAAATTAGGGCAAAAATTTCATTGTCACCAAATTAGATGAAAATCCATATACTTGTAAAGATTGTCAAAGGAAGTCTATAGCCCAAATTTCAGCAGAAAATGGATTTTGTAGCACATTGATATGCTATGTTCATTTTGTAAAAATGTAATTTTTCTAGTTTGACCCTACAAATTCTTGTATAGAAATTTATGTTAGCCATATGGTTTGGCATGTATAAAGACCATATGTGGCTACATATTTGTATAAAGTTTCAAGGCTATCCGAGCTTCCTAGACACCTTAATGCCACCTTGCAAGCTTCCAAATGTAGTCAAACTTGTACAAGTTAGATTCAGATGGGAGTTTTTTCTGCATATTCTTGAAGGAGATCTTTGGAAACATAGTCCTACAATGTTTCATCTTCATCAAAGCCTATTTGGAGGGTCAAAGAGTACAAAGTCCAGTTTTCAAGGTCACCGCAGTTTTCTAGAATAAGAAAATTAAAGGCTTGAAGGGCTACCACATGTCAAAATATGATTGAACCATGTTGTACGGTCAAGATGAGCTCATATTCAAGGGTGGAGATGCACTAAAGCATAAAGGAAGGAGGATCCATGAATTTTTTCCATAAAAGAAGACCTTTTTTACAATCAAAGATCAATAATGCAGCATTTCTCCAAAAATAGTGGCTTATCTTATCCGAATTGATGTCAGCACTAATCCGACGGTCCAGATCATCCCCAGATCCAATGGTGGAGAATGAGGGCGCCTAAATTTCACTCCTTTACACTAGATTTGATAGAAAGAACAATTCCAAGCCATTGATTTGATTAATCAAATGGTTGTAATCGAAAGTAGTGATCCTAGAGTTGAGAGTTGATTTCTCTAGATCCAAGGGCCCAAATTCATTCAAAAAACTATATAAACCCCCCTCCTAACTCCTAGAGCATCATTGTTAGGCATCCATAGGGCTAATGCTAGCTTACGGTTTCCTTGAGACGATCACCCTCGGTTGAGCGAGTGAGGATCCAAGGTGAGCTAGTATGAGTATAGAACCTAGTTTCAAATTTAAGTTAGAACTCCAATTTAGGATAGGCTCTTGAAACCAACATCTCTATCTTGACTCACCCTCGGTGGAGCGTGTGAGTGAGTTAGAGCTGATTTTAATGAGTCTTAGACTTCTTTAGTTAGACGTTACGAGCCTAGACAGACATAGGGTCACTGGAGTGGAACTCACCTTCTTACGTGTGACATTCGGTTGAACTGTCATGGTTTGAGGGTCGGAACCACCTTTGATCAGTAGACTGCTTAGCATGACGTACCACGACGATCTTTTACATGTAACTTAATTCAAATTCTTTTAATTCATGTCACTTGTCTCTTGTCACCTCTCTCAGTCTCTTAAGTATTTTTACATGTCCTCTATTTCTTCTATGTGTGAGAAGGCTCCGCAGTATTGCGTTGAACTAGTGAGGATGTTTCTTTGAGCTTGTGAGTAAAATCCATCATCATAATTCACTTGCATGCATATAATCCATACAAATCCATACATATTTATTAGTTTCTGAAAGTGTATAAGAAGCTCCAATATTGGACCATTCTTCCTTTCGAAACTGATTTATGTGTAAGGATTCCATCTATTCTCGTCATGCATACATATCATCCAAAGAAGTCTATACATATGGATTAGAATTAGGAAGTGTTTAAGAAGCTCCTCCAATGGACCATTCTTCCTTCCAAATTTGATTCGTGTGTATGGTTCTCTTTCATTCTTATCATTCATGTTCATAAATCTAAATTGCACTCCTACTTTCCCATTCCCATAATCATTTCAACATCTCTCTCTTCTCCATACTCAACATTAATTTCACCTTCACATCTTTAAACCTTCCAACATTCATTAGCTTCATACACCCTGTGTGTGCCACGACCGGACCCGATCCACCCGGATTGCGATCACCTCCACATTTGAACCCGACGTGAAACGCTTCGTGGCATTTGCTTCTGATCTTGTTGGGAGGTTGTGATCCATATCCTTTGTTTCATATTTTTCATCCTCATCATATCATCATCATCATTCTTGAGTGTTGCACTGGATTTGTCACGGTATCGTGCACATCTTCGTCGTGAAGTAAACGCATTTGTGAGAGATCTAGAGCATCGTGCATCACTTGCTTATTCACATAAGATGGAGGAAGCATTCAAATCCCTTATTGTTGAGAAACAAGGCCAAAGAATAGTCTCTTCTATGTTGAGAGAGAAGGGAAAATTCAATGGCATCAACATCACAAGCTACTTAGATTTGTTTGAAGAGCAAGCTATGATTTTTGGTCTTCCCGAAGATCTTTTGATATCATTCTTTGAACGAATTGTTGATAGCTCTATCATAAACCGTGTCACTCAATATGATAGTCTTCCTTGGAGTGATTTTAGAAAGGAGATGCTCAAAGAATTCTATCTTGAAGATTATAGCCAACATAATCGAGATGGATTCTTACGATGGGTCAATTCTCCAAAGCCTAGTAGCTCTATTACTCACTTACAAAATGAGTATATTAGACGCTATGAACAACTTCCTTATGAGGATAAGATAACTTTGGAACCTGATCTTGTGATCAATTTTCTTAAGCTTCTTCATCCTGAAACTCGTAGGGAAGTTGAACGGCGATTAGAAGAACCAGATAAGCGCTATGGTCTTACTGACAATTGGCAAAAAGTGCGTAAAGTAGTAGAGGCTGTAGCCCATAGACATCAAAGACAATCCATGCTTTATGAGCAAACTAGTCTTCCTCAAGCTAGCCTTCCACAAACTAAGGAGCAAGTTAGAGAAAGATCCCATGCTATGCTTTTTGACTCTACTCCTATTCCTCAAATGATGGAGCCTACTCAAGGTTTTAAAGTAGAGCCAAATAAAAGTGTAGTTGAACAATCTCAAGTGGATATTCTCACTAAGCAAATGGAAAGTCTTATTGCTACACAATCCAATTTGGCCAAGACTATAGATGCTTTACAATCTAGTTACACCAAAACTTTCCAAAATCAAATGAACCCAATGACTTTTCAAGAGCCTAATCAACATGTTATAGCTACCAATCAAAATCCACAAGTAGCTCCTACTCAAGCATATCAAGTTCCTCCAATGCATAATCCTTCAATGCAAAATCCTCATCCTCATGTGCAAAATCCTCAAATGTATCAAAACATGTATCCTCAAGCTTCACAAATAGCTTTTCAAAATCCTCAAAATCAAAATTTTCAAAATCATCAACTGTATAATATGGAAGCTCCTCTTGCACCTCAAGTACCACATGTTGCTCCCCAAGCTCCTCAAATACATCAATTGCCTTATCAAAATCCTAATTATCCTGTTCAAGCAATACCTTATCAACAAAATCCTCAATTTCAAAATTTCCCACCACAAGTTAATCAAAATCCTCAAAATCAAAATGGTTTTGTGCGTGGCCCTCGTAGGTGTCCTTGGTGTGATTCGTTAGAGCACTTTTTGAGAGATTGTGAATTATTGAAGGCTGCTAAGGAGCAACGACTAGTAATAGACATAGACAAGAAAATCTGTGACTATCGATCTAGGCTACCTTTGCAAGGAAATTATGGTAAGGGAGGAATGAAAAAACATTATGAAAATATAACCATAATGGACGTAGGAACTAGAGGAGTGAAACTAGAAGCTCTTGATGAACAACAAGTAGAATCAAGTAAACCCACAAAGGAAGGTGATTTTTCCATAGAGGCTTTAGTAAGAGCACGGGATGAGATTAGGAGAATAACGGCTTGGGAGTCACCAATAGAAGATCAATCTCTTATTTCTCACATATCCAATGTAGAAGAAAAACGAAAAAGAGATGAAGCTGAGCCTAGTGAAAGAAGAGTAACACGAAAACAAACCTCAGAGGGAATAGAAACAATCATAGAGCAGGGAGAAACATCACAATCCAAAGATAAAAAACAAGAAGCACAACCCAATGAACAAAAACAAGAGGAGAAACAAAAAGGGAAGAAGACAAAGCAAAGAAAAACAGAACCAAAGCCTTTGGATAAACAAGATCAATCAAAACAAACTGAAGACCAAACACGAGAACATGAACAAAAACAAGACCCTGAGCAAAAACAAAAGAAACCAAAGAGAAAACCTAAAGCCATCTTGATTTCAGAAATTGAGAGAAAAATAGATCCTATGGAGATTTTAGATGACATTTTGCTTAAGAGTCAAGTGACTATGTCTTTAGAACAAGTTTTCTCTATTGCAAAGCCTGTTTTTAAAGATAACTTTATCGGCCTAATTAAAAGGAAGAGGTTTCCGCTTAATCTAGATACTGAGATGCAAGATTCTCTAGATCAAGATCAAGCTATGAATGAAGCCTTAAACTTTGATGAATCTGATGAAGAGGACTTTGATGATGATGAAGTAAATGTTAATAAAAATTTCTTAGGACCTATTCAACCTGACCATGAAAATCATGAAAACAATCCTGAAAGTCACTTTAAAAGAACATTTTGGTCTAGAGGTACATCAGAGATGCATGTTAAAATAGGAAATGATAAGAACACTATCACTGTAAATGCATTAGTAGATTCCGGCTCCGAAATCAATGTGATTTCAAGAGAAGTCTATGATAAGTTTCGATGGCCCATAGATAAAGATTGTGGATGGCGTATGAGAACTGCAGATAATGGTGTAGGTACCCTGTATGGAGCTTGTGCTAGTGCGCCCATATCCATAGGAGGAATCATAGAAGAGTTTCACTTTTTTATTCAAGATAATTGCTCCTATGAAGTTCTCTTAGGTCAACCCTTTATTTGTGAGAGTCGTATGGAAACTAAAGCCATGGATGATGGGTCTACCTATGCTAGATTTAAGTCTAAGGATGGAATGCAATCACTTCAAGTCATGACGGTAGGAGTGAATCATCCTAGGAATCGATTGTCAATTAGAAAGAAACCTATTGTTACTCAGGGTCATGAGCATGCTTGTAGTGATTGTGCACCTCGATTCATGTTTGGAGCTACATATGATCAAAATTTCGGATAGAATCCATTGTTGAGCGAGACAACAGTGGATATTGGTTTGACATCTCGCAGCCAACCAACCTGTTCAATAGTTTGTCACTTTGTTTTCCACATTCTAGATTAGATTTTCTTCATAAGAGTCAATTGTCCAAGTCTTTTATCCAAAAAACCAAAAAAAATTATAAAAATAACAAAATCATGGAACATGATGAGAACATTGAGCATGTGATTGAAACATCTCATTGTTTCTCTACTCTTGAGGAGTTAGAGTTATGTCTTCAACAAAATTCTAATTCCCATATTATTCTTCTTTCTTCCCTTGATGAGTATGCTCTAATCCAAGAGTATGCTCTCAATGTTGACAAGTGCTCAAAATTTAACCAAACACATGATGCCTTAGTTGAAACAAAGTACAAAACTGTAGACAAAAAAATCAAACCCATAGCTCAACCGTTACCTCAAGGAAGTAATGAAAAAATTATTGATGTGAAAAATGATCCAATTCTTCGGGATAAGAAAAACATAGGACATACATTCACGGATGAGACAATCAAACAAGTGAAAATTGGTAGAGATGATGACTTTCTTTTGCCAGCAGAGAGAGATAAATTTGAGAGAGTCATACGTAGCCATGGAAAAGCCTTTACTATGTATCCTCATGAGATTGGTTGTGTAGATCCTAAGCTAGTTGCACCCATGATAATCTTTACTATTCCACATATTCCATGGAATCTTCGTCCTATACCTGTTCCAAAGGCTCACTTACCTGAGCTAATGAAACTACTTAAGGAGAAGATAAACATGAGAATTTTAGAGCCATCTTTTGCACCTTACTCAAACAGATGGTTCACTGTGCCTAAAAAGAATGGGAAACTACGTTTTATTCAAGATCTCCAACTCGTCAATAAAGTCACCATAAGGAATGTAGGAACAGGACCCATTGTAGATGAATTTGCTGAAT
Organism: Ceratopteris richardii; assembly: GCA_020310875.1. Lineage (NCBI taxonomy): Eukaryota > Viridiplantae > Streptophyta > Polypodiopsida > Polypodiales > Pteridaceae > Ceratopteris > Ceratopteris richardii. The sequence goes on along the minus strand of CM035412.1, from coordinate 82,821,712 downwards.
CATTTTCAGGACATTCTATCTATTCAATGGGTGATTTATATTCGGGATATGACCAATTCCAATTAGCAATTGATAGTCGTGACATAACCACAATGAAAACTCCTTTAGGCTTAGTGCGAATGTGTACTTTACCTCAAGGAGCGACTAATTCTGTGGCTCATATGATGAGTGCTATGAATATGGTCTTACATGATTTTATCCCTCATATAACTATGCCATTCATTGATGATATTCCAATTAAAGGGAGTGAGGAACGTGTAAAGGACATTACTTTAGATTCATCTGGATGTCGTAAATTTGTTCTTGACCATATCTCTGATTGTGAAAGAATATTTCAACGATTTGAAGAGGTAGGTCTCACAATTTCCATAGAGAAATCTGTTTTTGGTGTCAACAAGGTGCTTATTGTTGGACATTTATGTGGCCATTATGGTCGAAAGCCATACCCACAAAAAGTTGATGCCATTAGCAAGATTTCTGAAACATGTAACAACGTGAGTGAGGTACGTAGATTTCTTGGTGCTTGTATCTTTTATGTTATTTGGATCCCTCACTTTGCTCATGTTGCTGATTGTCTTTATGACTTGTTGAGGAAGAAACGAAAATTTATTTGGACTGACAAACACACTCAAGCTATGCGTAAATTGAAGAAATTATTGCTTAAAGCTCCCATCCTTAAGCGTGTAGACTATTCTGCTAACAAACCTATTATATTGACTGTTGATACTAGTCCTATTGGTATAGGTTGGGTCATAAGTCAAGATGATAGTGAAGGGAATAGATATGCAATTAGGTTTGGTTCCAAAATTCTACATGAAACACAACGAAAATATCCACAAATCAAACGAGAACTATGGGGTATGGTAACAACTTTGAAAACAGACAAAGAATATTTCATTGGTGCAAATGTCAAAGTTGAGACTGATTGTTTGCCTCTCATTGGAATGATAGCCAATTGTTCATCTCCTGATATAGCCATGCTTAGATGGATCTCATATATTAAGTTCATAAATCCTGAGTTAGTTCATATTTCAGGTAAGTCAAACTCAGTTGCTGATATGTTATCGAGAGCTAGATTTGATGATGATCTTGAAAGTGATCTAATAAAGAATGTGAATTTAGTTGACTATGTTCCACATATATATGAGTATGAGAAATTTCATGAGTCTGAGTACGAAGATGAATGGAGAGACATAGGAAAGTATCTCAGTACACTACAACCATTACCTAGCTGGACTACGAATAGATTCCGTAACATTAGGAAACGAGCTTATAACTTTTTCCTATGTAATGGTTATCTTTGGAGACATGCTAAGGGTAAGGTTAAGAATCCACAACGAGTCCTAGGAAAAAGAGGTCTTCAATTGCAAGTAATGAAGGAAATGCATGAGACATTATGGGCCGGTCATAAAGGATTTTTTGGAACATATGAAAAAATTAGAAGTACCTATTATTGGCCTAGGATGTATGTTGACATTAGTAGCTATGTTTCTACATGTTCTACTTGTCAACTTCATTCATCAGTCAAACATAGAGATCCGTTGCATCCTACTTATCCACCTTGTATTCACTACAAGTGGGTAGTAGATCTTGTAACTATGCCTAAAGGTATTGACAAAATGCGTTACATTGTACTTGCAAGAGAAGATTTAACTAATCATGTAGAGGGACGTGCATTACGATCTAAGACCACTTACAATGTTTGCAAATTCTTGCTTGAAGATGTCATAAGTCGCTTTGGGTACATAGAGAAAGTAGTTGCCGATCGTGGAGAGTTAAATGCGAGAGAAGCTAAAGAGTTCTTTGAGCGTCACGGTATTCGTTTGTCTCTCACTACTGCATATAACCCAGAGGCCAATGGTAAAATAGAGAGAGGGCATCCACCTATTGTGAAAGCCATATCTAAAGCATGTAATGGTGACATCAAACAATGGCCTAAATTCTTACCTTTTGCACTTTGGGCAGATAGAATGACATGCACACGTACTACTGGATATATGCCTGCTGAACTCATGTACTGTCAAAAACCATTGTTTCCAATTCAGTCTCATATTTTTGCATGGTCAAATTTGCCTTGGTCTGAAAACATGTCTACTGATGATTTTTTGAGTTTGCGTATTAAACAGTTAGAACAAGGTAAATTAAGACTTGATGATGCTGTTGAAAAATTAAGAGAATCTAGAATGAAGAACAAGCATTATTTTGATAAAACTCATCGATTGCGTCCTAAGCCAATTGAAGTAGGAGATTGGGTGCTCATTTATGATAGTACATTTGACTCTCAATATGATGCACGCAAAAAGCTCACTCAACGGTGGTTTGGGCCATACATTGTATCAAAAGTCAACAACAATGGTACATATGCTCTTTGTGAATTAAATGGTGTTGCACTAAAAACTTTGATTGCAGGTAAAAGGATAAAGTTATTCAAGAAGCGTGATAATGACGAGTACATTTTGGATGAGGACATTGAAGAAGATGACAACAATGAGGCCGATTCATAAACAAGAGTATCCATGCTATAAAAAATAAAAATATAAATAAAAAAAATAAAAAATAAATAAAAAAAACATATAAAAATATCATTAATTTTTCAAGTTCATGTTGCTTTGTTTTTTTTCAAGTTCATTCTATTTTTTTTTTTTCCATGCTTGTTTCATGCATGTTTTTTTTCAGTCTTTGCATCACATTGCATATCCACATCACTTGAGTCAAAAAAGGGCAAATGATGATTTCTCTACTTGTGTAAAATTGTATCTTAAGTAGTAACTTATCTACTAAGGAATTGATTATAATCTAGGATTGTGGAAAGATAGGGCGTGTAGATTTGGAGGTTTATTTTGGTGACAAGACTTTCATATATAAACATGCATATGTATCCTGTATCGAAAGCATAATTGTTGAAATCCTATCTCCTGCTATTGCATGTTTCTACATCCTTAGTCCATCTCACAGCACTTGTATCGGAGTTTAAACGACTGTTCTCCGTCATCAAAAATGGTTGTACCTTGTATCGGGGTTTAATTTTTCCTCGTCCCAAAAAAAAAAAAAAAAAAAAAAGCTACATGTTACCAAGAAGTTTACACTTTCTTCCACCCCAAAAAAGTGATCGTAACCATAAAGTTGCCGAATCACATCATCGAAAAAAAAAAAAAAAGAGCAAGCCAAAGGAGGATAAAGAGGCATAGTAGAATAAATCACGGGCTATATAAGCAGATTTATGCATTAGTGGAGTTTAGTTAGATTTCCTTGCATGTTATTAGAGAAAGAGCATATTCATATTTATGTAGGAAAGGAGTTGATCTAAAATAAGCTAAAGATGAAAGATGTCTCTTGAAAATCCTAAATCTTTGTTTATAATCATATTTAAGGTAGATTGCTTTATGAAAAAGGTACAAAATTTTCTTCAAGTTGAGAGGAACTGATGCTTAAAACGACTCAATACATCCACTTCCACTTCATATTGATGCTTGTTTTTTTTCTTTCTTGTTGCCAATGTTGCTTGTTCATTTGCATATATGTTGCCTATTTGTTCATGCATATTCATGTTGCCTGTTTCAATTCTTTCTTTCATGCAAATTTTGCTTCATGTCGCGTTACCTACTTATTCATGCATATAATCAATTTTCCTTCCATGTTTCTTATGTTGCCTATAAAAGAATTTGATGCCTGGAACATTTTGTTTTTCAGAGATGCTATAGTGGCGCTTCCGGAGGAATCGCAGGTTTAGTGGGGGCGAATGTCGTCGAGATTTTCTCTCCTCTCTCACTTATGAAGGCCTACAAAAAACATATTTGGTGAAGGTAGCCAGAATTCCCCGAGAAGTCCAGGATGCATCAAGGATGTCAAAGGAAGGTCACATACAAAGTTTCAAAGAAATCAAGAAAGTCCATGGTAGCGGTCAAAGCTGGTCAAAGCTGGTCAAAGTTGGGAAATTAGGGCAAAAATTTCATTGTCACCAAATTAGATGAAAATCCATATACTTGTAAAGATTGTCAAAGGAAGTCTATAGCCCAAATTTCAGCAGAAAATGGATTTTGTAGCACATTGATATGCTATGTTCATTTTGTAAAAATGTAATTTTTCTAGTTTGACCCTACAAATTCTTGTATAGAAATTTATGTTAGCCATATGGTTTGGCATGTATAAAGACCATATGTGGCTACATATTTGTATAAAGTTTCAAGGCTATCCGAGCTTCCTAGACACCTTAATGCCACCTTGCAAGCTTCCAAATGTAGTCAAACTTGTACAAGTTAGATTCAGATGGGAGTTTTTTCTGCATATTCTTGAAGGAGATCTTTGGAAACATAGTCCTACAATGTTTCATCTTCATCAAAGCCTATTTGGAGGGTCAAAGAGTACAAAGTCCAGTTTTCAAGGTCACCACAGTTTTCTAGAATAAGAAAATTGAAGGCTTGAAGGGCTACCACATGTCAAAATATGATTGAACCATGTTGTACGGTCAAGATGAGCTCATATTCAAGGGTGGAGATGCACTAAAGCATAAAGGAAGGAGGATCCACGAATTTTTTCCATAAAAGAAGACCTTTTTTACAATCAAAGATCAATAATGCAGCATTTCTCCAAAAATAGTGGCTTATCTTATCCGAATTGATGTCAGCACTGATCCGACGGTCCAGATCATCCCCAGATCCAATGGTGGAGAATGAGGGCGCCTAAATTTCACTCCTTTACACTAGATTTGATAGAAAGAACAATTCCAAGCCATTGATTTGATTAATCAAATGGTTGTAATCGAAAGTAGTGATCCTAGAGTTGAGAGTTGATTTCTCTAGATCCAAGGGCCCAAATTCATTCAAAAAACTATATAAACCCCCCTCCAAACTCCTAGAGCATCATTGTTAGGCATCCATAGGGCTCATGCTAGCTTACGGTTTCCTTGAGACGATCACCCTCGGTTGAGCGAGTGAGGATCCAAGGTGAGCTAGTATGAGTATAGAACCTAGTTTCAAATTTAAGTTAGAACTCCAATTTAGGATAGGCTCTTGAAACCAGCATCTCTATCTTGACTCACCCTCGGTGGAGCGTGTGAGTGAGTTAGAGCTGATTTTAATGAGTCTTAGACTTCTTTAGTTAGACGTTACGAGCGTAGACAGACATAGGGTCACTGGAGTGGAACTCACCTTCTTACGTGTGACATTCGGTTGAACTGTCATGGTTTGAGGGTCGGAACCACCTTTGATCAGTAGACTGCTTAGCATGACGTACCACGACGATCTTTTACATGTAACTTAATTCAAATTCTTTTAATTCATGTCACTTGTCACTTGTCTCTTGTCACCTCTCTCAGTCTCTTAAGTATTTTTACATGTCCTCTATTTCTTCTATGTGTGAGAAGGCTCCGCAGTATTGCGTTGAACCAGTGAGGATGTTTCTTTGAGCTTGTGAGTAAAATCCATCATCATAATTCACTTGCATGCATATAATCCATACAAATCCATACATATTTATTAGTTTCTGAAAGTGTATAAGAAGCTCCAATATTGGACCATTCTTCCTTTCGAAACTGATTTATGTGTAAGGATTCCATCTATTCTCGTCATGCATACATATCATCCAAAGAAGTCTATACATATGGATTAGAATTAGGAAGTGTTTAAGAAGCTCCTCCAATGGACCATTCTTCCTTCCAAATTTGATTCGTGTGTATGGTTCTCTTTCATTCTTATCATTCATGTTCATAAATCTAAATTGCACTCCTACTTTCCCATTCCCATAATCATTTCAACATCTCTCTCTTCTCCATACTCAACATTAATTTCACCTTCACATCTTTAAACCTTCCAACATTCATTAGCTTCATACACCCTGTGTGTGCCACGACCGGACCCGATCCACCCGGATTGCGATCACCTCCACAGCGGTCTTCCCTAAAGGCTCTAGCCTCGTGTGTTCCTTATGGAAGAATTGGAACAAGGCCAAACAGTTCATCAGAATTAGTGATGAGTGGAAGTGGGCTGCTGGCATAAGACAAAATGACTCTATTTGGTTCCCGATCAGCGGCATTCAGGGGGTGGAGTCTTGGAACCTCCAATCTGCAAGGCGGTTATGGAACAAGGGGTTCAAACAGTGGAAACAACTCTAGAAACAAGAGACCAACCAGTGGATTAGGTTCGAGGAATTGGATCCGAGAATTAGAGTTTCCTTTGAGGAATGGACTCTTCTTCAAAGCAGGTGTTTAGCTTGGGACCGCTTAACTACCCTCCTTCTTTGCGGTCAAGATCTTCCTTGCTTGGAGGGCCTCAAATGGAGCAATGGTAAGAAGCTATCCGGAATCCCCAACTTCAAACAGGACTTAGATGTTCACCACACCCTTAACAAGAGATGGTGCCTTTCTTGGACCAAACTTCGGTGGGAGCTAAAATTCATGTCTATTTGGCACCCCCTAATTGAGGTCAAAAAGTCCGTTCTCATGTGGCAGATCTTGCATAAAGATATCTGGACCAATGCAAGGGCTAACAAAATCTGTGGTGTGTCGCCATGGTGCAAGCGCTGCCATCGGTGCATCGAAGATTTAGCTCACCTGTTCTTCGACTGCCCCAAGTCCCGTGTTATCTGGCATCACGTGACCCGTGTATTGAGACTCACGAACCAAATCAACTGGCAACAAGTGATGTTGGGTGAGGCGATCGACTGCTCATCGAGGCTGTGGAATGCCATCAGAGGTGAGACTCTCTGGAAGATTTGGAGGGAGCAAAGTGCTGTCAATTTTGGCCAAACTCCTAAGGAATGGTCGATCGAGAAATCCTTATTTCTCCTAGGTAAAAGAATCTCCCGAGTCAAGAGATCGTCACCGTTTAGACATCACTGTATTTATCTCCTCGAAAACAACAAGTTGAAACCCAAATGGGTCCCACATGAGGGCGATGATAATTTTATCCGCCTCATCTGTAATGCCCTGTAACTTGCCATACTCCTCCCCTGCATTGTGGGATTTGGGGGGTCCCATGGGCACTAGTCCCATTCACCTGTAACTTCTTTTCTTTATTTTAATTAAAGTCCGGGAGATTAGGCTAAGACCGAACTTCCTTTATTAAAAAAAAAAAAGAACCTATTTCGTTCGGGACTCTAACGAGCACACGCGGACCTGTATTGTCGGACGAATGAATGGAGGCACGTGCAAAGCTTGGGGTGAAGTTAGATCGCCATCTGTGCGGTATGATGCGAATGGAGGGTTCCTGTGCAGTTCTCTCCTGGCGACACCTTTTGCTCTTTGCTTCTGGTATCTGCACTCAAAGGTGATGTGGACGGTCGACAACAGCTTTGAAAAAAAGATCACGTAAAAATAGAGAAGACGATGAGGATCGTCAAATCTCACACCACATACTTTGATGGACAACTCTATCAGAGCATATGTATTTATAGATATTTCTTATTATGTCTTGAATACAAGATACATGAGAGCCACACCTTAAATAACGTGCTTTTGTTTTATTTACAACAATAGCTAAAAGTAACTATCTTCTAAAAATAACTTATTTTCTAAAACTACTCTTCTAAATATCTCCAAAAGTATTTGAATAAATCCATGCGTGTTCATACTCTCATAGATCTTCACCTGCTAAATCAAAACACAAAACACATTAAAATCCTCAAGGCATTAAATCTTCATTCCAATATTCCATAAAGTATAACAGTGTGTGGCGTAGATGCCTTTTGGCTAATTTAGGTGTTGGTCACTCTTTTGTGACCACCATCTTCATTGATAGATAGAGTGCATTGGAAGTTGTGAGGAACCCCATGTTCCATTCTTGCACAAAACACATTAACGTGTAGTATCATTCTATTAGGGAGAGGTTTGTTGGAGATATTAGTTTGGCATATGTGCCCACATAGGATAACATTGCAGATATTTTCACAAAAGGCTTTGCCTAGTGAGAATTACGAGGCTTTCCAAAGATTAATCTGCTTACTTCCTTTTGTGGATTGATCTCTTTTTGCATAGCATGGAACTCCCTTATACATGAATGCTGGCTACTTGCTCACTGCATCACTTTTAGGGGGGGATTTGGTGATATCTATTTTGGTGGTGATTTGTGTGAACACACTTAGGAATAGCAAAGAACTTTTTTCCATCTTTAGAATGTTTTTCCTCTGGCCTGTAGTTACGTCTAATACCCGAATAAGTTACTTATCTTTGTACACTCACTTGGTAATACATTTAGTGTTGTGTTTTGCCCCAAGCATCTTCTTCTTCCTTATGTTGTTTGTGTTCTTACAATAGTCCATTTGTTTTAGTTCTGTTTTCTTGTCTCTATTCACCAAACCTATAGAAATACGTGCTTCTACCCCTCTCTAGTAGGAAAATGTATCTCCAAAAAAGGGTATCCCGAGGATATCATTCGATGACAATTGATTCTCATACTTGAGTTCTTGAAAACAAATGTTGAATTATTCCCTATGGCAAATGATTGTAATAATGAGGTTAACATTGATTTTTGTTTATCATTTCGCCTTTGACAGTCTGAGTCATTTAAGGCCTACAGGCTGCACTTTCCATTTCCTTAAACCTCGATACCGAAGCGACACTACTAGGTATGCCTCTCAAAGATGACATGACAATCATTAGTGCTTAAGGATAAAAAAAAACTTACCGCTCAGGAGGCGAGAATTTATTTAGTTTGTTTTATAGAGTTTTGTGCAACGAAGGACTAGTAGCTAGTTTTCTTTTTGGGGTATGAAGTAAGAATCTTTTGGTGCTCATAATTATCTCAAGCTATTCGACCTCTAAGCCAGTGGCAAAGGGCATCGGACATCATTTTTGCTTTCAGACATCATTCATTGGACGCTTTGAAAATTGCTCACTGCTATTAGGCATTGCCCATGTTGAGCTGCTCAAAGGTCAAAGTGGTGAATGGTGAAGCCAATCAATGGTATAAGTGGTCAATTCTGAAGCTTGTCAAATGTCAAGTGGTGACTTTGTAAGTGATGCACAAGTGGTGCAAAAGCACAAAGTGGTGCACAACTTACAGGTGCTGCATAAGTGGCTTAGAACAAGGGTGCACAGGTAGTGCACAAATTGTTTGTTCACATTAGTTTCCAAAAAAATTGAATGCAGGTTGTAGATTATCTTTTTGTAAGTTTTCGAAGGTTTTTAAGTGTTTTGGAAGGTTCAAGTGAACCCTTCCTTATGTATACATTTTGAGGAATTGAAGGTCAAAAGTGAATCCATATGAAGAGGAAGCAATACGCAAAAGTGTATGTATGGGCCCCATTTAAAATTTTGTGTTTTCCTAAAGTCACTAGAGGAAAACATAAGGAGTCCTCGACTTTACACATTAAATAATTCTTGAGACATCAAAGTGAGCACCAAGATACACTATTAGTTAGAAGTGATGTATGTAAGTTGAATCGACACTCACAACAAGGCATTAGCATTCTTGGAGTTAGACTAGGCAACAGGGAGCATAGACTACACAACAGAGAGAGAGAGAAGAGCAAGAGACATATTGATCGAGTGCAACATACAAAAGAAAAGTAAGAAACAAATGTGCAAGGAAGTTGATCAAGTGTGTAGAGAGAGAGTGCATAGAGAACCATTGAGGAAGGCAATCAAGGTGGAATGAGGTACCAATGAGGAGTTGTCGCACATCGACAAAAGGTGGCCCTTCCTCTTACCCTATTGGAAGCTTGAGTGCAAGGTGTGCACAAGAGCAAGCTAGTGGAGAGGGTGGAGGTCTAGTATAGAGAAAGTTAATTGCAAAGGAATTTTAGTATCTTGTAATTGTTCTTTTTGGGGTTAAGAACTCTAAGGAGAACATTTTTTGTTGCTCTAGATAGAACCATTGTATTTTTCATTGTAATGAAGATAAAGAGACTTTTGATGCAAGTGTTTTACTTCTTCTTCTTCTTCTTCCTTCTCCTACAAATACTCAAGTCCCTTTCCACTAAAGGATCCCCCAACAAACCATTTCCTCTAAGTTCTACTATTTGATTTCGATCATCCTCCTTCATTTTGGAAACAACTTATTCATAAGAGAGGAAACTGATGGAAGGTGGATTTGGAAGGAGTTTTCTGTTGACTAGAGAAAAGGAGAGCTCAGGTAATTGGTTAGAAACATAATAGACCAAGCATGCATGAGGCCTTAGATTTTTGAATGTGGCCCCTTGTGTTACCCTGATCCCTCACTTTAATCTTGAGGCAGTCGGGCTCGAGAGCAGCATTGTTTCTCCAAAGAAATCTAGGAAGATATGATATGGAAAGTAATCAAATTACCAATGCAGCGAGTACAATCGTACCATTTCTCTCCAAGAATAAGAACATATAAGGTTTGTAGTAGAAAACGCTTGACCCCTGAGACACATGCTTTTGAATAATAAATTCCTTGTCATGTTTCCTATGTGAACGTTACAAAACAATGCATCAACGTGTCTAATTTAACAATAGCGCTTTATCTGCTGCAAAAAATCTCAAAGATCAAGGGCAGTCATCCCTCCTTTCAAAGAGTCTTTCTTGAGTTTGAGTTTGGAGGAATATGGTGCACATTGATTCCCCTCGACATATCATTTGCCTTGTCTTCGAATGTAGGTTCATTCATATTGGGAGTTTTCATGATGTTGTGTTCTAAATCTACAATGATCAAATTGTAAAACGAAGGTTTAGAAAGTGACTTACCATCATGGCACATCATTATCCTTCTTCCCACGAACTCCACGAAATCTTTATCCATGCTCTTTCTGTTGATCCTCTGTTGAAGGACTTTGAATGTTTTTGTTAAACATTCAATAGGTTTCCACTCAAAACTATTGGAAGGAAAAATATCTGCAATAGAAAAACATATATCTTATGATACAAAAACAAATGAAATTGATAAACGAGAATTGTTAAACTTTGGAATTGTAGACAATTATCTAGCATGCGATCCTTAGCATTCTACACATGTTGAACTTTTGCAAACCAACCTTCTCTCTTCAAAGAATACGACCTTTCCAATGGTTTTTCATGTTGTCTCTTTTAATATGCTTGACATTATGGGCACCTTTGCAACTAGGAGGCATAGTCATCCAATCATGAAGCTTCACAGAAAGAGGTTTCCATAAAGAATCCTCTCTTCTATTGTAAACCCCATGTGAGGTTACATGATTGGAAGGACGACAAGAAGTTAAAACACTCAGAGAAATAGTAGAGAACGCTCAAAGTAGGAAATTGAGATTCACAAACTTTGTGAGTATTTATAGACAAAAGAAACTTTGTACACGTGGAAGTGATAGAAAATCTTTTGATTTTATGTATCAATTGTGACCGAACATCATTGAATTTTGTGAACCCAAAAATCTTTTGTATCTTTGAAAATCATTTCTCTACTAGAAATTTAGGATTTGCATTGTGTGGTGTGCAAAAAATATCTTTTTTTGTATGAAATAGAAAAATTATACACTGAATACGAGAAACTCTATCACTTACGTGGTGCTTTTAAGAATATTTTCTTAAAGAAATCATTTCTTCATACGATTAAAAGAGACAAGAATGTTATATTCTTGTACACGTGGAAAAACCGTATTTATCAATTTTCTTAATTTCTCATTATCAAACAATCCTTTTTTGGGTGTTTTTTGACCTAATGATTCAGGTAGCTATCACGAAATCTAATGCAGATTGCTCTCTCTATCTTTCTTTGTGTCTCTATGTCTTTCTTGGATGATCTAGCAATCTACTATGGATAGATCATTATATATCCACCCAACCATGGTGCATGAACTCCTCCTTGGCTTCTTATATAGTGGTGAAGATTCTGATCTATTGAGCACCTTCAAGACTTTGCCACCTTTGAGCATCCATGTTGTACCATAATTATTCAAGATGTCACTATGGAAACTTGAATTTCACATAGGTGAGATGCACAAATATCCATCGAGAGTGGCACATCCAACTAAGAAGGAATTACATGTGGGAAATGTATTATAAGGGAGTGAAGGATGTGATGTAGTTAAGCTTATGGATGTGATCAGGTGTAGTGGGATCATGTGGGGACCACCAAAGATCACAAAGGGAACATGTGTAAATGGAAGTCCAAACTACACTAGAACGATACGATTTTGGGTCCTAGAAATGTCGGAGTGTCAAACACCATAAGATTCTACAATCTTATTGTTATTGAAAACATCGAAGGGCACCAAAATCATTTGGACACCAAACCCACCGAACATCACAACATTGAGGGTTTCCTAGAGCCATGTGCTCAAACTTCCTACTAGCATAGACTTGTGATTTTGTGTGGTGTCACACTTCGAGGGTTGTATAGATTCCCACCACCAAGGTTACTCCACCCTAGAGTAGAGAGAAAACAAGGTGGAGAGATCACGTAGGGGATAACGGAGTCCTATTTACACTAGAGGATCTGAAAATAGGAATTTGTAGGGATTTATTTATAAAACAAGACAAAATGCATATTTGCTTATGCAAGAAAAAAATGATAAGGCATGCCAAATTATGGGATACAAAAATTGGTGACAAGAGAAGTAACAATCTAAACTCAATAGGGCTTGAGCCTCGAAATTTTCACAAGTAGATATGGCTCATCGTGTAGAATTGCAATTCAAACTACTTAACTTAGCAACATACATCTTTGTATGGTCCTTCCCAGATTGGAATGAAGTTTCCTTGGCTTTGCATGCATTTGGTGGGGGTGTATCTCATGGCCTCAAGGATGCTAATCCGTTTTTCTATAGCTCCATGGGAACATGTCCTTAAGGTTCTAGCATAAAGTGATTATCTGCCACAAGAAAAACAATTTTCCTTGAGACCACGATATTGGTAGAACCTAATTCATTAGCTCTTTGAAATCCATTTCTAGGTGTCGTAGCTTGGACTCAAAACTCTTTCTATCTTCATGATTATGATCTTTACCTTCCACTATTTTTTTGGAAAGATCATAAGTATCTCTGATCTTGATGTCCAAGGTTCTGTTTTGTAGCTGACCTAGAGGATTCTCTTCCATGAGCAGTTATACCATCTCCTTATCCTCTATATTGTCCCTGTACTTCTCTTGCACTAGGCTTCTTTTTCCTCTCCACTCTTTGCATTGTGGGCAAGAAGGGGCTCATGATGGTCGAACAAGTAGTAGGCTTGGATCAATCCCCGGGGAGGTCCCTCATCCCTAGCTAGTGTATAGCGTTCGCATATTGGGTGCCTTTCCTAAGGATAGTCTACCAAGCCCTGCCTACACTTCAGAAGTAATAGAGAATCTCGTGGGAGATGGAGTAGGATCTTGTGGATGAGATCAATCAATGGTGTAGGAGTGCAAGTAGGTCCAAGCAAGAGGAACTCAAAAACAAAAGACACCTTACTACTGACTGTCACACTAGAAGCCAAAGAAATACTGGAAACCTCGATGATCATGTACTCATCAATGTTTCTATCCATGGGCATATTCAATGTAGAGGGAGAGATTCCTAATACAAGCTAAATGATATCAAAATATACAATGTGTGCAAGTAGACCCTAATACAAAGTAAGTAAAAGATCTTCAAAATAGGTCAGCAGCATCTAAAACTCCGCTATAGTGTGGATCAAAATCAGTATATATTCTCCTAGAGTGTGGATGATGAAAATGATGCTCGATCTTCAGTCTTCTAAACAATTGGGCCAAAAAGAACTCACTTCACTCTTTGCTTTACTTCAAATATTTGGGTTCATCTCAAAAGAAACTCATGGATAAAAAAATTTAGTACATTGAAAAGAACAGAACACACTCTTAAGAAAAAAAACTATGCTTTAGATTTTGTTTATTTATTTAATCTGTTTTGATTTTCTTATTTAGTTTTGAGGAAATCACTTTGTTTTTAAACAGATATGTAATTTTTTAGAAATGCGATAAGGTGAAAATATGTTTTCGAGAAAATGTTTAGCATTAATATCCAAAGTAAAAACTCAATGCAACTCGGCCGGGTGACCCTGTGCCTATTCAGATGGTCCCCTGATTTTACTCCGGACAAATCGAAATCACTTCGGTAACCTCTCTGGGTTGAGCTCCCTAACCTTCCATACTTCTTGTACAACTTCGTGTGGGACATTGTTTCTCCTATCGGCAAGCCATTGACCTCACGTGAGGACATTGGTGGTCTCATTTATGAAGGAGCAAGACACTTGTTCAACGCTAGGTGGCACCCTCAAATCTGTGTGGAGGCCGACCTCAGCATGCCGCTTCCATCGAAGATCAAAGTGGACTTAGGCGAAGGGGATGCATGGGAGCAAGACATCAATTACAAAAACCTTCCCAACACGTGCTTTCGTTGTGGCCAACAAGGTCATAGGATTAAAGATTGCCCTTTGAGACAAAAAAGCAAGCAAAATCAAGAAGCCTCCAAAAACGCTCATGACAACAAAGGCACTTTGACCCACTCGACGAAGGAAGAGGAAGGCAAGGGCCCCCGTAATCCTGAAGCTGATGCAGACGGGTTCATCGAAGTAAGAAGAAGAAGGAAAAGAAGCCCTAGGGCGACTTCTGAGCGAAACAACATGTCAATTACCCCCTCTAGCAACTTGTATTGCATCCTGGAAAAGGAGATCAATGAGTTTGACTACCCAGGTGGGAACCTACTTGAGGTGGACACCAACGAAAAAGCCCTAGAAATCCCTAACAATAAAAAAACCTCCCAAGAGGGCTACACTACAAGCAAAGAAGACGGCTTTACCACTAGTAACGAAGATAACATGGATAGTGAAAGTTCCATCATCGGATCGACTATTCCGAAAACGGTGTCAAAAACGGTGCCCAAGTCTCCCCAGCAGGAGGCATCCCGCAAAGGAAAACAACCTATGGAGTTACCCTGAAAAGCCCCCACAAGAACCTATTGCTAATTCGGGATCCGATCCCAGCGAAAAAGAAAGATGAATCCAAGAAAAGAAAGGACAAAGCTCCCTCCCGCAAAGAGGGCTCTCTACGATGACAATGATCATCATCTCGTTAAACGCTAGAGGGCTAACCGACCCCTCAAGAGCGACCATCATTGGTCAATGGCTTCGCGACATTAGCCTAAACCTAGAAGTTATATGTATTCAAGAGATTAAAATTGACGGAGAAGACCTCCAAAAACGGCTTAGAAAGGTCTCCTCGACCCATGTTTGGATTTCAACGGCACACTAGCGGGGGTCGGGTGGAACGGTAATCGGTATTAATCAACTCTGGTTTGAAAAGCTTGAGAACTTCATTGAAGATGAAAACCATCGATCGATTGCTGTTTCTTTTGGTGCTCCTCTTTGTTTTACTCTGGTTTCTTTGTACGCCCCTAATGGGGAATTAGAGAGACTGAACACTTGGGCCTCCTTGGACTCGCTCCCCCACAATGTGCTTATTTGTGGTGACTTCAACATGGTGGAGGACCCTATGGACAGATGGATGGGCAAGGGCCGGGTCATCGACAGTCGAGAGAAAGAAATGTGGGACAAAATCAAACTTCACTTGGATTTGGTCGAATTCAAAGACTCGAATGGCTTTTCTTGGTCAAATCTCCAAGCGGGCGAGGACCTGAGGAAAGCTTGACTTGATAGATGCTACATCTCTTAGAGTTTTACTCATCAATGGGGCCACCCATCCCTTGCGCAACGCACTGACCTCACCATCTCTCATCACTATCCGATCGTTATCACTTTCCAACCTTCCAACAAGATCTGTAAGGCTCCTTGGTTCCATGCCAGTGCGCCCACCTTCTCTCTCCCCTCCGTCCATCAAGAAATTGTTGATGTGTGGAAGGAGGCGTTCGCCTCTGGCCTGTCCCCAGCCAAGTGCTGGAGAAGTGTGGTCGATAAGTCTCGACAGATCATGATTAGATCCAGGAAGATGCTCGAGGTTGTGCAGCGGGCTCGTAGGGAAGCTCTTTACCACAGACTCTAGAGGGTCAAGGAGGAAGTGAACAAAGGAAAATCTCAAGCCCAGAAAGGTCTTCGAAAAATCAGAGCGCTATTGAGATACGAGGAAGAAATACAAAGGAAAATTTTGCAAATTTTCTGCAAGGAGTGGTGGGCTGGCAAAGCCGACAAACCCACCAAAGAGATGTGCCGTATCCTTAAAAGGAAACATAACAGAGAATCGATCCCCTTATTGCTAGACTTAAATGGCAATGTATGCAATACAGAAGAAGATAACTTTGGGATCATTGAAGGGCACTTCACGAGACTCCTGGGGACCTCGAACCCCCTCTCCCACCATAGAAGGGACTGTATGGTAGCCATATCTAGGGTTTCCCCCCGCAGGATACCACTCAACCTTCACTCCCTGCTACATGCCCCTATCTCTGAAGCAAAAATCATTGAGGTCATTGATGCCCTCCCCTCCGGTAAAAGCTCGGGACCCGACGGGCTGACTAATGAGTTCTTTAAATCCTTCAAGTTGGTTGTTGCCACCCCTCTTCGTCTGGTTCGGCAAGAGGCGCTCAAGTTTGGCGCGCTTCGTTCTTGTCTCAACAATGGTATTATCAAGTTAATACACAAAAAAGGGGAAAAGAACAGAATAGAGAACTAGTGCCCTATTACGATGCTCCAAACAGGATACAAGATCATCGCCAAAGTCATTGCCAACAGAATTTCTTGCCACTTGAGAGCGTGGCTAAGCGAGGACCAAAAAGGTTTCATCAAAGGTAGGTCAATTTTGGAAACCATTATTGATATTTGGGAAGGTCTTGAATTTGCAAATGAGTCTAAACAAGATGTGGTCTTCCTCAAGATCGACTTTGATAAAGCCTACGATAGGCTAGAATGAGACTATATTCTGCACTCGCTCCAAGATCTTGGATGTAGTCAAAAATTCACCGAGATGATCGCGACCCTTCTTGAAAACGCATCGACCCAAATTAACATTAACGGCAAACTTTCAAAGGCGATCAAACTTAGAAGATCTATCAGACAAGGGTGCCCACTGGCTCCCCTTCTCTTTGCCATCGCCACGGAGGGGCTTAGCAGGCTAGTGGTGCACCAGGTGGAAGCTGGTAATATCAAAGGCCTTTGTTTGCCTCACGACCACAGTCAGATCACCATGAGACTTCTTGTCGATGATATGAACGTGTTTGTTCACAATGATAGTACCAGCCTGGAGACGTTCTGGAGGTGTCTGCTACTTTTTGTGAAGCCTCTGGATCCATTATCAACCACTCTAAGACCGCCTTTAGAGCTATTATGGGGTCTCAACCCGACCTTCTCATTGATCATGGCTGTCAAATCATTCTGCAGGGCCAAATTTTTCGGCTTCTTGGGATCCCTTTGGGGTTTGGCGTCTCTATGGAACAGCGGTGGAACTGGCTGCTGGCCAAACTCGAAAACAAGCTTAGCTATTGGAGAGGTATGCAAATCAATCTTGTTGGTCGAGCTATGGTTATCAACATGTTCCTCCTCTCTTCTACCATTTATTTCCTTTCTTGTTGGAGACCAAAAGAGCAAGATCCGTCCAAACTAGATAGTATTTGTTGAAACTTCTTGTGGACGGGCGATCACAATAGAAGGGGGGTGCCTAAAATCAAATGGTCCATTTGCACCAGCCATAGAGATAGTGGGGGACTTGGTATCCTGGACATTGGGTGCATGGCTAACAAACTGGCAGCCAAATGGATGATTAAGGCTTGTGCAATGGGGAGGCCTCCTGGGCCAAGTTGATCTTCAGAAACAAGAACGATTTGGCTCTCATGGGTTTCCCAAATTGGAAGAGTCTCGACATCTTGACCTTGCTATTGTCCCCGATCCCCGTCTTCCCGAAAGGCTCTAATCTCATGTGTTCCCTATGGAAGAGTTGGAATAAAGTCAAAAGCTACACAAGAATTAGTGATGACTGGAAGTGGGCTGCCGGTATCAGACAAAACGACTCTATCTGGTTTCCAATCCATGGCATCCAGAGTGTGGAATCTTGGAGCATTCAAAATGCCATGAAGTTATGGAACAAAGGCTTCAGAAAATGGAAACATCTCTGGAAACAAGACACCAACCGCTGGATCAACTTCGAGGATATTGACCCTTGCGTCAACATTTCGTATGAAGAATGGAACACTTTGCAAAGCACATGTCTCGCCTGGGATCGACACAAAACTCGCCTTCTCATGGGACACGACACATCGAGCTCGCTTGGTCTCAAATGGCACAATGGGAATAGCCTATCGAAAATCCTGAACATCAAAGAAACGATTGACTATCAGGTTAACCTCAATAAGAAGTGGTGCCTATCATGGACGCGGCTTCGGTGGGACATGAAGTTCATGGCTATCTGGCACCCCCTCATAGAAATAAAAAAGTATGTCCTCTTATGGCAAATTCTTCATCATGGAATCTGGACCAACCTTAAAGCTAGCAAACTTTGTGGGATTCCTCCCTGGTGCAAACACTGCCACCGGTCTATCGAAGATGTTCCACACATCTTCTTTACCTGCCCCAACTCCAACAGACTCTGGCAGATGGTTGGAAAGAAAATTAGACTTCAGAAACGTCTTAGTTGGCAGCAAGCCCTGCTAGGAGAAGTGATCGGCTGCTCCGCGACTCTCTAGAACGCCATCAAAGGGGAGGTCCTATGGAAAATCTGGTGGGAAAGATGTGCTCTCAACTTTGGTGACTCCCCCAAGGAGTGGTCAATTGAGAAATCGTTGTTCCTCCTTGGCAAAAGGATTGTTAACTGTAAGAAATCCCCCCCCTTCAAGCATCATCAAGTTCTCCTTTTGATCAATAACAAGCATAAACCCAAGTGGGCCCCTCATGAGGGTGATGAGAGGGTGATTAACCTTCTTTGTAATGCCATCTAAGCTCTGTAAAAGCTTCCCTTGCTTTGTGGGATTTGGGGGGTCCCATGGGCACTAGTCCCCTTCTCTTGTACTTTTCCTTCTTTATTTAATTCAAGTCCGGGAGAGTAGGCTAATGCCAAACTTCCTTTATATTAAAAAAAAGAACAGTACTTTTCTTTTACGTAATGCAAGTCCAAGAGAATAGCCTAAGGCTGAACTTCCTTTATTT